>OZ022526.1:15412419-16612419 GCA_963989415.1 Cerceris ruficornis | reverse complement strand
TCTAGGTTCTTCGGTACTGATTTCCAATTTATTCGGCAATTGCCATTAAATGTGAGTCGTTCCATTTATTAAAGGAGAATTTACTTGTTCATTGATCTGTCCGGTGATATTTTTCGTCCTTGGGATTTTCTGAATGGGAAAGAAATCCCGGCGAAAGTGGTGGTACATAATCTAGAAATACGCGAATACTCTCTACCCACTATTTACGACCTTCGTACCGTCGCGAGATATCTCGAATACGATCCCTTCGAGTGTCAATCCCCGTAAATCGAGAGACCTCGATACCTAACGATGTTATTTCGATAGCTATCGATATCTTTCACGAGTGTGCAGCTCTATCCAGTAAATAAAACCGTGGAAAAAGCTTAAATACGAATATCTTTATCCTCCGTAAGAATTTCTCTGCAGGATCGATGCAGAAAAACCTTGGAAATTCAAAGCCCGCCTAAAAATTCAAATTTTCGACATATCCATCGTACAGTTGCAAGTGAAAGGCACGAAAGAAACTAGAGAAAATTATTTTCCGTCCAACGCAATCGCCCAGAGAGCACCGCTCTTCTCGTCCGACACGCGAGTCCGTTAATGGACGTTTTCGGTGATGAGTGTACCGGAAGTTCAGGCAGGGGGTGACCTTTTATCGAAAAGGAGAGCGAAGTCATCCGGGCAACGTAGGCGCAGGATATTAGAGAGCGGCGGCATAACATCCATAGAGATCTATATACTTTATATAGAGGAAGCACCCGTGGATAGTCTCTTCTCCGTTCCACGGGATACTTATTAACGAGATCCGGATGTGGGCTGGGAAAGTCGTAGGAGAATGAAGATACAGAGAGAAGACCGGCAGACAGACATCGGAATGAAATTCTCAGAGCGGTTGAACGTTCCGGTTCCACCGGTGAAACCTATTTATTTATAATTAATATGTCTCTTGGCCTCACATGACAAAACCGAGCTTCCTGTTTTACGTACTCTTCCTTGGCAACGTGCTCTCTCTATTTTGTAACTGCGATGACCAACGTCAGTCCTCGTTCACCAGCGAAACTAAAAGCTAGCCGGAAAGTTGCGAGTGGCGATATTTTGCTAACGCTAAACGGACAATGTGAATGAAAATATGCAATTTTTTGAATTACCAACTAAAGATTCTTTTTGCGTCGTTACGTACAAAAGTCTCCGAACGATATCGCTTTTTGTATTTCACGTATTTCGTGATATAGAATGAAGTTTATTCTATTAAAATTTAAAATATAAAAAAATTAACCGCATTGCCTTCTGAGCGACTCGTATTGCTCTCCCCAAATTTTGACAGTACTTTTTCTGCATTCTGCTTCTGTAAGATGCAAAACTGTTATTGACAATAAAGGACCATCGACAATCGGCTGCACTTCGTTTAGATAGATATTAACCCTTAACCCTTTGCGGTCCGAATTATTTTTTCAATTTTGTAGTGAGCTCAATAAAATTAATTTCACAACATTTTCTATCACTGGTTATTCATTTTTTTAAATTATAACAATAACTATAGACACTGGCGGACATTTAGGTGACATTAGAAAATTATTATAAAATTGGAAAGTCGATATTAAATCTCTGGAAAATAAAATGAAGTGAAAAGATATGTCGAGTATACCTCGACATAGGACTGCAAAGGATTAACGCAAGAATATTCGAATCGCAAAGAATACTTGAGTTGAGACGTTGATAATGTCGCGAATATGGCGGCTTTCGTTCGCTAAGGATAGAGAGCATGGTAAGAATAATCATGCGTAAAGTGTCGTTTGGTGTTAAACGATGAGAATCGAGCTACAATCTCTCGGCGATGCAACCGATACAACGTTGACCGTTTATCGCCGGTATCTAGCTCCGTCATACCGGCGTCCCCGAATTACGTACCGCATCCGGTCTGTCGAGGATATTAATTTGATCCACGGTCGACTCAGGCCACGGGAATAATCTCGAAATTTCGCTTAAGGCTCCCTCGATTCACCGTGGCGAGATCACGGCGCTTGTTTATCCTCGAAATATCGGCCAGCAGGTGCGAACCGATGTCTCGGGAAACACGTGTCATCGGCGTGGATGCAATATGTTTGCAGAGACGACGTTTGCTCGGACGATCGATGGGAACGTCAGTCGCTCAAAGAGCTTTAGGTATTTTAATTAAATGGGAGGCTCTCCTGCAACCTCGGTGCACCCTGTCGTCGCTGACTTTGTTCTAGAAAGGTTCGAAAAATTTTTCGAATATCTCTCCTTTGTTGTTTTTCTCTTCTTCAAACGCACCTTTCAGTGGTTCGGCCTTCGACGATGGCGGCGTTGAAAGCGGGTTAACGCTAGAACTACCAGGGCGGTCGAAGTGACCGGTTTTTTAAAAATTCTGGTGTTTTATAATATTTCTGGTCCTTCATTTTTCTATAACTGTCTTGCTGAATTTAAGGAATTGTTATATTATATTTCTCTGGTATATTTGAATATACTGGATCGGTCATCGGTAGCTCTAGCATCGAAATAAGAGCGTGATGACAAATTTTACGGTTTAACTCCTTGCCCTACGGTTTGTTTTGTAACGGCCACCGCAATAATTCAGAATTTAATTGTTAAAATAAAAATTGACTAGTGATTCTGGATACATCGTATAATTCAACGTAATATTAATATTACAGGAATAATATTATCGCGTCGCGTCTCATTAATATTTTCAATTTGATATGTATTGCAAAACTTGCAAATTTCCTATGCTATTTTCCCCATCACGAGCGTCACTCGTTACTGTAGGGCAAGGGGTTAATTCACATAGAATTCCAATACTGAAATATCTTTCGTTTCTTTCGCCCTCGTTACATTTGAGAATACTACATCAATCGTCCGTAATTCCACTGCTAAAATAACAGCGTGATATCATATCTCACGTTTTAATTCATAAAGAATTTCCTAAACGAACCACCTCCCTTCTTTCGTCCATCTAATCGTTATCTCGATCATTCGTACTTGTATCGTTATCGCTGCAAGTACATCCCGGACGTTCTTCACACAAAATCTCCACTTCCAGGGCGAGGGAGGGCGTATTGTAAATTTCGAAATACGATCCATCGGAAACGGATCGATCGACGGTTGCCGTTTCTAAAATTAGAACGGCAACTGCCACGTAATTATTCCATTCTAAAGAGACTCCTGAAGTCTGCCTCGAGCGGATGCTCGTTATATGTATAATCGCGGACGAAGTTTTGTCATATTCGTGGCACGATTTCGATCGGAGATAGGAAGACTGAGTCAACTCCTCGAGCGACCGTCCCGATAAACGTAGGCCGAGGATATGGTCTCGCGAGTTACTCCTCCATGCGGGTAGGCCGATTCGTACAATTCGCTAGTTTGATTCGCCTTAATCGCGACGTCACGTCCCCTTCCTTCCGCTTCGGCTCACGTCCGGATGTCAGCTTAACTCAGCAGCCGCGAAAGAGGGAGAAGGAGGTGGAGGATGACAGACAGGGCTTTCGTCGTAATTCTACAGAGACACGGTGATACGTATCTTTTCTCGTTCCTTGAAATTTCGACGGTTAACGGAATGGAATAGGAAATTTGAAAGTTTTGGAAAAACTATTGAAAGAAAAATATCGAACGGTCGCGAGACGATCAAATTATTGGGGACCGGAGAGTAATGTCGTTTCTCCGGATATTTTGCTCAGTAACCAATTGATTTTTATCGATCCCGTATTGAAAATTTGACAAAAGGTTGTTGATAACGACGGTGATTGCATTATTCATTAAAAATTTAGCAAAAATTGGACACCGGTCATTTTGACTGGCTTGGCAGGTTTAGTGTTAAAATGTTGCTGTGCAATAGGTCATCCGTAATTACTAATAAACTCGAATGACCCCTCAGAGGGGGCAACAGACTGCAAAGGGTTAACATTGCGTTCGATTGTGCGGAATAGTAGAAATCAGAGAGAAATTTTCTTCGAGGGAGCTCACGGAGAGCTGGGCTCGTCATTGTCACGTTGCCCAAGAAAGTTCACGAGGTGTCATTTCAGTCCAAAGGGTTGATAAAGGGACGACTGTACTTTCAGTTAAGTTATGAACCATCGACGGTATTACGTGCATCGTTATTGTACCGGAAAAGTTTCCTAGAGATGGCGATACCAGCCTAGCAGACGGAAGTCCAAGTCTAGCCCTGCCGTCGCGAGCCCTGCAGCGAAAGTAGGCATTTTCAATGATAGCATTGAGAAAGAACATTTAGAACGACGTATCAATGGCACGAATAGAAGCAACGCTGCACAGAGAACCGATGAAACGAGCTTTCGCACGTTCCATTCACGTAGTATTTATACATCCATCGCTAGCACACTTTTTTCTTGCAGTTTCTTTGCAGAGTTGCGCGATAAAAATAGCGAAGCATTAATATTCGCCACGTCGCGCGGCACGATGTCGAAGTAACACTGTGCTCCCGATAGAGAATATTCGATTTCATTTTACTCGTACGAGGAGGCACATTGTCAAAGTAATTTTCCAACCCTACTGACCTTAGGTAACTCGCGCAGCGTTTCTTCTTGCCTTTGGCAATAAAAAAACGTTCAATGATTTCCGGTCAAGTGGACATCGGTCGAGTGAGCAGAGCCAGTGCACATTCTGTGCGACGTTAAAAGCATCTTCGCCTTCGTTCGAGGACGATGCTCGATATTATTCCGATAATGCGGTTAATGCAGAGGCAATTAACTCGCGGAGGGTCTTCTCGTCAGAAATTCACGTAGAATACTCGGGGAGAACCTTTGAAGCGGTTCTAGAGCCATCGTTGCAGCGTGTTTCGTCATTTACATTTTTCGTGGTTAGAATTTCCAGGTTATGTTGCGTAATTCCATCAAACCATGGATACAATCATCGTAAAATCTATTCTACGAGAACGTCACGAAATTCAATTCAAATATTCCCAATATCTCGGGGGACGTAGTACAATTAGATAAAGTAGATCCGAGCGAACCTCCACGTATTCATCTGCGCGTCCTACAATTCTCTTTCGTTTAAATATACAATAATTCATGAACTTCCGTCAGACGGGAAATTCAATTTTTAGAACTACTACATCGTTACGTAATAAAACTACGTTCCTCGGATGAGAACCGTGTCTCAAAGATACTCCTGGCTAACCGAGTCTTCACCGGATCCTCTCTATTTTTACGTACCCGGGATAAATTCACGTAGACGCTATATAAAATCATCGAGGCACGCCGTCGTCGTTGAAAATTATTTTTGTCGATGTCGAGAAGGGGGAAAAAGGAGAAACGCGAAAAAAGAAGCCGAATACGAGCGATTCGTCCATGAATTGTTTAAGCCGCCCTTGCATAAGTTAACGACACGTCACGAGCGGACAGATCGGAAAAGCGGCGATCTATGAATGGAGGCGAAGCATCGGATCAGTCGGCAAGCAAGGACGACTAATTATAGCGCCTAGTATCTCTCGACTCTCCGTTTCGTACATTAACCATGCATCGTCTATGCACGTACACACAGCCCGACGTATAGATACGTTTGTCTGTATGTTCAAATATATATATATGTGTATCTTACGTCTATCTATATCTATATCGCGCGGAACACTCAATTCAGAGATGCCTGCTCCTGCGATAGAGGACACGACCCAGTTTGATCGCCGTGACGTAAAAGCATCGCCGGGATAGAAATTTAAGAAGGACGCGCGAGTTTCACGATTTCGCCTTTACGTTTCCCGTTAGCCGGATTCTTTGGGCGTTTATTCGATCGATGGGTGGATTTTCGACGATACAGGAGGAATGGGCTGCGTAGGTGGGAATTAGATGAGAGTCGAATGATTTTCGTGAATTTCCGTGGGTGAAGTTCGGGAGTATCGGAAGCTTTGAAGTAGTGGCAGAAGTTCAGGGGAAGTTGTATTAGCTGAGATTGAAAGAGAAGGTGCTTTTGGATGCCTGGTACCAAATACATTAGGAAAGCCAGGGTTTCTAGTGTGCCAGATGACTCCGAAATTGCAAAGGTTTCGCAGTACCAAATATATTACATCTACGCTTCATTATTGGAGCATCAGGGTTTCCCTAGCTTTGAATTGACGCTGCAACGATATCTTCCGAAGTTCAAGAAGCATCTTACCGCCAGGACTACCGCGGAGAGTCCTACAAGAATTAGAAATCCATAGTCTCTGAATCGGTAAAAGCACAAAGACCATTATGAGTCGTAGGGTCAAGCGTTAAGGACTCCTTCAGAGTCATACATAATTCAGCAGTCCTGATAAAAACTGCACCGACGCTCTCGACATTGAAGTTTAATAAACTAAAACTCTATTAAAAATATTTCACAGCAGGTCAAGTAGAGCCAGGCTTCCATCCTTGACCCGTTCACCGGGGTCGACGCGATGGCCTGCAATTATGTCATCTCGTCGTCCAAATGTGCCCGGGATGCATTAGACCGTTTTTTTAACTTTTCTCTGGTCGTCGACGAGCGTCATATTAATTTTGAATGGAAGCCGGTAATGCAAAAAAAAGTCCGGGAAAAGGGGAGAAAAGAAAACGAAGTCACGCGACTCGGCCGGGCAGAGCTCGTTTGGTAAATTAAAGAGGCGCGGGTGGAGTTAATGAAATTGATCGAAATAAAAGGAAAGAGAGGAAGAAATGCTATAAATAGGCAAGGTCACGGATAAACGTAAATCCGGTGACGTATCGCGAAGGTAACGCATCGAAACAATTTGCCGGCAGACTGAAAAAGAGCGTGGGCGGATAGCCGAGTGAAATTACGTTCGTCTGCGCTCGATCGTGAAAGCTTGATGTGCGTAATTCCCGTTCTCTTACAATTTAAATAACTTTTATCAGGCTGAGACGTGTACTCTGCGAATGAGAGGTAAACGAGGTATCGGTGCCACCCGAGTAATTAGTTTTATTTTACTCTTCGTTTCAACTATAAAATGAGAAGTCGATATAGCAACGTGTACAGAGAGGAATTCATTCGTGAAGATATTTTTCCGTTGATTACACACACTCGTTCACGATGGTATTTGCGAATACCGTGCATGATTAATAGCTGCAGTCGTAGATGGAGAAAGTACTTAATTGTTTAATTAACATCGCGATTGCGAAAGTGGACAAGAAGCTCCATTGACGTTTAATAACAAACATTCGTCGTACTAAAATCTACGTAGAGTTAAAAGTAACGTCATCTCCGACAGGAATGACTCTCGCAGGAATGCACCGTTTCCGCTGTGCGAAATATGCAAGCTTTTTCTCGTACTTTTTGGCTTTGCGAACGCCGGAATCGGTGCGGTAGCATGAAAATGCTTAGAAATATTTTTCGAGATTGCTTTTCAATTTACTTGGGTCGACATTCGGCCCGTGTCGTTCGACGACCTTGCCTTCCTTATCGACGATGAATTTAGTGAAGTTCCATTTGATAAAGCTGCCCAAAGTGCCGCCTTGCTCCTTCTTCAAATATTTCCACAATGGATGCGTATTATCGCCGTTGACGTCGATCTTTTCGAACAAGTCGAATTTCACCTGGAAAAAGTGTATTTTATCTCGTTAAAATTCTCACTCATTCCTCCTGTTATTGCAATGAGAAATATCTCATATTTGTTAAAATATGTGCCGGTGATTTCCGGTGCACAAGTCTACTTTAAGTTCTGCGTACTTTTTGACGATCGGCGAAACTGCAAATTTCATCGCTGCCGCCAGGCTCCTGTCCATTAAATTGATTGCAAGGGAAAGCCAAAATTCTCAGACCTGAAAGATTTCTTTCTCAATTACAATTCTCCCTGACTTTTTAAGAAAAATGCTGCTTTACCTTTAGACTCGGCATACTCGTCGTACAGTTCGTTAAGCTCCTTGTAATTGGTAGCAGTGAGACCACACTTCGACGCAACGTTCACGATCAGACACACGTGCCCTTTGTACCTTGTAGTAATAATGGGAATTAATCCGGAATCGTGACGCTAATAATTTGCAGACTCACTGTCAAAAACGGCGGACTTACTGCGCTAACGGTACTTCCTCTCCTTTTATCGAATTTGCGGTAAAATCGTAGATCGACTTGGCCGACTTATAATCCGCGTTTCCACTCATGTTTGCTGCAACTAAAAATTCAGCGGAATTTCAGCCGCGTTGTTTCCGTGGTAACCCGAACCTTTAGAATTTTTCTACTATTTTTAACACTTCAAAGCGCCGGCCATTTTATTCGAAACTTGAAGTAGTTCGTAGTTGTACGAGATTACAAGAAAAGTATATAAAAAATCAGAAATATATTTCACGATAACTGACGAGAGTTAAATGGAGTAACTCAAGTACCGCGCTGTAATACCAAAAAAATACGGATACAAATGGGTTAATTTCTCTTTCTCCACAGTATTTATTCGGTATATTTAAATATGACGAATGTAACACTGGTAGCTGCGGTGTTGAAGCGGGTCCGGCGCTTGAAGTGTTAAAACGCTACAGGCCCAATAAGCGAAAAATTGTTAATAAAATAAAAACATGTTAGCTAATATAATACTTCGTGTAAACCAGGTGCTTCGCGGTTCACAACTGGCGTTGGAAAGTACAGAAGTCCGTAACAAGTGGCAGTGAATTATTAACACCGTTATTGACGTTACTTCGAGGTTATGTGTGAATAGTCTTTATGTACTTCCTGAACTATAGATTCGTTTAATACAATTAATAATATATTCTTATAGCCTTCGGTAATTCAGCAAGTAAAATAATGAAAAGAAATTGTATGATGACCGTTTCATTTCTAAAAACACCAATAATCATAATTGGAACGTCACGATGACAAAAATGATACCTTTTAGATTCATATCTCGAGAGATACCGCGTTCTAAAGTTTAGACGTTGCATGGTTTATCGCTTATTAGAATCTGCGTGTAATTATTAATAGAAGAATATATTTTCTACGAATCGGCAGGTCGATTGAACTTAAAGATTCACATTTTATTATAGAAATAGTTGCAAATAATAATTTGCAAGTATTTGTAAATCAATACTTTGTTTCCAACGAAAATCGTGATCGTGTTAACTAGCTGCTACGCCATTAGTATGAAATCTTTTTGTTTCGAACTATCGAGACGATAAAATTACTGGTTTCCCACTCTGTTCGAAAAATGTCTCTGAAAGAACTCTGGAAGACTGTTCCTTCTCGATAATAACTTGACGAACATTGTCATAATATGTATGTAAGGCTTGAAAAAACGTTACGGTGTAACATTCGTTCTCACAGGAGGCAAGGGGAGCAGGTGCGAAAGTTATCGAATTACGTGCCTGCGAAATTTCGAATAAACACCCCCGCCGACGGCAGCATCAATCTTATAATACGCATTTTCGGTATGCGTTAATGCAAGGGCGATTTCGTGATCTTGTTCCTGAAACGATCAGTGCAATTGTTTCCTGATGCGGTGGCAGATTCTTTTTCTATTCTGTGAATAACGATATTCCACTCAAAATTGTAACGAGTCTGACTCGTGATATTCGTGTTGTGACCACTAATCTCAGTCGTCAAAAAACTACAAGATGTTAATGACATTCGGCTCAAAATTACGATCACGAGTCAGCCTCCTCAAAGTAGTGCAAGGGGTTGAAATTATTCAGTCGTATTGACGCACGTTTCGTTCTAACGATTAGCGAAAGCGGGTCAAAATTGTCAGACTGTAATCGGTATGTCGAATAACGGGACGTTTGTGCGGTATAATACGATAACAATTGTTTTCCTACTCGCACAAAGCAATTAGTTTTGAAAAATCTGTCGGCGGCGTGTCTATCGCGAGTATCCGGGATGAGTCGACAATTTGCTGGGTGATTTGTCACATATGATATTTCATGTCTTTCTGTAATTCTTAAATAACTTCGTTTGGTCTAAAGTGCTTTGTTTTTATCACTTAATTATAAGGAAAAAACGAATTAATCTCGCTGCAGAAAACTTAACATACGCTCCAAAACCGATACGATAACAGTTTCAACTTTGAAAACATTTCTATCTTTCCTTTCTTCGATATTGAATCATAATCGGCTCACATGACGTAATCCCGTAATCTCAAAATGAATGAAAAATTTCAAAAAGAGAAAATGAGCGATGATTTTTCAAATTTCACTAAACAGTAGATACCTCAGCTGTTGCGAAATCGATTGCCATCTACCGTTTGCCCGACAAACTTCTCGGATTCTGCGTATCTGAGATGCGTGTTTTCTAAATGCAATAGTTATCAAAATATTCGTCGTTAACCCGTAAGTTCTCTTCGTACGCGTTTTTACAACGTCGGTCTGTGTAATCGTGATGGTGAAGAACGTTTTTGTAACGATAATGAGATAAATCTTACCGAAAATACGTCGAGGAATGGGAGGCGGCGAAATTAGGAACCGCACGGTAGAGGCTCTGCTGTTAGACTGACTAAGCCGGTTACGATATGGCCGTAACTACCGACTACACGCATATTGTCCACGATATACCGGGTGTCCCTTTAAATAATTTATTTCTCACACATCGGACAAGATTGCCGGTGTCAGGTGATACTATGCCACTTGACCTAGGTATTGTGGTATATTATGCAATTACGAAATGCCAAGTATGAGCGTACAATCCACAAAGAAATGATACCTGTAGGTTTCTTTTTTCCTGTAATCCCCTATATTTATTTATTTTGATATTCTTTAGTAATCGTTGAGTGATATACTTATCGTTATTCTTTTTTCGTAAATAGAAATAATTTGACGAGCATGTTCTTTGACTTTTAGCACACTGGTACCATGGAAAATGTTCAGGCATGAATTAAATCAAGTTCATCCGATAAGTTCCGGACTACAGGCTATGGCATTAAAATCTACCATAGATCTCACATGCAACGATTACATTTCCAATTTTGAGTTTGACGTGTTTACAAGGTGAGTACTTAATGGACGCGGTGGTTACACTGTAAGATCGTCGAGAAATTAAAAGAGTATACGGATAATTTTGATTTTACTTGCAAAGGTTGTTTCAACCATGGTCAACGCTTTTACGCAATTGGAAAATTTTGGCTGTGACTCATCCTGGCTATGTAGCCTTCCTTACTTACGATGAAGTAAAGGCACGCTTACAAAAGTATTGTATCGCTAAACCTGGGAGTTACGTATTTCGACTTAGTTGCACAAGGTTAGGTCAGTGGGCCATTGGGTATGTCACGTCCGATGGAGATATACTTCAAACAATACCCCATAATAAGAGTCTCTGTCAGGCATTACTCGATGGTTATCGGGAAGGCTTGTAAGTATACGTCTAGCTACACCAAGGAAAGATCTTCCATCTGTAATATCTTTTTATCGCTAATGTCTGACAATGTTACAGTTACTTATATCCCGACGGGCGTAATATTAATCCGGACTTAACGTGGGCAGTACAGCCCACACCGGAAGAACACATAAAAGTGACGGCAGAGCAATACGAATTGTACTGCGAAATGGGTAGCACATTCCAGTTGTGTAAAATTTGCGCGGAACATGACAAAGATGTAAGGATAGAGCCTTGCGGGCATCTCCTCTGTACTCCGTGTCTCACAGCTTGGCAGGTAGCAGTATTTATTTCAATTTATACTCTCTCGATAATCATTACGGATCTGTTACTCTAACAGTAACGCGCTCCCGCGTTACGCCTCCTTACCGTTAATCCATTACCATGAAAACGCTCGTTATACATGTACCGTAAAAGGGTGATATAATTACACCATAAAGACAAAAATTACCCATATTTTTATAGGATTCCGAAGGGCAAGGTTGTCCGTTTTGCCGAGCTGAAATAAAGGGAACCGAACAGATAGTAGTCGATCCGTTTGACCCTCGACGAACCCATCGGCCAGGAGCGCATTCAGCTTCTGCTAGTAACGCATCGACCCCCACGCGGGATCTTGACCCCGACACCGAGGTATCCGACTAGGAGTAGCACCTACCCTCATTATTAAATGTGCTCTATGTATAACAACTTCCCAGCAACATGCCTCATTTTTCAAGAATGCCTCATGCATTTCATGTGAGATCTCGAGTTTATATACGATCGTCATGTCATATCATTTATAGGACTATCATCACGAATGTGTTTTACCTCGTACGAGGTACGTAAAGTTTAAACGGAATAATAATAATAATGATAGTTAATAATGATAATAACAACATAATAATAATAATGATACTGATACTGAATAATAATAATTATAATTATAATAATGAAGTTAGTGAAGTTCTCAAGATATTCCGAGAAGTAAAAAGAAATGTAAAAAGGGACCAACTTTTTCGTCTCTGTATTACGATAGCTTCGTTACGAATTGCGTTTAACAATTTTTTTTTCTTTTCTTTTTTTTTCTTTCTTTAGCTTAACTTTTTAATGTACATAAACGAGAAAGAGAAAGCCAGAAAATACCGCTTATTAGAATGTCTTTCCAACGAGTGGAATTCACGAACGATTAATGCGTATGCCTTTTTGTTTTGCAGTTCACACGTTTATTTAAACTAACCATACGTTTTTTTAATTCACTCGTATCGTAATTTACGAAAATCTTCGGATTTGTGGAGACCCTAAGGTAGGTTGCTTTTTTGCATTACACCATTGAGGGCTTATTGTACGATTCATCGTTCTTATTTCATTATTACTACTACTTAATACTATTACACTTTCTCCTTTTCCTTCTCCTCCTCCTTTATCATTCACACTATCATCATTACTACTTCTCTTTCTCCTCCTCCTCCTCCTCCTACATTACAAACACTATCAACCCTCGCCACTATCACTATTACAACAACCACAATCACTACCATTACCATTAAAATTATCACGGTGCGTCTGCAATCATAATTCATACTCTTGCAAATTCGAGTTTCGTTTCGCTTAACGTGTAAGTGGACGCAGTTGTATTTCGAGTACGACCAACGCTTCATGCGAAATTATCGAACTTTATATTTTAATAAAAGACGTACTATAATGCTTAGAGAATAATATTGTAGTCAATCCTACGTGTCAGACTGATAATAACGATTATATTAAAGAGTACTCGTTCTTTTGCATAATAAAATCGAAAATTAAAATTCGATAAATTAAATAGCATGTGTATCGAATGTATATCTGGCAGCGTTTATCAATTATACGCGTACTGTACAGTTTGAAAATTGAGAGATTTCATTTGCATAACGACTATATCACTCGACGTGTTGCTTAATTAGAGATCGCTGGTTGTAATTGTAAAAGAGTAGTAACTTCATTAAACTCCAAAATGAGAGTCGATTCATCGTGCCAATAAAAAAAAAACCTACGTTCGAGTCTCGCACAAGTATAGAGTCTTTGAATACTAATAAATGTAAATTTAATTAACACACTTCAATTCGATTTCCGAATGTCAGCCTACGCGCGAAAAGACTGCGAATTTTTTAAAAAGCTTTACATCTCCTAGGATAAATCGTGAAACGTTTTATTTACTGCCATGAATATAGAGACGCCGGAGGAACACTAAGAAATTAAAAAGAAAACGAGAGAAAATAATGGAAAGCATGCAAACAAGCAAAATCTGGCTTTGATAGTGCACTTTAAACGAAGGAAACACAGAGTAATAATTAATTATTCTTGATATAGAACTATAGTGCAAGTTGAATCGAGCAAACTGAAGGAGTTGCTGGATATAGCCGATATAGAGGGAACGATCGTTTAATCGTTCTGTGTATTCTATTAAGATTTATTGTGTACCTGTTGGCGGTAGGAACAATGTAATATCACGCGACATCTTCAATCGTGGCAAAGATGTTATTATTTTCTTTACCTTAGAGATATTTATTATTTATTCCGTTTATCGCATAAAGAAAATCATAAGGATACTCTTTAGGTACCAGTGATTATGGTAGAACTTTATGCTGAATATCAATGCTGTGGTATAATATTATACGTATATCTTATTTAAATACAAAAGAGAGAGAGAGTGAGTGAATGAGAACATGATTGATTGATTGATTGATCGATTGACTGACTGACTGACTGAGAGAGTGGCATCGCAGAATTCTGTATGCATAATGTGCATGCACGCGCAATTTAAAGAAAAAAAAAGAAACACGCACTCGTCGCAAAGTAACGATTATTTTTTCTAGTTATAACCGATTGGCATAGCACGAATCGATCGTAAAGCCGTTCCTTTGTGGTGTAATAAACGCGAAACCCGTACGAAGATATCGTTCTTCCTACAGTCTTTACGTTCGTTAAATTCGCAAATCAATAATCGGTAAATTAATCCCATCCGTCGATCGCTGCGTCAATAACGTTTAGCAATTAGCGTTATTTTATTTGTACAACGGACAGTGCCGCTAATGAGACAATTGCCAGATCCACTTGTTCGTGACGTTGAACGTATCGGCGTACACGATTTACGGGTCTGAATAAAATTCTTCGTAAACAATTACTTGTAGAGCGTACGTGTTTTCTCCTTACTCATTGTAAAATACCAAGAGATCTGCGGAGAAGAAAAGTACGTGTTCTCAAATAAAACCTTATTATCATTAAATCGAGTTACATGTATACACACAACGACCCTTTTGCTGGATTCTAGTTTAACGTTACATCGATCCAGGATCTCATTTGTTCCAGCAACAGGGGAAATACTGAAAAAAAACAAACAGAAATGAATGAAAGAATAACAATAAGACAAGAAATACCGAAGCAATGTGTAATGTTAAATCGTTCGCATGATCGTTTACCTTTATTTCATAACGTTATCTACTGGGTCCATTGCTCTGCCCGCTGCATGAACGAAAAAAAAAAACAAACACTAATCGGTAATGTACAGTATCCGGAAACGGACATGGTTTCGTGCTGCAAGTGCAGGTAAGTCAGACAATGCATTATGGCCCTCCGCTTCTACGCTTTGTAATTATATGCTATGTATATTAATTGTGATGTTACTCGCATAGGTCTTCCGCCGCAATCTTTGTTTATACATACATGCGTATCAATTGCGGCTCGTTCACGTTCTCGAACAAAATCCCCCCCTTTTTTCTTTTTGTATTCGTCGCTGGTACGTTTTAAGTTCGCATTTGTACGATTATCGCAAGCCGCGTTATCGCTTCTCTACTAAAGTCAAACTTTTCTTTTTCATTTTACAGGAGAGTAATTTTAATCAGAGTACGGCTAGCAGATTCGTTTCACGGCTATCGTGTCTCTACACGGAATGCACGTAATCGAAAATGATCGTTGTCTCCGACACGTTTCTTGCCTTCAATTCAAATACAAATCTCGTTGGAGATGTTTGCAAAAAGAATTTCTCTCGGAGGAATCGTCAATTTAAATCGAACGCCCGTGCATTTCGTCAGATCGAATAGTCTCGAGAGATGCAAAGTTCGACGTAGATTTTTAAACGGGTCTCGTATCTGTTTTGGAACGAAATGCCGAAAGTTAACGCATCCTTCTCCTGTTCTCGATGTTTTAGGACATCATGGAGCTTTGCAACGGTAACTGCGGTCTGATATGCGACGACTCGGACGAAGAGGAGGACTCCAGTCCGACGAATTCACCGATTCCACCGCGTAGAATCGTCCCAAGTCCGCCGTTGCCACCGCGAAGACCTTCTCCGTCGCCGACGCCGAACAGTCAGACTAGGAACGGTCGTCATTTAACGGTACCAAAGGAGAACGCTCCTCCCCCGCCGTCGTCGACGGTCACCGTGATATTCAACTCTAACGCTGACAATCTACAGAATAACAAAAGTACGCGCTTACTCTTTCAACTCGTAATAATCATTTAACGCTAGAACTACCAAGGCAGTCGAAATAACTGGTTTCCAATAATTAATAACAAATTTCCAAATTTCTAGGGAAACCATACAGTAGATATTCCACGTCTATCTTATAAAATATAAATTACTGTATCGATAATATTCTTCACCTCTTCAATTCCCTTTTACCGATGTGTTTAATTGATTCTCATTTTCCTCTTTACCAGTCAACAATGAGGCAAGGTACGACATGTTACACCGAGCTTCCTCGCCATCGCCGGTACCACCGATACCACCTGCACCTCACGCTGTTGCCAGAAGTCACGTTCGCCGGTCCCATGGGAACCATGGGCCCACCAGTCAAACACAGCCGCCAACATTACCTGAAAAACCTAGTCGCATTACTGGAGCATCCTCGACGACCAGTCAAACATCGTCTAGCAATAACGTACCGCCGGTTCCACCGCCTCTATCCGCGCCGCGGCCACCGAAGACCACCAAGGACCACAATCGACAGGATCATCATTACGAGAACACGATCGTTATACCGGGTACCAGACAACACGTCGTAAGAAACATCAATCTAGAGGCAAACACGGCTCGATTGTCCGCTCTGATGAGAAGCAGGGACGATCCCGGAGGTGGTCCGATCAAACATGAAGCCGCGGCGTATGAGAACGTCAATGTAGAGCATATCTCTAGATTAACCGCGCTGGGATTCGCGCAAGATGCTGTGATAAGAGCCCTCGGTATTACTAGGAACGACCTGGAGATGGCTTGTGATATACTGCACGAGTTCGCCACGAAATCCTCCTGACCAGGTATCACGGAATGATCCTACGGAGAGGTTGAAGAACTAATGAATTGTAGGAAGTTTCATCGTTCTTCGGCTCTCCACTGTTTTATCGGAGAGCTGTCCATGAGAGGATGACGTTGGGCAGCTCTTTCACGGAGGATAAGAGGATATTGTGATGTAACATGGTCTCTTTCCAGGGTCACATAGCGAAGGCTCATGACCGGCCTTACCTGCCCGACGGTACTTTTGACGAACAACATGTGCAGGCACGTGTAGAGCCTGTCATCTCTGATGCGCATGGAGAATCTAGCATTGGATAACCGGCTCTAGGAATATTGTACAGTACCCTTATACAAGAGAGGAGAACGTTTCTATAGTCTCCGAATCGCGTTAACAGGCTCGCATTTTATCTTGTCTTGGAAGCACAAATGACTCTTATCGGATTGCACATCCCTGCACCCATCTCACGGTCTTTGTTTAGCGAGTTTAGCCGACTCGATCGCCCGACTGAATTCCGATCATCGTGGAAGATGCTCCGAAATACTCGTGCAGCCTGTTCGTTCACATAGAAAAAGAAGACTGTTTAAACGAGCGACGATTATTACGGCGATTAATCCGCCGATTAAACGGCGATTATAGGTTTATGAGAGAGAGGAGAGTGCGCGTAGAGAGATCGACAGAAAGAAACAAGCCCGCCGAGTACAAAGTATTTTGGATCGTTGTACGTGCTTTTCCTCGTACCTTTCTATTTTCTTCGCGTTGAAACACGACCTCGGCCATCTCGTTTTCTTCGGTATACTTAAGACGATTAAAGAATACACCCTGGGGCTACGGTGGATCAGAAGGTCACAGCTTGGACTCACGATCAGTGAGGTCGAGTTCAAATCTTTCCCCGTCACCTCTGGGAAATGTTTCCTACGGGATATTTATATCATAGCCTCGGTGGTTCGGAATCCACCTAAAGTAGTAGGTTCTGCGCGAAGTAACCATAGCAGTCGAAGCCGAAAAACATAAAGAAACGAATACATCCTCGCAAAGAGGACCCACGTTCATCGGAACACGTATGCGACACGAATATGAATTGTGTACAGTGGCCAAAATATCCGCGTTTAGCCAGATCTAGAGACGATAACATGAAAAAAACTCGGTTTTGATTTCATCCATCCTTCCTCGCTGTATAGAGATCAGTTCTACGATCTGCAAAGAAGAGGTTCATCCTTATCATGCGATATTTAAGTAATACCATTTCCGCATAGGAATCGAGTTTAACCGCAAGTAGATGTAAGATAGTACGACGTGTATATCGATCATATTGAAGCGAGAAAACTCGTCGAAAGCCCACGAGTTCTCCAGAGCTGAATCTGCACGAGATATCGAATCGAGTGTATTAATTTATTATTAAATCACGTAATTATACTCGACTTTGCGGGCAAGCACACACACGGCTCTCGATCGCACCGAATACCCTATCGAGATACCCAGAGTAAAATTCAATTAATCGAGTAACTACACTTAGAGGAAAAATAAAATTTAAAGAATATCAAAAAAAAAACTAATAATAATAATAGTAATAATAGCTGCGTTTAGATGAATGAGAAAGGAAGAATTCCAAAGAGAAATCACGATGAACGCATCGGACGGATGAATAAACTTATGGGCCAATGATCGTATCTCGGTAATTAGTGAACTGTCTTCTAGAGCTGTTCGTTTCGAGAAGCTTTCGATAAATGAATCTTAACGTGTCAGAACATTCATAATTATAAAGTTAATCTAACGATTCCATTTTAGTGTGCATTCAGCAACGACCCGTTGACTCTGGCTTTCGTCGTATGGATTCATATCTGTATCGTTAGAGACCGTAATGATAATGGAACTCCTTCATCGATCCGATGAAGCTGCGAATTGCTCCGGCAAATAATATCGTATACGTTTTACACATGAAACACGAGATAATTGCATCCCACCTAAAAAAAAAAGAAACCGACAAATTAATTCTACCTCGCGATTATACCAAAGGTGTGTACAGTGTCACGTTATTTCCGTACGAATAAACGAAGCGCGTTGTTAAGTGCCACTCCGTGGAGCAAGAATAATTTTGCATTAAGTGTAGAGGTAATTTCGAAGGGCGCAATTAATTCGTTCGTTCGTTGAAAGAACAAGGGCACGGCTCGCACTGTCGCGCGCTTTCAAAAAGGACACAATAATGCGAAACGCCTTGACCCTTCTGATATAGTATACTTCAAAAAAAAAAAAAGAAGATAAACGATACTCTATCGTTGGACCTTAAACGAATGACCAGCATGTCTAGAGAGAGAGAGAGAAAGAGGAGATATTTATTCATTTTTATCTACTGCGCGTCGCATGGATGTAAAGTAATAATCGTAGTACCGCGTGTTATTGAAAATGAAAAACAAAGGACCTTTACCCCTTATTGTTAAATTCTCATGTCCGGGTTATAAGATACTTGATGAATTTAGCCTATCCTATTTTTCTACGTTGTATATTCCAATCGGTGTATACTCTTTACGTATCGTCGATACGTGATCGTTGAAGGACCGTGCCCTCGAGAAAATGGTTCGGCACTGCTACGTTTTCGTCGTGGATTTAGCATATTAAGGATAACCGTCTTGGTGCAATATCTAGAGTAGAATGTAGATATCCTCATCGATTTAATTATTCGCTGTACAAATTGTTTTACATTATTCTCGAAATAAAAAACCACAATGTCGTTTATAAGACCTCAGGTCTGATTGATCCCTTGGAACTTAAAACTTCGAGAGATATCGTTCGTGGAGGAATATTTGTTTACTTGCGATAGTTAGGCAACCGATGACAATTCCATTTGCATTCTTCTGTATCTTTCTGCCTCTTCTTCGCTGACGGACGAGACCAAGCCGTTGGCAGCTTCCAAAAAGTCCTCCAATCCAACGACAACGGGACCATTTAAGTCACTGTCCTTGGAAAATGATTCATTCTTTGATTTATCCTTTGATTCGTCCCTCTCGTTATGTTTAATCAAGATTTTTCTCGTGGCATTCAACCAAGCATCCGAGCAAACGGAATACAAATCTGCACCGGTCGTATGATCCGGCAATTTATCCAGCAAATCCTCAAGTTCCTTTCCGTTCTCGCGCAAGTTGAATTTCCGCGTCAACGCCTTCAACACGCTAAGTTGCGAGGAACGATCGGAATGAATGCCCACGTACAACAACTTATCGAATCGACCCGGTCTTAGAAGAGCAGGATCTATGAGATCGGGTCGATTCGTGGCTCCTATGATAAATATACTGCTGGAACTCTCAAGACCGTCCATTTCTGCGAGAAGCTGAGATACAACGCGATCCATCACGCCACCGCTATCACCGCTCCGCCCACGATTAGGAGCCAGTGAGTCCAACTCGTCGAAAAAGATTATACAAGGTGCTGCTGCTCTTGCTCGCTCGAATACTTCAAAGAAGATATTAAAATTACGTAGCTAAGAAACTACATTTTCAAATGGATTCTCAAGCATCAATGTTACGATGAGAACTTAGAAATTACCCTGTCTGATGTTCTTCTCGCTCTGACCGACATACATGTTTAAAACTTCGGGACCTTTGACCGACAGAAAGTGAAGCTGATACTCCGTTGCTACAGCCTTCGCGAGAAGAGTTTTTCCGGTTCCGGGTGGTCCGTATAAAAGTATGCCAGATTGCCCGAATCCAAAGGCATTTAATAGAGGAAGCTGAATTCGACGAATGATTTCGTGCTTCAAGTCCACCAAGCCACCGATGTCCTCCCAGTGGACCTTTGGTACTCGTGGTGCACCCTTGCAGTCGGTGTATATTGATTGCATGTATTCTACGAATAATATTAAAGACTTGATCGAAGAAAATTGCGAGCGGTATTTAATTGAAGATTGTATAGAGTCATTTTACCGTAAGCTTTGTCAAAGTCCTCCTGCATCAGGATCGGAGACTTTAAGCTACGTCTGCATTGAGATTTTACAGCATGGAGGGCCAACGCAATTAAATCTGAATATCTGAAGTCCGAGCACATTCCAGCTACTTTCGATAAATCCACCTGATGGTCTATCCTTCGTTTTCCGAGTAGCCATGAAATGAAATCTGTCCTTTTCTTCTGATCCAAATGATCCACGTGAATCGTTTCGATAAAAATTCTATGCAATTCCGGAGATATCTCAGAATCGTTTGAGGTAGCTGCTATAACGAGGGGGTACTCTAAATTTTGAGCATACAATGCATTTATTTCCGTCGAGAATGTAGATATAATCCTCTCGTCCTTTTGGCCTTCAGAATTCTTACCAAATACCTGCAAGGAACTTGAATTAATTCGGGATTTAGAGAGAACTAGAAAACGTATTTTTTATAAGAAAAGACACCTCTATGTTGTTTAAGCAAAGTATACATGGCACCGATTGTTTGGCATTGTGTAATACAATTCGTAGCTTTGCTTCCGTCTGAGCCGCCGACAGAGCTTGTACTTCTGCGAAATCTGCATTAAGCAGGTTTAAGCCCATTTTCTCAGATGCAATTCGAATTAATGTGCGTTTTCCTGAACCCTCAGAACCTTTAACGAGAAACACTGGTTTCACGGGCAGCCGAATATCTGAAATAAATTACATGTACATACGAGCATAAAGAAATTGCAATTGATAAACCAAGAAATACGATGTGAAAGCAATAATTTCTACCGTTTTTAATAAATGGTAAAATGCAACTTTCTAAGTGTTTCAAGGGCTCCTCGAAATTCGGCGGATATTTATCCACGGATTGTTCTTTGGTTTGATCATGACAAGAATATACACAGGGTAGATAACTATGTACATTTGGTTCCTGTATTAGTGCTGTTTCTTCGAATAATATATAAGAACCATAGTAATTCGTATTATCCTCATCGTCATTGACTTCAATCGTATTAACTTTAAAATATATCACAGACATCAAAGGATTGCCACTGGAATATAATAGATCCGGCATATGATCTTTTGGATCGATCCTAAATATATCATTTTCTCTCAGAAAACGTGGCTCTGAAAAGTAGCTCTTTAACATCCCATCCATTGCATGATATGGATTGTCGTTTGGATTGCAGATCAAAGAGATTTTGGCTTCTACTGCAAAGTCAACAGTATTGTTTTTTATTGGCACTGAAAATAAAAACGTATCATTCATTTTCTGTCCAGGAATATTCACTGGTTAAAATGCTACATGCATCTTATACTCACATAAGAAAAAGGTATCAAAAGTAGAAGCTAATGCATTTTCTAAATTATATCTCATAGTTTCCGATATTAATATCGTATCGTCGTTAATATCGTTAACAGGTACAATTAATATTTTGTACTTTCTCGAGGAAACCTTACTGCATACAAAAAACCAGGTTGGTTTTTGTATTTTAAAAAATCCCACGTTTCCCGCGACGCACGAGTAACGATCGAAGTAATCGTTCTGCTCGTTGCTCAATTTTTCTACGATATTTTTCAAATCATCGTCCGCTATCGTTAGCCAGTTTATTTTCATTCTTAACAATCTCCTCCATCGAATGAGCGCATAACGTACAAACACG
Source organism: Cerceris ruficornis (assembly GCA_963989415.1). NCBI lineage: Eukaryota > Metazoa > Arthropoda > Insecta > Hymenoptera > Crabronidae > Cerceris > Cerceris ruficornis. The sequence goes on along the minus strand of OZ022526.1, from coordinate 16,590,358 downwards.
TAAATAACCGCATATCTAGAATCTTTCATCATGAACATTCTCGTCAATGCCCGAAAAAAGCGCATACAAAAGTACAGATCCATCGTGACGTTTCTTCCTCTCTTAAAATATCATCGCCCACAAAGCTATTCGAACGCTGGAACAATAGAAAACGTTGGAAATAAATACATGAATTAAAGAACAAAATTAAAGTTCAATCGATACGGGAATTTCGTAGAAATCGATCGGAATATAAGTAAACTCGGTGAAAACGTGCCGTCGTAATGTCGACGAGCATTGACATCGAACGGCACGCGTTCCATCGAGTGAAATCTTTCGAACGAAACCATCCGCAATGAAAGGTTAGCATTATATTGCAACCGTTGGTCCGCCCTTCAAAATCTTCCCGAGTTTCCCTTACGAAAAGTAGATTGAGGATCACTGGCGTACCAATTTTGGACCAATCTGTCCGAGTTACTATAGAAACAGTAGTGAACTTGAGATTCGTGCTGATGGTATACCATGCGATGTGCCTCCGTAACAGCTGTCCTATTGGTAATTTTCAATAGTGATTTGCGTGAAAACTGCATTAAGCACGGTGAATCTCACGTCGCATCGGTTCTCGATTATCTTTCACGTAAGCGTAAGCGAATTAAAGTTTTGTTGGCCGGCGGTAACGCAACTCTTGGATCGTTTGAAGCACGGCATATAGCAGAAGACAGTTAAAAACCGTTGGTGGCTTGATAGCCGTTAAGTAGCAAAACTAACCTAACCTAGGCTGATAGCGTCCTTATTGGAGTTATCGGTGCTAGATTTATTCAAATTTAAAGGTCCACCGGACACGAAGAATATTATGCGAAGCTTTGGTATGTCCGAAAGGTTAAGTGTTACACGGAAGAGAAACGTTTAATTATTAATCCTCCTCGATTTATTAACTTTCGTCATTGTTTGCATTACAATTTAGCTGGATACGTCCCGAGCTACTTGCGAATTCGCACTCTCTTCAATTTTCGCAATCCATCGTGCCTGTGACGGGTCACGATCATCGGCGGAGTACTAAACATAATATAGTCTATCGATTGTTAATTCGCTCGAGTTAAAAGAGACGGATTTCTTTCTCGTTTCTTTTGTCACTTTTTAAGTGTAATTCTAATAATATTCGTATCAACTACTCACGAGTTCAGTTCCATTAAGTTCGTTTCTCTTCACTTCGCTCGTATCTTTCAGAATGCAAAATAGTTTGACCGAGAGAATATCGAATTGAGAAATGGATCCTGCGACGGTTATTGCTCTTTGCAAAGAGAATATTCAACCATTACGGTACGGACGGAACGCCACACAACTGGGGACAGCGTTGAGAGCACAGGAAGACGAGGATGCTCAGCAATTGCTGTTACAAGAAAGACAGTATGTTTACAAAAAAACGATATTAATACCGATTGTGTTGTTTAAAATAATAATATTTTCATCATACTATTTTAGAATGTACGAAGATGCAATAAAAAATTATGAAGGGGAAGATCCGTTGGAGAATTGGTACGAGTATATACTTTGGGTAGAGCAGAGTTATCCAAAAAGTGGATACGAGTCGCACATTGGTAGACTCTTGCAACAGTGCCTAGCTATATTTGAAAGAGACACCAAGTATCATCAAGATCGCAGATATATACGTCTTTGGATTAATTATGTATGCTACCTTGGAGCACTGCTTCATAGAAAAAAATACGAATTTAAACATTCAATTATTATTTTTTTTTTTTTTTAGATAAGTATGCAAAAGAATCCGTTAGAACTATATCAGCTTTTACATAACAATGGAATTGGGACTATGGTCGCGGACATGTACAGAGCATGGGCTTTCGAATTGGAACAAATAGAGGATTATAAACGAGCAGATGAAGTTTATTTACTGGGTTTATCCGCCCTCGCGGAACCAACGGAAGAACTGGATTACGCCCATAAGTAAAAATTCCCAGCAATCGAAACACTGCGGACGAGATCGATCGGGAATACGTTTTATCGAAACAATTTATTCTCCTTCCAGAAACTTTCAACTTGCCGTTGCACGTAAAACGCTTGGACGTACGGACGACATATGCGAAATATCTGTATTCGAACAACGACAAGCTTTCAGTTCTCTGAGAGCAATAAAAGCTGGAAAGAAAGTCACTAGCGTTCGCACCGGCCATCGTGTGCGCGAACATTATCCCGGAATGGTTCCGCAGATCACGACTCCGATGCACAACGCTAAAACAAATTCTAAGATACAAATATATCAGGTGGAACTTCATTCATGAAATTTGAGATAATCGTGAATTGGAAAATGGCTAGTTTTTAACGATATCTTTTTACGAAACAGGATAGTGTTCCTGGTGAGACAAAAAGTTCAAGTATATTGGATCACGTTCCGATCGAAGATACCGTACATAAAGAGAATACTATTAAACCTGGTCCATGGAACAATGGAAGTAGACGGTGCCCGTTATTGGCGTCTGCTACAAAATGTTCCTTTAAAGGTAGAACATGCAAAGGAGATTTCTATTTCGGTATCTTTTGGATAGACTTTAAACGTGCTTTGTAATTTTTGTAGTTCACGAAGACCAGAATGACGACTATGACTTAGAAAAATTACGATTATTTCCGAATCACACATCTTTTTTTGACGGTAGCAAATATCACGAGCATTTAACCGTGCCTGTATTTGTACCGGATCCGCCGAATCCAAATATTATATTAAGACCACATTATCCCAAAGAGTTAGTTTATGTTAATAACATGGATCAAAGTATGGAAGAAATAAGGGCCCAATTGTATCTGCAGAGGTAGGTATTCATTTTCGACGTTCGCTGCAACAAAGAGGAGTCTCGATTTCACTGTATCGTTGTCGATGTTAAAATTCTGATTTTTCCCGCAAGCAGAAGAGCTTCAACCTTAAAAAACAAACATGAGGTGCAGGAACACCTGTTGCGGGAAACGGAATTGCAAACCGAGCGCAAAAGATTCGAGAGCGACCGGGAAAGGAGCGAAATATCTTTGCAGGAGCTGCACACGCAGAGACGAGAATTCGAGCAACAAGAATTGTCGGAGAGGCACAGAAAATTGGAGCAACAGAGGAGAGAAGCCGAGCGTCTCGAAATAAGCGGTCAAAGGCTTCAGGCTGAACGGCAAGAGTTTCAAAGGCAACAATACGAAGCTGAAAATCAAGCTATCGAGAGTCAAAGGCGCGAGGCGGAGCAACGTGAGCTGGAGAGATTAGAGGCTGAAAGAATCGAAGCTGAAAGAATAGAGGCGGAGAGAATCGAAGCGCAGCGAATGGAGGCAGAGTTGAATTCTCAACGAAAATTGCAAACATCCAGTTTCATGCATCAACATCACACATCACCGTTGACCACCAATCCCGCGGAACATTTACTCGGACAAAGTATCACGGTTAACACGAAAGAGGCAATGTCGGTTGTACAAGACCTGTGGCATTCACCCGATGCAGTGCGCACACCTAATTTCCGTAATTCCCTGACAGCTAGAATGCCCGATTCTAGAGCCAAATTGTCCTTCGACATACACATGGACAGTTCCATGACCCAACACGCAATGTCCAGTAGCAAACATCATCCGGGATACAACGTTCAGCCTTACAACGATCAAGAAAATCATCAGAATTATTCCGCGGCCCATCAGTGTTACTCGAATCCGGAACATCAGACCTCTTACGGAAGTCATGGATTACATAACACGTATCAGTATCAAGTGCAGGTACGATGCGATAAAAAATAATGAACTTTTTACTTCGAAGAGATACATGAGAAATCATGTAATTAATTTGTTTCAGCATCAAGTACAACAATCGCATCCTCGTCCACATCATCAGCAATTGATTCAAACCCATCAACAATCTCATCCCGTGTCACATCATCAAACCCTTCCTCATCCGCAGCATCTCCAAACTCCCAGTCAAATGCAACACCATCAAACTCTTCCTCATTCTCAACAACCGTCGCACAATCAACACCTCCAGCATCAACAGCATCACATGCAACACATGCAGCCTCCCGTTTATGGCAATATGATACCAAACGACATCTCCTATCAGCAGTATCCTCCGTCGTTGGAATCAGCGCTGTTGCAACAGAACGTGGAGCCTCAGAAACAGCTTCACTATCAGTCTTATAACGAGCCAGCTATAGAGACTAGTAAACCATACAGGATGCCACCTGAATTGCCATATATAAAGTCACCGGGAATGAATCGCAGAGACATAAAGTATCTCGAGAGCGCCGAGGACAAAGAGAATGCTATTGTCGTTGATTATAATGGACCGATGGAAGAGAACATGGCTGCAAAGCCACCCGATGAAAATAATTTGTATATTGACGAAAGTCTTGGTATCAGTCCATTGACTGGAGATAACGATACCTGTTTTACGGAAGCATTCAATGCTCAGTTGACTAGTTCTACGCCCATGCATAATCAGTTTAGGGAATCCTATAAGGTTGACGAAGGTCCGCAATATTCGAATCAATGCGTTGCGTCTCAAACGTACGTCAAGTTTTTCTCTATGTTCTCTTCAATTGTTAAGCTGCCACTTTTAACACCTATTGAGATTTAAAGGAAATTTTGCCGAATACGGGTGATTTCCTATGCCGTTACTTACAATCAATCTTTTACAGAGTCCCAGAAAACCCGAACCGCGATGCTGTAAATATATTAAGTACGATATTAGAGGCGACTAGAGAAAATATGTCAAACAGCTCCGGCACTAGTGCTCACATGAGAACTGCCGGATCCGGTTTCACATTAACGAGAGAAGATTTGGTTCCTATCAAAGAGCAATCCATTAGCCGGGGTAATTTATATACGAAGTACTCTAAAGCTTTCTTCTAAACGTAGCTCCAGTACGTGGTATCAAGCATAAAGATGTTTTTTTTGCTTCTTTTCTCATCAAGGCGACGAAGAGGAATCTAACGAGACACTGATCTCGGCTAATCAACCCTACGAGCAAAAGCTCCATGCCCAAATTCAGGCTGTCCACGCTCAAAGCCCGCGCACGGTGCAGCGCAACGTGGATCAGATTACCACGGAAATTAAGAACAATTGTGATCTAAGGAAGTCGATTACGTTCAAACTCAACGATGAGATCGAAAAGCCGGAGAAAGTCGATTCGATGGAATGCGAGGAGCACGAACCGATGGAAGAAACGGAGGAAGAAACCTTCCAGTTTCCTACCGGAGACATTAATCCTTTTGACAAAAATTTAATAGCCGGCCTTTTGAGGAAAATTAAATTTCCCCAGCCGCATCATGCAGAGGGATATGTGAGATTAAATACTAACTTAAATAAGCTTGTGCCTTCTACTGTGGTTTCGCTTGGTCAGTGTATTTTAATGTCCCAACGAATCATGAAATAGTACATCATTGTGCCGTACATCTATCATTCGTTTCCTCGTACGTTTACAGGTACCGAAACGTACAATTTGGAAAAGTGCCTTGGAAAGGGAATGTATGGTACAGTATTCAAAGCAGCAAACATACAAACTGGACAAACGCTTGCCCTGAAAACTCAGAAGCCCGCTTGGATTTGGGAATTTTATATAACGAGGGAGATAAAGTCACGTCTTACTAATCCGCACATGGTACATTCTTTTTCTCATTTACAAAGGACTTTCATTCCACCGGAAGATTACCATAGTAAACGTTTCTTTTGCAGTTACGTGGATTCATGGACGTCTCAATGGCATACGTTGCAAATAACAGTAGTATATTAGTTTCAGAATATTCTAAGTTCGGAACATTATTAGCGGTAACGAATCAAATAAAGATCGCGACAGGTAAACCATTGACGGAGCACCTAGCTATATTCTTCACGATTGAAATGCTGCAAATTGTGGAGTACTTACACAAATGCCAAATAATTCACGGTGATATAAAGCCTGATAACTTCTTGTTAATGCGTTTGTACGTATTACAGCCTCCCGTTTGTTCGTTCTTTTAGTCATTTTATAATTAATGCCTTCATTTGTTTAATGATATATATGCTATCGTTCACAGACCTACGGAAGATGTCAGGCCAACGATACAATTGATAGACTTCGGGTGTAGTATAGACATGAGCCTTTTGCCAGAAAACACGACGTTTACTCAAGTCATTAAAACGGAAGATTTCACGTGTATCGAAATGCAAACCGGAAGACCGTGGACTTATCAGACTGATTTATATTGTTTAGCCGCAACGAGTCACTGTTTATTGTTTGGTAATTATATGAGAGTCTCGAACGTCGGTGGCCGATGGTTCATCACTTCGAAAGTACCAAGGCAAGTGTATCTTTCAAACGTAACATCTCTCATTATACACTTTACTAAACTAATTTTAACGCTAGAACTACCAAGGCAGTTAAAATAACTAATTTCCAATTATTTTATAAAAAATGCTCCAAGCTTGTGGTCGATTCATAGAGTAAATATTCTACGTCCATCGTATAAAATAAATTAACGAATTAACCATCTTTTCCACCTTTTGCTTCCTCTTTTCCTAAATTGCTAATCTAATGCATTTAAATAAAATAGATTTAACGCCGGTAGTTCTAGTTTGTATGGAAGAGAAGTTTGATTGGATGATAAATTAAAAATATATATATATATGTAGGTACGCCAAGAAGGCCGCCTGGGAACAGTTCTTCACGGAATTACTGAACATCGAATCCTGCGACAAAATACCAGACCTGTCGAAGCTACGTAACGTGATGGAGGAAACCTTAGCGCAAATGCCGGAGACGCAATTGAAAATTAGACATTTCGTTAATATCCTAAACAAACGATAACACTTACTGAACGACGTGCTGTTTCAAATTCTGTGCCCCGGCGTGTGCACACATTTAGTAAAGAACCAACAGTTAATAAGAAGAATTAATGTTATTGTGCTATTTATTATAAAAGTTAATACTACAGTGATATATATGTACCACACAGTTAATAATACATGAAATGCACTTTTATGGCCTGCTTCGTGGAGGCTTCGATGAACTTCTATATAATATTGCTTGCACATAATCAGTTGTACTAGAGAACAATTTAATTACACGATTCGATACAGATTTAACGTAAACGCGAGTCTCCGAAATTACACGATGTTACTTGACATTTCGTGCGCTAAATGAGTTATGAAAATGTCTTTCAAGATACCTCGTGACGCAGTACCTGGATGTTAGCATCTGTCACGTAAGTTTATGTAAAGGCAGATTTGTATAATAAAGTTGAGCAAAGAAAAAAAAAAAAGAAAAAAATCTTTGACAAAAAAAAATGGACAAACGAATATGTAATAAAAACAAAAAATAATGATATTTATAGTACGATGCGCGTGTGATAAATGCGGGCTGTTTATCTACAAGGTTTTATAATTGAAAGGCGAAAAACGAAGTGTGCACCATAACGTATTATTGTGTACATCCATACCAAGCTTGCATACCTTATATTGATAGTTAATTACGTACGTAGCATTTATATATAAATATATATATATATACATATATCGTATATTTACAATAAACTTTCATTTTATAAAGTTTACATTTTATTGAATGCATCTATTATATACATTTTTTCCGTCAGCTTAACACAGAACTCGTTCGTATTTTCAGACAAATCACTGATTAACAGATTGCATTGGAATTATCGATCGAACGATTCGAGTCATTAATAATACGTCAAGTAATTACATCACGATGATGCAATGATAGTAAAAGGGTTTGAAAATGTGCAAGCTACCAGACATCGAATGCAAAATTTGTTCACGTAACGTGTTATATACTTCTTTTCTGCTTTTGTTCTGCCGGTATTATGAATGTTCCAATTTGAAATGTGTGCAGGCTTATTTCGCTAACATCCACTAAACAGGCCTTTAGGTAATACCTTTCATGGAATAGGATTTACTAAGTACACAAGCGACGAGAAATTTCGTTTTGTGTTCGAGAGATTGAATCTTAGATTTTATAAAGATGCACAAGAACATTAGGTTGCCTGATATTTGAACGATAATAGAAAATATATATAAAAACGTAAATATGTAACATAGTTAATAAACGTATGTATATATATACAGCTTTCGATACATCGTTAACATTGTACATTGCTGTCGATGGGCATCAATGTTGCATCGTTCCCATATATAGAAACCTGTATATATATACAACAATACAGAAACGGAATAAAAAAAAAATATATATATATATATGATAGCACTATAAGACGAACAATAATGGACAACCTATTGTTCTCATTTGAGAATTTCTAAGAATATGCCTTATCTTATTTTGACGGTGCAACGTGAAGAGTGTTTGAAACCGTATGAATAGTATATTAAAAAGTAAAATTATTCGATACATTCTTTATTAGAAAGTACGAAAGAAAACAAAAAGAAAAGGAAATCGATAAAACGTTAAATTTACTTTCTTCTTTTAGTATATACAAATAAATCGATAAAACGAGTATTCTCAGATTTAGTGATATTTACTGCCATTAGTATACTTATATTTTTATGGGACATGAATTGAATGTTTCTCAAATGTTTTAATTGCAATTTAGAGGCTTCGTTCGTTCGCGCAAAGTCGTACACGTAGATTAAAGGAAAGTATTAATAATGTAACGTGGTTTTTTTTAAAAACGTTATGACACTGTTCGGGAAGGCCAGTACAGTGTTGCATGCATTTCGTTAGCTTTCGATATATTGTTAACATCGTACATTGTTCTTGGTGGGTACCAATGTTGCACTGTTCACATAAGTACACTGATCTAACACGAATATTACATATACAATATAGATAATGCCAAGAAGTCCTGTGCTACGAAAATGAAAAAAAAAAAGAAGAGTAACTTGAGAAATTCTTACAAAGATACAGTTATTTACAATGGTATATCGATCGTCTCTTGTTATCATGCGGCATCAGCGAAAAGTGTAAAAAAACAGAAACGTAATGATTTAGGCATTTAAAAAATTCGTAAGAGCTCGAAATATTTTTGAACAGCCTACAAGAAGCATTGCTACAACAAAAGACATTGCACGCGTGCATAATTGTCGCTAATTTTTTTACCAATATATGTTTACTTCGTTTCAGTTTCAAGTCTTACCGTAAAACTTTCGATTCAATAAATATAGTAATAAATTCACGTTAACCTTTGCTTTACCAAACATATCCATTATCGGTGCACCCTCGAACTGCAGCTCGAGCAATTTCTGTATGTCAATGTCAATCTTCTCCATTTCCACTCCCATGAACTTACAACGAACGCTAAAAAGTCCCGTGTGCTCGGTCGGGCTTATCTCGAAAGCCACATTCTTAAATTGCGAATGCGGAAGACCGTCGACTTCCAAAAGCACACCTTTCTCTTGTAATTTCGCCGCGGAATACTTCAATGTCATTTTCGACTTTAATTTCCCATGGATGTCTTTCTGGATTGCCTTGAATGCTCGCAAGGAACTGCAATAATTCTTTGATCAGTCAAACCAACGAATCGTAGAATCATAGCGCCGTATTTCCGATTCATTCACGTACCCTTTTCCCGTGTGCAAGTTTTCCAAGCATCGTTGAATATATTCGTTATAAAATTCCACTTGTTCCTTATAGTACTTATTCTTCTCTTCCAGTCTTTGCTTGGTCACGCGTAAAGTTTGAAGCTCCTTGTTCCTGATAATTCGGTACTTTCCTTTGTTACAAAGATCTTTGGCTACAGCTGTGACTATGTTCTGATATCCGTCCGCTTGGCTGACCCATCCTCCCAACTCTAATTTGTTTAAGTACGCACGTAATTGCAGCTTGCAATCGTTCAGTGACGAGCTGGAAAGAAAAGTTGCGATTCTTCATCGTTCTGTTCGTCCTCTGAATTTCCACTCTTCTTTAACGTTACCTTCTGTGCATGATCAGGGTCGGCGAGATGTTCGAACACTTTATGTCGTACAGTTTTTCCTGCACGGGGGAACAGGTAGCTTCTAGGGCTTCCACTAACGTCTGGCCTTTTAGAAATTGCAGGACGGACACTAAAAGTTCCTTGGTCTTTATGAAGAGTTTGTTTAAATTCGCATCGTCATTCTCAGGCACTTGGAACTTATTCGTGAGCACCAGACACACCTCTGTCTTGCCGAATCGCGCCAAGTTTGCCTCGCATGTCGTGTCGGCTACAAGCAATTACGATTTACTGCTTTAATTTTAACGCTATAACTACCAAGGCAGACAAAATAACTGGTTTTAATTTTGTAGAAAAGTTCTTCTTTATAGGAGAGCCATGACGTATATATTCCATGTCTATCTTCTAAAACGTGAATTACTGAATCGGTGATGTTTTTTAGCTATTGACTCCTCCTTCGAAGTATTTGTTTAATATGTTTAAATATAATAGATTTGCCGTTAGTAGTTCTAATGTTAATATGATAGAATGTTTCATTGTTCCTTACAAATCCCGAGTAGAGATGCAACAGTCGGCGCGGGGCCCAAGTCGTCCAATAAATCGTGCAACGGGTCCAACGGATCGGGTGTTATTTGATCTTGATATTCCAACATGAGGCAGTGAGTGTCACAAATTTCCTAGCGCAGCATTGCATTTACACTATTATATACCTTGTAGCAGTATCTGAATACATCTAAGAGAAAAAAAAACTTTCACTCACTTGCAAGGAGATATAAATTTCCGGCTTCTGAATGAGCGTAGCCTCCGTGTATTCGTGAATGAAGAAATGCTCCTCTAAGTCTTCGATTTGACAGCAAAATCGAAAGAAGCTCTTGAACTTCTCGTGGCATTCGATTATGAATGAATTCAAGCAAACCAAATGCGTGGCCTCTTCGCCGAACTAAAGTCATTAACTTATGAAGCAGGCCATTAACTGTTGCATCTTCAAGGAACGTAATATACTTACTCCTTTCTTAGAGGCAGCAAATTGCAGTATTTTCGCGATACTGGCTAAATTCCGTCGTTGATCGTTCGATAGAGATCTATCGATCGGAAGTGTGACGATGTCGAATGCATCCGGGGCAACGATAGCCGCGTTGATGAAGTGATAGTAAATCAAGTTACCCACTACCTTCAGAATATCCTTCTCCGGAGCGCTTGGAAATTTCTCGGTCAATGAGTCGTTTAGAACTTTAGCCATGTATAACATCCCGTATGGTATTAAATCGCGCGATTCAGTGATTTTAGTTAGAAATTCTAAGACGGTGCTTTGAAGCGATTGTATGCCTTTGTTCAATCTGATTCTGACATGCTCGTAGCTCAAAGCCTGCTGATGCGTGACGGTGTATGGAAGATCTCTGGAAAGGAGCGATGTATTGACGTTAATTATTCGATATAAGTAATAATCTTTTCAAATACATTCTTTCGTATACTAACAGAGTTTCACCGGTTTCCATTTCCAACTGATTCCTCCAGCATTTGTAGATATCAACAGGATTTGTCTCAATGCTCAGTGTTCTGTCCGCCAAGATCTTCTCTATGATCGGTCCGACGATCTGTCTCAATGCTCTCTGGCCGTTTAACTGTCGCGCGTAATTAACGACCATTTTTAAAACAAGGGGATTTCCGGTTACCACTTCGGACGGTTTTTGAAACTTGCACCTGCGTGATTCGTTATGTTATTCTTCGTAACTATCATAGATATTTGTATCTACGATGTCGTACCTAATTTCCTCCTGCAACGCGCTTCCAAAAAGTTTCAACAACAGATATTCCTCTCTGATGTTCGATCCGAAATTGAATAACGTTAGAATGACATTCTGAAGGAACTTGTTTGTTTTACTCTGAGGCAATAAGAATAATAGCTTGGATAAATAGGTCGGATTAGTTTGCAAGGCGTAAAAGAGATGCTGATATCCTTCTAACATTTTTCTTCCTTCCTTCGTCAAGGATTTCAAGCCTTTGTGCGACGTGAAGACCTCCAAAGAATTCTTCGGCTCTCTGTTGGAATTCTTTTGTTTCGCGAGGGTTTCCAAACTTTTTCCGTGAGCAACGACGTCCTAAAAATGAATCGTCTTAAATTTATTTACACTTAGCGATACGTTAGTGAAGGAATCGTCATTTACTTGTAATGTAATTCTGTTTTGAATGAGCAATCCAATTTTAATGTCCATACTGTCCAACTGTTGCGACAGGTTCTGATTGTGCCGTATTCTCTGCACCACTTCGTGTTTTAATTGCTGAAACGATAGATTTACGAGTGCAATTTTCATAAAACAGAGTGGAGTAATATTTAGTCAAGGAATTCGCATTGTCTGATGAAAAATTGAGAATATTTGTACTTGTAATTGCAAGTCTTTGTCGTAGTCCTCCGCGTTGAAGTTTAAGATCGCAGAAAAATGACGGACAACCGGAAACGGTGGTTTGTCTAAGTGCAACAAGGAGTGGAAGGCTCGCCTTGCAGCCCGACCGCGCCATAAAGCTTGTATCTTCATTATTTTCTCTTCCTGAAATGCACCGATTATTAATCTATTTCTTCATTATAAAAAAAAAAAACTAACTTACTTGTTCTCTGTAATGATCTAATACATTGACGAATTTAGCCTTCACTTTTAACAATTTCTTATGATGCTTCCCGCCGTCTGCTTTCCGTTTCTCTTCGATTAACTTGATATATTTTCTCCTCTGAGTTATACCTCGCCACCAGGCTTGTATCTGAATGATTTTCTCCGAGTTATCGTAAAAGTATGTAAACTTATCGGAAATCCGTTTTCGAAGCAGGTATCCTCTGATACACGCCTGCAGTCGAATAATTATCTGTTTCCGTAACTCGTGCCTTTCGTGCTCGTTAACCGTAATGTTTTTTATAGTTTTCTGGAAATATATAACGTATGTATTTCATCTCTATAGCTTGCAGTAAATATTTGAAACTTCTTAAATATAATACACGTAGAATATTTATTGCTCGGCTGTCCTGGTAATTATGGGAAGGTTTTTGCAAAAATTGAGGACCGGCTTGGTAGTTTTAATGTTGAATAAAATTATTTTGAAAGTAAACATACGTTTATATCATCCACATCGACGTAATATGCCTGCGATATATTCTTCGGGCAATCCCAGGTGTAACTGTACTTCTCTAAGTCCAAGTACGACTCATTGCCTTCCGGGGTGATGTATCGGACAAGCGGGCAAGCACATTTTTCGCTCTAAGAAAAGAAAGAAGTCAAATCCCTTAAGTTACTCTTTCCCCATTTAAAATATTTCGAACCGCGGTACCTTAATCGATCTTAAATCCCGCAAATGCTGATAGCTTATAGCTTTATATTTGTCAGGTATTTTAAAGCCCGAGGACTGAAGGCAATCGATCGTGAACAGCATGTCGTTTCGTTCTAAGCCTAAGTTAACTTGTGCCAAAAACGTGCAAGCTGCAAATAAAAACGAATGCATTGACAATTCGAAAACTTCATAGGAATCTTCACGACATACTTTTCTGAACATTTTCCGCTTCCGAAGCGACGATTTTCACTATCGTCTCGACATCTTCGAGCCACAACTCCGAACCGTCGAAGTGCTTCTCATCGAGACATTTCTTAAACAATTTTAAATAAAGGGACGCATTTTCCGGCGATGTCGGCTGTTGTAACTTTAGAGCTGTGTCTTGCAATGCTGTTATAACATCGCTTCGATTGTTCTCCACGACGGCCGTGTTTAATTGTCGTAATACTTGTATAACTGTTAGAACTCAAAGGTATAAGTGACTTATTCGATATCATAGAAACTTACAAAGAATATATTTCATCGTACCATCGTTATCATTTTCGCATTGTTGATTCACGACGTCGATGCATTCCTGAATGTCGATGTAAGTTAACAAAGGACATACGTCCGATGTTGCTTGCTTCTCGCATCGAACCGCTGATAGTGCACGATAATATTTCACTTTGTTCTCCTGGTCCAAACCCTAAGTATAATAAAAACACGATGTTTTATCAATTCTAACGAAGTAACTGAAAGAATTATATTACTTACAGAAACGTGAGAATTCGGATTCGTTAAAGCTTGATAAACTAAATCTGGATTTCCCGTGTCCACCGCTTTGCTAATAGCTGCGATCGAGGATAATACGCGCACGCTGACTATTATATCGCTGTATGAAAGGTCATTCTATTAAACATATTATTAACATTAATAATAATTTATAGAATGAACATTGGGTATACTTAATTTCTTTCTGCAAATTCAGTTTTACCTGCGATTCGATCCGATCGATTTTCATTTCTTCGTAGTACAACGGCAGAGCGAATTTGTCAACGTGATCGGATACACAAAGATTTGGATTTTGTAGAGCATCGTAAAAATCATTTTCATCACCAGTTTGTAACGTTGAGTTTAAAAATCTCACACTCTCATCCCCTGTATTTAAAGAAAACATTCTGTAAAGTTGTAACTCAATTGATCGTCTTTCTTAATTGGTACTAACGTTTCTGCGACTGAAACGAGATTTCGTTCGCCTTATTAATTCTGTCTTGCAACAAAGACTTCCAATGATGTGTACTTTCCGTGTATGTGTTATTCCATTCGGAACTCTCTAATAACTGCATCAGTTGTTCCTTGTACAACTCGGCATTTTCGCACATAATGTGCTAACAAAAGAAATAACATTTATAAATAACAGGCGGAAAAGGAAATCGATTCTAAAAACGATATTTTATATATACTTGTAGGCATAAAGTGGATGTTCTCAGGGCGTTTATAAATTCGTTCTTTTTGCGGTGAAGAGACTGAGCTATCTTTTCCACCGAATTTTGAACTGAAAGAAAAAAATTAGTAAATAAAAATCTCGAAGTATAGTATAGATCATTTTAACATCGTACGGCTCACCATTCACGTAATTAATGTGTCCCTGTATTTCCGCTTGCGTTAATAATTCGTCGTATATGTCAGGCACGTAGCTGTCGTTAAGCGACTATTAAAAAACATTATTTAACATATTAGAAATAACGTATAAATTTAAATTATATAAGAAATGTATTTAACATATTAGAAATCCATTAAGTTTCCTCACTCTGTTGAGAGCCGCTTGCGTTTTAATAATTTTGGCTTCTGTCAACGCATCTCTGTACTTTTCTATATACGACGGAACAACGTTGTTTAATTGCGCCGTTTCATTTCGAAGAGCCGCTAACATTCTCTTGTTATCCTTAAAATATATCGATTATGAAGTATATTATAAATAGCGGCTAAATTTCAAGGTATAAAAGAAGCGACATACTTCTTCCATGATCGCCTGATTTATCGCTATTACAGACGCATGAAGAGCTGCAGTATCAACTGCCATGCTATTAGCCAGCAAACCACCGATTTTTTGAAACGACGGCATTTGAATTCCATATTTTCTTAACTCCTTGCTAACGGCATTAATTTCTTCCTCTGAGATTCGTGAAAAACGGAAAATTATACCGCGATTATTAAATGACCCTTGTATTTTTATTTTATACTAAACAGAAGAGAAGATAAATACCAGTAAAGTTTACTTTTCCGTACAAATCTTGAATCTGTGGTGCTTTGCCCAGTTTAAATAAATGAGTACTAAGCGCATGAATGCAGTATATTACACGAGGCATATTTTTCTTGTCATAGATATCCGTCGTTTCTGGTTGAAAGGTCTACAAAAAAAAATCGATTGTTATTACATTATGGTATAAGTAGACGAATTATTATTTAAAGAGGTCCATACCAAAGGTAGTTGCATAGATTTTAAAGATTTCAAGAAGTGATTAATATTATCCGTATGCCGAAACTGCAATCCAGCAACCGCATAACGTCTCTGCTCAGAATCATAGATTTTATTTAGAGATAAAGTGTCAGGTGCCATAAAATGAGCAAGCTTAGCTAAATATACGCCGTTCCTTAAATTCTCTTCGAGTTCTGTGGTAGGTGGAAGTTCTTCCCTAAGGCACGCTTCCATCCATCTAAAAATATTGGACGTTAGGACATCTTATACTAGCGAAGATAAATCTTAGATATGGAAAACACATGCTAAACGATTACTTCTTTGCTTCTTCTAAGTGACAAAGGTATTCATAGGCAAGTGTCTTCTGACGTTGCTCGTCCATTTCTTCTGCCGATTTGCGAACGTCCGTTCCTGAAACGTTTAAGAAGTTTGCAAACAAATTCGTTATTTTTTATTTAAAGATAATAATAAATACATCATTTGTTAACTATTTTTACGGCGAAATTTATATTACTATTCGAACAATACTTGCGTTAAATCTATCGTGCCGTTTTTAAATCATGTGCTTCCAAAACGTTTAAGCCGGCAAACAAAAAGTGATAATTGACCTACGAATAATACGAATCTTTGAACATAATTAATCCTACCTTTCTCATGTTCGATTAATCTGTCACTCGTGTCGATCATATCAAGGTAAAATAGCAGGTCAAATAATAAATGAAAATATGTGACAGCGATACGCGGGTAATCTGTTAGTACGTTAAATAATCCAGATTCAAACTCGTTTAAAATCGTGAAAAATGTTGTACCCCTGACAAGTACTGCCAACCAAGTTGCATTTTTAAACCATAAACTCGATAGGTATCGATAAGTATTGATAAACCGCCGAACAGAGCTATCGATAGTCTTAGAAACACGGAATTGTATTTTATGAATATTATATTACACATGTTTAGATTGTATAATACAATTGATAAATAAAGAATTTATTAAATTGAAAACATGCATTTGTACAATTCCATATACCCTACAAATTTCTAAACGGTGTGTCATAATTATGAGTATTCTTAATTAAGAAAATGCTAATAAAATATAAGTCTCTGAAAAATGGCATAATATAAAGGCTAGACATAGAAATTTCGTTTTCTTCTGGCCAATCGGGCTATACAGTGACCCTCTTAAGCCATAAACTGTGTGAACGCTAAAGGAGTGGAAACTCGCTAGTTTCAAAGTGTTCTGGCGCCACTGTTTTCAGCGCCATCTAGCTTTTTGAAATTTTCTGCATTTTTTCTGGCGGGAAATAATCCCTCAATGAAAGACCAATATTGAAACACAAATATCTCGCTTATTTCTTGACAGATTTAGATGCCGTTTGTTTCAACGTCTTACTTAGAGTCTAAACTATCGATCTAACAATGGGAAACATTGAAGCACTACTCGTTTGCTTGCTATGAGTAAGTAAATATTTGCCAAAGATAAAATATTTTTTTTTAAGAGGCGTGCAACTTTATGCAATATACCATCTGAAAGGGCGTGGAAAACTGCGTTAAACAAAAAAAAGATCAGCTCTCTAGCACCTCTAAAAGCCGAGAAAAATGAAAATAAAGTTTTTCGGGTTTTGAAAAATGTATCCCGATAGATGGCGCCACCGTCGCGACGACCAGAACCTGTTAAAACAATGAGTTTCCACTCTTTCGGCACTCGCATAGTTTATGGTTTAACTTTAAAATAGATCGAATATATTTTCTCCTTTTTCTCGGCTCCTAGAGGTGCTAGAGAGATGATCTTTTTTTTGTTTAGCGTGGTTTTTCACGCTCTTTCAGACGGTATATGACACAAAGTTCCAGCCGTCTTAAAACAAGGACGTGAATTTCACGAATGCTTTACTTACTCATAGCAATCAAACGAGTAGAGTTTCAATGTTTTCCTTTGGTAGATCGATAGTTTAGACTCTAAATAAGACGCTGAAACAAGCTGCATCTAAATCGATTAAGAAATAAGCGAGATATTTGTGTTTCAATATTGGTCTTTCATCGAGGGATTATTTCCCGCCAGAGAAAATGCAGGAAATTTCAAAAAACTAGATGGCGTTGAAAGCAGTGGCGCCAGAACCCTTCGAAAATAGTGAGTTTCCACTCTTTCAGCACTCGCATAGTTTATGGCTTAACTTTAAAATACATCGAATATATTTTCTCGTTTTTCTCGGCTTCTACAGCTGCTAAAGAGATGATCTTTTTTTTGTTTAACGCAGTTTTCCACGCCCTTTCAGATGGTATATTACATAAAGTTGCACGCCTCTTAAAAAAAATATTTTATCTTTGGCAAATATTTACTTACTTCTAGCAAGCAAACGAGTAGATTTTCAATGTTTTCCTTTGGTAGATCGATAGTTTAGACTCTAAATAAGACGCTGAAACAAACTGCATCTAAATCGATTAAGAAATAAGCGAGATATTTGTGTTTCAATATTGGTCTTTCATCGAGGGATTATTTCCCGCCAGAGAAAATGCAGGAAATTTCAAAAAACTAGATGGCGTTGAAAGCAGTGGCGCCAAAGCACTTTGAAAGTAGTGAGTTTCCACTCTGTCAGTATTCGCATAGTTTATGGCTCAAGAGGGCCACTGTATAGCCCTTATGGCCAGAAGAAAACGAAATTTCTATGCCTAGCCTTTATATTATGCCATTTTTCAGAGATTTATATTTTATTAGCATTTTTTTAATTAAGAATTCTTATAATTATGACATACCGTTTAGAAATTTGCAGGGAATATGGAATTGTCTGAATGGATGTTTTCAATTTAATAAATTCTTTATTTATCAATTATATTAATCAACCCAAACGTATGTGATATGATATTCATAAAATACAATTGCCTATTTCTCAGACTACAAATTATTTATTTAATAAATAACTGTATTGACACAGTTCACATATAAATAGCCGTGAAACTTAGCTTTGCCGGTCATAATGAAGACACATGGCCGAGCGGCAAAGTGTTTTCAACGTGCTTAGAATGATCTGTTAGTGATTTAAGTTTAACAAATATAAAATGTCAGACACAAAGGAATTCTTTCTTTCCGTCACCCGGCGTATTTTTAGTAATTGGACTGCTTTGAAAGTACGTGAAAATTATATTTTTTTTGTACGTTTATAATCCACGTTTTAAAATCTGTATGTCTGTTTTATTATTAATTTAATTATGACTCTAATTATTACGCGATTTTTCTGCTTCCATAGATGGCTGTGGAGCACGGAATGGGTTTAAAAGAAAGCGCCGTAGATTTGTGTCCTTATATGACGGAGGTTATGTATATGAACGGTACGTTTTCTTTATTATTCTCCGTTGATTAATTACTTTTTAATCTCTATCGTAATATTGCTGCTGTTTTTCTATCCGAACAGAGAATTTAAACAGCACTGAAATCGCTAATGAACTGGAAGACTACATGGATGAACAGTTCAACACAGAACTTCAAGACGGCAGTACCACACAAATTGCAGAGGAACTGTTAAGGTTTTACCGTTACTGCAAGGAACAGAATGAGAGTTTAGCAGTGGTAGAATTCGAGAAACTGCCACCGATGCAACCTTGGCTCGTCAGTGTCGAGCCTGTAAGACAGAATCACAATTCCTCCATTCGGGAAGATGACAGCAGTTCGGACAGCGAGGAAGAAGCAAATGAAAGTATGGAGGTCGGGGACGAAGAATGGACCAAAGTAAGGGGCAGGAGAAAAAGATAGCCGACCGATACTTTTATCATTTTTGTCCTTCTTATAAAAAGATAGAGTAATAAAGAATGTACAGGCTACTGCATTACAGTACATGTGCATTATTTTCACAATTGTCACTTACATCCTAAAGTCTCTTATTTACGAAAAATTACCTAAGCAGTCTTTGAGAATCGTATCAAACGTTATTTGGCAGTTCTGCTTCCCGTGTCTAGATCACAGAAACAAATAATTAAAGTCGTACAAAGTACAGAAAACGTGCTTAAAATATCACATAATCGTCTCTCTTACATTAATACCTTTCTCATTCTGATTGAGAGGTACGGTACAATATCCATTCTGCTCCCTTGTAACGTTCTCCTTCTTTACCTCTTTCTCCTTTCTCTCATCCGGACCTAGCAAGCTTAGAATTGTTGGTAAAAAGAGTAATCCATGAAACAGTCCAAATATTACCACGCATGTAAATAACTGAAAAAACGAAGCATGTATCTTGCGCCTATACCTTAAAAACATCGACGATAATTTAAATTACGATACCTTGAAGAAAGTACTGAATATATACGCTTTGCTAGAACCCAAAAGCACGAACGCCAGAAAGGTACTTAAGCCACCGTTAAATACAGCAGGACCGACGACAGAAAGGGTCGCAATTGTGCGTTCTATGGGCAATAATTTAATTAAGTTGACTATAAAACGAAAGAATTCGATCCTCCGCAATTTTATCGCACGTAATTAAGGAGTTAGCTTGCCTTTCTTGCTGCCTTTCGCTCGTGTAAACTCTAAGCCGATGTGTGCGGCATAATCTACCGCCAATCCTGCGCAAAGTAGGATCATAATGCTCGACGACATTTCTATGGTTATTCCTAAGAAGTACATGGAACCCAGTAAATCGATTAGAGTGAAAACAATGCAGCAAATCACCCATATCGATGCGCGTAGATTCCTAAGGAACAGTATCGTCACGAGGCCAACAGCCAGAATTTCTAGGCCCAAGTTTCGAATTAATTCTTCTCCTATAATCTAAAAGAAACATCACCGTCGATTGACAAATATCTCGGAACAATAAGAGCAGAATGTATCTCTTCTTGCCTTGTTTGCCGTCCACGAGACATGATCCTGCGAGAAGATAGCGATGTGATCGTGCCCCTGCGAGAAATTCGTGCCGTTCACGATCTCTCTCAGAGACTGCATCGCTTTTATTTGATCCATCGTCGTATTTATAAGAACATGTTGCACTGGGATTTGCGAAGTCTACGGAAACATAAATAACAACGATCTATTCGACATTAAGCAAGGGAGAGTCTCACGTTACCAATCATTACCGTTATATTGTACTCTCCAACGGGTAACTTGTTGAAGTTGATATCCTTAACGTAAGATTGCCCCTCTTTCGTCAAAAGCAAATATTCCGTGAGCATATTGTAATACTCCTCTTTGCTCTCGATCTCGACTGAAATGTAAATTGTCACAATAATCTTGAGACTTACGATCCAATAAAAACGTTCTGGTAAAAACGATCTCACCTTTTTCCGTGACCTTCAACCACTTTTCGTACCCGACGAACCACGGCTCGAGAGTGCGATTATTAACGTACCGATTGTCTTTAAGAAGTTCCACCAGTCGATTGAGGGACTCTCGATCTTCGTAATAATCTACACCGGTTAAATAAATAGCCGCACGTTTTCCATACTTTGGAAAATGCTCCCTCAACTTGTTGTTAAACCGAATAGGATACGAGTCCTGATTAAGATACCAAAGAGGGTCAAAGTTCTGCTCCAACTGAAAGATCGCCCAGATGTTGACGCAAACGAGAATACTGGTGATCAGTAATACGATAGCTTTCACGGTGGGCCTGGTGATCCATGGGCCCAAGTAATTTTCAAAGATAATCTGCTGAGTGTTCCTTTGACTGCACTCGTTCGGCTTCCAGTTTCGTTTCGGACGACAGCAGCAGCCGTCCTTCTGCGCTTCGAGTCTCCTTTCGTCGTAGACGAGGCAACTCACGAAGAACAAGATCTCGAAAACGTACAGAAACAAAATACCCATCGCGGCGAACGCGCAAAATGACTTTAAACACGGCATCACCGTCGTGATGCCAATGGCGAAGGCGATAATGTTCGTGAACGACGTCACCGTTATGGACATGCCTAAAAATGAAGGTCGAAGGGAGTTCGTTAAGTCGCATTACCATCAACAACTGCAATTCGTATCGTCGTACATGCAGCAATTAGTCGAGTCTATAGAACAATGCGGTTGATTTCGTACCAGCTTGCTGAATCGCCTTAGCAATGCGAACAGGAAGTTCCAACGACCTGTCCGTCTCTGACAAGTTGTCCAGACTTTGCATTATGACGAACATGTCATCCACGCCTATCCCGAGCAATAGAAACGGAAGAATGGAATGAATGGGTCCATAGAAGTACCCCATGTAATAGCACACCCCGTAGGACGAGAGTATCGCCTGTCCGACCACCGAGACACCGGCTATCGACAGATAAATCCTTTGTTCCACGGCGTTGCACTTGCCTATCATCACCATCACGTAAATAGTGATAAGAATCAAGCCGCAGCACAGCACGGTCAAGTTGCTGTTCAATATTTGCTGAAGGGAGTCCTTGTAACTGCGCGTAGCTACGGCGTAAACTTCCATTCCCGATGGCAAGGTGCGATTCGAACGGAGAACGGTGTCCACGAACTTCAGTTCCCACTCGTCGGAGATGGGATTGGATTTCTTCAGCATCCAGTTGAGAATCGTCGCTTTTGCGCCCTTCACGCGACCTTTGCGATCGTAGACGATGCCTGCGAGCAATGGCGCAACGTCCAGGAGGATATTCTTGTTGGCTCTGCAATGAATCAGAAGTTGCTTCGTCTCGTTTTCCACTGACTTTAATCCATTTGCATCGTAGCTTTAACACTAGAACTACCAAACCAGTGAAAATGACTGGTACACAATTGTTTCCAAAAGTTCTCCAAGTTTATAGGAGCGTCATAGAATAGATATTCTACGTCCACCTCATAAAGTATAAATTACTAAATCGATCAACTTTTCCACCTCTTAATTCTCCTTGTTTCAAAGTACTCATTTAATATATTTAAATGTAATAGATTTAACGCCGGTAGTTGTAGTGTTAAATGCGGCAGAAGACCCGCAGTACCGTGCGTTTCGACGCGCGGTAGTTTAACGTTGTACAGGGCGGAAAATTCCGCGGCTGGTGATAAAAGAAGGTCGTCATCCGCGGAATATTTCGCTTGCGGATGCAAAAGGGATAATCGAAAGGGTGAAATAAGTAAAAATGACCGGCTCTCTATTGTTTCTAAAAACTTTCCAAACCGATGCATATCGATAGCTTGATCTTCAGAGACTCAATCTTGTCGATTAACTCACTTGTCTCTCATCGCTCTGGTGACGTCCTCGAGAATCTCCTTCTTCGTTAAATTACGGATACTCTTCGACAAGCCAGTCTCCCACAATTTCGTAATCGACTGATATATGCAACCGTCCCTCAGCATCGTTTCGTTCAATTGTCCCACGATGTCCTCGGAGAATTCGAAGTCCCTTGCGATATCCGGCGACTCGCCGTTTTCAAACCACGTGAAGTATCTGAATTCAGGAAGAATATCCTTTATCAGTTGCACCTCTCGGCGATAAGGTCGACTTGAGCTATGTACCAATCGGAGTTCCATTGATCTCCGTTTTAGAAACGCCCGGTCGACGGGCGGTTTTAGATAGATTAATAAAAGAAAACCGGAAGTTCCAAGGCGCAGGGTTAAAAGGTAGAAAGCTGAATATAATCTCACCCTGCGCAAACGTCCTGCCACGTTTGATTATTCACCGTTATGCCCTTCACGGCTTCCTCGATGTCGTTGATCTGCGTGAAGAACGTAGGACGACGTTATCACGAGTGCAGAAAAGGAGAGATAACAAGCGTCACGGAAACTCAGAGATTCCAACGGAAGCCGTATCTCGTGAGTCTATGGAATCTTCGATAAATGATCATGCGTTAAATTGAAAAAGAACCTTCGTTTGATACTCGTATAATTCATGATCGCCTATGTACCGAACGCAGCACTTCCGGCTCCAAGACGTTCGCGGCGGTGACGATGATGCTTTCGTATTTAAAGTCATCCCGGAAGTGCTCCTTCACCCAGGCTGCGTCCGTTCGCACCATGGAATTCCGTGGCATGAAAAGCTCCACGTCGTCGAGCTCCTCTCGCCATAAAAGCATTCCCGGTCCGCAGGCGCAGTTTATCAAGACGGAGAATATTAGCCATAACCAGGGCCTTTTTCCTATGCTCAGTCCAATGCTGAGGGAGAAACAATTGGAAACAATAGATAATATTTACAAAATTCACCGGTAGATGAATGAAAGGCAAAGTATTCATCCTTGGAAGATCGAATGCCCGGCGCGATGGATGAACATTTTGGAGGATCGAATTTCCCGCGGCGTTGGAGTTCAATCGAGAATGACCCTATCGATTTGAACGGTCAACTTTCGGAGCAACGATCTTCCAATTAGATTAAGTAAGGCGCAAAGAAGCTCCACGGCAATTGATCGTCTTATGCGAGGTACAGGAAGAATCGTACGCTTCTTGGAAACGGGAGGAGCGTCCACAATTTAGCTAATTAAGGTGGCTATACGTTGGATTAAAAGGTTCCGATGAAACGAGCAGTGAAAGTCAATGTAACAAGATTATCTCTGGAAGAATTCATGCGTCTCCGCGTTTGAGACTGGATCTATTGTTACGTTGAATCTGCTAGAATTAAATTATATTAATCACTGAGAATCGACAGCCGGACTGTCTCTCTATCTTTCGGCAGGTGTAACAAAGAAGGGGATAAGTTGACGCACGAAATCTCTGCGGAAATTACTTCTGTATAGTCTAAGGAATATATTTGGAGAATCTTAATCCGGTACCATTCCGTAATTTTGAATTAGTCAATTTTTAAGTGAACCCCGTGCCCCATTGAGAATCGACAGCCGGGCTGTCTCTCTATCTTTTCGCAGGTGTAACAAAGGAGAGGACAGGTAGACGCACGAAATCTTTCCGGAAATTACTTCTATATAGTCTAAGGAATATATCTGAAAAGTCTCAATCCGGTACCTTTCGGAATTTTTTAGTTATTAAACTTTAGGTAGGAAGGGTACAGGCACTTTGAAAGAAGAGGGACCGCGCGGCAAGGGAGATGATCAGTCAAGTAATCTCTCTTTTATAAGATAAAATATCTCCTGCACCGCTTCTTTATCGATTTGAGCAATGTTTATAATAAGCCGCGAACTTCCCGGCTTTCATAAATCCAGTGTTAAACTCACTGTCAGAACTTCTATCGTTGCCTATTAACAGAATACGCGGCTACTCGAGAATGCCAGCTAATGGCAGATAAACGTTGCAGTTTCATGGTCAGTTCGAGCAACGATCATCGACGTTCCTCCTCGCAAAGTACAATGAGCCATTCTAACGTAATTTCACGAACGAAACATCATTCCATTCCCTCGATTCATTCATTTTCCACGATCACGTTTCGTCGCACCGTCATGACCGATTAATTTCTTTTACGCCGAACATTCGCAACGCGAGTTCCGCTGATTAGCGAGAAATATAAACAAGTTTGTCATTCAACGAGGTGGATTTTCTTTATCGTTATCAATTCGAGACGTTTTAACGTGCAAGAATATTGAAATTACAAAACGCCGATGATTAAACCCGCCGGGTCTCCTTGCTGAAACAATCTAATTCCGCGTGGAGAACATAATCATGCTTAATTCGCTGACATCCGATCTATTTTTTCTCGCGATACCGCTCGCATAGTGCTGAGTCCTCGCGAAGAGTATCACGCACGGTTTTAAACGACATTCGGTAAAGCAGGTGGCGATGTTTCAAGTTCGTAATATCGAAATCGGTGAAAAACAAGGATGACCCTGATGTCCTAACAGTTGCCAGTGATTCTCATGGAGTATTCTTAAGTCTACGAGCTTCCATCACGAAAGAATCGTCGCACAGTGATGACTCAAATGGTGAGGAAGCAAGAAAACGGGGTCTATGGGGGCTATGGTGGCTCGGGAGGTAAAGGATGGGACTGTAGATGAGTGAGTCAGAGGTCAAACTCTCCTCTGTCACCCCTGGAAAATTTGTCTATAGGATATCGCAGCCTTGGCGATTCGGAAGTCGCTTGAAGTTCCAAGATCCAGGCGAAATATGTAAAATGAAAAATTATAAAACGGAAAGAAGCAACATTGCTGCTTTTCTTATTTCGGCTTCGACAGCTCTGATGAGTTCACCTGGGACTCATTGTTCCAGGTGGATTCCGAATCAGCCAGGCTAATGTGCGTGTCGCACAGGGAAAATTGCAAATTTGCAGAGCTATCTGCACACTCAAGTTCACTATTCGCGTCTGAATATTTACTTCGACACCGAGTGTCATCCAAGGAATAACAATCAACCCCCAATCCTGAACTCCTTGCCCTACACTCACGACTGACATGACACTTCAAACAGAACAAGAAACTCTAAACGTCTGCAAAACCTACTAAATTCAAAATACCACAGTCACAAAACGATCAAATCCTTTCCTTGCTACCGACACAGTGTTAACTTCTCACCGGTAAAGGTTTCATCCCAGCAATTCATTTCAAAGTTAGAAATCCGAGTTACAAGCGAAAGACAGTCGCAAAGGAGCTAAAACCGTCAAACGCTTGCGTTCACACAGTTCACTCACCGATAAAATATACGATCTGAATTCAAATGGAAATCGAGCAGCGCATCCTTGCAGCGTCTCCACGTGACCGCGGTAGATGCGTTTCTCCGGTGTGACTCCATCCTTGCCGTCCGACACTGAGGTCGTTCCGTGTCCAAATGTTCGCGGAAAACGTTCGTAGAGGAGCACCGTCGTCTCCACGGCCTCTACGGGCACACAGGAGAGCTTGACATCATGCATGTGACCAACGCTCCGACTAATCTACCACAATTATATAACGGCCTCTCTGGAGCAGTTTGTTCGTACGTACACGGATGCACACGAAGATACGGGCGCCCGCGAACGACAGGGGAACGAGAAGCGTGGTGATCGGGACTAGTCTACTCCCTCTTCCATGCTTTTTTCCACTCTTCGCCCTGTTCTTTTTCTTCTTCTTGAATTTTTGGGGCTGATGCGGTCGTTTCGCCTAGCTCGGACGATCTTAGGTGGGCAGAATCTCCTGGGGTGCTATCCGCTGCTTCAGCGGTGGGCAAAATTTTAGAAGCCGGCGAAATGGAGAAAATTTTTGCGGGGAATACAATTTTTATTTTATTAACGGTGGAACTGAGGGGTTTGTAATTTTTTTTAAATTTTCTAAGTTGGCGGGAGAGACGTAAATTGCGGTAAATTGCGGAATCGATCATCTTTTCTGGATTTAATTTGATCCGCGGGTCGTAGTTTGGTCATTGCTGTCTTGGATGATTGTTTTAGAAGAATTAATTTAGGGAGAATCTTGTAGAGGTGATGGGAATTTGTAATTGGGGCGGGATGTTTAATTAGTTTGACGTTTAAGCAGCCCTTTTACGCTCTCTCGTTGTCGTTGGGCCTGTTTTGGTTGATTTGCTTCTTCTTGATGTTAGAAATGTTCTTCAATGATCTAGGATTTATTCAAATAGGAAATTGAAGTTCGATTTCCTTTTCGATGCAAGTTTCTTATTACGCCGAGCATTTTTTCATGCTAATACAAACAACGGCAATGTTCAAAGTGAACATATAGGGCCTTTCAAATTGCGCGGTTTTCTTAAATCTTTAATAAAACACAGAATTTGCTTTGATCTCTAAATACTTTTTATTGATAAGTAAATTTATGTACAAAAGAGAATGTTCGCCAAACGACCGCCTCTTGCATTTCCACAGGATGAAATTATTCGTGTCATTGGTGCGACAGAACAACAATTATGCCAACACGTCATTGAAAATTTTAATAAAAAAAAGTGAATATCTGTGGAAATGCAGGAGGTAGTCATTTGGCAGATATTCTTTTTTGTACATAAATGGCATAACTGACACTTTACTTATCAATAAAAAGTATTCAGAACTCAAAGCAAATTCTGTGTTTTATTAAAGATTTAAAAAAACCGCGCAATTTGAAAGACCCTATTATTATCGTTATATATACTTTCACGACGGAGTCCTTCTTCCATTGTTTGACCTTTGAGATTCCTCTTGCAAGATGTCCTACTTTCCAGAGAACACTGGACACCCTTCCTCCAGCGATCCTCAATTAATTTTTTTCCTGCTACAAGGTTTTTTCAATAGCTCTCGTTTATATTTCAAGTCCATTCATTCGTGGAATTTTCTTTTGCACGCGAAACAGGAAAAATTAAGCGGTGATTTCCGATTACGCAACGACCTCGGAAGAGAATGAGGTTGCATATGCAGGTTCTTGGATATGTTCTTTTCCGTGAGATTACTAATTACGAATCGAGAGTAGCGCATCTTCATCTTCAGCGTCGTTCCCCTTCCGCTTGATTAACGGTCCTCGGTTATTAACACACATTTAATTGAAGACGTCGCCGTAAAAGTATCTTTTTCGCGTCGCACTTGCACCGGGGAACGATACAGGTAATTACTTTGTACATTCATGGAGATAGTTCCACTTCCAGGCGACTCATAAATCTTAATTTCACGCGTTAAAGAAGAATATCCAATTAGCCGGGCCGTGGATAAGGACGGACGCGTTAATTCTGCCTGATAATCTGGATTTAACCTGGACAATTGACGGCCTTAAGAAGATCTACCGAAAAAACGACGAATTTGATTGTTCTCCCGGTATAATGCTTCGGTCGATTATCCAGATTTTCGAGAGATTTTAATGAGATATGCATCGATAATTGTGACAGTGATGGAGTCATTTACTTTTTGTTTTGGATTGCCCCTTGAGCTCTGATAATTCAGACAGCTATCGAATTTTAAACGATTTCATTTTTTATCATTCCCACAAAGTAGTCTCTCTACATTGCAGTGAAGACTGGTGCAGCAAGAGATAACTAATGAGTTCTAAGTCTTCCAATTATTGGCTTAGATCACTTTCATAATCACTGGCACACATATTAGGTCAATTATTTTACACAGAACCCAAAAAAACATTTCTTTTCGCTCTACTTAATATTTTCTCCTGGGGAGGTTTTACAGCAGGAGAAAGATCAGCGTGAACTTTGAACCTGCGAAGAAAATCGGAAACTCTTTGAGGAACAGCGGAATTAAAAGAGTTCCACGTTTTTGATGCGCGAATATGCATGGTGAGATATTTCATGTACCACCTCGAAAATTTGTTAATTCATTATTATATTTATTATTAATTTATAATTTATTCATTATTAATTCAGAATTTAATTGCTAAAGTAAAAATGGATCAGTGATTCTTGATATATCGTATAATTTAACGTAATATTAATATTACAGGAATAATATTATCGCGTCGCGTCTCATTAATATTTTCAATTTGATAGGTTTTGCAAAACATGAAATTTTATAAATTTATATAATAAAAAAACATGAAATTAAATAAATTTATATAAACATAAATTTCCTATCCCATCTTCCTCATCACGAGTGTCACTTATTATTATAGGGCAAGGGGTTAATATTTTAATCGCTCTTCAACAGATATTTCGTTGGTTCAATAATCTCCATGATTGAATTAGCCGAGAAGCCGAAAATTAGATAATGCAGGCTATGATTTAACTCGGGCATCTCAACGTCTGCATTCCTAATAAAACGAGTAGGCTCTGATCAATGTCACGGTTACGAGCGACTTCTCGAAAGGCAGTGAGAACAAAACGCTTAAATTACCGTTCGATTTCCTCCTATTGCTCCGGCAGAAATCGCTCGGTCGCCTCGGGAGCATGGAATTCGATATACATCGTGCGATCGTCGTTGAAACTCTGCGTACGACCCACTTGTTTCGTCTAATTATCGCTGCTCTTCGAAAGTTGGCGAACGCCTGACGTAAACCGAGCGATCTTTAATCACGTTGCAAAACGTGCCGTCGTGCAAAAAAAAAGAGCAACTGTCTGCGAGAGATCAGAGGAGCTACGTTTTTTTGGCTTTCTGCTATATTTCCGACACTTCGATCCGAGGCTTTTCGGCCTGAGATTCATCTTCTTTGTAAGTCCCTTCCGTTCTTTAAATTACGTATGCACGCAGAGAAAAAGAGATGGGAAAAAGGATTTTTAATTCTGCGAGGAATAAAGTGAGAAATTTAAATTTAGAATTCTTTCTCATACTTTCTTCTTTATCTCGGCACAAGGTCGATCCTCGTTAGCTTACGATTTATCGCTTCTTTCGAGTATCTCTCGCCGTTGCGATTACGATCGGGAAGAGAAAGAAGAATACAAAGGAGAAGAGAACGTTTCACTCCAAGCAAAATTCCACGACACTGTTCTGACTTATTAATTTTCGTCCAACTGGCGCGCAGCAACTTCCTCTGCTGTTTCGAATTGCCGTTCCTCTCCGCTGGCCCGTGCTTATTTAAGGCTTGAGTGATTCAATCGCGCGCGAACGCCCGCGGAAAAAGTGATTTATATGCCGCAATTACGCTCCTGTGATCGATGCCTTTTAGACCGCTTCCAATTTTCCAATAATTTGCCTAACGTCTATTCTACATAAACTTAACTGCCCGATCCACCGGCGAAGGGCAATGGCAGGGTCAACACATTCAACACTGCACGCTCGTCTTGTGGGTCTTGCGGTATCTCACCGGCATCGCCGGCGACTCTCCGTGTGGGCCGTGCAAAATTTCATCTACATAGATCGCGGCTGATGGGTCGTGCCAAATCTGACCTATATAGACGGTGGCCCACCGTGTGGGCCGTGCAAAATGTTATCTATATAGACGGTGGCTCACCGTGTTGGCTGTGCAAAATTTCATCTTGTAGATTGTGGCTCACCGTGTGGGTAAAAATTTAACCTATATATCTGGTGGCTCACTGTGTGGGCCGTGCCAAATCTGACCTATACAGACGGTTCTCACCGTGTGGGCCGTGCAAAATTTTATCAATGCAGACGATGGCCCACCGTGTGGGCTGTGCAAAATTTGATCTCATAGATTGTGGCTCACCGTGTGGGTAAAAATTTAGCCTATATAGTTGGTGGCTCACCGTGTGGGCCGTGCAAAATTTTATCTATATAGACGGTGGCTCACCGTGTGGGCTGTGCAAAATTTGATCTCATAGATTGTGGCTCACCGTGTGGGTAAAAATTTAGCCTATATAGTTGGTGGCTCACCGTGTGGGCCGTGTAAAATTTTATCTATGCAGACGATGGCCCACCGTGTGGGCTGTGCAAAATTTGATCTCATAGATTGTGGCTCACCGTGTGGGTAAAAATTTAGCCTATATAGCTAGTGGCTCACCGTGTGGGTCGTGCAACATTTTATCTATACAGACGGCGGCTCACCGTGTGGGTCATACGGAAGTTACTGACCCACATGGTTCTGCAGCTTACAACTAACACTGAAGCATGAACTTATTGTAATACTTTTTAACATTCAGTCGTTCTTTATTGCAAGCGCGCACACCTTGCCAGCTTCCGGGGATAGCGGAATTCCTTCGAGCATTATGGACGAATATATGCGTCCAGAGAAATGCGTTTATCGCGGTTTATCCATCGGAATCGGAACTGAATCATCTCTGACATCTGATAGCGCGCATTCTAACTTACAATTTTTATACTCTAATCAGTTGCCTTGCGGCTCTTATAGATCATTATCTCCTCATATCTAACCGGTCCTCAAGGAGTCCTCGAAGAGTCCTCAAACAAGTTTGGCGTTACATTTTGTGCAACTTATCAGCTACGGAAGAACAAGAACTTTCTACATCGTCCTATATCTTCCACATCTTCTATTTCTTCCTCTTCGTTCCATGAAGCTCGAGTTACCAACGCTCCGCTCGATCCTCGAGCAACCAACGTCGAACATCGCCGATACAAAACGTCGAACATCGTCAATGCAAAACGTCGAACATCGCCAATACAAAACGTTACAATCCAGGACGTCTTCCTTTATCTCATTATTTCAATCGTCCGTTTCGCATATCTTCCGCAAAACGTGCAGCAGAGCTGCCAAAGTTCAATCGATGTTGAAGTGGCGAACGCGGAAAGATCATCGATCAAAACTGGACTCGCAGAACCGGTTGATTTTAGGTAAACGAAAGGAGCGTGCGACAGCTATGGGGAAGTTCGAGGTAGGGAGTAGCGAAGTGAATGCCTTTCCCATCGTGTTCTTCGTGGATCTTCAGTGTTCCTAGTTACGGTCGGACCGATGGACGGTCTCTTACCGAGTGCCGTTCGAATGCAATTGGATTCCTTGATGTTGGAGTGCAATTAAATTGTGCCAAGTTCAACGATCGCGTTGCAGTCTTGGAAGCGCGCAAGAGTGTTTGAACGGACCGAGGATTTCTGTTAACAAGGTGCGAGGATGGATTTGAGGGTTTAGATATTACTTTTTTGCGGAGGTATTCGATAATTTACAAAGTTGTTTCCTTTTACGTCAGCTCGGTGGAAGAGGGTAGAAGTTGAAGTTTTATCGATGGCTTGGTTCTTCTTTTATTTGGTATTAGCTAGGATAATTGATTCGTCGTTTTCTTTTGGCAGAGAAGTATTGTGCAGCGTTGTTTTGGTTGGTTCTGAGTTCATTGATCTCTTCTTTCTTCTCTTGTTATTTCTTGTCACTTCTTTCTTCTATTCTTCCATGTTAGGGGAGGAAATTATTCGGAGAAGAATTGGAGATATTAACACTAGAACTTCCGGCGTTAAATCTATTATGTTTTAATACATGAAATACGTATTTTGGAAAATGAGAAAACAGGAGGTGGAAGAGAAGATCGATTTCGTAATTTCTGTTTAATGAAGTAGAAGTAGAATATCTAATCTACGGTCCTGTATAAATATAGAGAATGTTTGGAAAAATTAAAAACCAGTCATTTTGACTGGCTTGGTAGTTCTAGTGTTAATTGCAGCTGTGCCAGGTCTTGAAATTTTTAATTGCCTCTTTCTTCGCTTCTCTGCTCGCATTAAAGGAGCAACTCGTATCACTGAAGTTCAGATTGATCTTCTGACGCAAAAACTATGGGTTTCTTCTTTCTTCTACTAATTTCATTTCCACATGTATTTGCAATATAAACGACGTCAGTCTCTCGCAGTTTGTATGTTTAAACCCGTAAAAACACCTGTCGCCGAGAATGGAATCGTCTCTGCAGAAATACGAATCGAAGCCTCCCGTGAATTTCGGTCGGATTCTGAATTCGTAATGAATTAACGGTTTTTAGAAAGTCACGGATAGCTTGCGTTTCGAGAAGCCCGCGATTTCGAGGACGTCAGAACGGAAATGAAGCTTTTTTTCCTGCGATGATATAAAAATAAAGTGCTATAAAATTCATTCGCTGACTTTCTACACTGTAAGAGGAACGGTTCATTAATTATCATTTTGATTTATGTCGAAATAACGTGCCCGGTCGTTTCTTTAATTAATTAAACGCACGCCTCTTTCGGAATTATCATTTTTTTTTCACTTGTCGAACCGTTAAGCCACTCGATCAATTATCCGTAATCAATTACAATACGGAAGACGATGCAGGAACCCGTAGCTTCTTTTCAAAGTCGATTTGCATACCGCTTCCGACGCGGAGAACATTTCGATAGTGACCATGAACTTTCTTCGAGGATCAATGGGCACGTGGTCTGGCTTTTAATAGTCTGCACTCTCTCCGGAGGACAAGAGTGACTTTTCTTCTTCCTAAATTGGAAAGCACTTCAGTGATGTCCCTTGCAAAGCGTTCCATTCGCTTCTTCATTGAAATAACAATTAAACTGGCCGATGAGCAACTTATCGTAGATGCAAAAAGACACGAAAAGAAATTTTCCATCGTTAAAATTGAATGTGCGGACTTGCTACACGATGGACGGATGTTAATTAGTTTAGTTATTTATTCAAATATAATTATAGGAGCCTTAGGTATGGCGATTGTAGAATTGAAGGGTCATAAGTGCAATTAACGGGGCTGAGACCAAACTTCCAATTAATGCGACCGAGGTCAAACTCTTAATTACTGGAACCGAGCTCAAATTAAGATATCTAGGTGGTTTTATCTTAGATTATTATTTAATATATGATCGTCAGAGAAGAGCAATATTAAAATTCCTTTAAAAGTAGAACTATCAACGATTAGACCAGCATGTTTTATCTACACACCTGTACATCTAGCTTTTACATAATCCTCGCTAATAAAACCAGACGCGAAGACTTCTCGAGCGTGTAAAATTCCGCGGTAGTGAGAATTTCTCAATCGGCGGAGCCTCGACGATCGAAGCTCTTTCCGTAAAGGCATAGTTACGTTCACCTTGACCGAAGAAAGTGTTACGCGGTCTTTAACCGGTGGCAACCGATTCATAAATCCTCGCCGATCGAGCGCTCCGTTTTCCTCTTCTCTAAAAACCAAGCGATTGTGCAATTCGCTAACTTATTTACCCGATTTCTTCAGAATTTCTTGTTTCTTCGTGTCGTAATTCAAAGTAAGGCGCAATTTCAGAATGAATTCAGAGCAGAATTCAACCGAGCTTACGATTCCAAGTTACCGTGACTTCTTTCTTCTTAAAAATTCCTCGTTTCTTCAATTTTAATTCTGCGGAAGGTCTAATTTTACAGCATAATTTATATCTGAACGTTGAGATCTCCCCTCGCTCGAGGTGCAACCGATCTTACGATTCCAAGTTACCGAGACTTCTTTTTTCTTCACAATTCCCTATTTCTTCAATTTTAATTCAACGCGAGGTCTAATTTTAACACTAAACCTACCAACGCGGTCAAAATGACCGGGCATCAATTTTTTCTAAAAATTTCCTAAATTGATAGGGCAGCCATGTAGCAAATATTCCACTTCTATCTTATAAAATGTAAATTACTTAATTGACCATCTTTTTGACCTCTTCATTTCTTCATTTCCAAAGTACTTATTCAGTATATCTAAATATAATAGATATAACGCCGTTAGTTTTAGTGTTAAAGCATAATTTATATCTGAAAGTTGGGATTTCCTCTCGCTCCAAGTGCAGCCGATCTCACGATTCCAAGTTACCGTAACTCCTTTCTTCCTCGTAATTTCTCATTTCTTCAGTTTTTAATTCAACGGGAGGTCTAAATTTGCAGCATAATTTATATTTGAACGTTGGGATTTCCTCTCGCTCGAAGTAGAGCCGATTTTACGATTCCAAGTTACCGTGACTTCTTTCTTCTTCGCAATTCCCTATTTCTTCAGTTTTAATTCAGCAGAAGGTCTAATTTTACAGCATAATTTATATCTGAAAGTTGGGATTTCCTCTCGCTCGAAGCGCAGCCGATCTTATGATTCCAAGTTACCGTGACTTCTTTCTTCTTAAAAATTCCTCATTTCTTCAGTTTTTAATTCAGCAGAAGGTCTAAATTTGCAGCATACTTTATATCTGAACGTTGGGATTTCCTCTCGCTCGAAGCGCAGCCGATCTTACGATTCCAAGTTACCGTGACTTCTTTCTTCCCCGTAATCTCTCATTTCTTCACCTTGTAATCCAACGCAAGGTCTAATTTTCGAAAGAATCCAGAGCAGAACTCGTATTTCGAGACTTCAACCTCCCATGCCGCTGTATTCATCTGCACTTGATAACAGCACGCGGCTGTACAATAATAAAAAAAAGTTTAAAATTACCTCGTCGTAATAGGTATGATTGTTTGCCCATAAACATCCCATGCACACCTTCGTTTCATTATCTTTCTCGGTTAGCAGCGATGTGTGTAAGTGGAACGTGATGGGAGTGCGCTTTGAAGTGGCTCTCCTTCTTCGAAAGTCGTCTTAATTGTCAAGACAAACTTGACTTACGATTTAGCCTATGAATCGACACTCCCTCGAG
This sequence comes from Cerceris ruficornis, assembly GCA_963989415.1. Lineage (NCBI taxonomy): Eukaryota > Metazoa > Arthropoda > Insecta > Hymenoptera > Crabronidae > Cerceris > Cerceris ruficornis. The sequence goes on along the minus strand of OZ022526.1, from coordinate 16,555,092 downwards.
CACGTATGAGACGTCTACCTGCTTAGCATAACGGGACGATTGCCTCGTTAAATCTTCGATATCCTCTTCGGCGCGAGGATCAATTTTTTAGGACACTCGGCGCGAGGACGAATTTGGGATTTGAAACCGTGTCAGACATCTCTACGCGACACGCTGAAAACGATGTATTGTCAAACGCGTGTTTTTCTGCGGTTTTTCAGAGCCATGAAGAAGATAACGGTCTTTCTTCTTCTCGCCGTGGGATTGATCCGGGGTCAGTTGAACTTCGAGGGCAATCCTCTGACGGAGAACACGGAGTACACCGCAGAGGAGTCACATATTTCCGAGAGGACCGCAAGAGGAGAAGGGAGCTTGAGCGACGATTCCACGAAACTTCGACCGGCCGAAAAAGAGACTCTTAATAAGTTAAACAAGCCGAGGGAAGAGGAGAATCGCACTAATTATACGGAGAAACCGCAACGTCCCGTAATAAGACAGAATTCCGAGGTTCTTGCGCCCGAGGAAAATACAAAGACCGCGAGACAACTGTCGAGGAACGTTTACAGTCAGGGAATTAATTCTATGAACAATGCACAGGTTGCATTGGACACGTTTCTGAATTCTAAGACTCCGGAAGAATCTCGCGTATCTCTGGAGCATTATTTAAGAAGCAAGGAAGTCTCGGAGTCGAAGACTTCCGGAAGCCCTGTGCTCGTAGGTCGTTCTAATCAAGTAGTGCCTGCTAATCAAGTGCTACCTCCCAATCAAGCTGTGCCTGCTAATCAAATGCTACCTCCCAATCAAGCAGTGCCTGCTAATCAAGTACTACCTCCCAATCAAGTAGTACCTGCTAATCACGTACTACCGCCCAATCAAGTGCTAGCTGCCAATCAAGTAGTACCTGCTAATCAAGTACTACCTCCCAACCAAGTACTAGCTGCCAATCAAGTGCTACCAGCCAATCAACTACTGCACGCTAATCAAGGACAATTGACTCAGCAACACTTCCAGGCGACGTCAATCAATCAACCAAACGCAATCATCGATTCTTCGCCCGTGAATCAACAGCTGACCGCTCAGCTTCTACAGCAACATCAACCGTTGCAAGGTCTACCTTCTAATCAGCAATTGTCTCAACTGAACAATCAGGCGTACGGTCCAATCGTGCCGGCTCAAGAGCCTCAACCTATGCCGAACGTGATTGCGCCTCATTTGAGAGTGCAGCAACATCAGTTGCAACAGATCCCGTATGCGCCGGGGATTCAAGCTAGGAACGATCTCTTCTATCCTGCCGGATGGCACAATCGCGTGAGAAGAATACGCGGAAAACCGGCGGCTCCCCCTTTCGTTCAGCCTAAGATCGGTCCGGGGCCTTATTACGCGCCTAATTTAGGTAATATCATTAGTCTCGGGTGTTCTCATGATAGTTCTAGCTTCGCTGTTCCTCTGGATTCAGTCTCGATGCTTGCAATTCCTTTAAACTGAGCTTTCAATGCTTGAAATAGGTTTAAACTGAGTTGCAGTGCTTGCAATTCCTTTAAACTGAGATTCCGTGCTTGCAAGTCCTTTGAACTGAGTTCAATGCTTGCAATTCCTTGAAACTGAGATTCAATGCTTGCAATTCCTTTAAACTGAGTGTTCAATGCTTGCAATTCCTTTAAACTGAGTTTCAGTGCTTGCAATTCCTTCAGACTGAGTTTCAGTGCTTGCAATTCCTTCAGACTGAGTTTCAATGCTTGCAATTCCTTTAAACTGAGTTTCAGTGCTTCCAATTCCTTTAAACTGAGTTTCAGTGCTTGCAATTCCTTTAGACTGACAATGAGTCTCAATGTCTGCACTTTAAACTAAATCTGAACAATTGCAGTTCCCTTCCAGAAGAAAGGTCCGGTCGAACTGATCTACACGAGACCTCCAAGCTTTCATCGTAGACCACCCCGCATGGAAAGTCATTCTCCGCCGTTCAAGGAAGCTCCCTGGGCGCCCGGGGAAGAATATCCACCGTTAAACAATGAAATCCGTTACTCTCAGCTCTACGCCCAATCTTACGATCCCCTGTACTACGATTACATAGCTAAAACCGGCAAGATAAAGCCCTATCTATACGGGAAACTTGGAAAGCATCAAGAGAAGAAGGAGGACAGTATCTGGATGGAGCTCTATCGTGGTTTCACGAAGCACGGATTGAAGAAACTCATGACACCGTCCTTCCTACTGGGCATGACTCTACCCGTAGTCACTCTAATGCTGTCCGTCCTCGTACAGAAGAGGTCCCTGTCGCGATCCGATTCCCGTGGGTTCTCCCAGGAAGACGATTCCCTCCAGGATTACCTGGAACGACTGCAAAGAGCCATGGAATGCTACGAGAGCAAACGAAGGAAGGGAGACACGTCGATGGAGGGTTGTTGAAGGAGTAATTTATTTTGGATGAATCAGTTGAAACTGGAGGACTTCTCACGGCTGGTATGCTTCATATACGAGCCTTGTATATATTATGTAATACGTGTAATATAATAATAACGATATTGTATTAGTTCATCGCGTATAATTTAACCGGATACGAAAGGAGCCGACGATACAGTTTTCCCTTCCGGTGATTCTTCGCGCGTTACGGATGAATCGTCGGGGAGGCTCATGAGAGAAAACGACGAAGGTGACAGTGAAGTATATTCTCACAAGGAGAGTGCCAACGTGAGAAACTAACTTTCGCGGGTCAATCACCCACGACCCTGTTCGGATATGCAACACGTACGCCTAACCGCAGGCTAACGTGTAATTACCGGTTGCTCGTTCGCCCAGGGTGTTATTCGATCGTTCCTTTATGCATTTAGGTTTCTCTTTCTCTTCGAGATTTCATCGTTCTCTGGGAGAAACGACGACCGCGTGATTTTCGGCTTTCTTCTTTGTAGTTTTCGGGTTTAAGTGCTACGGAAATTCACGCTGGGACGTCCTGCTTCAGATGGGTTTTGAAGCAAGGAAACCATGATATATTAACCCCTTGCCGTGACGCGATAAATGGAATAGTCAATTTTGAAGTGTTTAAAAATATTTAAATTAAAAATATCAGTGGGTCAGGATAAAGTCAAATTAATTCTACGCTATTTAACACTAGAATTACCAAACCAGTCAAAATGACTGGTACACAATTTTTTCCAGAAATTCTTCAAATTTATATAAGAGTCATAGCATAGATATTCTACGTCCATCTTATAAAACATAAATTACCGAATCGATCTACTTTTCCACCTCTTAATTCCCCTTTTTTCAAAATACTTATTTAATATTTTTAAATATGATAGATTTAACTATATCAGAAATCAGCGATAGATTGTTAATTCTGCAATTGATTCGGAGTTACTGCATATTCAGTCACAAAAGAAATGGTACGGCAAGGGGTTGAGTTAATAATTTAAGAAAAACCTCCGCATTTTCGGATGCTCTTTTTCGCTTCAATTGCTACGGTCATTTCGACGGGAGTTACTGTTTCAAATGGGTTCTGAATCAGCGAGCAGCGTCGATTGTCTGGCATTGCCCCTTTAACTCATAATATCGAGCCGCCAGAAAAGAAACTCGAAAATTTTTAAAATGCTAATCTACGCTGATACGATTCAATGAAATCTAAGTGCCGTCTGAGAGCGTGAAAACGAAACACGCGCCTTAACTTTCCAATGGAATTACTCCATAGCTTAATTCAGAGTTCCTTTAATGCATTTATTTAATGACGCTAATGCTCGACCTACATTTTAGCTCCCTATAGAAGACGAGCATGGAATTTCGAGCTGGAAAGCGACGTGAATCACTGTAATGCGGGTCTTTATGCCGGGATGACACAGAAATGACGACCGGTTCGATTTGACTGTGAATGATCGACGTGGAATTGACCCTTTTTTTTAATGATTTCGGCGATTCAACTGTTCTCCTCTGGCCTACTCGAGAGGAACGGCGATGATATGGGGGATTATTGCTCGTTCGTTTCTTTTACACCTCTCTCTTCGAAATTGCTTTCTAGAAATCTCATCGTGACGCTTAAATTTGTGTAAGAACCGTGACATTAGTTTTTCGCACATTTTATTCTCCGGCGAAGATGTGACTTTCCCATTTGATATCTGTGAAAGGGAGCTGCAGTTTTAACTAAAAAATTCCACCTGTGAGAATTTCGGTGGGATTTTTTCAAAGAGAAAATTCCCATCAACGGAATTTTTTAAAGGCCAAATTCCCATCGGTGGAATTTTCTAAAAGAGAAAATTCCCATCGGCGGAATTTTTTAAAAAAAGAAAATTCCCATCGGTGGAATTTTTTCAAAGAGAAAATTCCCATCGGTGGAATTCTTTAAAAGAGAAAATTGCTATCGGTGGAATTTTGTAAAAGAAAATTCCCATCGGTGGAATTTGTCAAAGAGAAAATTCCCATGAGTGGAATTTTTTAAAGGCAAAATTCCCATCGGTGGAATTTTTTAAAAGAGAATTCCCATCAGTGGAATTTTCTAAAAGAGAAAATTCCCATCGGTGGGAGTTTTTAAAAGAGAAAATTCTCATCGGTGGAAATTTTTAAAAGAGAAAATTTCCATAGCTGGGAATTTTTGAAATTAGGCAAACTGCCACAGATTGAATTTAGCCACCCTATCTGCGTCGGTAGCTCGAACCGCAGCTAAAGCTGCAGGTCCAACTGAAGCCAAAAAAATATCTCTAAATTCGGGTCGACTTGAAGTCTACATAATCTACGAGTTAGGAAATAAATGTTAACTTCGTCATAGGTAAATATTATCTAATTAAAAGACCGTAGACCAGTCAAACCGGTTTGGTTTGACTCGATCGGCGAGAGTTTCTTAAATTTCGTCGGCTCTTCAATGGGATCCCGTGTAACTACTTTCGAAGCATGTGCATCAATTCTGTTCACGTGCTAACGTAATTCCAGCATGTGCTACCGGCTGGTAGCGCGATGATGAGGTCAATTACTATTAATTGGACGTTAATAAACTTATAAATTAGGCTTGATTTTACGTACAATAAAAACTCTCGTCCAAGGCTCGAATTTATTGTAAAAGTCACGTCGGAGGGACGATTTCTCTCCTGTAACTTTCTGAATTTACTAAGGGGGGCCTGTTGCGATGTCATTCTTCGAAATAAGACGCTCGAGAACCATCTGCCGGGAATTTAAGAATGACTGAGAACGTTGGAATTATTTATTGTCAAAAAACCGGTTCGAGAGATGCTAATTCATTCCGGGAACTTTAGATCGTTGCGTCTATTTTCTACGCGCGAGGAATCTTAATATTAGAACTACCAGGACAGTCAAAATGGCTGGTTCTTAATTCTTTGCAAACGTCTTCCAAAGTAGTAATTTTCCAGTGTGCTTACTTAATATATTTAATTGTAATAAACTTAACATGGGTAGTTCTAGTGTTAATGAAACTCTTCAGCGAACGTTCAAACTGATTTGTTCCTCGGATAAGGAACGGCAGAATTTTCACCGATTTTCAAAGGCTCGTCCGTCAATCAGCATCGTCAAAGTAAATTTATTCCACGCCGGGAGATCTCGCATTTACAGACTGATTATAATCGAATTATTTAATCGAACGATTGACGGTTTAATTCACGGGTCATGAGATCCAGACGAGTCGTATATGGTCTGTCCGTGGCAACGAGCAATTATTAGTTTCGACCTAGCATCGTATCGGTCATTAGACTCGTAAATTTCACGTTGTTACGTCATTACATCGTCATTCCACTGCATTTCGTTACTCACCTCAATTAATACAATGGCCGAAACGAAAGCAAAAAAGAACTTGACCCCTCCTGCTGCAAATATACTTCGTTCATTAACGACGGCAATTATTGCCCGTTCGTGGGACAAAGAGTGCTAATTTATTAACGAAAAATATGTATATGCGTGTATTTAATATCCGATTCTACTTTGGTCTACGTACAAATACAGTTTTCCATTTTAGGCGAATGTTATCGAAGAAACTAGGAACTTTCGCGATGGAATTTCAATTTAACTATTCTGTTCGATGGCTATCTTCTTATTAAAAGTCTTCCGCGTTAGAAGATCAACTCTTACCTTTTCGTTAATGCCGATTGTGTATTTTTATTGTATGATATAACTTTAAAATAACGAAGAGATGATGCGAAATTTAGCGCGCGATTATTTCTTCCTCTCAACGAGCAAAGTAACATCGAAGCCTAGCCGATCGCAATGATAATTAGGAGAAAGAAACGCACAGATTCAACGCTTCAAGAAGAACGGGGTTTCCGAAAGTATTGCCAGCTCATTTTCATCCGGACTAGACTGTAAATTCGTTCAAGACGATAATTGGAGTACATAGATCTTCGTATGCCTTTTCCATAATACAGATTTCACGCATTTGCTAATTATTCTCTCCCGCTCTCGTTCACTCTCTCTCTCTCACTGATATGTGCATTTCGCGCGGCAATCTACATTTTATTTTTAACTACTATGCAAAATAGACTACGATGAGTTGTTCTATTCTTCCAAGCCTACTCGGCTACATCTTGCTATGGAGTCGATTTATGAAAATCGACTTCCGGTGAGGTCTAAGAGACGAACGATTGCCTTTGACCTTCATCCATCCCACAAAAAAATCACACTAAAGTCCCTAAGCTCTTTTCTGATCCGCAGTCTATTTTCTATTATAATAGCAGGCTAAGATTCATTAAGATTACTTTATCGAGAATAATATGTATTTACTATGGAGAATTTGTCTCGATTTGGCCAAATTAAATCTCGATTTGGACCAAGAAAGCTACGAAGGACGAATGAAAGTCAAGCTTCCTGTGGCTTTCATAGAGGACACGCAGGCTGAGGATCGAAGGATCAAGAATGAACAGAAGAGTAGAGTTTACTAAAATAGATTCTAATTTTCTCCATAAAAGTCACAGGTCTTCCTATCTCTTCTATGAAAAAAAAACAAACGAATTTCTACAAAATAATCCGTCGAACGGCTGATTAACAATGTCGCCGTATTGCTTTCCTTCTCTGCAACACTACACATGTTACAATTGCGAATAGTGCCTTGTTTTATGCTATCTACGTTATCACTAATTCATATTCTTCTACTTCTTCGTTAATCTTACGCCGTAATAGCCGGCACTCGTTTTGTGTTCGCTAAAAGAAAAAAACACAACTTCTAATTTATTTCGCGCTCGGATCTTCAGTCTTCGGACGAAGACCTCGATAATACGTGTGTGCTAATTAACGTAGCTGCATTTCGCCCGTTAAAATCAATCGGACGAGTGCGATGTGCGCTTCTTCTTTTTATTTATCAACCCTCACACGCTCCTCGGGGTGAAATTTCACCCGTTCTCCATTTGCAGATACTGAATATTTGATTTCCTTTTAAGTCGTACCATTATTTCAATTCAGTGAAATATAGTACAATAGATTGCAAATACTAATAATTAAAGCGTAAAGGATGCTTTGTTTAACTATTTTTGAGGAGCGCACGAGGGTTAATATAGTTTTCTCGTTTTCTGCGCACCAGGAGATCGATAATATTCCTTCATTTTCGTTGAATCGAATTAACAAACTCTTTTATTCTTCTGCCTCTTCGCCGAGTCTTGTAAAAGATCGTGGTTGACGATGAAGTCTTCAGGATTCTCGAACGATCGTCGATCGTGATCGCTGTATTAATAGAATTACATAGAAACCGCTGAGAAATAAAGTCAAAGACACGTTTGTCGAAACTGTTCGATAGGACTAGATGCAACTTAACGGACGAGGGTGTATTTAGCGATATATTGCTAAAATTGTGGCCCTTTGGATAATTTGCTAATTGGAGCATTACGTTATCACTAGGATGAGTTGGACTTCTTCGACTAACAATAAGCGGTGCACGCTTTCACGCAATGGAATTCTTACACTTCGTAACGTGAAGCTCGCTCTCGTAGTTCGATAATCTGTGCTGACTGTATTATTTTCTCGTTATTCTGTCAATGAGAGCAGCTATCCAGATATAATTGATAAACGTCTCTTCGATCGTCGCGATATAAAAGTAATATAAGAGATACACGAACATGATAAAAATCTGATAACAGCAACACAGTAAAATTCGAACTTATAATTGCACACGAATATGTACATTCTATGATACATCGCTATCGTCAAGTAGCTCTCTAAAGATTCTTCTATAACATAAATTAATTATCAAAACTTCAGGTATACATAAAAATCTATGTAGATGGAAAGACCACTTTGATTTCTACCTAATTGCTCTTGGGTTTTGTATGTCTTGTACTGTTGCGCAATCATCATTCGCTAGCTCAACGATAAATACTAAACTTTCATCGACGTAATTGTCATACGATTACAGTATATTCCTATATCGCATAGTGCCGGGAAAATGAAGTATGTTTAAAGTCATTTAAAGGGAGAAACAAAAATAAATATCATGCCTATGACATCTTTTACAGCCTCTTTCATCTACCGATCCTGCTATCTGGGGCTTTGGAACAATACCTCCAAGAGAGGACAGTAATTTCTAATGTAACAATTAACGTAATACTTACATTAACGAAGTTATACCTCTTATCTCGTATTTTCATTCTCGGCCGATAGAACATGAACACTCCAAGGCTAAAATGTGGCTTATTAATTAGCTCAGTGGAACTTCTCTTCTTTAAAGACAAGTTTAATAGCCCGACCGACGTCCTCTACGATAAACGCGGGTCTACATAGGCCGTCCTCTACTGGCAAGAAGTCTCTAGGATTATGATCCGGTATAAAATCGGAATCTCGCTGATGTACGCCAGTTTCGACTAAAATACTGATACAGGCTTTAGCGCTAGGCCCTTTGATATCTTTACAGAGCAATTTCTCTAAGTTTTGAGCTTTCGCACGCTCCCCGGACTCGTAACGCGACAGATATTTGTCGTAAAGATTTGCACCAAAAACATCGGTATTGATGTTGTCCCTGAAACAAGTAGATTTATTTTTACAAATGATATATTTTTGCAAGTTCTGCAATGAAATATCGTTTTACGAGTCCTTTAGAATAATAATTACCCGATAGCGTAAATAGTATCGACGTTATGATTTATTCCGATACTTCTAGCATGGTTGGTGAGCATATGATTAGCATGATAATACGTTATTTCACTAGGTTTTCCGACTAGAGCTGAATAATTCATGTCTTTTCCTGTAATCTTCTTGTAGAGGGACTCGAGACACAGCAAGAAAGCACCATGACCGTATCGAGGTATAGGGGCCTCCGAAACCCATAGTAAATCCATGTTACATGCCAGTACAGGAATGTGTGGATAAGGAACATTGCCTAAGAGTTTAGTCGGCATGCCGTTCGTTAGCAGGAGATCTACCATTAATTGCAATGGCGTCTCCCAGTTAACAGGCTCTCCGAACAGTACAATTCCCTCTATCTTCGGAAACTTCGGATCTATCGGACCGGCCTGCGGATTCCTTTTCTTCATATTTACATAATCCAAGGATGGAAAATTCTTTACTAATTCCTCTATAGTGGTGGTCTTTCGAAAGCCCAGTTCTTTGGCTATTTCGTTGATGGGCCCCTGTCCGGATATCAGTACTTGTTTGTCGTGAAATTGTTTGAACATCTGCAGGGGAGAGTGAGCCATGACGACCTGGGATTCGGTCACCTCAAAGCCTATCCATTTGGACAAATCTGCGGCTCTTTGACTACGCAAGGCATTTCCACTGTTAGTAACAAATACGGTTGGCACTCGAAATTTGCCATCTTTACCACGAAGCAGCTTAAACGATTCTGGCACGGGCGGTAATACATTCTTGCCTCGTACTATTACGCCGTCTATGTCAAAGATTAAACCGAACTTAGGCTTAGAACTTAAGTGCTGAAAATAAAAGAGAGAAATTTTCTTTTAATTCATAATCATAGAACTTTCCGATAGACCTAATACTTAATATAAGGGAGGGTTCAGTTGAAATTTTATTATTTGTTTCATCATGCATATATACATGCGGGTGTGGGTATGCGCGTGAGTACATTCGCGCGTTCGTTCGTATGAGTGCGCATACTCGCACGCGCGCACGCGCATTTGCATCGTGTGCGTGAACACGCGCAAAGAGGCATATGTATATATGCATATATGCCTTTCCAACATATTATGTATGGCAAAGAACATTTACGACGGACTAGGAATGTCAGTGCAACTTCATATTTTTAGAGCAGGACATTGGAACATCCGAGCAGACCTTGAATCCAAATATAAAAATATACTTGCCAATCACAGAGACAACAGGCAAGTGTATTTTTATACCAATGCTCCCATGATCTTATGCTTACTTATCTTTAATCAATTCCATCTTATAACAATTGTCAGTACGAAATACACGATCGGCAAGATACTATCGAAATTCATGAGAGAAAGACAATTACAATTTATATCAGCTTCCGTTATGAACAATCCACGAACGATAGAAAAATCGTTACATTTTTCCATTACGAAACATAGAATTCGTAAATCGAAAAGTGTAATTCATCCAATCGATATCTGTATATTTGACTTAACGCAAAAGCAATTGCAATCGAACTATCATAACATTCATTGGGCAACGAAACCGGATTAAACCATCCGAATCGAAACAAAACAATTTCGTTTCCCAATTGCTATTTCATTCGTCCAATCGAAGTAGGTCAACTAATCTGTGTCATAAACAAAAGAATGACGGGAACACCTTAAAGATCAGAAACTACAAGAAACTTACAACAATGCTGTATGAAAAGTAACTTACTCTGACTCCAGTGAACCTGGCGATGTCCGGGCGTAATAAAATTTTCATAATTGCCATCTTGGCAGTGGCAAGCGTTAATATGAATTTGTTAAGGGATAACTTAAAACTATCCTACGTTCAAAGGCTACTTCTCGCAGATTGAATATGCATAATGCAATGTTTTGAGGTTATAGTGACCTACAGAACACAGGGTATATTTGATCGTATTTTTCCCACGTGCCGTAAGAGGACACAGTACACGCTACATAACTGTGTAAAGTTCATCTCTATATATAACGCACGATCTTGAATTCCCATTGAAAAGTTCAGCAACGAACAATGCCCTAACCGCGGACAGTACATCAAAATAAATCTATATTTGTATTTAAGCGGGTTTTTCCATAATTACGTTAAAAAATAAAGTATACCGGAACGTTTTCTAGCTACCAACCGTTTAATTAGTGGAACGTTGGTACCGGTAATGAGGGACAAACTGCGCCGCAGGTGGCAGCACCCTACACGCATAGGGAATTTAAAGCCTATAAGTTTCCGAAACCACCACCGTGACGCGGTAAAATTCGAAAGGAGAAACATTCAATTTCGTATCACTTTATCTCACTAACACCTCCACAAAACACTGTATTTAATTGTCGAAATAATTTAAAAACACTTGAAGGTAAATGTCATTTGAGATCACTGACACATCCACAAAACACTGTATTTAATTGTCGAAATAATTTAACAACACTTGCAGGTAAATGTCAGTTGAGGTCGCTGACACATCCACAAAACACTGTATTTAATTGTCGAAATAATTTAACAACACTTGCAGGTAAATGTCAGTTGAGGTCGCTGACACATCCACAAAACACTGTATTTAATTGTCGATATAATTTAAAAACACTTCCAGGTAAATGTCACTTGAGGTCACTCACACTTCCACAAATATTGGATTAAATTATGAAAATTATTTAAAATCACTCGTAAATTATTGTTTACATATTTTAATATTATGGGACAGATGCACTAATAGTCGTTAATATGAATTCTGGCTGACCAGGTATCGATAGGTAAGTCGAAATGACAATTTAATGTCACCTGTCACCGAACGTATACGCCGCAGCAACGGGACTATAGTGACGCGGCGCGCCGAACGACCTCCTTATATAGACTCGCGCTAGACGCGGCACATGCGCGGTACAGCCCGCGAAGATACGAGCGGTGAGTTCACTCTTCTACGTGGATAACTTTGCAAATTTTAATTATTACAACAATTTTCGTGAATTACTGTTTATTGCAAATGACATTATTATTTAATAACGTGTATTTGTTTATTTTTAATCAATTTTATGGTGAATAGAAAGTGTAGAAATAAAATTACGGGAGTTTATAGTTGACGATGTGCTTTTAAATGCTTATAAATATTTGATTTGTTATGTAATACTTTTATCTTAGTGATAAATAATATGTTTTAAGCTATATTGGATGTATTTTAAGCAATCTTCGATATTATTTGGGGAATAAAATAAAAGAAAATGATAGACAGTATCAATACGATATTTTTACGGATTTTTCAGTAATTGTCACAGTGATAATATATCATTGACCATTTCTTTTTTGCATTATTTCATAATTAGGTAGAAATAATGTAAGAAATAATTAGTGCGTTTTAAGCTAGCACAATTAGAGTGATAAAGACGATGCGCTAGAGAATTATTTTGAATTGGTCAGCCTGGAGGCTTTAATCATCACAGCTGTATCTCGAGATAACCGCAGGTGACTGTCATCCGTAAGGAGGAGTTTGTTTTTCGTTAAATAAGTTCCTTATGAGGGCAAGATGTTTATAAAACCGTTTAAAGTTAAGTCGAACAATCAGCTGAAGGGGACGGAAAGGTTAGTGTAAAAGTAAATCTACATAAACATATATAAATATCGCAGTTAAGTTTATCGGTAACGTTGCGGATTATTGTGAAATTTATTTAAACTTTCCGTTAAAAATGTATGAAGTTGTAATCGATATTCTTTTGTGTTTCAATTAGGAAGAAATTATGCGAGGATGTCTTAGCCGCGTATCCTAGCCTAACGGATGAAGAGACACAATTATTGCTACCCAAAAAGGAGACGATAAGCGTCATGAAGATAATGACACACAATGGTCAACTGGGCAAGGTGTACTGTGTCAACAAAATAGCTATGTTTTTTCAACTCGAAACACTGCATCCTGTGCTACTACCTACAGTTTATACTCTGTGGCATCATCCTAATTTACTAACTATTTTTACCACGCGTCTGCCAGTGGTCTCTAAGCTAATGGGTGGAGCGGATTTAATGTTACCTGGAGTTCTAATGAAGGAACCTGTAACACTGTACTCGTTTGGTAAATTACCAAAGGGTACTCCTGCGTCTATAAATACAGAAGAAAATAAGGTTCATATTACTGTTCTATCAATTTATAATAATATATGCATAAATGAAAATATTGTGATTTGATGACAATCTAATGTCTTCAAACTTCTGTAATACAGGCTGCAGTGGCTGTTGGCTTCACGGCACGTTCTAGCGAAGATATGTACATGTCAGGAGGTCATGGGAAATGCGTGGAGGTACTTCACGTCATGGGAGACTCCCTTTGTCAATTAGGAAAACCACCTACAAGACCAAGTCTAGGACCAACGAATATTGGATCTGATGATCTTCAGTCTGAGAATGATGCAATTAGCAGTAGAGTTACGGAGGACCAAGATAGCCCAATGTCGGATGCAGTAAACGACTTAGATATTTCCAATGAAACTTCCAATGTACCAGAAATCGAATCTTTCCCGGAGGTAAAGCACGAGAAGGCAGTGAACAAAGAAGGCAATACAAATTTCTAATTAAAATCTCATTATCTTTGTAAAGGAAAACGTAGAAGACGAAAACACCGAAGAATGCGAAGACACGGAAATCGTTCCCGAAAAACCGGAAGCAGACGTAGATCCAATTGCAGAAATGGATAATTTGCTGGAATACTGTTTTCTCAAAGCCTGCAAGAAGACGATAAAACCCGGCGATCTACCGATACTATCGTCGAATTTCTTCAAGAATCATCTGATAGCTGCGTGTCCGCCACACAAAAACGTAGACATTAAAAAATCCCGGTACAAGAAGTTGTCCGTGTTCTTAGCAGAAATGAAAGCCAAGGGTGTTATAAATACCTCCGTCACTAAGGGAGTCGAAAGTATATTATCGATTAAGGTACATTGCCGATTCTATTAACAGGAAATTCCACCTTTCTTCTCATTAATTTCAATGTCTCTTTCCAGTTCGATCATCCGCTCGTAAGGAAATTAATTGTTTCCGAGGAAACCGTAGCCGCGGAACCGATCGTTTCAAACACCGCAGTGGTGTCGGAATGTTACAAAGTGACCGCCGACGTTTTACCGGTCCTTTCGAAGTTCGGATACGAGTAAGTACGTCGATATCGCTGTCAGGCTGTACCATTTTATCCGCGATACAATAATTGCAGAGGGAATGGTTTTCCGTGGCGAGCCGAAGTCTACAACCGTTACATCATATACGATTATGCTGTATTATATGATACGAATTATATACATTTTACTCCAATACGATGATTGCAGAAAAGGGGACGTAATGAAAAGAGCTGAGATCAGAAAATGTTTCATTGATTACGTGAAAGCGGAGAATCTTCAGGATGGAAAGTAAGCCATTATGCAATTTCGACGATTTACATGCGAAGACGAGCGACGCGAACGCGTGGATGAAAATTCCATATTGTCTTTTAGAATCTTGAAGCTAAATCCGCAGCTCGCCGGCATCATGAAAACGAAAGCGCATCAAGAAACTGTGACGATGGAGGACGGTATAAATAAATTTATTGGTCGTATGACGCATATGCACGAAGTTACACTTGCGGGGAATAAATTGCTGCATACGGGAAAGCTGGAACCGATCGACATGCGGGTCACTGTTCGATCGGGTGGTAAAAAGGTAAGATATCGAAAGTGTGCGTTGAATTTGAGGAACGATGCGTCGAATGGACGGTGATATGTTGCATTGTAGGTAACGCTGGTGAATAATTTGGAAACGTTTGGCATAAACTCGAAGGAATTTAGCAAAGAGTGTCAGAACATTGGCGCGAGTGCAACGATCACGGACGATCCCGGGAAGAAGACACCTAGCGTGCTCGTTCAAGGGAATCAAATTTTATACGTGTATAAATTACTTACAGGTGTGTGAATAATAGCCTTAGACAAACGTAAAATGAAGTTTCGTCCATGAAACGAGTATCTCTTTTCCAGAAAAATATCAAATTAAAAAGAACTACATCAGGGGCCTGGAATTCGCCCCGAAAAAGCAGGGCGCCCATAAGAAATGAGACGACTACCGTTCAAGAGAACTCACACTCCTGCGACAGCTGTCTCTCACGATCTACCGAAATTTTATACCTTCGACTGACTTAACATTCTTTCGCGTGAAACGGAAACTTTTACTCTAAAGACTGTACCTCATGGAAACGCGCTGCCAGTATCGTCCTTCCGGCGATTTTCTATAACTCGACACGACCAAGAACGCAAAGCCAGAAGAGAATTCTCTCGCAACTGTACTCGAACTGCAAATAAATCGATTCTACGTGAAATCCACGAGTATTCTTATCATCCTTCGTAATTGCACGTCCCATCGCGACACTCTAACGCGAAGAATCGACAATCGAGAAAGGAAACAGAGAAAAGCGGACGTCCGAGGTCGAAGAGGAAATCGACGATCGAAAGTTTGTTAATATAATTTATTGTATATCGAGGTTTCAACATGGAAAAGTACAAATATTGCAATATAGGGCCCGCGAGCTCTCCTCGGGTTGGGAGGGAGGGAGGGAGGGAGGGAGGAGGGTTCGATTTCACAGGAAGGAGAGACGACGCACGTAAGATATTTCGTTTTACAGACGGGAATTGCGCTTGTGTATGCTCCAAAAAAAAAACAACCGAGGCTGTAAACGTATATATACGTATACGCACATACATTCATGCGCACAGATATATACACGTATGTCCTTTCGTCCTCTGTTCTTTTTTTCTTCTTCGTTTTCTTTTGTGTAAATCGTTTTGCTCGACGACGGGATATAGTGACGGACGAACGAGCGATCCGTCGAGGTTTCTCTTGAATAAAGGAAGGTTCCCTCCTCTCCACGGCCCCCGCATATATTTAATACTCGTTTTGTTCTTTTTTTTGGTTCTGCTACCAGTACGCACGGGCGCGTCACGATATGTGCGGCACGTGGTACGCGCGGCGCGCACGTGCGTGTCGTCACAGTTATTACTCTTTTTTTTTTTCTCTTATCATCATCATCATCATCAGCATCATCATAATCCGCATCATTAGCATCATCATTAATCATCTTCATCGTTAGCATCGTTTCCAGCTTACTCTTAAACAACGAGGATGCCTCGGTAGTCGGAGAAGTCTTCGAGCTCGAGATGTGTGTCGATTAACGATCCGCGGGTCTAATTGTTTAGATTGTTTAGATGCGATTGTTTAATCGATTTTGCCTTAATTTGCAGACTTTGAGTCTCAGTGATTCTTAAAGACAATTAAAGACACGCAGAGCGTTAAGGGAGAAATATCTCGAGCCGTCGTGCTTTCGTAGAATAGACTTTTAGGAATATTCCATCCAATATTCACGCTCTCGATGGCTACCGGAACCGGAAGACGACCTCCGACTGCCCCTGAGCATCCTCCTCTCACGTTCTTTCCCACTTTCTCGCACCTTTCTCTCTGAATTTTCTTTGGGAACATATTGCGCCTGCGGTTGTTGCCTATTCAGTCATAATCACGATCGTTATCATCGCCACTATAATCGCTATCATCGTCGTCGTCGTTCTCCAAGTCTTAATTACCGGAATCTCGTTATTATCATCATCACCGTCTCGTGTTTCACTCGTTCACTCTTTCTCTCTCTCTCTTTCACTCTCGCCCTTTTGTCTCTTTCTCACCCTTTCATTCTATCTTTCTTCTATTTCTCTCTCATTCTCTCTATTATCTCTCTCGCTCTCTTTCTCTCTATGTCTCTCTTCTCCACTTTCGCTCTGTCTCTTTTTTTCGCCTTCGGAATTTTTCATAGTTTTTTTTTTTTCTTTATGCAACACATAATGCGACTAGGTAGTACAGGTTAATTAATAATTAATATCATTAGTTATACAATAATAACGTATGACTAGACAATGCAAGATAATAATTATATCGTAAATAGTAATAATCATGGATCGCAATTCATATCAACAATTGTGATGGCGCGCACGTGTTCTCGATAATCTCTCCACCTTATCACCGTGTGTGTATCGCGTGTCTGCCTCGGTGTGCGTGTACGTGTGCGTGGATTGTTCCAAGGTTGTGTCTGTGTCCGTGTAATCTGCCTCCTTTAATGCGGGGGTGTCGTATGACAGCACATTCTTATCGCCTCCGCACGTTTCTTCCACCCCTTTGAGAAAATGGGCTTTGAAACGTGCGAAAGCTCTTTACTTCTCCTTTCTCTCTCTGTCTTTCCGTTGTTCGTGCGATCTCTCTCTCATACTCGATTATTGCACAAACGTGCGCAGATATTTCGTCCCTGCAGAAAAAGTCCATCACCGAGATGATCCTTCTTCTCTGTCGATCCTCCCGATTCGTTGCATCAATGACGAGGAATCGGAATGGGAAGAGATCGTCGGGTTTGCGTCTCGGAATTTGACCGATGGAATTCAAAGTCCGAGGGGTTCCTTTTTTTCTGGCTTGTCGGAGAGAAAGAAACTCTTGGCTGGGTAGTCGTGGTTGTTTCGCTTTGGACCTACTGTTTTAGGTGGACTCCGAACCACCGAGGCTATGATGGACATATTGTTGAACAAATTAGGAAATTTCAAGGTGATGGGGTATCTGACGACTAGCCTTTGCCTCCTTATCCACCATAGCACCCTT
The DNA here is from genome assembly GCA_963989415.1 of Cerceris ruficornis. Taxonomy (NCBI): domain Eukaryota; kingdom Metazoa; phylum Arthropoda; class Insecta; order Hymenoptera; family Crabronidae; genus Cerceris; species Cerceris ruficornis. Next base: position 16,537,452 of record OZ022526.1, on the reverse strand, counting down.
AATCGCACCATAAAAATGTTGTTTTGCATTTCGGCTACGACAACAATGGTCGTTTTGCCGAGGACCTACTGTTTTAGGTGGGCTCCGAACCACCGAGGCAATGATATCGTTATAAATGGAAAGATTTGAAATTTCCAGGGTGATTTTGCCTCCTTATCCACCTTAGCCTTCAAAAGCTAGGTTTGACTCGGCATTTAAAGAAATTTCCGAGACGCAGAGCACCGCATTCGAGAGCTTCGACGGAGAAGTAGAATATAATGGTCGTATCTTCCAGGAGAGAAAAAAAATGCAACTTCCTCGCGCGGTTATCCGTGTACTCTTCTACGAGAGAACTTTGTCTTTTTTCTAAAAAGAAAACCCGTCCGTGCAATTTATCAGATTTACGATGAAACCTTCCCCAAGATTCTCGTCCTTAAATCAAGAACGCTCGTTATATCGAATTAAAAAGCGAATTCCTTACGGCCACCCGGACGTAAGACCTCCATGGGACCGTTTTGCTCTACTCTAAAGTATCATTGAAGCACACGTAATCGAGATATTCGTACAGTTATAAACGTCAATTATAATATAGTCGCTACGGGGACTATGTTAATTACGAAATTACACCGATAAGCAACGGAAAAGCGTCGCCGTAAATCGTCAAAGACGGACTCGCGTACCCGTGTCTCCTCGAGGTGTTGTGTCATCGTTTGTCGTGTGTCCTTGTGTGCGTGTGTAAAGGAAGCTTCCTGCTTTTTTTTTCGTTTATTACATTTAAAAATCGGTATCCCGATTAACCTCTTAAAAAGCACGCCCGTATATAAACGTCGGCTGCGACGCCAGGCGCGTATATACGCTCGAGGATCGACAGTTTCGATCGACTCTCTCGGAATCTCGGCCGTATATAAACGCCGAGGTCGGTGCCACACGTGTATATACGTTCCTGCAGAACAATTAGCCGTCGCGGTGTCTGACGTGATGCTTTTAGAGTAGACGTCGTTCGTTATCTCCTTTTTTTTTTGTCTTTTTTATCATTTTCCCTTACGTGTTGAGAATTATATGCGTACAATACAATACAATATAAATGGTATTACTATAGATATATCTAAACTTCCACTTAACAACCTCAAACGGTTCGCTATCTGTAGTCGTATATAAATAATACGCGTAATAATAATTATACGATAGTACACAGTAATATGATAATGACGATAATTAAATACGGATATATGTGTATAGTTAAGATTTCACTTCGTCATTCCTTCGCACCAATACGCGAATTGCAAACAAAACCGTGCTCGGCACCGGAATTACATCGAAGAAAAAGTGTGTCCGTCGTTCGACCGCCGGAAGGAGGGGCGTTGCTAACCGGTGAACCGTTTCAACGTCCGTCGACTTCCGGCGAGCGAGCGTCGGGCATTCGCGACAAGTAAGAAAGAAAAGAAAGAAGAAGAAACGGAAAAAAAAGAGAATTTCCTACTCTTTAAGAGGTTAAATTCATCCGACGATCGGAAGCGATCGTTCAACGGTGACTTTCCTTTTTCTCTTTTACACGGTTTAATCCTTCGGGGCGACGGCTCCTCGGCTCATTGTTATCTTTCGACGTGAAGGTCAGACTTCTTCGAGGTGTCGGGTTTCTCCGTCGGAGGTGCCTCTGACTTACGCATGATCGATAGAAAAGAACGAGGACAGAAGTACGTACGTAACGGGATGAAAAATGAAAAGTAAACAACAACATCCCCCTGTTCCTATCACCGCTCGAAAGCCTGGCAAAGAGATCATTGGAATCGTTTCTTCCCTCAGGCTTCGATAATTCCTACATTTTTTTCGTTTCTTTTTTAATCGTCGTCATCCGAAGGTGTCTGACAACACTTGTCACCACCTTCGGAGGAATTGTCCTGGTTCGTCTTTATAATTCGATTGCGGATCGCGTAATATCGTTTGCTTCGTTAACAACGAGACGGTAAATTGAAGAGAAGCTCTCCTACCTTCGACCGTGACGAAAGCGCTCGCATTGCGCAGCGTTGTTAATTAATTGTTGTTCATTCAATCGCGCAAGAATATCGTACTTCGCAAAGCTGGATCTGCAAGTAGAGCGAACCGGTGCTTGATCAGACACGCCGAACTTTCGCCAGCTCGGTCGAAGGAGAACGAACTTCCCCCATCGAAAACACCATGGTCTTCGTGCTTCGAGAATACTTTCTTCGAATACGAACATTCCGAGACACGGACTTTTTAACAGAAGCACGCAGAACAGCGTAATCGCCGATTGCATTATCATGCCGATCAAAGAGTTTTACGGATAAATCACAGTGGACGATACTAGAAACATTCGAGACCGTCAAAGTTGCCTCTGGGAATGTCGATTTGGCGATTGAGCAGCGACCATTCTTTCCTCCATATCTTCATTCCCACCCCTAGCTTCTCTTATCAATGAATTTTAATCGTCTAACGCTTCTGATCGCTTTCAAAGAACCTCGTCGAACGTGCGACAAGGACTTTCCGCGATCCTCAGCTTCGAAGCTGAACGTTCCTTCGACTTTTAATATTCTCTCGCCGTGCTATCGCTTCTAAACATATGTATATTTGCGTGTATATAGATAGGTATACGTAAACGTCGTTATTATCACTTATGATTTGTGCAGTCCTTCGTGCGAAACGTTCGATGATATCGTTTTCCTCGTGCGGAGAACGCTCGTGAACTCGACGCCATGGAATCGTCTTGGAATTATTGGAAGCATCGACGAATCGATTCGAGAGATTGTCCAGTGAAAGTAGCTTTCTTTGTTCTTATCTGGACGAGGATCGAATTTGACTCTTTGGAATAAACTTCTTTCTTTTTACAGCTAAGGATGAATTGAATGAGATGAAAAGTATGAAGATCTTGAGGGGGTTGTTTCTTCGAGGAAACGCGCTCGATTTTTCAAGGGGCAAGAGTCAAATCGAATCCTTCTCGTCGAGTTCTCGTCCAAGTGAATCAGTCGAGCTTATCGCGTAAAATTCGATAGAGGATTTTTCTTTTAGTCGAAAATAGAAAACCAAAGAAATAACATTTCCCTAAGTACGTCCATCGAAGTCCGTCCGATAAATCAAACCAAACTCCTTACGCGCTTCGTCGTTCTATCATAATCTTTCTCTCCCTCACTTTCGCTCGTTTCTCATCTATCTCTCTCACTCTCACTCTCTTCCCATTGTCCTCTCAATTGTCGCACTCACAAATTCTTAGGGTAAAATCGTTATCCTTTATCGTAGCTTTACAGAGGTTCCACCGCCTGCGTTAAATTCTTCGTCTTCCTCGTCGTCCTCTTCGACCTCTTCCGTGTCTTCGTCTCTGGTACGAACTTGTTATATTATTCTCACTTTTAGTAGCGCCCTTATTATCAGTTACACAGTAAATACCGCTATTAATACCGTATTAAAACCCGTCATAAAATACATTACTCTATTATAATCCGCGTTTTTATTTTTCTTCTCTCGCGTCTAACGACACGCGCACCTCTCTTCTCTGTCTTTTCTCTCGTTCTCTCTATCTTTCCTCGACATTCACGCTCTCTTTTTCACCCTCATTCTCTCGCTCTCTCGCATTCACACTCTCCTCATCCTCTTGGTTTTCGTTAGTCGCAACAACCTCCCCCAGATTTCGTCCATTTTAATATTTTATTGCACCGAAAGATATCGGCAGCTGCTTATTAATTGCGTTCGATTTAATCAGCCTCGACGACGTAAGAGGTACGTTATTAGTTATATTACAATTAACTCCCTCCCGCTTATAAAGCGCGATTCTAATACAGTCCCGTTTAGCGATCTCAGTCGTTATCCTAATTGTTTTGCCGGCCCATCGAGATTTAAGAAACAACGCAGAAGACAAACAATTCACGTTCGTCCCCGAACGATCGAACGGATTTTCATCTCGAACAAGTATTTTATTTTTTATTCCTTTCCTCCCTTCGTTTCCCCGTTCTTTTACGTTTTAATTCGGGTTTAAACGTTCGTCTCGTCGATGCGATTCTGTACGTCGTCATTTATCTCCGTTATCGATGGAGAAACGAGAACGCGGAAGGAGATACTTCTTCCTCCTTTTGTTTCTTTTATTTAAATTCAAACGTACAGGATCGTCGAGCGATCTCAAATTGAAACAATCATTCTTACTCGACGTTTAAGAAGATCAAGAACACAGTGACGGTACTCTCGTTAAACACGAGAGAGCCGGAAATCGTTTAAAAACACGGCGCTTCCGATTATTTCTTGCACCCTCTCTCTCTCTCTCTCACTCCTTTCTCTTCATCGCTGGCGCTAAAACGCACCGAAATTGAATTCCTTTTCGCTCGAAGTCTAATTATATAATTAACACCGCACGGAGTCCCTGAATCGGGAGAAATGGATCTTGGAAGATAGAGCGGAGTTTGTTTTATTATATTAAAGATCGTATAATTACTTGGATTAATAATATTTCAATTAATTAGTGACATTTAGAAGTTGTATATCTAATGAAAAAGATTTATTATATTCTACTTTTAATGTAGAATATGAATTTATTATAGGAGATAAAAGATGGGAACGATTGCTAAAAGAATCTCCGCACATCCACCGATCCATTTCTCCCAAAACGGAAGCCAGTCCGGTGTTCACCAAAATTGGTTCCAATATAGTTCCCGAACGCTCATCGAATCTATCAATAAATATCGCGTATCACATTGATTAATTACATCATGATATCAGACCGCGAAGTCTCTCGTCTTCTCAGCTTCGCTGATCAGAGGCCTCGTCGAACGTATTCGACGAGCCGATTCTCTTCTCTTCCGCCACGAAACGGCCAATTAATCGAACACGTGCGTCGCGACTCGAAGGATAAAAGAAGAAAAAAAAAAGAAAAGGAAAAAGAAAGGAAGCGCAGGACACTTCGAGGAGCGAAAGCGTTCGGTTCTTCCTTCTTCGCTTCTTCTTCTTCCTCGTTGTCGTCATCTTCATCGTCACGGTCGTCATCTTCATCGTCATAGTCGTCATCTTCACCGTCACAGTCGTCATAGTGGTCATCCTCACCGTCACAGTCGTCATAGTGGTCATCTTCACCGTCACAGTCGTCATAGCGGTCATCTTCACCGTCACAGTCGTCATAGTGGTCATCTTCACCGTCACAGTCGCCATCTCCACCGTCACAGTCGTCATCTCCACCGTTACAGTCGTCATCTTCATCGTCACAGTCGTCACCTCCGTGATTCGCCCCGTCGAAGCGCCGCACGGAAGACGTAAATGAAGCGGGAAGGCTCGCGAAACGAAGAAAATCGATTGCAGGTGAATGAAGCGATGTCTTTTAAGGATTTGAGAGCAACTTATATTTCCTCAAGTTACAAAAGAATCATCGATAAGTTCCGGCATAAGAGGACAATCAAAGCCGACGATATCGAGACAGAAAACTTCGGGGATGAACAAACTTCACGTATTATTTTTTTTTCCCTTTTTCATTCTTTTCTCACTCGATTATTATAACTCTTCCACCACTCCCGTTTCCTCGTCCTTTCCTTCTCACTTCTAATTAGTGCCCTCCGTTCACTTACGTCTACGATTCTTTAAAGCTGCAAAAACGTTCTACACGATATAATCTTTAAACAGTCGGACAGATTTTTGGATCGTTTTTCTTCTTTCTTTTTCAATCCTTCCCTCTGTTTTTTCCCCTCCTCTCTCACCGATCGAAATTTGATTTGTCACTTCATAGTAATCGTACCTTTCAAATTCGTCCGTCTGATATTCATATTTCGCGCCACATTTTCTACCTAATCGACCGCGAAATTCAACGAGCAGCGTAGCTCGTTATCTTCTTTTCCATTCGCGGTTCTCGATTCTTTACAATGGTCTCCCTCGTAAATATATATGTATCTGTGCGTATGTATACACAGACATATGTATACACTACATAAATATATATGCATAAGCACAGAACACGTGTTATTGGGGTGAAAAGAAAAAAGAAAAAGAATCCGCGCGCACGCACGCACGGGCTTTCCATTCCGCTCGATGGATGTCCTCCACGCTTTAATAGAGAAACATTGAAAAAACGGTTAAAGTATTGCACTGACTTGTTTGTTTCTTTTATCCTGGGTGATAATAATTTTTTATGAACACTTATACATACGTTATATAATATCGTAATGGTAAAATCGCTGGTATTATAATAGTAATACGGAATTATCACGATAATTGCGAGTGTATAAATCTGAATGTATCAACCGTATCAGGGATTTTCTACACTGGTAATTATCGACACGCTCGGACATCCTCCCCGAGACTCGACGAGGTCGTAAATTATCTTTTTTAATTCAATCTCCAAATTATCAACAATCTCCTTGACAATTCAATCGGAAAAGGAGGATTTCCTTGGACAGAAAATAAATAAAGTTGGAGAAATCTTAAGGGTTTTGTTTCTTTTACGTTAAAACAATGGGAAAGTGTTCTTGCACTTTGAGGAAATTGGTAAATTAATTAATGGAATGTCAAAGGACCATCGTAGAATATCGCGGAGGAATTCCAAAAGTATGCCGTTCATTCTGGATAACGTTCTCCCTCGATAAAAGTTTCCTTATCTTAATACTGTCGATGAATAAACTTTCATTCGATTCCTCATCGAAATCATCCACGTCCTTCGCTAAAAATGAAAGGATTAAACGTCTTTTGGCGATAGCTCACGGTGGCGCGTACATTTCGGATCCGTTAGAATCGAAATCACGCGCACTTTTTTTTTTTCTTTAATATATACGATTTATCGCGACTTTTTATTATTTTTTTTTCTTTGTACCTCGAGGGTCGAAGCGCCGTGGAATGCGTAGAAATTGCGTTGGTACATCCGTGTCCCGTTTCTGCGCCGGATTTCTCATCGAGGAGGTTCAAAGGAGAAGCGGAGAACGAAAGAAGAAAGAAAAGCAAAATGTAAATTCCTCGATAATCCGTTAAAGGGACATCGAGATTATTTTGCTCCCATTAGATTAAAATTTCTTGGAGGACATCAAGAATTGTACGTTTTCTTCGTCTTTTCGTCGTATAAGGTACTTTTCAATGATTTCACAAATTAACGCGAATACCTCGCGCTTAGAAGTTTCACAGTCTTTTCCAGATTCGATTGCCCTCCTCGAGAAGAATCCTGGAATAAAGTCGCAGAAACGGGAAAATGTCTTTTGTCGTTTCGCGCCAAGACCCCCGCCAATAATCGGATGGAATGTGTTCGACGAAATCATCGAGATCTAGCAAAGCACCTCTTTCTTTCTTCCTCCTTTTTTTTCTTCTTCTTCTTCTTAAACGCGCCTCTTCGAAGAACTAAAACCTGCCCTAACGCGAGTACTAATTTTACATCGTCATTAGCCTCCTAATACATTAATATACCTATTCGGTGTGCGCTCTTGTGCGGTGATCGATGTGTGCTCGGGGAAACGTGCGATAAGATCGTTTTATCAAAGTTCTCGCGATTTTGCAGAATTCTTCGTATCCGCGACCGATCGGAATTTTCACTTTTGCGCATGATTTTTTTAATTACGATGCTGCGATTCGTGATTCTCGATGAGGAGAATTGAATGGTTTGTTTGGTGAGAGATGCGTGGAATGTGAAATTTAAATGATTCAATGGGTTGATTGTTGAATGAGATGACTTTGGAATGATTGCAAATGATGGCAATGATATGGGTTCAAAGGAAAATTGTGGGCGATGATGAGAAATTATGTTGATGCTGCGATTTGGATGAACGAACGATGATCATCTTTCGGGAGGATGAATGACCGATGATTTTGAAGGAGGAATGAGCGTGATTTATGAACGAATGACGGGTGTTGAATGAGCGATTGTGAATGATGAGGATGGAATGTATTTAACGGGAAATTCTCGCGCTTAGGAATGAATGATGTGTCCGATTGTGAGCGACGTTAATGACGCTTCGGATGCAGGCGAGTGTATCTATCAGTGCCAAAAGTAACTGACAAAATATGACGAATTATGAATTGCCAAATTGATAAATATGATCGAAAAAGAGGTATGAGTCGAGGACAGAGGATGAGGAGAATCGCAGCAGCCTGTTAAAGAAGAATAGATGGAAAGATCGGTCGAAGAATCGCGAGACTTCGAGAGACGTTCTCTGATCGCACGACGATGAGATACTCTCGTTGCCACTATCTTTTAAATAATTTATATATCGCGTTTCCTCGGTATGAGCAATTGTTTACCGACAGTCTTTCCGTCTCTCGCGAATAGTTTGTATTTTATTCAGAGAAAATATCGAATAAAAAGATTATCCCCCCGCAACGAAGCATTCGATCGGCAGAATATAAATTATTTAAATATACATGGATCACGAGACTCGACGAGTAAGTCATTTTCTTATCTTTCTTTCGAGAACCGACGATCAAAATCATTGTCATCTCTCTCTCTCTCTCAGCATCCTGATGAATTTTAAACGGAAAACACAATGCAGATGGAAATTCTTCATCTCGTACTGTCCGTCGGTCCGTCCGTGTCGCTCTGTGTACGTATAAATGTGCGCGAGTTCATCGTGTGTGTCCGTGTGTGTTCCAACAGATTTTCAAACGATCGACCAAACAATGGAATTGTCATCGACGAGTCGATGGGAAATGAGGAGAAGAAAAATCCAAGAAACAAGACGAGAATTCAAGACCATCTCTACGTGCCGCGAGACTCGAGAAAATAAATGTCCTTGTACCCCGAGCACGAGGAGGACGTCGAGGTGTCTTCCTCTGGACAGATGTTAGCCAGAAATCGGCGTGGACACCGAAGAATTCTTCAGAATTGAAGGTTTCATTCTTCTGAATTGAAGATTTCATTCTTCAGAATTGAAGATTTCACTCTTCAGAATTGAAGATTTCACTCTTCAGAATTGAATATTTAATTCTTCAGAATTGAAGATTTCATTCTTCAGAATTGAAGATTTAATTCTTCCGAATTGAAGATTTAATAATTCAGAAGTGAAAATTTAATTCTTCAGAATTGAAGACTTAATTCTTCAAAACTGAAGATTTAATTCTTCCGAATTGAAGATTTCATTCTTCAGAATTGAAGACTTAATTCTTCAGAATTGAAGATTTAATTCTTCAGAATTGAAGATTTCACTCTTCAGAATTGAAGATTTAATTCTTCAGAACTGAAGATTTCACGAAGGAGACCTCGAAAGTCCTTTCTTCGAAGGATGTAGAGAATCGTCGATCCTTCGAAATTGAAGAATCAACGAAGAGGACCTTCAGAATGTTCGAAAGCGTGTTAATTAGAGATCGATGAATACTTTGAAAATTCGCGCGTCTCCAGAGTCTACGTCTGGGAGACTATAAATGAGAGATCCACGAAAAGAGTGAAAAATCCTTGCAGATTCTGCTTGGAGGATCCTCGAAGAAGGCTCGTCGTATCGATTCGATCGTCTCCCCTCGAGGAGTACAATGGACGTAAGGAGCAGAAAAAAAAACGGAAGAACCCACCCCCATGAATCTTTGTTGAACGATGAAATTCGTATCTTTGTAGAAGGGGAGAATGCACGAAGGCCCTTCAGGAGAGCCTTCTACCAGTCACGAAGAGGACCCGATTCTTTCTCCCTCGTGAAGAACGTCGAAGAAATAATGCGAGAGCAAAATAAAGAATCCCTCCCCACGAAGCACCGTGAAACTCACCCCGTTGCGTCCGCCCTGTGAAAAAGGGCTCAACAAAAATCACCGGGACACCCTCTTCTCTTTCTCTCTCTCTCATTTCTTGTCTCGTTTAGTTTAATAATTACAATATATTTATATTTGTATGTATATATATATATATAGATTTTTATGTATATCTTTATACCGTGTTATTGTACTTGTGTGAGTGTTTTACGTGTTCATGTATCTTTAATGTCGGTTTGCGCGTGTTTTTTTCTTTTGTGGGTGTCGGTTATTTGTTCAGTCGTTCTCTCCATTTTCTCGCGTCTTCCTTTCTCTCCCCCGCAATCTCGCATTTTTTCTCTCTCTCTTCCTTTCCTTCCTCTCTCGTTATCATGTTATTCTCTCTCGCTCTCTCTCTCGCACACTGGTTTCCGTATTTATCTGCGTTTCACGACTCGTATTTTTTGTCATTTTGTCATTTAGTATCAACTATAGAGTTATCGTAATTAAATATTTATACACCCATTGACAGACTAGCTACCACGTTTTTTTGTCGTTTAAATATAGTTCCATAGATATCAATTAATTTAATTAATTAATAGTTATTATAAGTTACGATAATTAATAATTAGAATAATCAAAACATGTACAGAAGATTATAGATTATCTCTTTCCCTTCCGCTGATCCCCGTTTCGAAACCGTTACCATCGTTTCTAGCCGTCAAATTTTCCCCGATCTCCCATTGATACTCCTCGCCTCAACCCCCTCGGTTTCATCCGAGCCCCTTAATCTCCCTGCAACCCCCTATTTTTTCCTATCATTTTCACCCCCCTCCCTCTCCTCCCGTTACAGTAATAATCGGTCCTCCCATTTGCTTCTTCTTCTTTCTCTTACTTTGTTGATCGTTGTGGCTCGCCTCGGAGTAATTTCTCGAGTACTTTAATTATACTTTATCTCTCGCACTTCTCTCTCATCATTCTCTCCCCCTCATTCACCCACGCACTCACCCTCGAATTTCTCTCGCTCGCTTTCGTCCCCCTTCTACTCTCGCATCGATTTCACTAATATAATTTCTCTCTCGCTTTCTCTCTCACCCTTTCAACTTCTCCGCAAAACTCTCGCCTCGCTTTCTCGCCCGTTAATTAGTTTAGCTTAGTACATAAATACTTTTCTTCTGTTTTTTTTTTTCTTAGTTAGGCCTACACGGTGAGCTAGAGCTGCGTTTTTTTTGCTTTCCGCGACGATCTTCCGCTTCCTCTTCCTTCTCACCCCCGTTCCTCGCGTATTTAATATTCTTTTACAGCGCGTCGACCGGATGTGTGCTCGAGAAAATAATCGCATCTTAATAAGCGCGGATCTCATCCATGCAACTTTTCGGTTTCTTTGTTGCAAATATTCTTTGCCTTTCGCGCTCTCTTCTTCCGGTTCCTCGTCGTTGCTCGAGGATTGCGTACGCCGACTTCGACCGAAGCCTTCGCGGGATGAAGAAGAGACAAAGAACGACTCTTTGATCGAAGAAACGAAGAAGAGAATTTTTTCTTTGTTGAAAAGTAGAAAATGCTTTTACAAGAGCGGGCAATTTATCGGTTAATTGGTAATTAAGAAAGGAAGAAAAAGGGGTAGTTGACCGAGCACTCGCGAGCAGCGAACCCCGAGAATTTCCGGTCCGAAGAAAGAAAAAGGCGGGGAGAACACAGTGGAATTTGTATTCGAAATGAACAGGATTTTCTAGCTTCTGAAGAAAACGGAAGAAAATCCAGAGACAGTGGAATTCTCAGTGCAAACTTCGAATCTGCTGGATAATGAAGAATCGAAGAAAGAAGAAAAGAAAACACCCGCGAGGATCGAACCTCGTGAATTTGCGACCGGAAGAAACAAAAAACCTATTCTTCCCGCGATAGGATGAGACAAACGATTCAAAGAAACCTTCAACATCCACCGTAGAACGCGCGATGTTTATTCCACGAGATTACTTCATCTCCCATGTTCCATTCCTCGCTTCCTTCTTCCTCGAAAGAAGAATAGAAAGTTCGTTGAAAAGTCCGCGATTTCTCTCGAGCTATCCTTGCGAAAAGAGGACAAAAAAGGAGTCAAAGGTCGATCCACTTTGAAATTCGGACCCTCGTTCAGCCGAGAACGGTTTCCTTCGGCAGCGAATATTCTCTTCGATTCGAAGTTTCTACGGTGGTACGATGGTGGACTTAGGGTTTCAGGTGGACCTAAACCATCTAAATCATCGAGATTCCGATGTGAATGATACTTGTTAAAATGTTCAGAGGTGAGAAGACGGTTTGAAGTCTGCTGCAGCCACCGTAGATCTCAAGGTGAAGCTGGATCCTCGGAAGATGGATGGCGAAGTGCTGATAATTCCCATAGCTTCGTTGAAATTTGTCGCGAGAGGAAAGGAATTGGATCGAGCCTCGGCTGGACGAGTATTCTAATTAATTATCCTAATCTCATGAAGGTTCTTTCATTAGTTGACGATTATTCTATCACTAGCTCTACCTTTCTTTTTCTTCTCGTTCCTAAGCATTCGCGAGAAGCAACGCTCTCGAAATGTCTCTAAGCTACTGTTTTGGGAGAGTTCGTAGAAGTTCGTTCTTCATTCGCTGCTAATTATATTTCGCCTAAATTCTCAGTCTCTGCGGTTTAGTCGTTTAGGTACGAACTGGAAGAGGATCGTTCCTTTTCTTCGATTCGTTTTTTTTTTATATTTTATTTTATTTTTCCCCCCTCGAGACACGAGAGGCAATTCTCTTTCTTCTTTTTCCTTAATGTCGTTCTACCGTGTAACTGGAACCACGTGCATGGACGAAGAAAGGATCCGTCGGTTGATCCTGCGTGTCTTAGGATATCCAGCGGTTCGCCAAACGACTAGATGAGTCTTCTTCGTCGTTTCACGTCTTCTGTCACGAGATTAATCGAAATCGGGGCTGTTCTTCTTCCTTGAAGAAGGAAAATCCTACTTGGAGAAGCTTCAGTTTTTTATGAAAATCGTGGCCTCTCACTTCGATCAGCTGTTTTTCTTCCAGGTGGAACATCCAATCTGAAGAAACCTCGGACTTCGATAGAAATCGTGGCATTGCGCTTCAATCAGCTGTTCTTCTTCCAAGAAGGAAAATCCAGTCTGAAGAAACTTCAATTTCGGATGGAATTCGTGGATTCTCTCTTCAATCAGCTGTTCTTCTTCCAAGAAGGAAAATCCAATCTGAAGAAACTTCAGTTTCCGATGGAAATTGTGGTCTTTCTCGTCTAACGGCTTTTCTTCTTCCAAGAAGGAAAATCGAGGTTGAAGAAACTTTATTTTTCGATGGAAATCGTGGCCTCTCTCTTCAGTCAGCTGTTCTTCTTCCAAGAAGGAAAATCCAATCTGAAGAAACTTAAATATCCGATGGAAATCGGGGTCTTCCTCTTCTACCAGCTTTTCTTCTTCCAAGAAGGAAAATCCAATCTGAAGAAACTTCATTTTCCGATCGAAATCGTGGCTTTTCCTTTCAATCGGCTTTTCTTCTTCCAAGAAGAAAAATTCTACCCGAAGAAACCTCGATTCCAGATCGAAATCGCGATTTTTCTTCCTCTTCTCCGGAGGAAAATCCAGCTCGAAGAAACCTCGATCCTCAATTATCCTCGTGACATTCTTCATCTTCTATAATATGTATCTACACATATATTTATATATCTCTTCTTCAAAGAAGGATCACGTGCCATCGGCATTCCTATCTTCCGATCTTCAGCCAGAAACGATCACGGATAAATATCGTTAACTTCCCAATCATCAACGCGCCAATTCACGAATGCTGAATGACAAATGGAGGTGAAAATGATGGCGCGACCTGCCGAGATGATACCCGATGACAATGACAATGACGATGCTACACGTTACCGATGAAATAACGACGATCAATCGACTACGAATGAAAGATGATTAATCGATGATAATCGAATCCACGAAGAGCGGCGAATCAACGAGCGAACGAACATTAATTAACGACCAACGAACGATGACAATTAGCGTGATACATGACAACCAACCAACCCGTCACTGATGACTCTACGATGATGATAATGCCACTCCGGATGGAAGCTGTTTTCTTGCTTTATTTTTCCTTCCCTCCCTCTCTCTCTATCTTCCTCTTTCCCATTTCCCTTTAACGATAATGAATGGAATCGATGAATACCGCGAATCGGATGAAACGACTCGAAATACTTCTGTCGTGATTTAAACTGCCGTTCGAAGGAATTACGATAACGATCGAATGAATGATTTACCCCAATGATTCTCCTCTCACGAATGGCATGACTTAACGATAAAACCGTGACGCCGTTTGGAAAAAAAGAAAGCGACGGTGTTAAATTGTGCGTGGGTAGTCTCTTAAGCTTACAGCGACGTCCTTCGTTTTCCTTCATTTTCCTTAGTTTTCCTTCGTCCCCGCTGCCCTCGGGATCGTTTCGGCGAATTTGCTCGGTGATTTGTAGGACGATCTTCTAACTTATTACTTTGTGCAGTTTTCCTTTCTTCTCTATATATATTTATGTATATTTATAATATATATATATATACCATGAGAGATTAAAAACGATCAGCAGCCGAATTCATTGCGAGAACGATCACGAGAGTACGAGGAGATTTTTATTTATCGATGATCGATCGTCATTCACGTGCTCCCAGAACGCGGCATTTAATTCCTAATCCCTAATTAACGTCAATGGACGATCAACGTAGCCGTAGGCTCTTGCGGATTATCTTCTTCTCTTACTTCTTCTTCTTCATTTTTTTTTTCTTCTTGAGCTAATCCAAACGCCGGGATCGTCCGCGAGAAGAGGAGGCCGTCGAAGGTTTTCACGACCCTCGACGACCCCGGATTCTCGTGGAATATACCCTGGAGAACGGATACAATTAATTTCTCTCCCTCGAAAGTCTCGGTCATTAAATTCCGCGCTATTTACACACGCTTACAAGTGTACTACTGGTAGGTGGTTCACGATATACATAATAGTCTACGGGACGGAAGGAAGAATACGAGCTTTGCTCTCACGATGAGATGTTTCTCCGTGATGAGATGTTTAGTAGGGGGTGAGGGGATTGGTTTTAAGGTGGAATTGGTTTTGAGCTTGGAGATACTCGGTTTTTAGATTGGAGCTTCCCTGGGGCTTCAGATTTCCTAAGTTTGGGATTCCAAGATTGGAGGCTTCCGGGCTGAGAGGTCTTCTGGATTGAAACTTTTCTGGGGTGGAAAATGTCTAGACTTAGGTTTCTAGCTTGAAGCTTTTTCTGAGTTTGGAGTTTTCCATGCTTGGAAATTTCCAAGTACAGACTTTCAAGCTTGGAATTTTCGTAGGTTTGAAAATTTCTAAATTTAGACTTCTAAGCTTAGAGTCTTTCCTGGGTATGGAATTTTCCAAGCTTGGAAGTTCCTTGGGTTTGAAAATTTCCAAGTGTAGACTTCCAAGTTTGGGATTTTCCTAGGTTTGAAAATTTCTATATTTAGAATTCTAAGCTTAGAGTTTTTCCTTACTTTGGAATTTTCCAAGCCAGGAAATTTCTTGGATTTGAAAATTTCCAAGCTTGGGAGTTTCCTAGGTTCGAAAATTTCTAAATTTAGACTTCTAAGTTTAGAATTTTTCCTGGGTTCGAAATTCCCCAAGCTTGGAAATTCCTTGGGTTTGAAAATTTCCAAGTGTAGACTTCCAAGCTTCGGATTTTCCTAGGTTTGAAAATTTCTATATTTAGAATTCTAAGCTTAGAGTTTTTCCTTAGTTTGGAAATTTCCAAGCTTGGGAGTTTCCTAAGTTCGAAAATTTCTAAATTTAAACCTCTAAGCTTAGTTTTCCCCGGGTTTGGATTTTCCCAGCTCCTTCAATCTGCAATTTTCCAATTTGGAAACTCAGAGATCGGATAGAAAAACTAGCATCTCACCCCCTCTCGTCTCAACACCGATTCCAAAGCTCGAACAGAGATGCAAAGTCCGTTCCTCGCCGTGCGAATACATTACACGTACCTACGGAAATAGAATTCACTCGGATGTATCCCGTCGTAGTGTAACTCTACGTACGTTTCATCCCTTCGACCTTCCTCCCTCTCACGCCTTCCCTAATCATCCCCTTCTCTTTCCCCGGTATCCTAAAAACCCTATCGCTCGCGAGGGAAAATAATCTCTCACTATCCAGCACCACTTGTCATTTTTTTTATTTCTTTTTTTATCCAAAGAAAAATAGGAAATAATTCCCTCGAGGCGATGTTTCTCGTCCAACGGAGCACGTTTTACGGTCATCGGACAAATAAACATCGCGCGCTCTTTCTTTCAACCCTCTCGATTCCTATTCGCCAGAATCAATCCGCCCTTGTAACGAGATTAATCCTTCGACGATGAGTCACATTTACGATCAAACGTACTAATTATTTAAATCTTAAGGAGACTCGAATCTGATAATTTTTCAATTAATTTTATTCCCGCTTCCTTTTAAGTATTAGCCCACTTTGCACCGGAGTTCAAAAAGAGCGGAGTTTACAGCCTGATTATTGCCTCTGGGACAAAGATGTCCTGGAGGTAATTTGCAAATTAATTAATTATTCACTTGATTGGATTATTCATTAATAAATATGACAGAATAAAATTCTTGACAGAAGCATTTTTATTCCGCCTGGCGATGAAAATGGACAAAGTCTCACAGTCCAAAAATAACTATCAAGGAAAATCGATGGTTCTTCGTCGAAGGATCAAAAACCGGCAATGTCGAATCGTCAAAAGAGACAGTCTGAGAAATCACGATGGACGCGAAAGAACCAACGTCGAATGAGAAACCAGGCGAACGGAAGTTTCGAATCGAACGGAAGTGCGAACGAAAGACGCGGAATTGTCCTTCGACACCGGACGACCTCGAAAACGAAACCAACAACGAGAGATTAATCGAATGCAAGTGAAACGATCAAAGGAATGCATAGAGACCTAACGATACACTTTCCAGCTTTCTAAGCCTGCTTGCAATTCTTGCAACTACCTGGCCTCGTTCTTGCAATTGCATTCCAGAAAATTCCATCAACTAAGAAAGACTGGGTGCTCCTCAGCACCCGAATCTTCATTGAGAACGAGCCAAGGGATCTCTAAAGTTACAATCTACGCCATTCGGGTGTCTTTATACTTTACGAATCGACTGAGAATATTCTAAGTAATTGTACTTTCGACGTAAACGCAGGATCTTGGAACACCAAATTCGTCTGTGATTAAATTGCGTTATTAAATTAAGTTCCGCTGGCTGTTTCAGAGATATTCATTCTCTGTCAAAGTGTAGAACCTCCAGTTGGTGGATTTATAATTAAGGGTCGATAATTAATATTTCTCTAATTATGTCACGTAGAAAATAGTTCCCATAGGTGATGGGAATTTAAACTTGCAAACTTGCAATTGCTAAATGTGAGTTTGAAGTTTTAACGTATTTCTTCAAGTTTCTGAGGAAATCTTTTCAAGTTTTAACTTCAAACTCGACACAGTTGCGAGGAATTGTTTAAAGGTGAACCGATTGATAATTGAAATCGACTTTGAGAAAGTAAATGATTTAGATTTAATCTCTGTGACTTTGATAGTTCTAAGGTCATATAATTAAGTATAGCCATTGATGCATTCCCAGAGGAATTCACATGCCAAGACCGTGCAGAAATTTCTCGAGTACGCCTACCCAAAAAATTGCCAGTTCCTTTATCAGTCTGCGAACTTTTCGCTACCTTCTTTCCATCTTCCCCCCGTTAAAATCACAAAGAGTACAAGAAGAGTACGAGAGCGCTAATTCTTACGTACAATAATATCGGTAATGCGACGAAAGGATAAATGTAAATCGGTCAATTAATGCAAATATCGTTCGTCCATCGCGGAAATCAGCTAAAAACCGTGAATGTCAGCCGATCTTAAATTATCCCGTTGAAGTTTCAACCGATTGCCCTGCACTTTCACTTCCTTTCAGGAAGCGTCCTTTCCGCTGATCGAAAGGAAACACTTTGTAGATAAGATAAGCAATTATTTTTAAAGTAAAAGATAGAAAATGACTTGTAAAGAATTTTCACTTCGATTATCAGTTAATTATCGCCAGATAACATTTGTCGACACTAACCACTCGCCCTACGAATTATACTCACGACTGCGTGCGCAATAATTCAGAATTAATTCCTGAATTCAAAATTTCCCTCTGATTTCTGACATTTCGTGCAACTAAACGCAATATTAATAATAATTGGACCGTCTCAAATTTGATAGTTTTTGGATTTTTGCGGGCTGAGAGGTTAAAGTGTAAAGTCATCGTCAGATAAGATTTCAGAGATACTGGGGCATTAAAGTGCAACGTCTTCGGTTGAAGTCTCAACGATCATCCCTTAAACTTCCCCTTTCCGTCGGAATTGCCCGTTTCTCGTGCGAGAAGGGCCACGGTGGCAAAGTTTCATCCCCCTTAAAAAATCCTCGCGTGATTTTTCGTCCCTGCGACGTCGTTTTTTAGCGTTAATACAGTATGCACTAGATTGATGTGTTTTCTCACTCCGTGTTCCTTCTCCCTCATTATTACCAAAGTCATCGATAATAAACACTCATTATCATCGTCATCATCGTAGCGATATAACTAACAACGATTATTGAGACATAAATACAATACACATAATGTATATCTAACGGAATAATCGTATGTAATATTATAGTTAAGTAGATTAGCGTGTTTCCCCTCACTCTCTCTTGCCTTTCTCCCTTTTTCCTTTCTCACCCTCTCTTACCCTACGAAACTCACACTCTCTCTTTATGTCTTTCTTTTCTCTCTCTCTCTCCCTTCCTGACTCATTCCATCGTGTGTCCTCGGTATTCTCTCGTTATTCGATTCGCTGCGAGCGAGTTGAATCCAGGAAGAAATCGGACAGGGCTCGCCTTTTACAGTTTTTAACCCGCTATTTCTCGCAAACGCTTCTCTCGCTTTGTAAAACACACTTCGACATCGTTGAGACTGTCTTTCGCGCTTCCTCGAAACACATCAGGATCCATCGTTCGTTGTTTACACCCTGGCAGAGATCGCGCTGCGAGAGAAACGAGAGGTCTCGACCGGAATCGAGAAGAGACTCGTCCCTCGACGAGGATTCCAAAGATGATCCTCGTGGAAGGATGCAAGGAATGATCCTGCTGGAAGGATCTAAAAAAATGATCTGAAAGAGGATCCTCGTGAAGGGATCGACCCGTTTGCATCAAAGCTCCAAATATAAGAGCGTCGCGCATCCGAGAGGCCCATAGTGCCGCGAATCGCGCGAGACGATAGTTTGCCGTTACAGAGAGCGAAATATTCCGCGCCCGGTGTCAAGCGGAAATCGTGGAGATCGTGTTATTCCGCGGCGGACGATACATGGCGATTTTTAAGCGGATTGTTTCACGAATGGATGCAAATGGGTTAAACGTTTCGCGTCTCTTCTTCCCTCGTCGATGTTAAGATCGTTCGGTTGAACCAAGGGACTACGTCCTCGCGCAGGATCAGTGAAATTATCAATGGTAATTGTGAAATCGTTAACGTTTCTCTTTGCTTTCTCGCCACGACTGAACCGTGTCATCGGCTGGGAGAAACGCGAGAGCAATTGCAGTTAGTGATCATTCTCAGCTGCTGAGATTACAGTATTCCCTCTCGGGTGTCTTTACGAGATCGTGATAAATCTGTCGTGGGATATCGGAAGGAAAGCTAACTCTTGAACCTTCTCTCAATTAGTTTCGATGTAACTCATTCACTCTGTTGACCCTTTGCACTCCGCTGTCGCCGCTGCGGCGACATCCAAAGATTAATTGAAAACTTCATTGTCGCCGCAGCGGCGACATTGCAAGGTAACTTCAAAACTCTGTTGTCGCCGCTGCGGCGGCATCGAAAGGTAAGTTGAAAACTCCGTTATCGCCGCTGCGGCGACATCGAAAGGTAAGTTGAAAACTCCGCTGTCGCCGCTGCGGCGACATTCAAAGATTAATTGAAAACTTCATTGTCGCCGGAGCGGCGGCATTGTAAGGTAACTTGAAAACTTCATTGTCGCCGCTGCGGCGGCATTGCACGGTAAGATGAAAACTCCGTTGTCGGATTGCTGGTAGCCCACAGTCAGAATGACTCGGAGTTGCTGGCTGCCCACAGTCAAAGTGATTCGGAGTGCGAAGGGTTAATCTTACGATTCGAATTGAATGTGCGAATCAAAGCCGCATTCCTTCCAACACCCCACAAAACGTCATGGGGTATTCCAATGCGTCATGGGCGCCGTAGGAATAGCTTCTTCTTCGATCTGCTTCCCTTACTTCCCCGCTGAACTTTTTACTACTTTCCACTCGAAGTAATTCACACTTCGTTGACAAATATCCCAGAGATCTTACAAATTTCCACAACATTGAACCAAGCTTGCATAAAATTCGACATTCCAAATTTCCGACGCCCATGACGCACCGATGGAAAAGTAAAAGAAACAGTTACGAACCACGATCCACGAGATCTCGTCCTCGCGATCATCGGAGGATCCTCTCCGTTTCGTGATCTTTCGTGCGTTCCGATGATTGCGCAATCGCTATTGCATAATCGGTAATTACGTCAGTCCGAAGTATGGAGGATTTTCGGGAGGAAGAATTGAGGATGGAGATAAAGAATGAGATTTGTTTCGTAACCATAGAATGACGGAGGGTGGTGGATCCGGTGGCAACTGAAACATGTAATCGAAATAAAACAAACGACGTTGTTGAACCAAACACAAATCAGTTTAATCCTTAAATAAAACATAATTTCTGTTATGTTATATAATAATTAAATAAATAAATAAATAATCGGTAGTAGTAAGTAGTAGTAATAGTAGTAGTGGTAGTAGCTGTTATTGCAGGTAATAGAAAGTAGCGGTAGTAGATGTTAAAGTGAGTGAAGTCTCATTTCTTTTTTTTTTGTTCTGCAGTGGTACGAAAGAGTAAGTAGTAATAAGGTGTTAAAGGTTACACGTAGTTACTAGACGAGAGACACAAAAAATATATACGAACGTAATTAATAGCAATGATAATCATAGTAATATGGCAATAATAATAATAATAATGCAATAATAATAATAATGCAATAATAATAATAATAATAATAATAATGTAATAATGGTAATAATGGCGATGACGGATGCCAGTAATAATAACCAGAATAATAAATGTAATATATGCGATAGTAATTATGAGAGGGAGAAGAATAAATCCGTTATAATAATAAATGTATAACCGCGCATTATTCGGCGTAAGAAATATTCCGTTTTATTCGGCGCCGGCTCGAAAGTCCGGTCCGGAGATAAATGGAGGAATTTCTTACACGCGATTCGTCCGTCGTTTCTTCCGGCAAGATCATTGCATCATGAGAAGAAACCGCGATTCGTCGATTTTCCTCCCGAGGGAGATCCATGAATTTTCTTTGGCTAAAATATCGCCGCATAGGCGAACGCACGGAATCGTCGAAACGACGGGCGAATCGTCTCAGTCGTATCTCCTCTCGTTGGCCCGTTTTTTGAATTGTTTTTTTTTTTTTAAATTCACGGGCCACGGTTGTTACTTTTTTGTACGTGTGTGTATCTGCGTATGTATATACGTGACTATTGCAATTAGCCGACGGTATAATTTGCACTAATCATCGAGATCCTCGTAGAAGCCCGTCGATCGTGGCTCCGGTTTTCGTCTCCCTTTACTTTCTCGATTCTCCGCCTTCATCTTATTTCGAGACGGGAACGCGAGAAGAGGACGAAGGACGCGAGGCGAACGATCGAGCGGGGATTCGTATCTTTCTTTCTTTATATTTTAATAAATAAAATAAAATCTTAGAAGAAACCACCTGTTGCTCGAAGTTATTCGACGGAAACTCGGAAGGGGCTCTCTTTCACGGACCCCCGGGAATTAACGGGGGTTGTGCTTTTTTATCTTTCTTTTTTTTTTAATTAGCATTCGAGAGGCCACTCCTCGTTTCCTAGGACTAGACACAAGAAGGTACACATAAATAAGACAACATATACGCTACGCTTTTGTTTCCACCATACTAAATCTAAGAGCTTAAGAAATTCACGTATTTTTTGCCTTTTTCTTTTTACTCGCGATTAAGTACGTACAATCCGAATATTCCCGCGCGCTTTTAATCGTAGCTCGGCTTCATCCTTCGCCGGAAGGCTCTTCCGGTCGACCGGAAGTATCGTTGTCCAAAGAATTCTCGAGGAATCGACGATCTTCCGGTACCGGAAGGAACCAGGGGGCGAAGGAGAACGATGGAGGAGCAACGAAGAGAAGCGCGAGAAGGGAAAATCGGCGCTCTCGCTTACCTTACGCATCGTACCACCTATTTTTAAGTAAAGGGCGCCTCTCCTCTCGTCGTATCGTCTGATTACCTTAACAAAGTACTTTTTAGTAGTCTAAAAAAAAATCTAGCTTTTCACCGAGGTGAGTTTTCTCATGGCACGGGATGCCTCTTTGCACGTAGACTAGACACGTCTCGCAACGATCGCGACCGATCGTTCTTCCGTTAGGTTTTTCCTTGTATTTTTCCTCTCTATCACACGCCCATGCACCGTCATTTCCGTCAATGGTAAGAATCTTTCCTCGGTTGTCAGTTTGCTTCACTCTCGGCACGTTAAATACGTTTCTTTCTCTCCGATGACGAGGAGAGAGCGGTTCGTTTTAGCGCGAATGTCCGCGATGATGCTCGATCGACCGTCGCGTTCTCCAATCGGGAAGGAATCGATACTCCTTTGTGTTATTTCTTTTGTTTTTACTGATTTTTCCTTTTGCAATATCGGACGTTTTAAAAGACGAAAGGTTCCGTGACGATTAACGTCGACCGACGACGAGGATGGATGTCGTTTCCGGTCCTCGCGGATCGACGATGAGATATCTGCAGCGCGGGAATATCGTTTTAAAAAGGAAGTCTCAAAAAACGTTCTCTCGGACGGTGCACTTTCGAGGGAAATTTCGACAAGCTGCGCGATGCTCGGTAAAATCAGACTGCCTCTCGAGATTAAGCACTTTGTACTATATAGTTATATATATATATATTATATTGTATACGTGTTCGTAAATATATATATATCGCATGTGTATATATATATTTTCTCTTTCATCTCCTAGGTAAAAGAAGAAGATCCTATCGCGCAAAAACAGAGTCGTTCTTTGGATCGGCGGAGAAGTGTACGCGAGAGCTTGACTAGCAAGAAGTTCAACATCGACGACGTAATCCCTCGGGCCGTGTCTCGATCATTTTTATGGTGCGCTTTCGTCGGCGCACCGTGCCACCGTTGGAACGGTTTCTCTATTTTCTTTCTTTCTTTCATTCGCCTCTCTTTCTCTCGCGTCTCGTTTCTCGATACTCGTTAAACTCGGTAACATACCTTTAATTGAACTACGCTGAATAAGTTAGACTTAAGTACGGTAACGCAGGTTTCGAGCATCGTTCGCGTCGACAGCTCGGTCTCCTTCCCTTCTCTCGATCAAACTATCATCTTACGCTCTGTCTTTCACTGTCTTCTCTCTCTCTCTCTGTCTGAAAGGACGAGAGATCTCTGCGAGCCCTGCCCAGTTTCGTTTCTTTGGCTCTGCGTCTTTTCTCCTTCCATCACCGATACTCTCTTTTTTTCCCCTACCAGCTCTCCTTCCATTTCCACCATCGACTAATTAATTAAATAAGTCCGCTTTGTACCCCTTGCTCAGTGATACCTTTGCGCAGAATCTCTCGCTTTCATCGTCTCTCATCCCGGTCCGTTCTTTCCTTCCGTCTCCCCGCTACTCGTTTCTCGTCCTGCTCTTTGAATTTTCACGTAAAAAAAGAATACGTGTAACCAGCTACTACTACGACACTTAAAGTTCTCGCGTATTCAACGATCGCGAGGTGCGTCCGCGTGTTTCTCAAGTTCCTACCTCGCAAGTCCTTCGAAGGGAAGCTTCGAAGATCGGAACGATCTCTCGATCCTCCGCGAAACTCCTTTGTCCTCCCACTCTCGAAATTTCTCTCGGTTTTCACAGCCCGACAACGTCGCGACTCTTTCTCGTCGCGAGTGCACGAGAGAAAGAAAAAGAAAGAAATCGGTAAGCGTAGGAGGTTTTCTTTTTTCATCGTCGTTCGAGCGCACCTCGCGCATCGTTAAGCGCGATTCAATGCTCCCTCGGCGCGCGAGTTTGCAACGGGGAGAAGAGCCATCGTCTCTTGTCCCATCTCGGCTTCTCTCTCGGCTTCCTTCCTCTCCGTAACGAGCTCGTCGTCGTTCCGACGCTTTCACGCCCCGTCGTTAACGGGGGCCCCGTTTATTTTCATCGATCCGCGCGAAAAGAGACGCCACGTGGCTCCGCGATCGCGAGCGTATACATAAATCGACGTTACGTATGTACAGTTTTCGCGAGCGATCGCCGGAGCCGCGTTTCGTCGGCGAATTTTTCCAACCGAAGGCTGCAAACTTTTTGCTCCCATTCGCACGATCACCGAGGAGTATTCCTCCTCGACAGCGGAATGGCTGATCGAGGGAGGAAGAGTCATCGGCGACCTCGCGTTCCACGCGACGACGACTCGACGCGGAGAGAACCGGAAGTTGACGACCCTCGCGCGAAACGAGGCCACAGGGAGAAGAAAAGAAAGTGGCAAAAACCGGCGTATCCTCCTCGCTTCTCCTCGGTAAGGATAATCGGACGACGATCGACCGACCGGTCTCTCCTCCATGCCGGTCGATCTCTTCACCCTTCAGCCACGAAGCTCCTCTCCTCTCTCCCTCCGTCTTTCCACCCCATGCATTCCACGCACGTGCACTCCGTTCTCTCGCGCAACTCATACTCTCATAATCAGACTCTCTCAAAATACTCTTTCTCTCAAAGTTCCCGCAATCTCTCTGAATGTCTCCGACTGAATCTGAGGTCCTATACGTAGTCGGTGGCGTTGCCGTTCTTACGAAGGGACGAGTATCTCGCCACGAGAGCCCTGACGGCCGCCATCTCGTTCCGTAAGTTAATTCGCAACCGATTGCCCTTGGGCGGGTGATGGAAAACGATGTTACCGGGGCCAGGAGCGGCGATCGTCGTTGGACCTCCGGGTCGCGCGTTACCGTTGGCAACGCTAGGAGGCACGTGGCCGATCTCTTTGTTGTAAAAGAGTCCCGCGAGGGAGGCCGGTATCGGATTGGTCGCGGGCGACCGATAACGACGATGGTGGTGGTGCGACGGCGGGGTAGCCGCCGACGTGGCCGGCGTTCCCGCCGCTGCCGCTGCCGCTGCCGCAACCGCGGGACCGACCACGGGCCCGACAACGGGCCCGACCACGGACCCGACAACGGGCCCGAGCACGGCCGCGGCCGCAGCCGCAGCTGCCTGTTGCTCGTCCTACGCCGCCTTGCTCTTGTTCGTCTTGAAGCTCACCTGGAGCACCCGGTTACCGAGGGTGTAACCGTTCAGGCTTTGGATCGCGACCACCGCCTCCTCGTAATTGGTCATCGTCACGAAACCGAAGCCTTTGCACTTGTTCGTTTGGAGGTCGCGGATCACTTTGACCGATTGGACGGCGCCGAACGGACCGAACAGCTGCCACAGCACGTTCTCCTCCGTCTCCGGGGCGAGGTTGTACACGAAGATGCACCAACCGGAACCGTTTATCGCGTTACCGGGCAGCATCGAGTTCGCGAGGAGGTCACCTGCCAGCGGACTGTACCTGAAACACCGACGTCAACGTGACAGGGTTCAATTTCACAGGGGTCACGACGAGGGGTTCGTCCTTCTTCATCGTTTAGACCGTGGATGTTTTCCTGAGTGCGCTCCGGGGATGTTTCTAAGGGATGGAGAGGTTCGGGGGATGTGGCTGGTTAACACCTTAACACGTTCGCGGACAGTACAAATTTCAGTGAGCTACAAAAATAGTCAGTCAAGTACAGAAAATCCTCGATAAAGGCATCATGAATTTCCCTCGATAAATGCATCGTGACTACCCCCTCTACATGGGGGGATCCCCCTTGGCGAACCTCGACGCTCGACGAGGGAGCAGTGTAACATGGTACCACCCGAATGTATCGCTGAGGCAATACTAATCGGAGGGTCAGCAGTTTTCATTTTCGATTTTTTTTGGTTTGGAACCTTTGCTAACGTATTTGTGAGATTTTTCTTTTTAAAATGATACCAAACACGATATAGTTTGAATTATATTTACTTAATATTTAATAAATTTACTTACTATTTACATAAATTCAAACTATATCGTGTTTGGTATCATTTTTATCAGAAGAATCTCAAAAATACATTCGGAAAAGTTACATTTAAAAAAATTAATAAATAAACAAGTTTATTGTTGCATTAGTAATGCCTCACCGATACTTTCGAGCAGCCCACTTTGTTTG
The DNA here is from genome assembly GCA_963989415.1 of Cerceris ruficornis. Taxonomy (NCBI): domain Eukaryota; kingdom Metazoa; phylum Arthropoda; class Insecta; order Hymenoptera; family Crabronidae; genus Cerceris; species Cerceris ruficornis. The sequence continues at coordinate 16,511,515 of OZ022526.1, read as the reverse complement.
CTTGCTCTCTCTCGGTACACGATAAGAGCATTGCTCTGCCCCCGAAATCTGTGCATTTATCGAGGTTTTGCTGTATTACACTTCTAACTTACGCTCCTAAATACATAGAGAAAAAATAAAATAGTATGAAAATACTCAATGAATCACTTGGCCATCGCTTTAAACTGCACAATAATTACAAAAAATTAAAGTTATATAAAATTAAATTAATTATAACTGGCGTTAACATTTGGCATAACATGAATGCTATAGCATTCATGTCATTCTACATTACAATGAAAATGGATGTGATAGCATTCACGTCCGCGAACGTGTTAAGCGTCTTCGTTGGGCCGCGTCGGTCAGCAGAGATCTATTGCTACTAAATTTTTAATAATTTGGAGCTCATGAAAGAATGTACCCAAAAATTTCTTTTCACTGAAGAAACTCAACATTTCGTAAGTGTATTTACTAGTATATTGTAGCGATAAGACTACATCTCGGGTAAAGAAAAGTTATTTAACACTTTGCCGGCCGAGAGATTTGTTAACTTGCTCCGCGACTTCTTTTCGATCGATCCGAATGAGGGATTTGGAGAAGTTGCGGATTGGAGAGGAGTGGGAAGGTTGGTTAACACCTTGCCTTGCAATTTTGCGATCTTTGAAATGCAGTCGTAGCTTCGTTCGTGGCATTGCTATCAAAGAATTTCTAAAACGATATCGTTTTCTTCTTCTTTAGCCCGGAATGGGGTTCCGGAGAACGAGGTGGCTCCTGTTGAGTCGATAGTGCGGTGTCTTCCGGTTCTTTCGGGCACACTGGAGGTTTTAGAGATGCAAAAGCAAACAAATGCTTTCCGTTTGTCACGTAAGATTACCACAAGGCAAGGAGTTAACCCTTTCTATACTTTCAATCCTCTGGAGAAATTTAATTCGTGATCTTTGGCCGCATCGGTACCAAAACGGTTAAACATCCGAGGTCTAACGATGCTCCGCCACGGCGCTGGGCACTTTATCTCTCCATCGTAACCTCCCTTAACTCGTAAAACCCCCAAAACACCCCTCTCCAGTCAGAAACCCTCTCGATTCGTGCCCAACGCCGACCTTAAACCGAGCACGCCAAAAAAAAAGAATCCTGACTCTACTCGAGAGCAGCGTCGTCGTCGATCCACCCCCACAAGCTTTGAAACCACCCCGTCGCCATTTGCCACCGATCTTCCTTTATTCCCACCTTCGACCATTTCCCCGGTGCATGTCCACTGCACATGCATGACCTTTTCGACGCGTTAATCGATCCGCGACCTTATCACCTCTGCTCGTGGCAACGATCGTTAAAAACGCCAGGATTATTTCCCTCGACGACGACGCTGCTCCAAGGATAAGTAACTCTCGAGCGCAAGAGTCGACGATAAAGGTATGAAATTTCCTTCGTCTCGAAATCACCATTTTTATTCGACAGCCTCGTCGACGACCCTTGCGCCGCTTTTTTGCGACTTTATAAAAGGATATCGAACGATAATTCGCAGGTGTACGCAAAGCCACATTGCCACTCCATGAGATAAGAAATATTTACATCGACGGCGTTTACTCGTGAGACACATTTCATTTCGCTGCATCCCCGAGCGGGGATGCGCTTCGAAGATGGAAAAAGAAAATAGGTGAAATCAGGAGACGTGAAACTTGAAGCTAATCGAACGAGAGTTGATACTTCGGCGTTTATCGGCACTTTCTATCGGCGAGCATCAACGAGCATGAGATCGTGCGAGGGTGAAATAATCGGTAAAGTGTAACTGCAGCATATCATTGGGGGAAAAATGTACTTGGAACGGCAAGGTGCAACTTCGAGGGCGTAAAATGGAAGATGGTAAGGCGACTTTTACGTTCAGCCGTGAAATCATATTATTGCTAGGACATATATTCACTACTTTCTCGATCTACTCGCTTTCGAAGGGCGATCTCGACCCTTTGCGGTGCTTGCAATCTTTCGTCGCTCGTAGATATTAATTTCTGAACGTATTTCCGAGATTCTGAGTCTTTGTACTTTTTATTTTTCAGTAATATTGGACTTATCGAGATAAAAGTGAGCCGTTTATTCTGAGAGTGGATTGAGAAACTTTCTTTTTAACCGAGATATTTGAGGCTTTGGAAAGAAAATTAAATATATTAACCCTTTGCACTGTGAAGTCACCTCTGGCGTGATTTTTTCTGAACAGTCGTTTTATTAATACAACATTAAACTTTAAATAACTGCAAGGAATTACTTTATACCTAACATGTGATATGAAAACCACAAAAATTAAATCAGAGTTGGCCGAAAACGAACTAGGAAAATAATTATAGTGCAAAGGGTTAAATAAGTACTTTGACCTTATGATAAATTAAGTAATTTGTGTGTTAACAAATAAACGCAAAATATCTACTGTGCTGATTCTCCATAAATTTAATAAATATTTGTAAAAAAATAGCAGTCCGTTAACACTAGAACTACCGGTGTTAAATCTATTATATTTAAATATATTAAAAAAGTACTTTTAGAAAAGAGGAATCAAGAGGCAGAAAAGATGATCAATTCGGTCATTTATGTGTTTTGAGTTGGACGTAGAATATTTCTCCTATAAACTTTGAGAATTTTTGGAAAAAATTGTGTACCAGTCATTTTGACTGGTTTGGTAGTTCTAGCGTTAATTTTGCGGCTTCTGTAGATACAATGTTAAGAACACTGATGCCAATTTTCAAGATTTACTTGCATCTGTTATTTTCAATACTTATATTTTCAACAGTATAAATAATTTCGCACAGACATCGAAAAACCGTGATTTTTCAGTAAGCCAAAGTGACTTCTGCCTCGAAATAAACCGCTCAGATATTAAAGTTACATAAAAATTCCTGAGCTACGAACATGAGCCAGAAAATCTCCAAGAATTCCCAAGCTCCTCGTGAAATTACAGGGACTCTCGCCAAGCTCGGTAACTTTGTCCAATTAATTCCCGCAAACGCGAAGGATTCGACCGCAAAGGGTTAATTCGCTTGGCCGCATGCAGTCGTATGCACAAGCAGGAAACGTAACGTGAAACATAACGAGGCGTAACGACGAGTTCCAGGGACTCGTCGACGGGATTTAATTAATTGCAAAGACAGAAGAGAAAGAGAGAAGAGAAGAGAAGAGAAGAGAAACAGAGAGAGAAAGAGAAGTCAGTAGAAAAGGGAAACGAAGGTTTTTTTTTAAATCGACATGCACATTCGCGGGTTAGCGCTGAAATGCGAACGATGCAGGAGAGAAAACAGGGGATGAACGACGAGGGTTGATATTTACAGATGTAAAAAGTATCTACGTACCTACTTGACGTCACAAGCCGCGTTAAAACAGGGCATATCTCAGTGAGTACTCAGTATAACGCCGAGGTCAGAGACAGTAATTACGTATGCATTCGTCACAAACGTTATTGCGTATCGCGATCTTTTTTTTTTGCTTTCTTTATCTTTCTCGCGTACATATGTATTACAATTTGTACAAATATACATACATATGTGCAGACACGTTGAGTATGCGAACGTTGAAAGTTTGTACGGTGTACTGTGTAGACGCGAAATCGATGCGTGTTTGAATTTCGCGGGCGAAATTACTCTTTGCAGTGGCGCGAGGATTGTTTGAATTGAAAGGGAAGAAGAAGTGATAGGGTGGGTTGTTTTTATTTTTGAGACACGGTGTTCCGTGGCCAATGCGAGGAAGAAGGGAGGAAATGTGTAAATTTGAAATCTAGGAGGGTTGAACTCGATTGCGACTTCCCTCGATCTTCCCTGCTTCTGGCCTCGAGTCTATTTTGTGCATTTCTTTTTTCTAGGAGGTAATCGTCGAAGTTGGAAGATCGGAATTACAAGAGGGTCAAGTTGAGAATTGATTCTCTGGTAATTCGAATTTTCCTGCGGATTGAACTCTATTGTTGGTGACAAACGACGTGGTGCTACTTGCAGATGTGCCTCAGGGTGAATTTCTACATATGTGTGTGTCAGTTGTTCATTCCGGTTGATGAGAGATCGTGCACGCTCGGTGGTGTTGCATTTGGCTCGCGAATATCGTTTTTATTCAATATTCAAATCGTAGGCTCCTGGCGAATGGAGAACAATTATTCGCCGATCGTTTATCGAATTTCATGTACAGTTTACTCGATAAATAACGAGGAAACGTGTCTTTCTCCACGAAAATTCTCAAGCTAATCCGACGAACAAATTGCCTAGGTGTTTTCTTAAAACCCAAGAGCTTAAATTACGCAAGGTATAACTCAGACTATACTAATTGGGTGCGCAGTTTAATACCTCGTGTTTTATTGAAACCCTAGAGCTCAAGCTGCACGAGGTACCACACAGATTTTGCTAATTCGATGGACTAATTGGCGCCTAGATTTTTTATTAAAACCCTAGAGCTCAAGTTGCATGTGGTACCACCCAGATTTTGCTAATTCGACGCACTAATTGCCGCCTAGATTTTTTATTAAAAGCCTAGAGGTTAAATTACGTGTGGTACCAGGTAGATTTTGCTAATTTAATGCACTAATTAGTGTCCAGAATTTTTATTAAAACCCTAGAGTTCAAGCTGCGTGTGGTACCACGCAGAATTTGCCAATTCGATGCCTAGATTTTTTATTAAAAGCCTAGAGGTTAAATTACGTGTGGTACCAGAAAGATTTTGCTAATTTAATACTGTAATTAGTGTCCAGAGTTTTTATTAAAATCCTAGAGCTCAAGTTGCATGTGATACCACCAAGATTTTGCTAATTCGACGCACTAATTGCCGCGTAGATTTTTTATTAAAACCCTAGAGAGTAAATTACGTGTGGTACCAGGAAGATTTTGCTAATTTAAAGCACTAATTAGTGCCCAGAATTTTTATTAAAACCCTAGAGCTCAAGCTGAGTGTGGTACCACCCAGATTTTGCTAATTCGATACAGCAATCGCCGCCTAGATTTTTTATTAAAACCGTGCAGCTTAAACTGCAGCTGCCATTAATCGAGCCGACTGTACCTCAAAGACCGGAATAAAAGCTGAAGCTTCAGCGTGAAAATCTACTCGCAAACCAGCAACAAAACGAGTCACAAGTGCACGTTCTCCGATCGAAGGCAAATAACTTCAGAAAAAAATGGACAAAGTGTTCAATGTGTTCCGTGTCAGCCGATCGTACATCCGAAGCTTTGCAAAATTTGAAAAAAAAAGAATCAAGTACAGCAGGAATGGGAATTCGCGAAAGGATGATCTTTGGATCGCGATGATCTCACGAGGGATTTTCGATCACTTAAATCCGTCTGTACAGTCCGTTCGCGCGAATGCATTGTACTCGAAAGTTTTGCAACAAGCGAATCGCATTTTCACGGTTTCTTTGCTGGCGAATAAATCATACGTACTGCATGCAAAAACTAAGGGATAAATTATCGGTACATCGTGAACCGCGAGATTTCGATTATTAACGATTAATTGACAATAAACTGTTCAAATCATATTGTAATATGTAAATCGTGGAAAAATCGTGTGTCATAGCGAATGAAAATGAATTTTTGTTAATCGCAAATAATCAATTTACATCGCCGGTTCACGTTTCACGAGAATTCAGTGAAGTTTCTTTTTTTTTTAATATAATTACAAAAGCATAGACTAAGAAACGAAACACTTTGGAAGACAAATGAGATGAAATCAAGAGAGACAAACGTAACGAAGCAAACACAAAGGAAATAATTGCTACTGCGACAACAAACCGAGGAGACTTAAACGTTCAAATGAAATGAGATGCGCGCAGAGAAAAGACAAGACAGAGAAAAATAGAGATAGAAATCTTCAAGAATTTCCCACGTAAGCCGAAATTCACCGACGGAAGTCGACAAAACTTAGAATCGCCTCTCGACGATTCCAATTCATCGAAACTTCCGTCGATAAAATCCGTTTTTTCCATTTTAGACGAACGCTTCGTCTGTTTCATTTTCCACCATAGAATTTCCACGACAAAGAGACAGAAAGAGGACAAAAAAAAACAGCCCAAGGATCACGAAAAAGGATAAAACCTCGGAAAAGATTGTAAATGATATTGAAACAAAGTGTCCTTTATTATCCAAGAAGATTGTAAAAGAAAAGAAATGAATCTTGGAGAGCGAGTGGAAGGGAAACGAACGAAGCGCTGGGAAAAAGTGAGAGATTTCAAGTGAAACGATATAATGAAAAAGTCAATCAATCCGAAACGAAAACCGGAGAGGGAACGTAGTTAGGTAGTAACGAAAAAAATACTGACCTCTGTAAGCCTTTGTTAATGGCAAGCATGGCCTTGCCAGTGCTAAAACAAAACACAAAAAGAACAACGTAAGAAGAGAGATACTCCGGGTTCGAGCCAAAAAATCGGGACATGTTGGGCGCTTCCGGTTCTTCCGCCTAAATCGCTCTTTTTAGATTTCTTTTTCTCGCTACAAATCAAAGGGCAGAGAGAGAAAAAAGAGACAGAGGGGAGACAATTAAAGAGAACGAGAGGAAGAGCGTGAGAGAACTCTTTTCTCTTAGGTCTGGAAGGTGTATTTTCGGGAGGGTGAATGATCTTTGGGATTTTTCGATGCAAATCAGAGGGCAAAGAGAGGAAAAGAGGGAGAGGGAATACAACGAGAGAGAGTTTCATCTCGATGGGGTTTTTCTTTGACTCGAAAAGTGTATTTTTGGGAGGCTGGATGAGTCCAGGGATTTGAGGGGTTATTTTGAATGCAAATCAAAGGGTGGAGAAAGGAGAAAAGAAAGAGGGAATACAAAGAAAGCTAACGAGAGAGAGTTCCGTCTCGATGGGGTTTTTCTTTGGCATGAAAAGTGTATTTTTCAGAGGGTGGATGATCTTTAAGGAGTCAGAGGGGTTGCTGAAAGAGGGGTTGAAAGAGAGAAAGTAAAATTACGACGATACACGACGGAAATGGAGAAAGAAAGAAAGAAGTATACGATAGGCAAGCGAAAGCAAAGCGCAAGACTACCATTTTCTAGCCAATTGGTTCGCTTCAATCTTTACGTCGACTTTCGATCGTCGATTGTCAATCGTGTTACTAATGGACTTTACGATATCGATTGATCGGTTCAAGGCAATGGACATACAGACGGACATGACGACTTTCAGTACCGGGTGTTTGTGAGTGTACTCATTGCACGAGAATTCTCTCGGTTTTACTGCGATTTTCTCAATCGATCGTGAGACGATACCAAAATTCCGACACATTGCTACTCGAGTATTTTTTACTTTGTATTTTCTGATTGAATGGCGAGCATCGTGACTTATGCATATACACAGTCTCAGAACGAAGGAGAAATTGTGAGAGAAAGAGACAGAGAGAGAGAAGAGAAGAAGATAGACAAACGGAGAAAAAAAATAGAGAAACTTAGAGAAATTTCAGCAATCGTCACTCTAAATAAATCCATAGTCCGTTTCGCGATCCACGATAATTTGGAGGACGCTGAAACTTCTACAATATTCAAAATCACTGTGCAATTAACACTAGAACTACCGGCATTAAATCTATCATATTTCAAAATATTAAATAAGCATTTTGAAAAAAGGAGAATTAAGAGGTGGAAAAGATGATCGGTTCGGTGATTTATGTTTTACAAGATGGACGTAGAATATCTATTCTATGACTCTCCTAGAAACTCGGAGAATTTTTGGAAAAAATTGTATACCAGTCATTTCGACTGGTTTGGTAGTTCCAGTGTTAAGATACAAATTTTCCCTACGAATCTAAAAGAATCAAAGTACGATTACGAATGACCAAACCTTACCGTGGATCGTCGGAACTTAAAGAAAGAAAAATCACAAAGAATATCAACACAAGAACCGTGTACATATCACTGGCTCGCTCCTCCGCGTCCTCAAAGTGCTGAACGATCGATGACTCACATTTACTCGATCGATTCTCCTTCTCAAACGAAAAAAGAAAAGAAAGATCGTCATGAATTTCACGATCATCTCTCGAGACGTTCTCTTCCGTCGCTCCGTTAATTATCCGAGGAGACTCGGACGGGGATGGATTTACGTTGAAATAAATAAAAGGGAGGACAACGAGGAAGGAGATTAAAAGAGACGAATAAAAGATAAAAGAGAGAATAAAATGTCAGACGGAGGGAACAAAGAAAGGCCAGACGACGTTTCACGAAAGGAAATATCGACTCGGGGGACGAATAAAAAGTACATCGGGATCGTATTAGCCTCGATACGTTGTTTCCGTATCGGCTATCTGAAATATTGATACCGAAACGTCGATTTCACGTTCGATCGAAGGGCTTCCTCCCTCTTTCGATAATCGACCATTACACCTGCTTAAATCCCGTCTCTTTCAACCGCGATGCAACTTTGTCTATTTTCTCGCGATCGATCGTACTTTATTTTTACCCGCCGCCGGAGGACAGTGTCGTTTTCTGCGGTCACAATGTCGCGAATAATTTCACGGTGCCTTTTCTATGGGGAATTGGGAATTTTTTTCCTTTTAACACTAACCGTACCGGCACCTCGTGTATCTTTATTCCTACGGTGGCCGGTCATTCGACCGGTAATAAAATAACGACGATAGTTTTACGAAAGAAACTCGGGAGATTGTCGATTTAACTCGTTCCGTGCTAGCATTTCTCATTGCAGAACGAAGATTTTTTTAAAAATGCATTGCAGAGTTAAATATAGGCATCTTAATATCATTTATAATGCATTTATTTAAGCGTGAGTCGTCCGCGATCATCTTTTTTCGACTGCCTTTTCTTCAAACAATAAAGATTTTATTTCGGTTAGTCAATTTATTCGGGCGTCGTTGAAGAAACAATTACTGTTGATTGAAGCTGATATTTATTTAATTCAATCCCTTTCTGCAGTAAATTAGTGGAATATAGAAAGTAAAAACGTAAAAATACGGTAGGTATAAATCTATTTGAATGTTACAGACAAAATAATTTAAAATCCTTTAATTAAATTAATTTAAAATCCTTTAAAATGTAATTTTATAATTTTTATTCCGTATAAAACACTTTATTTTTATTTATTTAGATTTTATTAAAATGATCAGGAGCTTGCAATTCGTCTAGTAGAATAAATGTTGGACAATGTGTTTGCTAAAATAATTTCTTAAAGATTAAAATTACTGCGTTGTCGAATGCATATTGAAATCTGCACACTTCCTTTGCTAATTACGGTTTTGTACTATTGAAAAATTGTAATTACATACGTCAAAAATAAATTTATTTAATCGTAAAAGTCTTTAAAAAATGGACCGGCACGGAACGTGTCAATTAGAGAAAGAGCTCAGGAGACGGTCTCTAAATAATTAAAGAAAGAATGAAATATGTTTTGATTACTTTGAACCGGTCATTTGACCGTGCGGGTGCCGTTAGTGTTAACTCCTTGAGGTTTGGGTTTTCTTGAGGGTGCTGGATCGTTGAGGAGAGCGACGACCAAGTTATTTTGCGAAAGGTGGATTAAATCTTGGGTTTGTTGGTCGAGGGAGGATTGAACGTGTTAATTAGAATTGACGATACGTTAATTGATTTATGGGGAGACGATATCTGACGTTGGAAGGGGAGGGAACCACTGGGAATGGAAAATGGCTTCTGCAGGGGGTGGAATTGGATGTGATTGCAATATCGTAGCATTTGTAGCGAAAATTTGTGAATCACTGTTGTGTTATTAATTGATCAGTGTTCTGGACGATAATGAGCTAATTCATTAGGTTTAATTGATACGTAGGACTGCAGAGGGTGAATTTATAATTGAACATGATCTAGTGGCATCCGCAGCGACGATATTTAAACTACTCTCGTATCAACTAATTACTGTTCTGCACGATGATTTACTAATTGGAAAGAAATTTCAATTCATACAGAAGTGTTACTCGCTATCTGAAATAATGTGGCATTGATCATACAAGGAAAATGTTTTCTACGGGGGCGAATTTAGAATTAACTCTAATCCGACGATACTTGGACCACTAAACTGTATTTCCTTATAAAATTAACGTATCAACGTACTGTAGGACGATCTAATAATTAGTGAAAAATGCAGTACAACATACAAACAATATCTGAATAAAAAGAAACAGCATCTGAAAGACATCCTAGACAATCTATTATCAAATATTACCCGCTGCGTCGCGTAGAACCACGAAATAATTGACGGAGGAAGCTTAAACTCGCGCGACTTCGACGTCCACTTCCGGAATCATCTCGAGGGTGAAACGCCACCGATCGACCTGCTGTATATATCGAATCGAACGGAATTCTACTTCCTTTGGCACGTCGTTATGACCCTTCTTCGTGGATCTTACAATTAGGTTCGTTTCCTCGCCCAAAGAATGCACATTAACCGGGCAAAATGGCTTCAACGTAAACAAGCATGCGTGACTACAAATCGACGGATTTCAACGCGATGGAAATAGAAAAGAAAATATATATAAATACCGAAATATAAATGAGGTGCAGAGGGAGGAGCCTGCAGTGTAATCAGGTACTCAAACGGTAAATGCATAACTCAGGGAAAGTAATTATAAGAACGGACGATCGATCGATCGTTCCACTGCTCGACAATTCCAGGACACTTCTCCGATCTTTTGAGGTTTTTTTTTTCAATGAAACTTTAATTAACGATCAACCCTGTCTTCTCCGTCTCTCGCGATACTTAACGGCCTATGCTGCTTTGGAATTTTACTCTACGAATTTACATGGGACATTTTTGAATTTTCTGACGTCGTTCGTTCGAGTGCCATGGGTTCGAGGTTCCTTTTTTTAATTTATATTTCTGAGATTTTAACTGATATGATTCACTGAGATAATAAGTAATAACTTGTAGAGGTGTCGGAGGTGTAATTGACGTTCATTAACGCTTGAATTATCGATGGTTAATGCTGTATATTTAGAGACAATTAATAAAAAAGTTAAGAAGAAAGGAATAACAGAGGAAAAATGATTGAACGACAGAATTCCTTACAGTTGGCAAAATAGGCATAGAAAATTTAAAAAGTTGGAGTGTTAGGAACTTTAACCCATTTGCGTCCGTAAACGGAATATTCCGCCCTGTACCATGTTAAACTTCTGCTGTATTTAGAGCTACGATGCAAATGTATTAAGAATTTCTCCAGAAATTAAGAAGCAGTCATTTTCACTGCCTTAATATATTTACTATTAATTAACATTCTAAGCACAACCCGCGATTCCTCCATCCCCCCTCAAAGAACCCTAACAACAACTAAACATTTTCCCCTTCTCTATTCCAATCGAAACGTAACCTCCATCCCCTCACAAAAACCACCCCCAACCCTCCAAACACCTCAGTACTTTCAAATTCCCAATCCAATCGGTCCCCATGGCACTTAAACATTCAAACTCCCATCCCAACGATCGCAAACAAGACCCTTATCACCCGATCGATCGATCTCACTGATTGTATCTCCAAAAGAGAAAAGTTTCTTCCACAGAAAGAAGAAAAAGGAAAAGAAACCAACCAAAGGACAGCTCCGGAGAGTAACCAGAGAGCTAGAGTTAGACAGAGACAGAGAGAGAGAGAGTGAGTGAGAGAGAAAAAGAGTAAGAAACCGAGAGAATGTTAAAGATAATGAAAGAAAGAAAGAGAAAGAGAGAGAGATCGTTGGGTAGAGCGAGTAGAGGCGAGTAGGTACCTGGATAGTGGCGACAGTGGAATGTACCTGAAGCGGCCGGTTGGATGGTGGATCGGGCCGCCGAATCGACGGGTCGCCTGGGGTGTGAGATAGGCGGTCAACGGCGGTATCGCCTTGTTGTTGTTGCTCGGATTGTTGGCAAACTTGACGGTGATCGGCTCGGACGAGCCCTTCGGAACGGTACCGTTCAATTCTTGAATCGCCCTTTCAGCCTCGACACGCTGGTCGAACCTTATGAAACCGACCCCCTTCGACAGGCCTGTTGGAACGGCTTTACATTATCCTGGGATACCTTGTCTCAGTATATTCGATTTATCTGAGAATATTTCTTCTTCCGGGTCTTTATTTCTTTTTTTTTTGGAGAAAATTTAATTTGCCTATTTGGCTTTTCATTATTGGGGGATGAGATATTCATTAAGACGTTCCGTGCCACGTGTAGCAGTTATGATGCACGTTAACCCCTTGCCGTACCATTTAATTTGTGACTGAATGCACATTAACTCGGAATTAATTGCTGAAGTAACAATCTATCCCTGATTTCTGATATGGCGTATGATTTAACGCAATATTAAATAGCATAGAAGTAATTTTATTTTATTCTGACCCACTGATTTTTTAATTTAATAATTTTTGGAACTTATCAAATTTGACTATTCCATTTATCGCGTCACGAGTGTAACTCGTTATTGTACCGCAAGGGGTTAAACTTGACCTTCGGGTCACGTGTACCATAAATGGTACAGGCAAAGATATTTATTTAACACTAGAACTACCGGCGTTAAATCTATCATATTTAAAAATATTAAATAAGTATTTTGAGAAAAGGGGAATTAAGAGGTGGAAATGATGATCGATTCGGTAATTTATGTTTTATAAGATGCACGTAGAATATGTATTCTATGACACTCCTATAATCTTGGAGAATTTTTGGAAAAAATTGTGTACCAGTCATTTTGACTGGTTGGTAGTTCTAGTGTTAATGTGGTGGAAACATATATTTTATCGGAAATTTAATTCTGTAAAATTTATTTTCACCGAAGGAATGAGACATGAAAAATGCAGTGTGGAACAAAGCACACAAATTTGTTTAATTCTTATAATAATTAATAATAAACATGTAATGTTTGACATTTTTAAAGCAAGGAATGCATAAAGTCGGCTTGTTCACTAATCTTCTAATTTCTTTTTGTGCTATTTCACTACCGAACTTTTTTACATTTTCTTTGAAAAGTTTCGATCTGACTAAATTTTACAATCGTACTGATTGCAGCGCCACGTGCACCATGAATGGTACACGATGCGATAATTACTCTAAACAAGCTAATTACTTATGAATTGATGATGCAATAAAATATTGTGTGATGATATATCAATCTTTAGTGAAAATATCAAATGTCCTGAACGACAAGTCGGGCAAAAACGGCTTGGCACGGAACGTGTTAATGGTTCGAGTACTACTGATCCATTTATTGCGTAGGAGAAGCGATTTTGTTATAAATTATGGACGCATATGTGCACAGTTGCATAGGAAATTGGTCGATTTATTTTTTTGTTATGGTGAAAATTGAATCCGTCTGGTTTTAGTATCTTTTTTTAATTATTTGAATAAACAACAAGAGGTTTAGTAATTGTTTGAACACTGGTTACGCGTATATTTGCAAGAAGAGGCGATTTCGCCATATTTTGCAAGGTGTGTGTGCACAGAAGTCGAAATATTGAAATATGATGGTGCAAATGGTAGTTTATAGTTTTTGCAGCTTAACCTTCCGGATTTCCGATAAGACTAGGGCTCTTAATCGAAAAACAAATTATTATTTTCCAATGTGCAGATATATCTCCGAGCGCATATATGTGTCCGTAGTACTCAAAGGGTTATTTAACCTTTGTTGCTAATTATGAGCGAATACATTGCGAATTTTCGTTAAACGACCCCAAAGAGCATCGATTTATCAAGAGCATATCGCTCGAACAAGGGTCGAATCGCAGCCTGCATCGAGTTTCTCATCGGCAATCAGAGAAATTCGAATTTGTTAAGTTTTTTTTTTTAAAGAACGTTAGCGAGTGGCTCGGTGCGCGCAGATTCGTTTCTTTACACCGACGATGCCGTGTCGTCGAGAATGAGAACGTCTTTTTGTCATTTCTCTTTCTACAGGTACTTTTCACAAGAATTAACTCAAGGTCACTCTAAGCCACGGGAGTTTCTCTCAGAGGGAGGAACGAGAAGATGCAGAAAAATGTAATATAACGTACAGTCGAGATTATAATCGCAAATCATAATCATAACGAACGACAAAAAGCGTAAAGAAACAAAAACGGCGCTCAGGAGGAACACTGGATGTGTAAATTTCTCATTATACTTCTTTTTTTTTTCTTTTTTTGTAATTATGCACCATCAAAAGCAGCCGGTGAGTTTCAACGGGGAAGCTCAATCAACGAGCTTTAATCCGTCTACGTCGTCGATTTTAATCCTTTTTTCCATTATCATAACTATTGTTCTTTTCTTCCATTCTCTTTGCCTGCCAATCGTGCGAATAACTCTTTAAAAGTACTATGAAATATCTTTAAAAAATTCATTAAAAATTCCAACTTTCCAAATCTTACAAAAATCCGTCGGATAATTCGACGGCCAAAAGTTTTCAATCGTTTCCCGAGGAACAAAGAAAAGTGAGTAGAATCGTCAAAAAAATTCGACGCAATTCGCCAAAGACGATTAACTTCGAGCTTCCGTCAAAGAGCAAATGTTTCCCGGCTTCGAATTCGCACCGTACGATTTTCCCGTCGAAGAGAATGCTTTTTTAACGACGCAGGGACCGTTTCCCTTTTCTTTCTCTCGTTCTAGCACCGAAAAGAAAACGCGCGTGAAAATGGTATTTTTTTTTTGTCTTTCTGCCCCGGTTGTTTCTCGCCGTCGTACGATGCGAATCGAGCCGAGGATAAAAAGAAACTCGCAAAAGCGGCTGCTTTCGTTTCAGCTAGGACGATAATGAGGGAAAAGAAAAAAGAGTTGTGATTTACGTACCGGGCAAATTGTCTCCGCCGCCGGTCACAAACTGTCGTACTAAACAGAAACGGAAAAAATCATATCACGTTAAAATTCAACTGGCAGCACACTAGGAATCGCTCGCCCCTCGATTCCTCGGGGGTGGAAAATGGAATTCACGTGTTTCGCGGGCATCGAGGCGAAGAGAAACGCGGCAAATTAAAACTGGCCCTTGATTTCAAGCTGATTGAAGCTCACCCTTTGCGGTCTTACTTTTACTTTATTTATCTAACATTCTGTTTTTTTCTGTATTTTTTACTGCGGATTATTGTGGAAGTCATTATTTAATTTGGAATTAAACACTAGAACCACTGGCGTTTAAGATTTTAAAATTAATTATATGAATCGCTCAGAAGCCTATGGCGATTAAGTCCATTTTTCAATATTTGCTGATTTTTGTGAATTTTAATGGAATGCAGCTTATTCCATTAAGATTTTCAAAAATCAGGAAATATCAGGAAATGGACTTAACCACATTAGCTTCCGGGAGTCTCATATCGAATGAGTAGACTGGAAAAATATGATCA
Source organism: Cerceris ruficornis (assembly GCA_963989415.1). Lineage (NCBI taxonomy): Eukaryota > Metazoa > Arthropoda > Insecta > Hymenoptera > Crabronidae > Cerceris > Cerceris ruficornis. The sequence goes on along the minus strand of OZ022526.1, from coordinate 16,496,318 downwards.
GTACAGTAATTTATATTTTATGAGTAGACAGTAATTTATAATATTACGATAATGTGTAATATTATTTATAAAGTTAATAATGCAGGTATAGTGACGCTAAAAATTTAGAAAATTCTTGTGAAGATTCGGAAATTTAGTTTTGACTGCCTTGGTAGTTCTAGTGTTACGAAATATTTTCCTCTTCTTTGGATAATCGTTTGTAGGTGTATTTTATCGTATTTCTAGATGCCATTGTTATTAACGACTTGGAGAATTTTGATAAATTAATTGTAATTAATAAAGAGCAGTATTGGAAGCAACTTGGACCGCAAAGGGGTGAGTAATGGCGATTTCTTCGTACAAATTTGGAAATTGAACTTACTTTGATAATGATCGACTCACTAAGAAAGCCTCACGAAGAAAGCCGTGAATTTAGCCCTTAAAAGGGGCGCATTTAACCCTTTGACTCGCCAACATTTTTTAACCTTCGTCCTTTTCTTCTTTTTTTCGTAATAATTGATTGAACAGGACGTTTTATTTTAAATTTGACTTAAAAGCAGAAAATTCCAAGAGGGAAAATAATGAGATTTTGACGAATAAAAATATCGTGGATCTGCAATCGTCGAAAACTTGTCCTCTTCCTTGAAATAAGTCGCAGTCAAAGGGTTAAATTCGACTGGCGAATTTTCTGATCGAATCTTTCGTCTTTTAATTCACAAATATCAAAATGAATTTCGAGAAAGAAAATGCGCCGCGCGAGGCGAATAAGGGGCGAGCGAAGTTCACGTAGATTAAGCTACTTTTATCTTGATCCTTAAGCATACAAGAAAAATTGTCACTGACGAGAAAAGAAAAAGACAAAAATAAAGAAAGAAGGGAAAGCAAGTAATTGCACCGAGGAGGAACTGAAAGAATCGAAATTCAGTCGGGGATCGTAAATGCGGAAGAAACGCAAGAAGCGGTGGAAAGAGAACGGGAAAAGGGGGAGAGTGAACGAGGGGGGTGAAATGGGCGCGTTTCAAGGTTTAACATCGCATTTACAAATTAGAATAATTAAATAAAAAACCTGCACGCTGAAACTGAAAAGAAAATGTTCGTAAGTTAAATAAAATTGGATGGATACCAACCCTTTGCACTTTCACTATTTTCAATCTTAATATAACTTCGAATAATACGGACAATTAATGGAAATTTTAATGCTTTCCAGTGGCGCATTTAAAGTGCAATGGTTTGACAAAATTAAAAAAGAGAGAACAAATAGAGAAAGAAAAACACGCGAGGGGATGTGAAATGAAGAGGCAAAGGGTGGTCAGGCCATGAGGCTGGGCGTGCAACTGGAGGATGCTAAATAAATACCCTGCTAAAAAACGCAAGCTGAGAACGGAAAAATAACGTGCCAGCGAGGGATGAACTAAATCGAACGAAAGAGAACGAACAATCGCGATATCGTGCTCATTTCTCATCAAATTAATTCACTGTCCGTCTTCGTCGAGTGTTAAAGCATTTACCACTTTCCCGCTCCTCGCTCAAAAAAGGAACGGAACTATTCGGAATCATTGGCAAATCGAGAAGAAAACAGATCGAACGAAATCATGGATAGCCGACGTCGACACGATTTTTCACGGTTTTAAGTTCGTTCTCGCTCATCGCACCGATCCACCCCAACGAACAGCGCGAATATCCCGACGAGCTACGCGGACCCCATGATCTTACGTAATTGGTGAAATACCTTCTCAAATCCCACGATTTCGATGTTATTTCGAAGTGTTCTTCTACATTGATCATTCAGATCGATCACAGTGAAGAAATCGAACCCCGTGGCTTGTATCTCGAATTAAACGTGTTCTCCAGAGACCGAATTACCGATTCAACCCCCACGAATGACTCTAAATCCCGTGGCTTGCATTTTAATCCAAACTGTTCTTCAAGATCGACCATTCAGACCGATCACCGTGAAGAAATCGAACCCCGTGGCTTGTATCTCGAATTAAACGTGTTCTCCAGAGACCGAATTACCGATTCAACCCCCACGAATGACTCTAAATCCCGTGGCTTGCATTTTCATCCAAACTGTTCTTCAAGATCGACCATTCAGATCGATCTCCGTGAACCAATCGAATCCCGTGGCTTGCATTTTTATCTCAACCTCCCCCTTAACTATATTTTAACCCATTTGCATCCGTAAGCAGAATATTCCGCGGTTGACGAACGTCTTTTCTCACCCGCGGAATATTCCGTCCTGTACAATGTTAAACCGCAATGCATGGTACTACGGGTATTGTACCGTTTTAGAGCTACGATGCAAATGGGGTTGTCCTCCAAAATCTCGACGATCGTTTCGAGCCCCATGGCCTGCTCTTTCAAGATCTCATGGAAGATCTCCGCGAAATAAAAAAAAAAACGCGAACCCCATGGCCTACTTCCTTGCGTCAACCACTCTCGCAAGATCGGGCGCACCGATTCACCCCCATAAACGACTCGAACCCCATCTCCCGCTTCTTCGTTATCAATTCCTCCGACGTTTCTCTCTTAAACTCTAGCGCGTTCTCGTTGACCTTCTCAACGCGACCTTCTCGAAACGAAGAGAGGATGCGGGTTCGTCGTTGCCGATCAAAGAAACGATCCTCGCTGCTCGATCTTCCGCGGCAAGATCGTTACGGACTTACCGGTGATGTTGTCGCAGAGTATCCGTGAGGTGATAATTCTACCGAAAGGACTGAAGAGATTCTCCAGATCATGTTGCGTCATGCTCTTCGGCAAACCGCTGACGTAGAGGTTTGCACCTTTGATCGCCTCGCTGCTCGGTCTCGCGTACGATACCTGAGCAAACGGATTTATCGTTACGTTCGACGGAACGTCCATTTTCCTACCGTATTTCCCCATGCAGAAGGCGCTGCTTCACTTTGGGACGCGAAATTTGAGAAATTTCAAAAGGAAACGTGACGCACGATGTCATTGACCTTGAGCGTCAGTCGAGCAAAGTAACCTACAACCGTTGTATAAGGCGCAGTTAGGTTTTAAACTGCAAAAATTTCGCAAAATGTGCGTCTTATACATGGGGATGTTTTTTGCGCGTGAATTCAATAAATCGAATAATTTATTGATATTTATCGCTAACTAGATAACTGCAGGAACGTTTCCGGCACGCTGTAAGTCTTTTTGGGTTTTTTTTGCAATCTCCAGAGAGTTTTGCTAATCCGTAAAAGATATTTAAATAAAAAGATATTTTAATAAAAAGATATTTTAATAAACAGTAAATTGTCACTAAGTTAATTCGTTATTAAACTGGATTTTCTGCAATCTCCAAAGAGTTTTGCTAATCCGTAAAAGATATTTAAATAAAAAGATACTTTAATAAACAGTAAATTGTCACTAAGCTAAGCCGTTATTAAACTGGATTTTTTGTAATTTCCAAAGGGCTTTGCTGATCCGCAGAAGATATTTAAATAAACACTGAGGTTTATTTTATTGAAAAAATATTTTCGGAGGGCCGGGGCTTTGACCTCGGACTAGCAAATGACCTAGACGACCCTCGTAATAACCGACGCATGTGCGAAGTCCGCAACCTTTCAGCGTCTCCTCGGAAACCGGAAGAGGAGATAAGCAGAGTTGAATTCGTACTCTCAAGAAATGAAATTAGTGCTGTCAAGATGTGCCATTGAACTCGAGCCAAATTATCTAAGTTTCTAGCGATACGTGAGCCTCGCGATTTATTTGTAAATTATATAGACTTTCATGAAACTCAACTCCTGTTATGATAGATATATCTCTTCTCCTTATCGCGAAACTTGACTCTCTGATATCGCGAGTCGCTGATGACTCGGCGCGTTAAAAAGACCTTTCTTTCGGGCTATTCGTGAAAATTGATACTTTGAAACTTTCTACGCTGCTTGAGATAGTCAATTTACATATCAAGCCGTACAGGGAATCTTTACTCGCTAATTTTCATCGTTTACTGCCAATTTGCAGTCCTGTGCCAAGTTTCCCTGGACAGCCACTTGTCGTAATTAATCGTTCGTTAAATTTCAACTTGATTCTGCACCTTCGCCTAATTATCTGTCGCCACTTATTCTTAGAGGTCGTATTATCACCGAATAAAGCTGAATAACCGAGATTAGAAAGAACGTTATGAATGCATTGTCCCTAATTTGATGAAAACATGGGAAGATAGTTCGGATCGCAAAGTGTTAACGAGGCGATACAGTCTGGCAATCGTAGCTGCTTTCGATTCGAATATTGTAACAGAATTTGGCTCATAAATATCGCTGCAGTTAGTTATAAATAGAATTCCTGACCGCGTCAAACGCGTTTCGAGGGAAAACGAACCTTGATCGTTTTGTTCTGCAGGCGAAGACCATTTAGCGTGTTTATGGCCTTCTCGGCGTCCTCAGGCCGATGATAGTTGACGAAACCGTAGCCCAAACTCTGACCTGAAAAAATAAATGGAAAAGTCCCTTGAACGGAGGAACTCTTATTTTCTCTTCTCTTTGTGTGCTTGAGGAAATCGTTTAGGCATGAGATTTGTAAGCTTGGTTGTTTGGTAAGAGATATCTCATGCCAAACTTATGACGATTCGACGACGGAAAAGTAAGCTAGTCGACGCGATACGTGTTATTGGTTCGGTTCGAGGAAGGTGAATCGCTTGTCTATGTCCTCCATAGACATCCTCGGATGATAAACAAACGGGAGGGAAACGAAGTAAAGGACTTTGAACGGGGAACTCTTGACATTGAATTAAAGGGACATTGGTGAACTTAATCTAGTATAATTTCACTATTTCTAATATCAATTTAAATCGAATATCTTTACAGCTGGGAAGTTGGCGAGGTCGAGCTCAGTTTTTGAACTTGAGCAAATTGAACTTACTCCTGCAATTCTTTCTTTATTGTTTGTGTTGCAAAAATTAGCTTAAAAATAACAAAGAATTACTAAATTAAAGAACTAAAGAGTTAAATAATCCCTGCAATTCTAACACTGCAATTTCTATGCGGCTAATATTCTGAAAATGGCCGCGGAGACATAGACAGATATATCTGTTTGTGTTGCAAAAATTAGCTTAAAAATAACAAAGAATTAATAAATTAAAGAACTAAAGAGTTAAATTATCCCTGCAATTCTAACACTGCAATTTCTATGCGGCCAATATTCTGAAAATTGCCGTGAAGACACAGATAAATATATCTGTTTGTGTTGCAAAAAGTAGCTTAAAAATAAGAAATAATTAATAAATTAAAGAATTAAATTATCCCTGCAATTCTGACACTGCAATTTCTATGCGGCCAATATTCTGAAAATTGCCTCGAAGACACAGATAAATATATCTGTGTTGTAAAAATTAGCTTAAAACGAGAGAAAAATTAATAAATTAACGAATCAAAAGCCTAAATTATCCCTAAAATTCTATCATTTTGATTTCCATTCGACCAACATTCTGATAATTCTCTCGCGGACATATGCGAGTATTTCAGTGATTCCCGAGATGTTTTCATTCCTTTTTGGAAAGGACACTCTCGAGAAGATACGGCCCTGAGAGATTCTACGATGAGGTCGAATATAAAGCGGCGAAGCTTCAAACTAAACGACGCCCCCGCTACTCTCGCGCTCGAAATAGCGTCGCGACGTCCACGCACGCACGTGCTATCTTTCTCTCTCTCTTTCTCCATTCCTTCCTCTTTCTCTTTCTCTACATACGACTGACGGAATTCTGTTGCGGTAAAGTTATACGGGGCAAAATTACGCAGGATTACGCGCGCACTCGGGACGTATTGCAGTGCGGCTTATCCGGAAAAAATTCGCCCGCCAAACGTCAGACGCGTTGCGCAAACAAAAAGATTCCCGTGCGATTCGAACGCCGAGGTCGAAGGCAGTTTTTCCTCCAAGACGATGGAAATATTTCATCGGTTTGTGTCTTACAATTAGACCGAGGATTTCTACGGGTTTGTGGGACTATTGTAATCGTAGAAATAGAAAGAATGTACGTAGGCAATATAAATACAAGTGCAAGTGTGAAATTATGCAAATTGTGGCGTTCGTTCCGTTATACTATAGTGGAGAAATTCCTAGTTTGGCTCTATTTTATTAATTAATTAATCTTCTGTACCTTTTAGGCTCTAATTGCTATGCTAATTGCGGAAAAATGTCTGAGGTAATGGAGATTAGAACTGAGGCTTGCTGATTACGAGTCTCAGCTTCTAGTTTCTCTTCGGCTTTAATTACTATGGTTATTTTGTCTAGAATCTGTTAGTAAAGGTGAGTTCCGAGTCACCGGGGCAATCATGTATTAAATAATAAATTATGAAAAATTTTGCAGGCGTAACGAACAATTTGAAGTGGGGCTCACTGATCGCAAGTTTCAGCTTCTGTTTCCGGCTTCGACCGGCTTAAAATCTAAAATTATAATCAATATTATTTCAGGAGGGTTCCGAATCCCCAAGAAAAATGTATATTAAATTATTATTAGGAAAAATCTCTTAATTTAGGAAAAATTTCCCTAACCAGACGATGAAGGATTGCTACCATTCTCTCCCGCAACAGCCCGCACTTTATTAATTGCCATCGTAAAGAAACTAATTTCACGCTGAAGAAAACAGACGAGAAAAATAATCCATCATCTTGGAAGTACCTTCTCTTCATTCAAGCTTGAACATAATTAAATGCAACGTCTATATCGCTGCTAAAAAAATGATTAATTTAATGTAGACGGCGGATCGTAGTTCGCCCACCGCTGTCCCAAAGAATCGCGGATTTCGGTTTGAGAATCACTGATACAAGCGAAAATGATTACAAAGTCGATCAAATACGATCCGCTCGGAACACGACAAAGCATCCTCGGCGGACGAGTAGCTTTGAATTGCGAGAATCCTATTTATTTACGATTCTTCTCGATGCATGTCGCTGACAGCCGTTCTCCAACGATTTGCAATCCATCCTACGCGTTTTCTCGACGAGCTTCCTGGTATTACGGCCGAGCAAAACCGAGCTTTCGAGGGATTTCACCGAGATCTTTGTCATTCCGGCAATCCGATTGTAATCGAAACGATTCTATTGTACGGTGGGAAGAAAATACATGGAGTTTCTACCGATAATTTTTAGATTTTTATTAAAAACTGTCGTTCGTTTGGACGGAGAAAAGTTGAGAAGATAATTCACATTGTAGTGTTAACTGTTTACTGTATTAATCTCTAGCATCAAATAAAAATATAAGATGAAGTTTCGGAAAGGTAATTTCAGTTATCTGCCAAAAAAAATGAGAAAATTAAAACATTTATTCTATTGCATTAATTTCACTAAAATTCTGTGAAATCAAGCTCTTTGGAAACTCTAAGGATCTTAACACTATCAAACTGATTTCAAATTTTCTTCTTCTAGGCTGTAATGTGTTAAATAATAAGTTTGCAAAAATCTCGCAGAGACATCGAAGCGATTTCAAATCGGGAAAATTAATCGCGAGTTCCAGTTTCTATTCTGTCGGCTTCAATTAATGTGATCATTTCCACTAATTTTTAGTAATTTAAGCGGGTTTCGAACCACTTTGGCTCTAATAAATTAAACTATAAATCAGCAAAAATCTCGCAGAGATATCGAAGCGATTTCAAATTGGACCAACTAATCGCGAGTTCCAATTTCTATTCTGTCGGCTTCAATTAATCTGATCATTTCCACTAATTTTCACTGATTTAAGTGGGTTTCGAGCCATCTAATTGTAAACTCTAACATAGAAATAATAAATTAGCACAAAATTTCACAGAGACAAGGAGTGAATGAACTCCTCACTCACTGCAGCTCGAAAATTTCGATCGCAGACCTGTAAATAATGAACGGAAGCCCGACTTACCGGTAAGTTTGTCGCGGATGAGCTTGCAGCTCTCAACCTCGCCTATACTCGAGAAAAGCGACCGAATCTCATCCTGGGTCATGCTCTGTGGCAAATAATTTACAATGAGATTCGTCTTCGACTCTTCCTGCGAGGTCTGCCCAAGGGTGGATCCACCATTTTGTTGCACGACTGTGTCCATTCCGTTCGCCATCATTGCACTCTTCTAACGGCTCGTCTCTAACTACGTACGAAATCTGAAAGAATAATTTTATCCCTCGTTTTTATAAGGTTCAAGGAGAAATTGCTGGCTTTGTTTGCATTGGCAATAGATGCACTTATTATCTTGTATTTTCTGTGCGTTCTAATTTTACAATTAATAACATTAAATCTATTCGGTAAATTTGAAATTTCTGGTTGAAAGAAATCCCTCTGTTTAAGAGAAATATTATTTGTTGATTTTGTAGACATTTTGAGGAAGTTACGGGTTCCCTTTGTGGCGATAATTTATCGTTATGTTGTAATTTTGTTGGGAACTTTAATTTTATTACTTGGGAACGGAAATTATCGTGAAATTATTGGAAATAGGGAGAAAAATTAATCGTGATTAGAGAGACACTGGTAACAGGCTTATTTTATCTCTAATTTTGCTGGAGATATTAATAAGAATTTATTTAATGGATAAATCTTCTTTCTCCAGGTGCAATTTTCAGCGTGAGACTGCAGAGTCGTCGAAGATCCAGCTTGTTCGGGAAAAATTTGAATTTCCGATTTACCAACGTTGCGAGAAAAATAAGTTCGGAAAAGTTTTAACCAGAATGTTCTCATATTCGCGGAATTCTTTCGAATTTTCCAAGGAACCCTTTCATCAGAAATATCTGACAAAAGGTATCCTTAAAAGTTGTAATCATTCTAAGCTAAAAATCGCCTTATTGCCTTAAAATTATATTAATTCGAAAAGGATGAAAATATCCGAAACTCTTCGGTGAATTCTACTATAAAGTTAGAAAGATGTCAAAAATATAACAATGATCGTCTTAAAATTCTTAAACAAACACTCGCTAAATAAAATGCAGCACTAAACACTGACATAAAACAAAAAAAAACACCATAGAAATACGCAACCAACTTCCTCTTTGCCATCTCTATTCTACAACAATGTACATCCAATATTAAAAGTTCCATTCCAACGTAGATGCAGACGAATTAAAAGTTCAAGGGTTCGTCGCGCTACCAGCGGTACCAAAGCGTTCTCCAATCTCTTATCGACGATCCTACGTGATATCAGACATTCTGACATCCACTTCTTCGACTTTCCGAGACTTTACCGAGTTTAACCTTCCAAACAAACCCAAAGGACGGTCATTATTCAGCCGCGAACGACTCTGAATTTCGCTTTGGCGAACAGAAACTTCTGCTCCCGTCTCTCTCTCTTCCTCGTCCTCTCGAACACTCTCCGATTATCTCTCGGTATTTTCTCTCTCTCTATCTACCTATTCGACTATCTCTTTCCCTCCGACGAGGAAGAAGAAGGCACAGAACAATCATAAACACGAAGCGAGGTGTGTCATACATCGGGAGAGTTTCGAAGGACGTAAAAACGAATGTTAACCAAAACACGATACACGATGCACAAGTAGCTTCCGGCGCGCGGCAACAACAGAACTTCTGAAGCCAGTTTTTGCACGGCAAGGCCGTGTACGAGCGACACAGAAGTACGTGGCAACAAGGCTTTTTTTCCTCTTAGAGGAAACAATGTCGTGAACGTTCTTGAAGATTCCTCGGGAGAGTTTAAAATATATTTGGTAGAATGCAATTTTTTGCGGGAGTCACGCGCCTCGCAAAGAGGATTAAATCTTTTGTCGGGGATTTCTTTTGTTGTTAAAGAACTTTAAATGGTTAAATATGTTCTATGGTAATATATTATGTGTACTGTGAGCGAGGTAGAACTTATTTCTAATGGTATTAGTTTGTGAGACGAGGATTTGCGAGTTTAGGTTTCGAAAGGTTTGAGAAAAGAATTTTAAGGCAATACTAATTGAGTTGCTTAAAAACTAATACGGTTAAGTAATTTTTTTTATATTTTCTGACCTCTCAGAAAATATTGAGAATACGTCAATTCAGAAATTTCAGAAAATACATCAGAGAATATTAAAAAATTGACTTAACCGCATTGGCTTCTAAGCGACTCAATTGTAAGTTGAATCTAGGTTCCTTTCTTTTGTATTTATTTGGTGTTAATTAAATTCTATTATTTTAGGTGGTTTCGAACCACCCAGACTATGATATAGTAATTAATTAGTAAATTGAAAAAAATCAGAGGTGATGGAGCATTAAACTCGGACTGCTCAACTGCGAATCTCAGATTCTTCTTTTTCGGCTGCAATTGCTGCGATAATTTCACCTGGGATTTACTGTTCTCGCTGACTTCCGACTCACCCACACTGCTATATCGAATGTTAATTTATGAAAAATTAAGGAACTCGGGCCGCCCAATTGCGAGCTCGAGCTTCCTTTGCTGCCTTAATTGCTGCGATAATTCCACCTAAGATTCACTGTTCTAGCTGGCGTCCATGCCACCCGCACTATACTGAATATTAATTTACGAAAAATGAAGGAACTCGGGCCGCCTAATTGCGAGCTCGAGCTTCCTTTCCAGCTTTAATTGCTGCGATAATTTCACCTAAGATTCACTCTTTTAGCCGGCTTCCGAATCACCCGCACTGTTCCATCTTGAATATTAATTTAGCAAAAATGGAGAAACTCGGGCTGCACTTTCGCCATATCCCTCGAATTTAAGTTCCTACTTGCACCGCCTAAAATTAATTCCTTGAAGCTCTCAATCGGACATTAAACCACGCGAGAGAAATCCTTACATCTCAATAATGCTGGGCAATTCCTCGGAAATAAAAGATAAAAAAAATACGAGGATTGAAGGTGCAGACACGACTGGACTCTGACGTAATCTGACAATGACTTTCAAAACACAGCATAAAAAGAACACAGGCGGTGGTGACGGTTGGTACGGCCGAGGGTAAGGTCCAATAGAAGCGAGGATAATTTAAAGGGGCGACGAACCCCCGCCCCGGTTTAAAGGGCTCGCCTTCCCCTCGCTTCCTCGACCCTTCTACCTTTCCGGCCAAACCACCGTACTCGATACGCTCCGGGGATATCGTCTATAGGGTGTCCGATATCAAACTCTCGGCCCTTCGTTGCAAAATGTTATATAACACCTTTTCCTTCTATGTTTCTGTCTACTTATTTGCTACATTTACTTCTTAACATTTCCACCGTAGTTCTGCAGTTATTAATATGCTAATTGTGATGCAATATAACTAATTCGGCGGTGTATATCGCGACAAAGTATAAATAAAAATTGTGAGGCAAGGAAATTGAGGTAGATTGGACAAACTTATCGATACAAATTTTAAACAGGTATTAAATAAACTTGGAGATATTCTAATCGATGAATATCAGCTAAAGTGATCCTCGGTGATATCGCTGCGGTGGAAAGAAATATAAAATGTTATTAATTACATTAATAGAGAGCTACAGGATGAATCGCTCCAACGAAGACGCTGCGATGAACTCCAGCGAGGTAAAATTCGATAACAGCGGTATCGATGCTTTCTAACGCCAAGTTCCAGTAACCTCTGCAAGGTTACCGGAATATCCCACAATAAATTCAACCTACAGTCTTCCTCCTTCGACTTAATCCCGTAAAACTACGCTTCCTCGACGACCTATCTAAACTCTCACCCCTCCAAAACATCGGTAAAAAAAAGGACTCCACGGAACCACACATCAACCTCGAAGCATTCAAACTCCGGTCGACTTATCAACGATTATGCTCCGTGACTTTGACAAATGAAGGACGGTGCGTGTAAAAAAAGGGACACCTGGTAGATGGGCGCACGCGCCAGACCAAAAGGACAAAAGGAGATCAAGAGAGAGAGATAGAGAGAGGAGGCAAGGGGGAGAACGTAACACGGTGGTTGGTAGGGTGGCCATGGTGTCCGTACGGTGTACGTAACGCGTCGTTCCTACGGTGTGTTCATGGTTAAGGCGAATACACAGCTGCCATACGGCACACATATGTATATGTATATATATGTATACATATATCAGCCGGCACGAGCCACCGGCGTATATTTTAATTCTCTGTCTTTCCCTTCCGCCTCTACCCTCTTTCGTCCTTCGTGCCAGCCATCAGCTGTCCTTAGGACCACCCTACGAGCACGCACACAAATTCAACGGCACACAAATGCACACGGGAGAATATGTACCTCCTCCTTCCGTCTCCTCCTGTTTTCTACGGTCTCGTGACAGTGGCCACCCCAATCGGACTGTCCACGTTCTACTGAGATAATGGATAGCTTTTATTATGCATCGTATGTAACGAGTTCTCTCCCCCACTGTTGAGAGTCGGAGGAAAAGTACGAGCGAAAGTGGAACGTTATTTTCACCTATATAAAATTGCCTGCAAGTTTTCGAAGATCGATTGACGCTAAGTTTATGAAAATCTACGGCGATTCGTTGGCTGTGAAGTTTGGAAATAATTCGACGCACTTGTACGGCGACTTGGCGAATTCTCGACGGTTATTTACCTTGGAAAATCTAATTCTCTTATATAAAATTACATGGAAGCTTTTGATGACTAATTAGTGCTGAGTTTGTGAGGCCGTATGTTGACTCCTTGACTGCGTGAATTTTTGAAATAATTCGACGCATTTGAACGGCGATTTGTCGACTTCTCGACCTTAGAAAATTTAATTCTCCTATATGAAATTACGTGGAAGTACTTGATGACTAATTACTACTGAGTTTGTGAGGCCGTACGTTGATTCCTTGGCTGCGTGAATTTTTGAAATAATTCGACGCATTTGAACGGCGATTTGTCGACTTCTCGACCTTAGAAAATTTAATTCTCTTATATGAAATTACGTGGAAGTACTTGATGACTAATTACTACTGAGTTTGTGAAACCGTACGTTGATTTGTTGGCTGCGTGAATTTTTAAATAATTCGACACATTTGAACGGCGACTTGTCGACGTCTCGACAATTATTTACCTTAGAAAATCTAATTCTCCTATTTAAAATTTCATGGAAGTTTTTTATGACTAATTAGTGCTGAGTTTGTGAAACTATACGTTGATTCTTTGGCTGCGTGAATTTTTAAAATACCTGACGTGCTTGTACGGCGATTTGTCGCCTTCTCAACAATTATTTACATTAGAAAATCTAACTCTCATATATGAAATTGCATGGAAGTTTTCGATGACTAATTACCGCTAAGTTTCTGAAACCCTGCCTCAATTCTGTGGCTGTACAAATTTTCTAAATAACTCAATCCACTTGAACGGCGACTTGTCGACTTGTCGACGATTATTTACCTTAGAAAATCTAATTTCCCTATGTAAAACTGCGTGGAAGTTTTCGATGACTAATTACCGCTGAGTTTGTGAGACCATACGATGATTCTTTGGCTGTACAAATTTTCTAAATAACTCAATCCACTTGAACGGCGAATTGCCGACTTCTCGACGATTATTTACCTTCGAAAATCTACTTCTATGTCGACAAAGGACAAGTCTGGAAACGAGGACTCGGCGGTACGAAGAACGAAGTACAATCACACCGTACGACCGCGAATGCGAATTCGCGGTATCGCTAATTCCCTCTGAGGATAGAGTTATCACCTGTGCGGTGTGAAGCACGTCCTGCGGTGTTTACGAACGAGGCGTAAAGAAAAGAGCGTGCTCGGAGGAAGGAGAAAATGTCGGAACGGGAGAGCTTATCGCAGCCCCGCATCTTCTCTCGCGTGTTATCGATCCGCGGCTCGGCCGCTCGGCATCGCGATATTTTCGGACGGCACAATGGAAGTCCAGAGAGAGAGAGAGAGAGCGAGAGAGAGAAAAAGGGAGAGCCCCAACAAGGGGTTCTCGTCGTCCGTAGGAGGAATCGAAAGTATCGTTCGTCTCTGACTTCGAAACGTAACTCCGAGCCACCGTCATTATCTCGCGACAATGGACGTTACGCATGGATGCGTGCGTGCACACACGCGCAACTCGGCTTCCGGGACAATGCGGAAAGCTACCCTCCTCTCTTGGTTTGCCAGCGGGACGCAAAAGTCGATCTTCGCTATGGTCGATCGAAGGAAATCGTTTGACAGTGGTCAGAAAGACGAACGGCGAAGAAAAACAACGAACCGTTTACAGAACGGAGGAATGGACGATTAACCCATTTGTATCCGTAAGCGGAATATTCCGCGGGTGACGATCGTATTTTATCCTATACGAGGCGAGGTAGCACACACCTTGGATGTTCCAACATTTTGGTCTTAAGAGCGTCTTTTATCGCCAGCCGCGGAATATTCCGCCCGGTACAATGATAAACTGCTGCGCTCGGAAGTGCACGGTACTACGGGTCTTCTTCCGTATTTACAGCTGTGATGCATATGGTTTAACGAACGAAAGAAAGGACGATTAACCCATTCTATCCGTAAGCGGAATTTTCCGCGAATGACGATCGTCTATTTTCACCAGCCGCGGAATATTCCGCCCTGTACAATGTTAAACTGCTGCGCTCGGAAGTGCACGGTACTACGGGTCCTCTGCCGTATTTAGAGCTACGATGCACAAATGGGTTAACGAACGAAAGAAAGGACGATTAACCCATTCTATCCGTAAGCGGAATTTTCCGCGGATGACGATCGTCTTTATCACCAGCCGCGGAATATTCCGTCCCGTACAATGTGAAACTGCTGCGCTCGGCAGTGCACGGTACTACGGATATTCTGCCGTATTTGGAGGTATCATGCAAATGGGTTAAAAAGAGGTCGAATATGTAATCTTTTAGGATGCGCTGCAACGTCGATCTATTATCGAGGCGTTCGTGAAACAAGGATGCAGGAATGACTTCAAAGAATGCCGTCGAGCTTCCATGGAAGCTTAGAGAAACTAGAATGACCGCTATCAGCTACGAGGTAAGCGTGGGTACCGAGTATTATTGTTCGAGAAAGGACGCCCTTGAATTTTCCGCTTTCGCGCGAGGCTCGTGGGTGATGAAACTCTGTGTAGCCGTGGCTCGCTAATCGCACGCCCTTGTTGATGTTACGAATATCGTCCGGAGGTAAGACTCGACGACGACGTACAATGTCACTTTAACCTACCCAAAAGAAAGCATCGACTACTACGTTGCTTCTTACGATAAAGTTTCAAACCGAATTCCCCGTATGTCCTACAACGTGCACCTATCATTATGTACAGCGTGTAACGAGAATCCATGAAAGAATCACGAAAACGACTGCAATATTGTCCGTGAAGGTGAAATTTTCAACAGCATAAATTAATTCGACGCTGAATAAAGAATAATTCCAGGAATAGGACAGTCTAGAGAGGAAGCTGCATCTATCATTTAAACGTACAGTGTATTATGAGAATCCATGAAAGAATTACGAAAACGAATGCAATATTGTCCGTGGAGGTGAAATTTTTAACAGTATAAATTAATTGGACGTAGGTTTCGACTCTGAATAAAGAATAATTCCAGGAATAGAACAGCCTAGCGAGGGTAGGAAGCGAGGCTGAAAATGTCTCGCGGACGATAGCAGGTGGGTAGCACCGGGGGTTAAAGTTCGATTTTCACGTACGTTGGCAGATACGATCTTCGGCCGGTGGCCAGGTGGCCATGGCGACGGATCGTGAAAATCGCGTGGCCGGGACCGATCAATACGAGCGCGGCTCCTCGGTCCCTGCCTTGCTCGCTCGCTTCGTCTCTCTCTTGCTCTCTTACTCTCTCCCTCGCGCCCCGTCTCTCGTATCTACGTCTCTCTCGCCCTCCCGCGAAACCCCTCTTCGGTCGGTTCCAGGGGAAACCCCTCCCGCGCGCGTACGCCCCTTTCCGCGCGAGAAAACACACGCGCGCACGCACACGCGCACGCACGCAAAAACGCAGTACCTCCCGGCACCAACGTCCGCGGGGGTGGCAGGCGAGCGATGGCGAGGGGTGGAAAAAACGTACGGCGAGGAAAGCACGCAGAAAACGAAAGGGACAAGGAGAATGTGGCAGGAAACTCGCACGACACGTGTTCCTCGTGGGTCGCCTCTAGCGAGAGATACGAGGACGCAGCATCCCGGAAGGATAAAGCGGAGAAGTTCTTTCGAGTGATTTCTCTTACCTGTGATTCTCTTCAATCTCTTCTCTCTCGTCAGGAACGATCCACCTTCTCTTTACCTTCTGCGGTCGATGCACGCGAGAGCACACACAGAGAAGAACACACGCACACTTCCGTTTCCGTCTGCCTCTGCGCGACACTTCGGTCCACCGTACTCTCTGTCTCTCTACCTATCGTCGAATTCTGCCCCTTTCGTTTTTCCGCTTCCTCGAACGCGAAACCGTGCACCGGGTTGCAAGAAACGAGCTCCCCCTGTTGATTTTTACGGTAGTTTTCGTGATGGCCAGACTGCTTTATTCGAGCCGGTCTCTCTCGATCAACTCCTTTTTCCTCTTTGACTATGTACACTTATTATCACGCTCTCGCACCGCCGCCCGGAACAGAAGGGGAAATCAATGAAAGAAAAGTACGACGCGAGCGCTCGTAAATCGGCATTTATGCACGGCTCCTGATTGACAGTCCCTCTCGATTCACTTGGACGAGCACGTACACGAGCGGTAACGCGGGTGAGTGGCGCGCGTGTGCATTTACCGAAATCTTCCGAAATTATCGAGTCACTGATCTCGATTGTCGTTCGACGCTAAATCGCAATGAACGGGGGTAAAGGTGATGTGTTCGCGTACGAAGATTTTACTGGTGACGGTCTACGGTTGCGTTGGACGAAAGAGGATTTTTACGCGAGACTAGAAAAATTAAAGCGTTAAACACTATACTAAGGAAACGGAAATAACGACGCAACACGGGCGGAGGCTGCCTAGAGACTGGACGCACCGGGCGCTGCGAGACGGCACGAACCGCTGCCCGTCACGGCTCGGCCGTCATCGGGGAAACTCGGGAGCGCTCGCGCTCCCTCGGTAAAGCCCGTAGCGAGCGAACCCGCGAACCCCCTCGTACGTGTTTCCTCTCGTCTCTACACCTCTCTCCTATATTCGACTCGCGCGTACGTCTGCCGAGGGGTTGCCGATCGAACTAATAAGAGACGTATGCGCGTTCTTAAACAAACTACGACCTCCCATCGTCGATCGAACTAGCGGCTTTCGTTCCTCGAAATAACCTATTCTTTTCCATTTGCTCTTTCCTCGAAAAAAGCTCACTCTCGCTACGTCCTTCAACTGCTCGAAAATACGATCGGAAATCGGAAATAAGTTTTATCAAGTTACATTAATTGCACCCCTGCGTGATACCTGGTATTTAACAATTTTCCAAAAACACCACGATTCACCTTATGAACGATTCTCTCGCACGATTCCTCGCGAATCACGCTTCCCGATGTTACTGACCTCGCAGAGAGGTCGGGTTTAATATTCTACCATCCCTTTTTCGCAAGGGTTGAAATCCGTCCGTTCGAAATGTTAGTGGCACGCTTCAACCCCTGGTATCGCAGGATGGCAGAAGGCATGCCCTTCCTTCTTCTGCCTCTCTCGTTTGCTTGCATCAACCCCTTGCATCGGATCATGACCACCCCTTCACGGTTTTTGACCCCCGCCCCACTGTGCTATCGCGTCGATACAAGAGTCCTTTTACCCCTAGCGAACCGCCACTCGATCAAGAGTGAACTCGAAACCACGAATTACGTCGTCGAGATTAAAAAACGAACTTCTCACGGTGATTCGAGAATACGGGGTGGGTTTAAAGGAAGCCGTTCAGGGTGGAGAGGATTCTGGCGCACCTGTGCAACCCTCGGTGCTTTAATTTCTCCTGGAATTTTCAAACTGAGCTGGCTCAGGGTAATTGGCAATGTTTCCATAGAATTTTGGAATATTTGGGGGTGAAAAATAGTGCAAAACGTCCCGCAGGGTGGTATCTTATCTCAGGCTACTCGATGGAAGATGTTCAACGACCCTGAAGAGGGTACACTTTTAAAATGAGATCAGAAGTCGTCGATAATTTGCGAGATGCCAAACTATTTTGTAGAATAAATTGAAAATTTACTGAGATTGTTTTAAAACAGCAAAGAAATTTGTTAAAAATATGAAAGCAATGCGTTACAATGGTAGAAAACGTTGGAGCAGTAGCTGCATCCCTGACCTTACCCTGAGTTTAGCGGAAATCGCGGAGACCTCTCTCTAAAATGACGACAAGCCAAAATTACGCGGCTCTGACGAAACAAACCGAGAGTAAGACTTGGCCAGCGTGCCAATAACTTCCCACTCGGTGTTTTCGAAAATTCATTTCCGCTATCGCCTTCAAACTCGACGAAACATTTCTCCCAGCAAGAAACCCGTAATTCCAAAAGACACTTTGATAAAATTACAAACACCCCTGTAAATCCACCTACCGCGATTCAACCGAGTTCCACTTTGGAGAACGCATCGAGAAATAACCTTGCGAGAAACCGAGGATTCGTTAAACAAGACGAAAGCGCGAATAATCCCACGGAACGTCGACTTCGAGCAGCGACTGTCCACGAAGGAAATTATAAATACGTCCCAGTATAAACACTATAAATATACTCTCTCCTGCTACACAGAAAAGCGTGTCTCAGTCTTACGTATCTCTGCTGAGAATCGTCATCATCCCTTTTCTCCCTGAAGCATCTCCCTTTCGTCTTTCATCGCCCTTTTCCCCATTCGAACGACGTCGAACTTTTTCACGCAGCTTCGAAGATTCTTTGTACCCTCGATGACTTCTCGACGAAAAGGGGGAAAAAGGGCAATCGTTCCGACGATTCTCGCGTGATCCACCTAATGTCAATGACGCAGGAAAGCCATAATGGCATTGTCTAGTCGAATAAAAAAAAAGAAGGGAGCAAAGCCCGAGTATCGGGGCAGGGTTTTTGTAACAGATGCAAAACGACGAATGGCGGAAGAAATAAGGCCACGTTCGGGGCATATGCAAACGTTCCATTATGTTCTTTAAAAGCCCACGCACTCTCGCTATCTCTGTCTTTCTTTCTTCCTGTTCTCCATGGTGAAACGGAGAATAGGCTAGGAGAAATTAATGTCGATGAAAATGTGCCAGGTTGGAGGGCCTTTAATGAGCTTAGAAAGTAAAATCGTACGAGCTCGTGCCGATTGATTTTTAATTAAGGAACGAGAATACAGTGGAGGACCTTTCGATCGCGATTGTCGACGAGGTGAACTGCGAAAGGTTAAGAAGCGAGTATTAGCGGGTTAATCGCGGATGGGGGTAGAAATAAGGGGATTTAGGGCTGGGGGGTTGGAATTTAGGGGGAATTGCTGGTCCCAGGTGAAATTAGCGTGGTGGTTGATGCAGAAACGTGGAAAGACAAGTAGGATAATAATTACTGAGAGATTACTGTGGTGGAGAACACGAAGGAAGAAGTGGAGAACGTTTTTCTAGGGTGCAGGGTGTCGGGGACACCTTGTGGTATCTACTTGCAATTATAAAAGTGATTAGAGTCAAAATTTGAGAGAATAGGACATGAGTTGCTTAGTCTTCCACCAACGTGCACAAAATTGAATCGATTATCAGAGCTGATAATCATCTCCACCCTCAGACTTCGACACAGCCCCAAAAAAATTCGAAATATCTGCAATCGAGGGACGAATGACTCAATTCACTCTCACACCGATCCCCAAACACCTAAAAATACACAGCAATCCAGAAAATTCACGATTACTGCAAAGAAATCGACGAAGATCTCCCGTAATCAGTCTCAAGCCACCCCCTTTTCCCAGACTTCAAAGGAAGCATGAAAAAATTCCAAATATCTCCAAATCACAAACGAATGACTCATATCACCCTCACAGCAATCTCCATAAAACCTAAAAATACACATCAATCCAAAAAATTCCCGATTACTCCAATAAAATCAATAAACACCCCCTGTAGTCATTCTGAAGCTATCGGCTGCTCCCATACTT
Source organism: Cerceris ruficornis (assembly GCA_963989415.1). NCBI lineage: Eukaryota > Metazoa > Arthropoda > Insecta > Hymenoptera > Crabronidae > Cerceris > Cerceris ruficornis. The sequence continues at coordinate 16,476,521 of OZ022526.1, read as the reverse complement.
CAAAAAATCATTGAAAAAATCCGCAAAAAATGCCATGAAACTTCCAGTTATTGCTTCATCGAATGAAAAGCTCGGGGAAACGTAGATCAACTAGCAAACTCGTGAATCATTCGGCGTGGACGTAGTTGACAAACGTAAGCCGAACCCTCTTTCGTTTAGTCATGATCCAGCTGTCGAAGGTACGTTTTCGGGGGTCGGCCCCACCTCCGTCATCGATCTGCGTGGACGTCGACGAATATAATTCCACGTACCTCCACCACGATAATAATTCCATTCCGTAAAAGTTTTCCAGGGTCGGTGAACCCACGGTGATGTCCGTAGATTCGTCGATACTACGCGAATCGATTTTCGACCTAGCCCCGAAAATAAACCGTGCTATTAAGTCCTTGGAAATTCAACGTCGAAGCTGCCATCTCGTTTGGAGAACTTTGCTTCATCGTGAAACTATTCTACCTCTGTTAGAAATATCTTTCCAACATTCTCTATCGCGTTGAAAATTTTGAAACGGATGAATTAGATGATACGCTTTGCGTACTTGTAGAGATTTATAGTTGGAACGATTATAAAAAGAAGCTGCACGCAACGATGTGGAATAAAAGGCCAAGGATTTTTCGAGAAAAAGGTTCGCCAGGAGGGCGGAAATGGTCAGTGGATGATAGCGGTGATCGACGTGAAAATGGGCGATTTGGCCTCGCCTAGGTAAAAGAAATGGCGGCGAATCGATCAAGCGAGGATGCGATAATCGCGCTAATTAAAGTACGATCGATTTAACTCTACCCTCGCGGTGGTGCAACTCGCGTCAGTTTCATGCCTCGCGATTACATGCGGATTCTGTCTTTGGCAGAATCGCGTTTAAAGCCTCTCTTTATCCATCTCCCTCACCCTTTTATTCCTCCTCGTCTCTCATTCCCCACTAAATGCTATAGGCTCGCGGAGTACTCAAAAGAAACCGTACGAGCTTGAAGTCCACGAAGTGTGATTACGTAACGTAAACATCAGCTTCGAGCTTGCACCGATGTAAAAGAAACGACGGACCAACAGATGACTGGGTGAATGGTAGCTAGAAGCTCTTCCTACGTTCTGTAAGTTCACTGGGTAATAAGTTCTATGGGCCATCGTGCCAAAGAATTGCCAAATTTAGCCCCGAATATCTCGCAATTCTCCAACTAATTCTCCAATAGCCTAGCAGAGAATGATTTCCAATTAACATTCGAAAGAACCAAGCCTCAGGAACGATATTAACATCGTTACTTCGAGGATAACGTAACCCATCCACAAAGTACAAGTTAATCGAACTCCCAACGTTCAGCTCAGCTCGCTTCGTCGCAATTACTTGCTCGCATTTCCGGTAACTCCGTTCACGAGGATTAGCGGAGTTTCTCGCGAAAGTTGAGGCAAGTTTCGATGGATCGACGACGCGGAGGTATGTCTGGGAGAGAGCCAGAGGGGATGCACGCCGTCGTTCCCAACGTTAATGCTATGTCGAAAGGGGGATGACGATGGGCGACGGTGTGTGCGTGCGCGCGCACGCTGCGCGTGTGTGTGCGCACGTTGCGCGAGTGTGTGCGCGCGCGATGCAATCATATTACGATGGACGAAGAGTCGCGAAACGGAGGAAGATCGAAAAAGAGAACGGGAAAGAAAGAAGGAGGGAGAGAGAGACGAGGGGGTGAGAGGGTGGACGAGAGAAAGGGAGAGGAAGAAAGAGTCACGGAGAAGCTCCATTGATTGGTCGGTGGCACGGTGGAACGTTGCAGTTGCCCCGGGGGTATATGAACCCCGGTATAGCTTTCCTCTCTTTTTCTCTCTTGCTTGCTCTCCCTCTCTCTCTCTCTTTCTCTCTATACCACCCTCCCTTCCCCGATCTACCCTCGCTACGATTTCACCCCACGGCAAAACGCAGGCGCGTCACATGGACCCAGGAACGATCAATACGAGCCTCCCCAACTAGACCTAGTCTCTCCCTCTGCTTGCTTTTCTATCCCTCTTGCACCCCGTCTCTCTCTCTCTCTCTCTCTCTCTCTTACACACACACCCTCTTGTTCTCTATCGTTATCCTCCTACAGCTCGTAACCCTCGGCCAATCTTTGATATTTCGACTCGGCCAGCGGAGAATTCTCGCGAAGAAAGGGGTGGAAAAAGAGCGAAATCGTAAAGGATCGATGAGAGTTACACCCTCTCTGTACTTCTTCGATCTTTCTCCCTCGGACTTCGTCTTCGAGAGAATTCTCGAATGCTGCGCTCGAGACGTCGTTGGAATTTCTAAGTAGAGTAAAAACTACCCTTTCTTCGTCCCCAAAGCAATCGGTACAAAAGGAAGAGTGCTATCGGAACGCAGGAAATAAACATAGAAATGCGATGATTGCATGGAAATGATCGGTTAACGCTATCTAATCGGAACGAAAGTTTCTCGACACGAAAAGCAACCCTTCGTCGTGGAGAGAAAGAGTGGTCGCAAAACGAAGAAGGCTATCGTTACGAAACACAGGAAAAATAATATACGGGAAGGCGATGATACTTATTAGAGCGTTATCTCTCAAAATGATCAATTGGCACTATCTAATCTCTCTTTATCCCTCTCACGCACCATTGTCATCGAGGCCATCGCGGACGGAAGTGTCCCTCTCGAGACTTCCTGCTTGTCCTCGACGAGGACCCGCAGTGCCGGTTGCTCCATCCCGGATCTGCTTGATCCTACGTGCACACTCTCGGCGCTTTCCATCTTGTTACAGAACTTATTTTACCACTCGATCGAGACGATTTCTCTTTCCTTCATTCTTTCAACTTATTTCCTCTTTCTTTTCCTCCGTTATCTCTCTGTCTCTGTTTCTGTCATTTCGACGGTGAACAGGGTCGATGGTTGGGCGGTGGTAGCGGTAATGATTTGGGAGAAAGAAGAAGAAGTAGAAGAAGTGCAAGAACTAGTAGTAGTATTAAGTAGTAGCAGCAGTACTAGTAGTATTAGAAGGAACAGAAAAAGAAGAAGTGGAGGAAGAAGAAGAGGGATGAAACTGAAAGCAGCGAAGGAAGCTGGCGTAGGAGGCTTCCGGCGGCGTTCTCATGGCGCGATGCTTTCGGCTGCCACGCCCAAACTTCTCCTGGGCTACGATATTGCGCCGCAGAATACGTCAGCTGCTACGAGACCGATATTTCGTGCTCGTTTCATACCATCGTCCCCCCTTTTCTTTCTACGTGTCTTCCGATACAAATCATCGCTCTTACTCCCCCTGCGTTGCAACATCCCCCGAAACAGCGATAATTAAAACTTCCATCAACGATTCAAAGTCTCACCGATTATCATCGTTCATCGGAGCCTGGAAAATCGTAGCGTTTAACACTAACCGTACCAAGCAGGATCAAATGACCGCTCCAATGATATGAAAATATGTAATTTTTTTCTCATCGTTTAATAAAAATTCTTTCTTGAATTGATACATGTATTAATTGCATTCCTTCCTCCATCGCCTGCATTCCTTTCACAGAAGCATTATCGTTATCTCGTAACTGGTGACATTACGAGATAAGAATAATTATGCGGGGAGTTTCGATAGAGTTAGTGTTAAAAAGCGGTCGAAAGCAATCGTCCTTTTCGTCTGATCAGCCAGGAGAACGCGGGGGGACGGTGTGGGGGGAAGGATAATGATCGTGTCCTGCCGGAACGATCGTTCGATCGGTCCTGTATCGAGGATACCTTCCGGCAGGGGGGCCAACATATACATAATAATGATCAGCATCTGATAGCGCGCTACCAAAACACATAGATCGATAGACACAGATTCGATAATAATACTTGCAATCATAACGGTAATAATAACAACAATAATAACAAGATAATAATAACGATAATAATAATTCGAACGTCAGAATCACAGAAGCAACGAAAGTAAAGAAACAAACGAACATACCGGTTAACGATGAAAATCAGTGGTTGGAGGATGCCGATATCTGGGCGTAGAACGAAACGACGGTGGGTTATGTGGTTATATTGTTTTTTTTTTATGGTTTGTCTGTCTTTTTTTAAAGATTCTCTTATTTGCTTTCGAGTTTAGTTTAGAATTAACTCTCCTTTTTATCTATTATCCCTAGAGATCTCTTTTTAAGTCTCGTCTTTTAAAAACCCTCGTTCCTTTTATACTCCGCTCTTTGCTCTCGAACTTTAGTATGGTTTTTGCTCTTTAATTATTATTATTGATATTATTAAAACGCGTACGTGTGCGTGTTTCCTTTTTTTTCACGGCGGAAAGTTCTCACGTTTTTTTATATTCGTTTCTTTGTTCTTAAGCCATGGCTTCTCGTTACAACGGAACGTCGTAAACTCGAACTTATCTGTCGCGCGTCTGTCCAAACGGATTAACGTCGGATTAACGTCGATTAACGTGAATTAACGAGGCGCGTAATCCACCGAGAGAGTTATCACGAGAGGCTAAAGTTCCACGAGTCGATCCTTGCACTCCCTTTATCGACGAACGACGAGGGTACAGTCTATCCGTATAATCTCTCTTTAAATTTATCGAGCGTCTCTAAAGCCTCTCCTTTCGGTTCTCTCTTTTTTATTTTCTCACGATTTTTCACGTAACAACACTTGCCGTTACTCCACCGACTAAAAATAGAGGCGAGAAGAAATATGTATACGTATATGTAAAGAAAGGAACGAAGAAAAGAAAAGAATCGTAAGAGAAGACGATGAAATATCGCGGAACACACCCACTGTCTCTCTTTCACTCCCACCCGACGACACTAATCTCTCTCGCTCTCTTTTTCTCTCGCGATCTCTTTCTCACCCTCCCTTTTTTATCGCCAATATATTTTTCCACTCTCTCGCTCTCTCTCTATTATTTCTCTCCACTTCCGGCTCCTCTCTTTCTCCCAATTATCAATGATCTTCCAGATGACGAAACGCCGCTGCCTCTTTCCACCCAAAGCCAAGGGAAATCGCGTCGGCGATCGACGAGAACGTCGAGCAGTCGAGCTGTTTTCTTTTAAAACCGCTCGCTCCTTCACGATGATCCCCGCCGGATTCTCGAGACTTTCGTCGGCCGATTGTACGTGTGTGTGTTATTTGTATTTGTTTTTTTTAACCGAGTTTCACGAGGGATCGTTAAAGGAACGCCGATCGCCGTTGTTTGATGATCGTCGACACTTCAGCAATCGCGAAGGAACGAAGGGTAAGCGAAGAGGATCGAAAAGGGGTGGTCGAGGAAGGAAAGGTAGATGGGGATCATAGAGATCTTCGGTGACGAAGACGCACGTGGAAGAACGTTGTTACTTTTGTCTTTCTTTCTCTATCTTTATCTCTCTCTCTTTCTGCTTTTCTTTCTCCGTCGTTATCTCTGTACGCTTCTCTCTTTCCAGCTGCTCTTTTTTCCCTCGTTCGTTCGACTCTCTCGGACGTTGAATGCACGGGTCGCTCTGAAACCGCCGTGTAATCGATCGTTGTGCGTCGAACACAGACGTTTCTCGATTGATCTTCGCTCTGACACGTGGACGGGAGAAAGCAATAATGATCGGCGGATACGGTGAGGACGACTGTTATGTGTATACCAACGATACGAACGTATTTCTCGAATTAAAGGGTCAGAAATGAAGAGATACACAAGCAAATGTTAAGAATGTTGCGGGTATAACGGTGTCTACAACGCAATGCCTTTATGTGGTGCGGTAACTAAACTGACGGGCCTAGCCACTGCCGCCAATGGCTGCACCCTCGGAGGAACGTCGACGACGACGCCTCCACACCCTCCACCGACGTACCTTTCTACCACCACCATCCTTTCCACCACCACCATCCGACGTCGACGCCGACGACGACCTCGGAGCCACCCTCGAGCTCCCGGCTCTCGCTGCCTTCGAGCTCGAGGTGAGAGAAACGAAGACGGAAAGCCAAAGATGGGTGGACAGATGGACAGAGAGAAAGAAAAATATGGAGAGAGCGAGAGAGAGAGAGAGAGAAATTCAATGAAATAGAGAGGAAGAAAGACCGAAAAAGAAATATTGGTGGGCGGATGCATAGATAGACGGAGAGAAAGAAAAATAGAGAGAGGGAGAAAGAGAGAAATATGCAGAGCGAGGAAGAGAGAATTTGAGAGAAATAGACGGAGGACGAGCGAGAGAAATTGAGGGAAATAGACAGAGGGCCAAAGACAGAAATTGAGAGAAATAGAGAGAGGGAGAAATTGAGAAATATGCAGAGCGAGGAAGAGAGAATTTGAGAGAAATAGGCGGAGGACGAACGAGAGAAATTGAGAGAAATAGAGAGAGGGAGAAATTGAGAGAAATTGAGAGAAATAGACAGAGGACGAATGAGTGAAATTGAGAGAAATAGAGAAAGAGAGAAATTGAGAGGGGGAGAAAGACAGAAATAGAGAGAAACCGACAGAGAGAGAACGCCAAATATTAAGAGAAGCAGACAGAGGGAGAAAGCGAGAGATTGAGAGAAACAGAGAAAGAGCAGAGGGTGGAAAAGACGAAGAAAACCGAGGAATGTGCGCCGGCGCCGCAGAAGGCAATGACTGCACCCTCCGTCACATCGCTGGCTGATAGCCATGGACGTTCGATCGGTTCGTTTGCGAATTTTTGATCGATTCGCCTCATCTTCTACTTCGACCGGCTCGAAACGTCGAATTCTTGCGTCAGCTACACTCTTCGGCCGTGCTTCTAAGGGGGTAGTTTTGCAGATGGAATCTTCGGTGCAAGTTTGATCGGGAGTATGATATCGATTGACGTACACGCGCAGGGGATTCCCTGGAGGTGTCGAGGGGACGAGGAGAGGCTGAACTCGAGGTGTTTGGATTCTATGGTAGCAATAGCAGTAACTTTCTATGGGGCATCTGTCGACGAAAGTCTGAGCGCTTTTGAAAGAACGTAGGAAACCGTTTCTATCTGGCGCGCTGCTACTTTCCAAAGTCTATTAACACTAGATTTACCATACCAGTCAAAATGACTGGTACTCAATTTTTTCCAAAAATTCTCCAAATTTATATGAGAGTCATAGTGTAGATATTCTACGTCCATCTGATAAAACATAAATTGCCGAATCAATCAAGTTTTCCACCTCTTAATTCCCCTTTTTTCAAAATACCTATTTAATATTTTTAAATACGATAGATTTAACGCCGGTAGATCTAGTGTTAACACTCCGCGAAATAGTTGGAACATTTCGCTGCGAGTTCAAGCTGATACGGAGCGCCTCGAGCCTCCGCTGCAGCTAGGGATAACTTCGAAACCCGGAGGAACGAGAGGGAAGTCGAAATAGGGAATGTGACGGGAAACGAGAGGAAGTGAGGGAACGAGAGAGCAAGCGTGGGGAGAGAGAGGATAACAAGAGACCGAGAAAGAGAGAGGACGAGAGAAGAACGGTGGAAGGGCGATGGGAATGTACGCAAGCGCCGGATCAGGGTTGAAGGCAATGACTGCGTCTCCCGGATGCCACCACCATCGCCTACCTCGCGTTCCAGGGGATGAAATCGCGCCGGGAGGCCGGCAGCGAGGTCCGGAAGGGGTAGAACGAAAAAAAAATACGAAGAAAAATCACCACGGAATCGCCACGATCACGAAACAAACGCTACATTTACATCCTACGAAAAAGATTCTCCAATTTTTTCAGCGGAGCAGCGCGAAGCTACCTAAAAGTCGAGAACGTTCCCGGCGCGCATGCGCGAAACGAGGATTAAAGACGGCGCTCGCAACCCCTGGAATCGCCGCTCGAGACAAAGAAGAGGGGGCGGAGGGGCGGCTTAAAAAGAGAAAAGAAAAATAGAATCCAGGCAAGCCGAGGAGCACGCAAGCGCCGAGGAGGAACGTGGACGTTGCTTGGATTCTCCCGAGAGCACCCGGGTCTCGGAAAGCCCGGATGTTGGTCGAAGAGAGAGGAGATCGAGAGACGGAAGGGAGGCGGGATCGACGGTAGGACTTTGCGATCGAAGAAACTACCGAGGGTGGATTTAAAGGGTGGCGGGGGAAAGAGAAAAAAAAAGGAAGCGGGGAGAAGGAGAGGGGCAGCGTACAGGTGGTAGGATAAGAACACGCGGCGAATGGTTAAATTGAAGAGGAAACAGGGTGGCTAGCCTTTTGCGTGGCCGTGGATGAAAGGCGTTAATTGCGGTTCTCGTTAATTGCAACGGCGGCACAAAGGAAGAGGCGGAGGAACGCGGTCCCGAAAGCCGTCGAGCGATGCTTTAAGTAGAAACGGACGACGGTGCATGGACAGCATCCACGAGGATTCAGTCGATAGTCTTTTTCCATTGGAACGACGTCGTTCGCATGGTTTTCATGGTTTCCCATGAAACTTGGAAGCTGCAGGAGGTAGAATCGTTGGGCAGGAACGATGATGAATTTCGAGGGAAAATATATTCGACCATTTTGCGAGAGCCTCGGTCAAAGCAGGGGATAAATTTGAGGGGAAAAGGAAAAAATAACGAGACGCGGGGGTGTGCAGGGGCGCGTGCGCGTAGGGGTGAATTACGAGCGAGGAGAGAGAGAACGAGAGCTCCTGGGAGAGAGAGGGTGAGAAAAAGGGGGAGAGGGAAACGGAGAGAGGGTTGGTTACCGGAGCTCGAAAACGCAGGCGCTGGGATGGAAGGTGGAAAGCATCCCCGGGGGTTGACCTCCCCACCCCTCCTGCGGGAAAGCTTCCCGAGCGTAACCAACGTGGCCAAATTTTTCCCGTATTTTCGACATGTCGCCTCGACGCTTTTCCCTCGCAATGGCTCACGGATATTCCCGAAATTTTACGGCAGATTAAACTCCTACCATTCCCTAAATTGCCAATTTTTCTCTTCCGCTGTTCCGACTCTCGCCGCTTTTCTCGCGGTTCTTCCATTTTTTCCCCTAAAACGTACCTTTGGAATTTTGACTCGTCTCTTTTCGAAATTACAAAGATCCATTTTCTATCGTTAATTATATAATTTGTTAATATCGTAACGAAAGTGGGAATAAAAAGGGGTGGAAAACAGTGGGAAAGATGGAAACAAACGATTCCCTCGTTCGTACGACGACGTAGCCGTGCAACTGGCAGAATCATCGTCGTTTGATGACTCGGCAAAGCGGGGGAGGGAGAATCGATGATCTCGGGAGGAATAATTGGTTCGTTTTGGTGGCAGCCGTTGGCTCTGCGTATTACGAGATAGGAGATAGGCGGATAGAAGGAGCGTGCTGAGAAAAGAGCTCCGCCGAAGGGGTGGAAAGAAAGCAGACAGGGCGGGGTGAGGGAGACGGAGAAACGAGGGGATAATCTAATGGTAAATAGCATGCATATAAGGGACAGAAATGCGACGGAGGCGTAGGGTGAGATTTAAGCTACGAGTCGGAAAGAGTCGAATACTTTTCAGCCTAAGGGACGATCGGAATGAACGTATCTTTTACAATACTTTCTATTAATCTTGCAAACTAAATGAAATCAGAGTTGAATAAAAGCATTAAAGAAAACTCCAAATAATATTTTCTGTAAAAATGTCGACTAATGTTGCAACAATGTAATGAATATTAACCCCTTCGAACGCTGTGCACATTGTAATGTACATAATACTTTTCGTGCTGTACTTTATTACGTATAGGTTTAAACTTAGTCCCACTTAGTTTTTTTAATACAAATATTTCTCAGGATCTCCTTAATGTTACAAATTTCGCGTAAGGACCATATGCGCATTAAAATGTACATTTACAAATTATAAATAAAAATTATAATCATAATTATATCAAATTATAATTGAAAAATTCGGGTCTGAAGGGGTTAACGACACAATGAAAGAGCGAATCTCGGTAATTCCTAAATGCAACGTTAATTCGTAAGTCCAAGGCATCCCCGGGCGGAAGGGGGTGAAGAAGAGACCGTGGAAAGGTGAAATTGAATTGCAGCGATGCGTTCGCTCCGTCCAAGTCGCGATGATAAAAAGGCAGTCTCCGGGAGGAGCACGTAAATCCCGAATCTCGTCTCGGGCAATTTATAACACTCTTCCTCTTTGTCCCGAGCTTCCGTTTGTCGAGTGTCCTGGGAACAGGGAGCACCTACCCCAATTGCCCCCTCTCCCCGCGCGCCTGTGGGCGTGGGGTGGCAAGAGGAGCTCGCTGCCCGACGGCAGAGGGGTTTCGAATATCGATCTCTCGCCTTCTCCCAGTCATTCACTCTCTCTCGTGCACTTTCCGTCCATCTCTCTCCTCTCTCTGATTCTCTCTCTCCCTTGAATATCTCTCTTTCTCTCTTGTCCGTGATTCTCTCCTCCGCGGTATCTCTCGCTTTCTCCTGGATAGATCTCTCTTTCTCTCCTCTCTCTGATTCTACCTCCTCCCCCTCGATATCTCTGTCTGTCTCTCCTCTCTCTGATTCTACCTCCTCCTCCTCGACATCTCTGTCTTTCTCTCCTCTCTCCGATTCTCTCTTTCTCCTGGATAGATCTCTCTTTCTCTCCTCTCTCCGATTCTACCTCTTCCTCCTCGACATCTCTGTCTTTCTCTCCTCTCTCCGATTCTCTCTCTTTCTCCTCGATATCTCAGTCTTTCTCTCCTCTCTCCGATTCTCTCTCTTTCTCCTGGATATCTCTACTTTTCTCTCTTTCTCCTCGATATCTCTGTCTTTCTCTCCTCTCTCCGATTCTCTCTCTTTCTCCTCGACATCTCTGTCTTCCTCTCCTCTCTTCGATTCCCTCTCTTTCTCCTGGATATCTCTACTTTTCTCTCTTTCTCCTCGATGTCTCTGTCTTTCTCTCCTCTCTCCGATTCTCTCTCTTTCTCCTGGATATCTCTATCATTCTCTCCTTCTCCTCGATATCTCTGTCTTTCTCTCCTCTCTCCGATTCTCTCTTTCTGCTGGATATCTATACCTTTCTCTCCTGTCCGTGGTTCTCTCTTTCTCCTGGATATCTCTCTCCTTCTCCTGGATAGATCTCTCTTCTCTCTCTGATCCTACCTCTCCTCTCTCCGATTGTCTCTCTCGCTCCCCGATTCTCTCCCTTTCTCGCCGGTCCTCTCCGCCCTGCTCTCACCCCTCCGCGTTTGCCCGGCGAGAAAGGGGTGGAGAAGGCGGGGAGGGTTTCACCAGGAAGTCCCAGCCAAAGCCCAGGAGAGGAGGACATTCACCGGCCGAACAAATAAACCTACCATCGCCGAAAAGCAACCCCAGATCACCCCGGCGGATCCTCAAATTCGATGGTCCAACATCGCCAGTTTGCACGGATTCAACGTTTGCGGGGAAATCCTTTCGGTTTCCCCTTTCTCTTGCAATTTCTCCGCCTCCTCCCGGCGAACATTTCTACGTTTAACTTTCTCAGATGCAATTTGCGAGAAATGTTTCAAATATGCGTAAATCTACCAGTCTACGTCGATACTTAATTGCAATCGTGGATGAATAAATCGAGGCAGCTTCTTCTAAGGCAATTTGCAACCCCCATTAACGCATCCCAAGATAAAATCTCGCCTCGAGTCGCCGCCTTAACATCGAAGAAATCTATTCCCGATCTCCGAAGGGAACTACCAAGGAAATCAAAGTTCTCGGGGTGTCTCGCGCGGAATTACAGAGATTCATTAATCGACCGATGCAGTTAAGAAGATATTATCGAAGAACCATCCGCGAAAATGTCCCCGAGCTTCCTGCAGCCCTGGTTTCCATAATTTCATCCCCGTCATGGCCGCGCCTGCTCATCCGGGGAGCGCAGCCTGGCCGAAGATACTTGGTCCCTTTCTCCCCAATTTAATACATAGAAAATAACTACAATCATCTATAGTATCTACAGAGTCATAGAAATAATGACTACAATCATTCCATCCAGACTGTAATCACTCCATCCAGTCTACAATCGATACCGAGCGTATGATTATCCTTGCCAAAGAAAGAATTCAAGTATCCCGCAAGAATCTGAAGAGACTCGTCAATCAGATGGCGCAACCAGCCAGATATTATCGTAGAATTATTCGCTGAAATGTCCTCGAGCTTCCTGCAGCCCCGGTTTCCATAATTTCATCCCCAAAATGGCCACGCCTGCTCATCCGGGGCGCGGAGCCTGGCCGAAGATACTTGGTCCCTTTCTCCTCAAATTTAATACATAGAAAATAACTACAATCATCTATAGTATCTACAGAGTCACAAAAATAATGACTACAATCGTTCCATCCAGACTGTAATCACTCCATCCAGTCTACAATCGATACCGAGCGTATGGTTATCCTTGCCAAAGAAAGAATTCAAATGTCCCGCAAGAATCTGAAGAGACTCGTCAATCAGATGGCGCAACCAGCCAGACATTATCGTGGAATTATTCTCTGAAATGTCTCTGAGCTCCCTGCAGCTCCGGTTTCCATAATTTCATCCCCTTCTCGCTCGACATCCCCGTCATGGCCGCGCCTGCTCATCCGGGGAGCGGAGCCCTGGCCAAAGATAGACGTGCGCGCCTTAAGCCCCTTTTGCATGTGGGCTTCGTTGCAGCACGAAAGGTTGCGTGGACCCGGGAAACGAACCTCGTGCACCAAGGTGCACGCCTACACCCTCCTCGTGTCCCTCGGCCACCCCGATAATCGACCGACCCTCGTCTGTGTCCGTCCGTGTGGATTACGTGCTCCCCGTTCGCGTATTTTAAACAGATACCGGGCTAATTGGCAGGTTTTGCTTGCGCCGAAATTGCAATCTCTCTGGTATCTCGTTAACGATTATCAAAATGGATGAATTATGTATAGAACGAATTTCAGGCTTCACGGTTCGACGATACTTCGGTGAAACTATCGGGTCGATCGTGGACGGAGAGACGGCTTCGCGGGGAGACAAAGTTCGGATTTAGGGGGTGAAAGAATGGTGGATGGATAATGAGATAATTTAGTTCCGACAGTCGGTGCGTTCTTTTGTGACTGAATATGCAATAATTCAAAATTAATTACTAAAGTAACAATCTATCCCTGATTTCTGAAATAGCGTAAAACTTAACGCAATTTTAATAGCGTAGAAATAAATTGATCGTATCGTGACCGAGGGATATTTTTAATTTCATAGTCTTTGAAAAACTTCAAAATTTCCTATTCCATTTATCGCGTCACGAGTGTCATTCCTTATCGTATGACAAGGGGTTAATTAGAATTTAGCAGTTTCTGGATATTCTTTTGAAGGATAATGTTAACCCCTTGCCCTACAATGACGAGTGACACTCGTGACGAGGTAAACGGGATAGGAAATTTTCAAGTTTTTAACAACCTATCAAATTGAAAATATCAATGAGATGCAACGTGATAATATTATTTCTGCAATATTAATATTACGTTAAATTATAAGATAAATCGAGAATCACTAATCAATTTTTATTTTAGCAATTAAATTCTGAGTTATTGCGGTGACAGTCACAAAAGAAACCGTAGGGCAAGGGGTTAACACGTTGACCGCCATCGGCATTTTGCTGGTTTCATCATTTTTGCGGTACTGAAACTTTTTCTATTAAAATTAGATCTTTACAACGCAGAAACCTTAAAGACACAGATAGCTATAGGGTCAGCAGGGCTTTACCGTTTTAATGCTAACATTTAACTATCGAATGTATTAGAAAATTCGTAAATATTATAATTTAAAAGTCTCATGAAAATTCATTGAATTTAACAGCGCCGGTCACCACTCACCCCCATGGCGTTCAACGTGTTAACACTAAAACTACCGGCGTTAAATTTGTTATATTTAAATATATTAAATAAGTACTTTGAAAAAAAGGGGAATTCAGAGGTGGAAAAGATGATCGTTTCGGTAATTTATGTTTTATGAGATAGACGTAGAATATCTATTCTATGACTCTCCTATAATCTTGAAGAATTTTTGGAAAAAATTCTGTACCAGTCATTTTGACTGGTTTGATAGTTCTAGTGTTAATAACATAGCTAAAATTATCCAGCATCCTACTGGGTTCTCCACCGCCCATGGTGCACCCTGAGACCTCAGCCAACCCAGAAACTAGAGACCCAGAGACTCAAACTCCACCCAGCTAAACCCCAAACCTGCGAATCCCCCAAAAATAACCATAGCAGCCACGTTGAAAACCCGAAGAAAAAGCGACGCCCAAGCAAACGTCACAGGAAAACCCCGACGGAAACGAGGACCTCCAGGGACTCGTATCGATTCAACAAACCAAGGAAACCAGCGTGAACTCCGCAGCAGTGTCGTCGGTAGTCCAGGAAGCGCAGGAAAGTTGGTGCTCGCGTGGACCAGTCCGCAAGTAGTTGGAGCGCTCTCGATATGTCCGACACCGAGGAGACTGGTACGTAAAGTGGTCGAATCCGTCTTGAGCAGTTGGTAATGATAGTTCGAAGGGTTTCGTGACTAGCACCTACCACGTGCTACTTCATCGCGTTCCACATACTCTCTCGACAAATACTTCGCTTCTGTTCGTGTGCACGTACGTACACCTCGGCACGTCCCTTTCGATGGATCTGCCACAAAGATCGAATCGATCGAACGTGCTGAAGAGGTCACGCGAGGGATGATCGCGCTCGCCCGGTGAACCCTGACATTTCGCAGCTGTTAACCCCCGCAGTGGTGTCATCGGGAGTCCAAGAAACTCCATAAAGTTGGTCCCAGGTTGGGCAAGTCCGAAATTAGTCGCAGCACTGCCGATAAGTCCGTTTCTAACGACACTGGCAGGTAGAATGCTCGATCCATCTCGAGTCAGGGAGTAACGATAGTTCGAAGGGTTTCGTGACTAGCGCTTAACACCTCGTCACGCTACATGCTGCTCATACTCTCTCGCTGCACGTATACATCTCGACACGATGGATCTGCCTCAAAGATCCAACTTAATTCAAAGATCCACCCAGAAGAATCGATCGAACTCTGACAGAGTTCACGCGAGGGATGATCGCGCTCGCCCGGTGAACTCTGACATTTCGCAGCTGTTAACCCCCGCAGTGGTGTCATTGGGAGTCTAGGAAGTGCAATGTAGCTGGTCCCAGGTTGGGCAAGTCCGAAAGTAGTCGCAGCACTGCCGATAAGTCCGTTTCTGACGAGACTGCAGGTAGAATGCTCGATCCATCTCGAGTCAGGGAGTAACGATAGTTCGAAGGGTTTCGTGCCTAGCGCTTAACACCTCGTCACGCTACGTGCTGCTCATACTCTCTCGTCTGCACGTATACATCTCGACACGATGGATCTGACTCAAAGATCCAACTTAATTCGAAGATCCACCCAGAAGAATCGATCGAACTCCGACAGAGTTCACGCGAGGGACGATCGCGCTCGCCCGATGCACCCTGACATTTGGCAGCTGTTCGTTAACGAGGCTCCAACACGATATCCATCTTCACAGATGCTTCAACGGAAATTCTCTCCAAGGTTCATCCAAAGTGGCCGAGATGTGCGTCTCGACTAAACCCTGATCTCTATTCTTTCTTCTCTTCTGCCTGTGCCTTTGGGCCGCTGACTTTTTCCCCGGCGTTTCCTCGTTTGACCTTATCTTCAAAGGCGGAAGGAAATTCGATATCGGAGAACGAGAAACCAACGAGGCGGCTGGCTCTTTTATCGAATTCTTCTAATTACACCTCGATCTAAGCTCGATTGTAGAAATTAACGAGGGAATCTTTTCCGTTGCTTCTCTTTTTCCCGCTACGATGGATTCATCTAGGCTTAGCTTCAGACGAATTCAGTTTATCGAGCGGTGTTTTCATCTCGCTCCTAAAAACGCATACGGTAAAAATTGTTGAAGATTTAGCACGAGTTCAGTGGTGCGTATTATTGTGTCTCCTTTCGTTCTCATTCTTCCTCCATCTTCCTCCTTCCAACGGCGATTGTTCCGAGCTCTTTCCCCCGCTCTCTTTGTCCCACTTTTAATTGCTCTTCCCAACCGTCAGTTCCAGAGCGTCCTCAGACTTTTTTTCCCTCCAATTTCCCCCAGAATCTCTCTCTCTCTCTCCTCATCCCCTTCCATCGCTCCGTAATCGCGGCAAAACGACACGCCGCGGACATTTTTCACGGAGAAATTGTAAAAGCTCCCTCGTACCGTGGACGAGCCGCGGACAGGGTGTCGTCGGCTAATTTTTCCCTGCTGCCGAGAACGACAAACACTTTGAGGTTGATTGGCGATTAAGTGTAACGCCGGGATGGATTATAAATATAGACGGGGACAATGGAACGAAGGACGAGAATAGAGAATTCTTCGGTGACTGTAGAATCGTCTGGAAGAAACGGAAATAGTGCTGCTCCTCCGGCTTGATTTTTAATTGATCCGTACGAGCTTCCAATGGAGGATTTTTCCATCCCACTTCCAATGGTTTTCATCGTTTTTCTTTTTAGCTTTATTGCAGAAAAAAGTCTGAGGAAGATTAGAAATTATTTGATTTTGAAGTGCTTGATAATTGCGCTCTCCAAATTTCTGCTCGCAGGACTTTACTTTGATCTCATCTTTGCACGTTCTCATGGAGTTCCTTTATCATGTTTTATCGCAGAAAAGTGGTCCATTGGAAGACACTTAGTATGTGGATTTACCAAATTTTCCATTGTGTCGGAAATGGCAATGGATTAACATGTTGAACGCCACCGATATTTCGCTGGTTTCATCATTTTTACAGAAGTGAAACTTTTTCTATTAAAATCACATTTTTACGGAGCAGATACCTTAAAGATACTAGTTATATAATAATAGAATATTAGAATATTAGGTAATAATTAAATATTGAATGCATTAGAAAATTCGCAAATATTTAAAGTCATACGAAATTTCATTGAATTTAATAGCGCCGGTCACCGGTGACTCCCATGGCATTCAACGTGTTAAATATTAAATTGATTTAAGTTTATAATGTCATGGTCTTCAAAATATTAATTAAAAGTGAGGTAGAGAAATTATGTAGTGTAATTTTTCAACTAAATATTATGTCTTTGCGAGAAGTAGACTTACACCATTTTCAAAGTAATTATATTTGTAATTTCATTAACTACGTAAATTTATATTGGCAAAATGATGTAAATTTCAAAGGGTTATTTTATTTAAATATTGAATGTATCAGAAAATTCGCAAATATTACAATTTAAAAATCGTACAACATTTTATTGAATTTAATAGCGCCGGTCACCGGTGACCCCCATGGCATTCAACGGATTAAGGACGTCGTCTCTCCTCTGAAAGGAGTCACTGTCGGTCACTACCATTGAGACTATCTACGCAAAGTTCACGTGACTGCAGAACAACTGGGTGCTTCTTTTAAACCCCGACGTTGAATCATTGATGACGGAATTGCGCAATCCTGACGTAAAAGCGGTATAACCCGACGACCGACTCTCCTTCCCGTTTCCTCCGCGAGACTATAGACGGAACTTGCCGTTATTAGGTGCAACATTTACGTCGGCGAGTCGCACGCAAGCCGGAATAAACATCGGGTGATCTCGATTTAGAACGTGCGACTCGCGAATGGCTTGCGTTCTTTTCCCCCTGATAAAACGAAGGGAAAGAACCAACAAGAAGTTTATAAAAAATATGACGTGTCCTCGTAATATCGGGTTGGCAACTAATTGATTGCGGATTTTGACGATAGATTATTTTAGCACTTTATTTGGTTTCGTCAACATGTGCAAAGCACATAATCTATAGTTTTCTTGTTGTTTGGACTTTGGAAGACACGATGAAAAATCTCTGCGATTGAAAACCAGCCTGGAATGTCGCGGAAGATTCCGCGCTTGGTGATACGGAGTAGATATTCTCGCCGTTGGTGTTTCCAGGGTAGGAGTTTTGGCGCGGAATATTTTGCGCTTGGCGATTCAAAGTGGGTTAAAAAATCAGCGGATGAAACGACGAAAGAGAAACGACGGAGATAACGAAAGGTGCTTGAAAAGTCGATCCTTTTATTCGGCGGATTTCACAGATAGTTCAGCCAACGGGGAGCACAAAGTTTCACGGATTAAAACTAATCCCTATTCTTATCTCATGGACTCGCGCGGAAGAACAATGATGATCGAAAGGAATTCTCGCTACGGTGTCCGCTCCAAGGATCGTTTCAATTCGAGCGCGAATATTCGTATTATTCCGTCGAGATTCTCCGTGTAAAGGCCATTCTACTATTTTAATTGAAGATCGTGAAAATAAATTAAGGTCTGAGGAATTTTCTGGCTTCGTGTAATCGCCCTATCGAATTTACAATTAACGGCGACGCTATGATCATCCGTTGCGTGAACGTAACACTTAGCAATATAACTATAGCCTCTGGAATAATAATTACAACGATCCTATCGCATTCCCAATTAACACCGAGACTATCATCACCCTCCTACAAAGATAACCCACCCTCCAAAATAATAATTACCCCCATCTGATGCCCTCTAAAATTCGTCAAAAAAAATCGCCATCGTCCTTTCCACACCATTTTTTAACGCCGGAATGTCACCGGTATTTCGCTAGTTTCGTCATTTTTACCGAAGTGAAACTTTTTTCTATTAAAATCACATCTTTACAAAGCAGAAACTTTAACACGTTGAATGCCATGGGGGTCACAGGTGACCGGCGCTACTAAAATCAATGAAATTTCTATAACTTTTAAGTTGTCATATTTACGAATTTTCTAATGCATTCAATATTCAAATATTGGCATTAAAAGTGTAAAGTATTGCTGACTATATAACTACTTGTGTCTTTAATGATAAAACTAACGAAATATCGGTGGCATTCAACGTGTTAAGGACACGAAGAGACATATAGACAGCAGGACCTTACCTTTTTGAGGCCAACGCGTAAATATTGACCGAATTAACAAACTCCTATTACAATTTAAAATTCATATGAAATTTCATTGAATTCAGTACCGCCGGTCACCGGTGACCCCCGTGGCATTCAACGCTTTAAAAAACCATTGCAACCTCTCCTCAACCACCGTCTCGTTATTCCATCCAACCTAAATCCCACTTTTCCACCATTATCGAACGCTTGCCACGTAAGAAGGCGAGATTAAAAGGCATAAAACACCCTGATGATATCTCCAGCCGAGAACGAGAAAAGTTGTTGAAAATCAGCGGTAAATTCTCCCCGGTTTTCGCTTAGATTTCGATCGGCCGCACTTCTCGTGACCGCAAAACGCTCTCGCGTTTAACCCCCTTAAAACGATGGTCGAGATCGCGGATCGTCGGAACTGTCGGACGGCTTTCCAAAGGAGGAACCCTGACGCCTGCCAGCCACGCGAATTTCTCGCAAACACCGGTACTCCTGACTGGTCTGAACCACGCGAAATCACGAACAACCACGGGAGATTCCTCGTTTCCATCGCACGTGAAACTCGAGACACGAACCTGCGGATCAGGTTGTTTCAGGTTTATCACGTAGGCGGTGGTATCACACCTAGAGCCGCGATGGAACTCGAGGAAGGCGTCAGTCTTTGCCCGTCTATTCGACCAGGTGGATCGACCTGGTTGCCACTCCGGAGATGGCCTTCGGCGAAGGGAGAGATCCGCTGGAGCATACCAGTCTTTATCAGAGAGCTGGTTCGCTGGTGTTTTTATCCGTTCATAGTTCCGCTTCTTTTTCGTTCTTTTAGTTGAAAGTGATGGATGTCTGGTTACTTTGTGGCGAGGAGTTTTGGAGAAATAATTGTTTCTTTCGTATTTTAGATAGTAATAGAGGATATAGGCGTTCCTGATTTGTCGAAGGAAGATCTTTACGTTGAGATGAAACTAATTTAAAGTTCTGTTTGGCACAGCTGGACTAATACTACTTTAACACTAGATTCTCGCGCGCTAAATCTGCTGTATTTAAATATTGTTAACACTTTGCCGGCCGCTCATTTATGTTAAAATGTTAATGTTAAAATGTGTACGCTTCTTTTTTAATGGGAAAGCAAGATTTTCAATTGACCACAGATGTGCACTCTTACAATCTATTATAAAAAGTCCTGGAGTAACTAACAGCTCATAGTAAAAATTACTTGGAGTCCAAAGGGCTAAAAAAGAAGGACGAATTTAACCCTTTGCGGACGGAGACATTTTTGAATATTGAGAGATAACCATTTATTTTGCGATCCAAAACCACCTATTTATCAGCAAATTAGGCTGTAATGTATATACATTATAAATTACTATTTGTTTAATCATATTTCAACGGTTGTATTTCAATTTTCCAACTCCAACTGTGCATACAAGCAGCAATAAACTATAATTAAATATTGTCTCAGACCACGTATATGCGTCGCTGGTCCTCAAAGGGTTAACAAACCAATCGAAACACCCATTCAAAAAGAGTATTCACAAATGCTCCACCACAGTGGACAAAGTGTCCAGCAAAACCTTCTGTACTTTGCCTCTCGATTCAAAATTTCCAGCAAACCCAATTTCAACTTTTTCCTCCCAATGGATCGGCAGCATTGTTTCGAATAATTTCCTTCGAATAATTATTCAAACATTCCGCGGTGAAATTCCAACGATCCACGATAAAATTCCTGTCGCAGAGAGCGAGGACAGCGATACAGAAGGTGGTTTGGGAAACGTGAACAAGATGGTGATGAGGCCACCAGGACACAGTGGAAAGGCGAAGAAAGGACACATCTGCTTCGACGCCTCCTTCGAGACCGGGAATCTAGGGAGAGTCGATCTCATCTCGGAATTCGAGTACGATCTCTTCATTCGACCGGATACCTGCAGCCCCCGTCTTCGTCTATGGTTCAACTTCACCGTGGACAACGTTAAAGCCGATCAACGTGTCGTCTTCAACGTCGTGAACATCTCAAAGAGTGCGAATCTCTTTCGCAACGGAATGACGCCCCTGGTGAAGAGTAGCACCAGACAAAAATGGCAAAGGATCCCGCGAGATCAGGTTTGTCGACTTTGCAAAGACACGCCCAATTCTGTTTTTACACGATTTTGATTTAACACTATTCCTACCACGACCGGTCAAATGACCGTTTTTAAAATTTCGATTAGAATTTCCTATATACAACGTAATTGAATCGCCTTTAAACTTCACGACTTTTCCTCAAATATACGTATAATACATTCACATTATAATACCTTTTTCAATATTCACTTCTTCTTTTACTGTTCATTTTCTGGGAAAAAATTATCATTTGACAAATTCACTGGTTGCGGTAGGATAATGTATGCGTGAAGTGTCGGTAGGAATAGTGTTAACACGGTCTAGAAAAAAAATTGATTCCGTTTTCACGCGATTTCATGCGATTCGACACGATTAAAAAATCTGAAATATTCTTAACACTAGATTTACGGGCGTGAAATCTGTTAAATTGCAATATATTAAATAAGGACTTTGAAAAACGAGGGATCAAGCGGCAAAGATGGTAATTCGTTAAGTGATTATTGTATTATAAAATACACGTGAAATATCTACTGTACAGCGTCTCTGTAAATTTAAGGAATATTTATAAGACAAGTAGGAACCCGTCGATTTGACGGCTCCCGTAAATCTAGTGTTAAAATAAATTTTGTAATAAATTTATTTCAACTTTTTTGTACCGGGTTGAAGGATATGGAACTAATCCCCTTTTTTCTATGTATGCACTTCGTGTCTTTTTTCACACGGTTTATTTTTTACACGGTTTTGTCTGAAACATATCTACCGTGTAAAATCAGAATTAGGTGTATTTCACTAAAATCCTCCAGAATAGCGGGAATGTTTAACCCTACGTAGAACCAACTGCATCCTCTTCCACTCAGAAGAGTCTTCAGACTCTGAAAGACATTCCTTCCGACGTTCCTTCGCCGACGAAGCCATAGAATATTTCCTCTGGCACGGAATCCAAAGAGGACTCGAAGAGATAAGAGTAAAACGTTGAAATTCCAGGTCTTCTACTACAAATCCGCGCAGCATCAAAACCACTACGTTCTGAGCTTCGCCTTCTCCTTCGATCGCGAGGAAGACGTCTATCAGTTCTCCCTGAATTATCCTTATTCCTACAGTCGATATCTGGCGCACCTCGACAATCTCTGTGGAAGATTATCCTGCACGAGGAGAGAGGCTTTGGCAACGTCCATTCAGAAGAGGAAGATCGATCTTATCACGATAAACTCTGACCCTGAGGATAGCCAGGTTCATCCGCGAAAGGTCGTGGTAATCCTCGCGAGAGTTCATCCGGGGGAATCGCCGTCCTCCTTTGTTTGCCAAGGCCTCATGGATTTTCTGGTCAGCGGCCATCCGATCGCTCGTGTTCTCCGGGATTACGTGATCTTCAAGATAGTACCGATGATGAATCCGGATGGTGTCTATCTTGGCAATTATAGGTAAGTTCTGACCTTCAATCTTTTTGAAGAAAGTTCACGTCTCTTCTCGAAACGAAGGTCCAATGCAATGGGAGCTGATTTGAATCGGTGCTGGAACCGGATATCCGAATGGATTCATCCATCTCTGCTTGCAACGAAGGCTCTGCTCAAGAGTCTCGATAAGAATTCCAGGACTCCGTTAGATTGCGTGCTCGATCTCCATGCTCACAGCAATGCTACGGGGGTGTTCGTTTATGGGAACACGTACGACGACGTGTACAGGTAACTTCGATCCTTTTTTTATCGTTTTTCGAGTCTAAGGGGGATGGACGGTTTGAGAAGTCCCTACAGTTTTAGCTGGGCTTCGATTCTTTTGAAAAAAGGCGGCAATTCTTTCGGAAAATTCCCCATATTGATAGGAGAGCCGGGAAATAAATATTCCATGTCTACCTTATAAAACTTAAATTACTTAATTCATCGCCTTTTTCACCACTTGATTTCTCTCCTTCCGAGCTATAGTAAATCCTCGATAAAGGCACCAGAAGTTTCCCTCGATAAGTGGGCTTTATCGGCCAATCACGCGTCAGAATTGAAAATGACGTCAGAAGGATGTCTCTGTCCGTCTGGCGAATCAGAACAAAGCACAGGCCAGAGGACTTCTTATCTTTTGCGAGGTTTATATGTAATACGCTCATTTTCTGTTTTTTTAAATATTACATTGATTTAAGTTTATAATGTGATCGTTTTGAGAGTATTACTTGAAAAACTATTTAAATATTGGCGCTAAAAAGATAAAGTTCTGCTGAATATACATCCATCTGTGTCTTTGAAGTTTCTGCTTTATAAAGATGTGATTTTAATAGACAAATGTTCACTTAGAAATGATGAAAATAGCGTGGTTTTCGAGCAGCATATCCGGAGAAACATTACTTTCCGGTCCCCCTGATACATACGACGCTAATCCCACGGTTAATTTCTCCTACCATATTAATCTCCATCAACCACCAACGCAACGCAAAATGCATTCTCACCCCAAAGAATTTTAAACAGCACCCAAACCACGAACGCTAACGTACACACACTCGAAAGTCCAAGCCTCCAACCACCGTAAACTCCTTCGATCCTTTCTTCGCACGTTTCACGATGCAATATCGATCCCCGCGGGAGTCTCGCGCTTCCGTTTTACCGGCGGGAAATTTATCCGCAGCTTTGCATACCATTTGAATTTCAAACTCCCCTCGGTAGGTTAACTACGAGCCTTTTTCTTCGCGAGACTTTCATTACGGCGAAAAGCACGCGTACAAAGATTCGCGCGCGGCTCTTTGAATTGCAAATTTACGAGTGACAATCCGTCTAACCTACGGCTGGCCAGCCCTTCAGGTACGAGAGGCACATCGTTCTACCGAAATTATTGGCGCAACACGCCGAAGATTACGAGATCGGCGCAACGATGTACAATCAGGACACGCAGAAGGTTGGAACGGCACGTCGACATTTCTGTTCGATTCTCAAGGAGCACGTTAATTGCTACAGCATCGAGGTATCGATGTACGGATACACGAGGAAGGGGACCACGGCGATTTTTCCTTACACGGAGGAAGGATGTATCCTTTGGATTGTAATTCGTGGAAGAAAATTCATTTGTACGATTGGAAAGATGGACCTTGATATACGAAGGACATAACAGATTACAGATTGGGCCGGAATCTTGCGAGGGTGTTTCTCGAGTATTACAAATTGACCGGCTTAATTCCAGTCGGACTTCCGGATCAACCGTCCAACAAGCGGAGTCGACAATCTCGACCTAGACATCGACTTCCTAGAGAACCCAGACCGAGGACGTCCAGGACACCGGCTCCTGTGCATTTTGCCAGCTTTCACGAGTAATTATTATTTTTTTGTTATTTATTTATCATACGGGAATCACTCTTTGATACGACAGAAATCATGAGCAACAAAAGCGTAATGCAATATAAAAATTAAAATAAAAATAAAAGTTTTTAAACATAAATATTAAAAGTACAACTAAGTTTCGCTACAAGCAGAATTTTCAGATTCGCAGTACTTCGTAACTTAAGATTTTGCACGGCTGGCCAGAGTTTTTTCTTAAAGACATCTAATCAGAGTTCGAAGAAATTTCACCTATGAGTAATCAATCATATTGGTCGTTTACAAATCCGATTTAGGCAGCTAGTCGAGGCATAATTAGTTATGCACAGATAGGGCTTGAAGAGCTGAAATTTTCTTAACCCTTTGCGGTCCGAATTATTTTCTCAATTTTGTAGCGAGCTAAACGAAATTAGTCTCACAACATTTTCTACCGTTGATTATTCATATCTTTAAACGATAGGAGCAACTATAGGTACCGACGGACATTTAGATGATATTGCAAAATCATTGTGAAATTGGAAAGTCGATATTAATTCGTTAGAAAATAAAATGACGAGAAAAGCTATGTCGAGTACAGCTCGACATAGGACTGCAAAGGGTTAAAGTTCTCGATGGAGGATTGAGCAGAATTAACTGCAGATGAGAAACTCTTCTCACAGAAGACTTTTTCACGATCGGAATTTCCAGATACTTTCGAGAGGAAGCCGAACCGGTGTCGAGCGTTCCTCCCCTCAAAAACCACCCTCTTTCGAAACTTCCCCAAAAATTCCATCTCCAAGTCAACCTCGACCTTCTAACCAGCAAAAAAGCTAAAACAAAATTTTTGCCCACGATTGCTAGATACTTTCGAGAGGAAGCCGAACCGGTGTCGAGCGTTGCGTACCGATCGATGAGCGGCACGCGAATGAGCCAGCCTAGAGGTGGAATCGGCGGTGGAATTGGAACCGGAAGCGGAACCGGGACGGGCGTCGGCGGGTGCAGGAACCGGAGCTACAGGTTCCGGAGCCCCGGGGCACCGCTCGAAAGGGTGCAAGCCCTGCCGAGGCAACCCACCGTGCCGAGGCTCACTATTATCGATTTCAATCAGCTGACAAGGGGCGGTTTGGAGCTGGCTACCAGCAAGAACAGGGCAAAGGTCGTCCGCAAAGCCTTTAAATCGAGGAGATAGCGATCGTCTCGACTTCGATATCCTCCCGGCGGATACGACCAATTGATAGATCGGGCGAACGATCGACGGAGATCGTGGAAGATTCGCTCGAAAGAAGGAATTTCTTTGGGGATTGGTTTTGAGTGGATGGCTCGTTCCGGGGTGGAATTTAAGGGGAGGTGGTGAGAGATTTTTTAACCTCTTCAGGGGCGATTTTTTTTATAGAAGCTATTTTAATATCCTTAACTGTACACCGGAAATAACAGTCGGTGCAGTCACACCATAAGATTTTTATTTTTCTTGTTGAGAGATTCTGTAGTGAATAATTCATTATCAAATTTGTATTCTTTTTATTAATGATAGCAATTATAATTATAAAAACCTAAACGTCCACATATGTGGCTAAGGGCGTCAAGGGGTTGATGTTGTTAATGATTATTTTGGGGTGTTTCTGAGTGCAGGGGTGAGATTTAAGTCTGGGTCCTTTTCTCGTTTGATTGAGATTATTTCGAAACTTTGGAGGGAGAATTTAGAGTTCAGAGGCCACGTGAAACTTTGTGTATCAATATTCTTAATGATTTCGTGGTCCATCGAATTCAGAACTCTCCGAAAGAATCACCGGCGGGTTTTTATTATTATTTTTCCTACGTTCGACAAAACAGCTAAGCCACATTGTAGCAAGAATACCAAAGTAACCCTATCGGTTGATCGTAAAACTTCAATTTCCGGGATTAAAAGACCGATAGACCGCGGAACTCTCGAAGAACAATTTTGCATGATGTTATAACAACACGCTATTTCAAATATGTACGCGAATAACAAATTCCACGATAAACATCACGTTTAACGATCGTCGCACCATTACATATTCCATCTCTCGTTGCTCGAAGAAAGGGAAACTAACGATGCAACGTGAAGCAGCGTAGCTAGAATGCATTTCACCGTGGCAAGATCGATCAGGAAAGTCCCGTCGCGTGGTCACGCTCGTAAAGATAAATCCGGACGTATCGAAAAGAATGCCAAGGTGGATAATGGCGAGTGTATTATCCAAGCGATTCGAACGCATTATGGCTCACCGTAAAGAGTGATCTACAGCGCCATTACCTTCCTTTATCATCCGGCACGCGACGAGTAAAACTCACCCCTACGATATTCCTCGAGTCTTTGGACTTCCATTTCAACCCTATGCTTGAACCTGACTCTGCGATCATCGAATTTCTACGTTTTCTATACTTGTCGTCGATGCTACCATACGTTTTTGTAATTATAGTAGCTCCACATTCACGCAATAAACTTATTAATCCTTCAGGAACAATATACGGCATGCATCGGCTTCTAATTTAATTTGAGCGACGTGTTCAAACATCGGGTGTCCTCAAACGAGAATGAAACCTGTCCGCGGAGACTTTTGACGCTAGAACTACCAAACCGGTCAAAACGACCGGCACACAATTTTTTTGAAAAATTCTTCAAATATATAGAAGTCATAGAACAAATATTCTCCGTCGATCTCATCAAACATAAATTACAGAATCGATCACCTTTTCCGCCAATCCTTCTTGTTTCAAAGCACTTATTTAATATATTTAAATATAATAGATTTAATGCCGGTAAGTCTAGTGTTAAATATCGATGGGTAATCGTTTGTTGACGATTGAACGATGACTTTCTAAAAGCCAGAGGAACTAAAAATTACTAATCGCGCGAGCACATTTCAACGATTATACTTCCATATTTCAACTCCAACTGCAAATACATTCTTTCTACTCAAAATGTGAACCCCTTCGGACCCTGTGCACATTGTAATGTACATAATACTTTTCGTGTTGCATTTTATTACGTATAGGTTTAAAGTTAGTTTCACTTAGTTTTTTTTATACAAATATTTCTCAGGGTCTCCTTAATGTTACAAATTTTGCGCAAGGACCATATGTCCATTAAAATGTACATTTACACGTTACAAATAAAAATTATAATTGTAATTATATTAAATTATAATTTAAAAATTCGGGTCTGAAGCGGTTAAGAGCGTTCACCCATCACGAGTTATCAACAAAACATTCCAGCCAACTCGGCTCAACCACCTTAAGTTTGATTGTCACAACAAATGATCTATCTCGTCCGAGGACTCCTCAAAGAGGAAGATACCAGAAAAATACAAACAAGCCATCGTCATTGAATAAAAAGACATCTCCACGTACCTGAATGCGACAATTATGTTCCTAAAACTCAACGAACGCACGGTTGTCGGAGGCTCATCAATCAGGGTTGCGGAGAAGATGCAGGTACTTAGTCGGCCCTGTACACCTGGCCAGGTACGGAGCTAAAGATACGTGGGTGGCCGCGGGTGTGTCCGTGTGTCATTTAACATACAACGAGAGCCAGGAGGCGCCGAAGGTTTACGGAAGATGGTGCTTGCGAATTCGGTGACGAACGAATCGGCAAATCTAACGTACGTACATACGCGTCCGTTTCTTCTCTCCTTTTTCTTCCCTTCTCCCTTTATCCCTCTCTCTCTCTCTCTCTCAACTGTACTTGCGTTAATTTCTCTTTTCTTCTTGCGACCCGAACGATACGATGTTTCGTGTTTCTGTTGTTCTTGTTATATTTTTTTTTTCTCGTGTGCTCGTCGTATGCACCGCGACAAGACGATGCGCGTGTGTGGCGTTTATATGCGCGCGCGCGCGCACCTTCGATGCGATAATACGCGTCACACCACAATTACGTACGCGTGTGCGTGTTTCACGTGTCGGTGTTGCGTTTGTGTCGTGTTTCCTGTCTATATATATAGGTATACATATATATAGAAAATATATGTATGTGTAACAAATATATAAATATATATATAAATATATATTTATATATATTTATATATATATGTTATACGGATGCGTGTATGTACGTGTCAATCAATCGGAACTGAAGAGGAACTAAAACGGAAAGAAATGAAACTATAGCGAAAGAAGGGAGCAGACAAGCGGCCAGTAGCTCTTCTACTCCTGGGCTCGAGACGGAACTGGCCCGTGGGCCGTTCCGCTCAAGACCACCTCGATTCTTCTCCCTCTGCGCCCCCTCCCCCTCCCCCCACCTCCCCCCTCTCTCTCTCTGCTATCACGCATCCCCCTCGAGCCTCCCGGTACTTCGGGGTTGGACGAGACTAGGGCGGTGGTCGTTGAACCAAGTATATAGACGAGTCGTCTGCGTCGTACCGGTTGCGCACAAACAGACGTCTGTCTCACCCTTTCTATCCCGATGCACCCCTTGCCGCTCTTTCTGTTCGACGAGCTTTTACGTTCTGTCTCGGTTTTTCCCGAGTTTCTACGTTTTCCTTCTCGTTTCTCGACTTCTATCTTCCTCCGTCGCGGTCTTTCGGGCTTTCTTCGATCAAGGGACGACCCCTTAATCGTCTTTGCTAGCTCTCATCTACCTGCTGTCTTTCTCCCTCGCGATCGGTCTCTTTCGCCCGTTTCTCACCACCCATTAGTCTCTCTTCCTCTCGCTGCTTCTCTCTCTCCGTATCCATCACTCTATCTCTGTCTCTCTCTTTCTCTTCCGCCCTCTCTGTCTCTTCCTATCTCTACCTCTCTCCTTCTCCCTACCTCCGTCTCTCTCTCTACTTCTTCCTACCCCTGTCTCTCTCTCCAGGGCCGTCTCTCTCACCCTCTCCCACCGGGACGCACGCCTGGTCGTTTCTTTCCCTCCTGCCGACCACCCACCCACCCAACCACCCCCTTGCAGCGTGCTCTTTCACTCGCGGACTGCGAGTCCCCAGGTAAAGCTACCGAACGTCCACAAAGCCGGGGTAAACACGGACGGGGTGCAACGAGCCACCGACACGTCCGTGCACCAGTAATGGAGTAACCCTGGAATCGCATACTGGGGTCAGGACGGCACCCCCTGCCCTCCGCCCACCGAGTCACCCACTACAACTTCCTCCTGCCTCGCCATCGTGCAAATAAACTCTGATTTAGTATCGGGTATAGCATTATCGGTCCTTCGATAAGGGCTACGCGATAAACTAGTGCCTGCACTGAGATTAAAAAACGCCCGGATTTCGCCGAGGAACGTTTAACGCCGTTGCCGGCGGACTTGGGGTCTCCGACTCTGTAATTTTGCCAGTGAAACTGGTGAAATAGGAGGTAACGTAGAATTTCGAGGTCATTTCTATGGTAATTTGTATCTTGCGATCTTGGAGAGATTCTGTTTTATGTTTTAAAAGTATTTTGTGAACGATGCGATACGATAGAATTTTTCAAATTTGCCGCCTTTGCAGAAAAACTCGTTTGAATTGTTAGACACGAAGGTTACCTACGGTAATTTGCCCATGAAGCATCATAGGAGTATCGATTTAGTCAAATTTTCCCCCCTAAAATCGTTGCCTGTGGACTCGGGGTCTCCGATTCTAATTTTGCCCCTGGAAAATGTGAAGTAGGAGGTAATTCTCCATTTCGACGTCATTTCTACGTTAAATTACATCTTATAATCTTGGTGGAATACTATTTTAAGTTTCAGAAGTAATTTATCAACGATACGGTACGAAAGAATTTTTCAAATTTGCCGCCTTTGCAGAAAATCAATTAGAATTGCACGACAGGAAGGTTCTCTACGGTACTTTGTCCGCGAAGCGTCGTAGAAATATTGATTTTGTCAAATTTCCACCCTAAAATCGTGCGACCAAAATTGCATTCGCGTTTGCAAAATGCGAGTGGCACGTGAGGCCCTTCGTACGACCCTGGCGCGCCCAACCGAACACCCTGTGCAGCAACGACCACCGACAACCACCTACGAAGCCGAGGATAGCCGAATTTTGACGAATTTCCGCGATCTCGATAGCTGCGAACAGCTACGATGTGGGTGGAGACCGAGCCCGGCTAGCCGGGACTAACCCTTTCTACGGACACTTGTTATACGTGGAAAATTATCCTCAAAATTACGAAAACTTTCCTTCAACCCCCCATAACTCGAATATTTTCGCCCCATTGAAGAATAATTAGACGATAGCACATTAACAAATATTTAAAATAGAATTTTGAATAAAAAATATGAATGAAACTTGTTAACACTAAAACGACCAACGTGGTCAAATGACCGATTTCCAATTATTTCGAAAAATTGACCAAATTGATAGAGGAATCATGCAGTTAATATAACACTTCTATCTTATAAAACATAAATTACTTGATTCATCTATTGATTTCTCTTTTTTCAAAGTACTTAATTAGCATATTTGAATGTGATGCACCTTTTGTCATCTCTGAGGTGAAGCCATAGACTTCACTATAAATTTTCCTGATTTATGGCAAAAGATCTGATTCATTTTTGCCCGAAAATACGAAGAAACTTACGCTCCAACGAGATATTAAAAATAATACCATAATTTCGCATGCAATTATTCGCAAGAAAATCCTGGATGAATATTGAACGTGATTAAATGCAAAAGCATGAAATTGCAATTTGATTATTCACCTTCGTATTCATTCTAGACGCACATCGTTGTTATATTGATTTTCTCAACATTTATTTCTACGTGCACATAAATAAAACCGAGCAGCTTCCTAAATTTTGGCAAATATTGTAAAAAATCGAGTGCCGCGTCCATAAAATGGGAATTCGTTCGTAATACCGCGGTATATTTCAATTGTGCATAATTAATACGAGTAATTATGAATTGAGCCGCTGTTTCGAAAGAGGCACAAATATAAAGGTTTGCATTCGAACCTGCATAAAAATATTGATACCAATTTTCGAAAAGATTTACTTGCACTTGGTATCTGCGATACTTGCATATTTCTCAGTATAAATAATTTCAAATAGTCACAAACAGTCGAAGTAATTTAAGCCACTTGCGAAACAAACGGCGCAATTATCAGTTTGTTAACAACGAAACATTTATAAGTGCAATAAAATATAGAGAAATCGATATAACGATTTCAGCTGTTCTCCGCGTGCAGCCGTTTCAGCTACAGATTAATCGAATATACGTAAAGATATAGAAATATGCAAATTGCAAACTTACGTTCTGCAATCACGCGACGCATTCCATCCTGCAAATTCTTTGGTCAGCAGATTCGATGGATTTGATGATTGACACTATTTATTGTCCTTTCACTGACACATCACTGACGATTAATTGACGTTAACGTAAACTTTGAGGTTAGTATTCGTAAAAATATATATACGCGCAATTAATGAAATATTGCTACGTTCTAATATTTAAGATTAATAGTCAAGTAATTTCAAGTGATAGAATATGCTTACTTGATGAAATCAATCGGGAAAACTTTAAATATTATACTTTAAATAGTATATTATTATGCACCGGCGTCAGCTAAAGTGTCGCGTTTAATTCGATCACTTACATTTCCAATAGTCTGTTTTATTGATGTAACCTCATCCAACAAAAGACAGTACCGTTTTGTACAAATATTAAACAGAGTTTGGGTAAACACTTTTTATCTACGCACTGAAAAAAACGTCGAAAAAAGAAAGCGTTCACGTTTGAAACGAAACTACGAACCGGAAGTGAATCGTGGGAGGAAAACGGCATCTACTTTGACTCAATCATTTTTTAAGCCGCGGACATATAATAAAATAGGAACCACTAATATGAAAAATTAATTTGTTACTTTAAATAAAAAAGATTCGCGTGTAATAATTATTGTAGGTTGTGAATCTTGTTAGAAATCAAAACTATTTAAAACTTCGCAAGCGCGGGAGATTGATTTCGTCATGGTGGCGCCATCCTACGTTCTTTTTGGGTAAAACTTGCTACTACGTAAATTTCGAATTTATAACCTTTATAATCATTAAAGTATAATTTCTACTATGAAATTATATAATGTCGTAATACTCTAATGAAATAAATATGCAATTTAAAACCACGACATTTTTGCAGGCTACTTCATAAATAATGCAGGATTCCTTCATAAGTCGTTGGGAAATCTTCGAAAATTTTATCAACTACTATGATTTTTGCTTCTCACGATAAACTATCAAAGAATATCGCAAAAATATTCTAAAACAATATCCCATTTTCTGATATTCGTGTCAAAGAATCATCTATAACTACGTAACCGTGCAAAACGTACAATAACTCGATTAATTCGTCAACGTCAATTAATATTTCGACATTTAACGCACCCCGTAGATAAATATCGCAACAATATTCACCATTTAGCAACATCACGGCAATGTTCATCTTCTAGCTAAACATTTCGCACAATTTCAACGAGAAAGCACGCACGATCGTTCAAATCGCAACCGTCCCGAGTTTAGAACTAAACGAATGAACTCGAACGTGCAGAAGCGCCATCTTCGAAATATTTCTAGGCGGAATAAACGTTCATGGGGTTCATGGAACACGTAATGAGTGCGTTTCTCACACAGCGTCGCCATATTGCACAGAAGGAACGAGGAGGTGCAACCACGCCATTGTGCGTATCACGTTATTCCTCGAGGAACCGTTCGAGTATCGAGCCGAATAGACAACGGCGAACAACGTACGAATACGTTGTGATACAACAATTAACTACCGATAATACGCTGAAGGGCGGAGAGAACTAGCCAGAAGAGTACTAGGTAACAATCATTAACGGCAAGATTGCCCCTGATCCACCTCAGCCGACAAACGAAGCTTTTGTGTTCGATTCCTTTGATCGTTCGGATTTGAATTTTTTACTTGATACATTGTTCAAAATCTGTCTTTTTTCGTAACCAATGAAATTGCACGATACGATATCTGTCTCATCGATGAATCATTAGCCTTTCATCAGTTTGGGTATTATAGTGATCGAGTTTTGAATGCGCTATCCTGTCACGCTATTTCTAATGCTAATGGACGGACCCTTTTACTTTACGAAAAATGATGGATTATTTTTTAGCAATATTCTCTATCGTTTGGATTTAATGTATCGGGAGAAATAAATGTTCGGTTATTGAATACGTGGAATAGCGAAGATGATTGGTATTGAGAGTAATGGCGTTAATTTTTTTTTACGGAATTAATGCTAATTTATTAATGCTTTTTATCGAACATCGTTTTACGTTATTGCGCGGATATAATTTATGTATAGCCGCATGAAATATCTTTCGTCGAAGGTGATAATTTAATAAAACTACTTTTCTCAATACCTTAATTTAATTTTATGTACCTATTGTATATTATTTATCAAAGTATAAAGTGAAACAATTTTACGCGTCGATCTCTTATCCGAAGTTTAAAGATGAACTCAGGATTATTTTTCATTTCAGAATTAAATTAGATGAATGGACAACATGTACAGTAACAACATTGATCCTTGGGAGCCAGGTTACGGACCGGAAAGAAGAGGACATAATTCGGACTACGACTATCGTAACGAATATGGAAGCAATCGTTCGCCGGACTATGCGGAACATCGTGACACCGATCATCGCGACAGGGATCACCGAAGCCCGGATTATAGAAATCATCGCGGCAGGGACAGAGACAGAGAAAGGGATCGTTCGAGGGACAGAAGAGATCGCAGCAGAGACGACAGAGACAGGAGTTACAGAGACAGAGAAGATCGTTATGGAAGGCAAAGGGACAGGGATTCTATAGAGAGAGATAGAGATCGGGATCGTGATCGCGATAGAGACAGAGAACGTTCTAGAAGAGACAGAGATAGGGATAGGGATAGGGATCGTAGAGGGAAACGGGAAGATCGAGATCGTGATCGCGACGACGATCATAGCAGAGAGAGTATGGACTTTGAGCATGATCATGGTCGTGCCTATGGCTCGTCCATGGAAGGCATCCACTACAAGTCTCAATCTCCGAACAACACCATAATGATTCGCGGGCTCGCCCAGCACATTACAGAAAATGACGTAGGTTGTCAACTTAGTGGCCCGACATAGTGGCCACTCGTGAGCCAACATTCCCAAGCCTACATCTCTGTTATCATTATGTGTGTATCACAGGTGCGGCAAGACATCCTCAACTGTGGTCTCATGCCAAAGGACATCAGGCTGATTCGTAAAAAAGATACAGGTAATTATCATTAAGTTAGTAATTTAATACTTTCTCTCCATATTCATCGTGTGTATCAATGAATTGCTTTTTATTTTTTCTGCCGGTTATCGTAGCCTTATACGTCGGTATAAAATACTTTTTTCTTTTTTTTTAATGTAATTACCTGGTGAAAAATTGTTTGGAACAGTTACATGCTTCAAACAATTTTTTTTAATTTCGTATTATATACCATAAGAATTTTAATTAACATTGTATCGGTACCAATCATGCATTCCCTAAAGTTTTTGAAGTATCTAATAGTTAAATGTAAATCGGTATTTGATTTCCTGCTCGTGAGATAAGGTAAGTCCATTACAAATGCAGGAAGAATATTTTGGAAGAAAAGTCATCATTGTTAGTCATGCAATGGCAGGCTAAATATAATCCTTAGAAAGCATTGATATCGAAGTAGATCAGCCAATCGAGTCTACGCAATTTACACTTTTTCGAGTAAACTCCTAAATCACAACTGGTAACAACTGTTTTCCAATTGTACAACTTAAATCTCATTATCAGGTATCTGTTTTAACACAATTCGCCCGGATATTAACTTATCTCAAAAAATTTTGGGGCGGGTAATTCGTACGATTCTTCCGTTGTTCCATCATTCGAGTCGTCCTAATGAAAACATAGAAAAAAAAAAGAAATAGGAGGCCAAGAGATTTCATTTCAAATAGGGGACTGATGACGGTATAAGAAAAAAAAAATAAGCCCGCGTAATTTCAAATTACGATCGAAGTACGAACGTTACGAAGTTATCTCTCACCCGAATAGAATTCGTTCGGCTGAGCTTTAGGCAAATGGAAATGAAAGCAAGCGACGAAGCGAAGAAAAATACTTCGTTCGAAACTCAGTCTGTCAATGGTTGGTGCTGTGATTGCCTGCCCTCTCAGAGTAGAGACTCCCAGGCAAAACGTGGATTAACTTTGGATATGTGTGTATTTGCTCTGTATAGGTGCTTCGCGAGGTTTTGCATTCGTCGAGTTTAACGCGACTCAGGAGGCCGCACGGTGGATGGAGATGAAACAGGTAGAAAGAAGTTCAGTCCAGATACCCAACCGATGCGTTGCACGCGTGCCACCGACGCCCCGTGGCGGCAAGGCACGGTAACGCAGCCCCCTGGCCTTCCCATGGCCATGGCTGTGCACCTATCAAAGGCTACTTCAATCTACCGTACCAAATTATTTATCTAGGAGACCCCACATACTTTGCAGAATTTTATTAAATCGCTCGCAATACCGTCTACGAGAAAGTTAACGTATTATCGAGAAAGAGAGAGAAAGAGAAAAAAAAACGGAGAAGACCGCGACGCGTGCTTTTACCTATCCTCTATCTGTCATAAAAGTTCATGGACTAACACATGAAGATCGGAGGAGGGTCATTCCAGTCGTCTTATCATTTATCTATGATGCATACTATTCGGCATGATAATTATTCAAATCACACTTTGCTACGTAGTACATATACACGTATATGTACCGATCATACAATATGCTTTTTCACTATATCATTTTAGACTGCTTACAATATTCAAAGAATCTTCTAGAATAACGTCTTTACTGCACGATTACAGTTTACTTTGAAGTATGAGAAATTAGTATGCAAGCGATCATTGTGCGTTTGCTTGACGTTTGTTTGGTTTCTTTAAAGTTGACCATTTTTTTGTAACGTCCGAATACAATAAGAAAGAAAAGTATCGCGCATGTATACTCTAGTATCGGTCCACAAGTCGTGTGGAATGGCCCAAGTTAATGAAAAAAAAAGAGCCCACGACAATTTTCTTTACTGTTCGTTTGAGACGGAAAACTATGAAGTAGAAAACTATAATTTCGTCAACCAAGAAGGAAGTTTACGGGATAAACGGAGGCCTTGGGAGGATATTGGACGCGATAACACTGAAATTCTCTGTTTCAGGGAGTACTGATGCTGCAGGACCAATATCGCGCCCTCATGCAGTACAGTATACCGAAAGATTGCCATGTAGATAAACCACCAGCGAAGAACACGCAGGATTGGCATTGCGTTAAGGTTTGTACAATTTGCAATTTCCAATCGAAAAAGGGAGTAACATTGTTCCTACGATAACATCGTTTTCTTGCAGTGTGGCGCGCACAATTTCAAAAGGCGCGAAACCTGTTTCAAATGTTCCGCCTCGAGGGCGGAGAGCGAAGAAGGCGGAGAGGGCAGCGACGAAATTAGTCCTCATCCTACAAACACCGTCCTTCTTCGAGGACTGGACGTTTTAACAACCGAAGACTCCGTTCTCCAAGCGATGAAGAATCTATCATCCATGCCGATACGCAGTATCCGCATAGGTCGCGATTCCCTCACAAACACCTCGAGAGGAGTCTGTTATCTGGAAATGGGCAATGTCGTGGATGCAATGTACTTGCATACAGCCCTCACGAAACAGGGTCTGGTTGTCGACGGTAGGAAAGTCGAGATAACGTATTGCAAGCTTCATCAGATCAATAATGCCAGCACGTGGAAGGCGAACGACAACCAGCCGCAAAGATATACCTTGGACGATGTTGCTCAATTGGCAGAATACAGTGCCAACTTGTACGCTAAAACACCCGCCCAGAAGGCACACTATCTTCAGTATTATACGCAATATTATCAGAATCAAATAATGCAAGGCTCCGCGATCACCTTGCCATCGTTAAATCAGACTGATAGGGTTAACGCGGCTGCTGCTGTTGCTCAATCCGCGATTCAGCAATTGCAAGCATCTAGGAAGTTAGGAGATAACGACGAGATGAAGGGCAGACCGACACCGACGGCACCTACTAGCACGTCATTGGCGAGTGGAAGAGTGCCTGCTCATGCCAACGATGGCAAAGTTTATTGTAAGCTTTTCACCGCAAGGACGTAATGACTTTGTACGTTAAGAATTAATAATCATGATGTCCTTTCCTTACAGCCGTTCCAGACGTCAGTACCTATCATTACGATGAATCCTCGGGTTACTATTACGACCCGAGTACAGGATTATATTACGATCCTAACTCGCAATATTATTACAATAGTCACACGCAACAGTTTCTCTACTGGGATGCAGAGTCATTTTCGTACCAGCCGGCAAAGGTAATTGTATACGTGCAACTAATACAAATATTCCGCGATACTCGAAACTGTCGCCCCGTGAAATTTTCCTTCAGCATCGCACAATATAGAAAATAATCTATCGACATTGAATTAACTCTTCTATCGTTACTTTGTCGATAGACCGCCACAAGCGTAACGCAAACACCAGGAACTACGACGAGCGGAACCACGATAACTGCCACGGCGAGCAGTGTTGATTCACCGAGCACCGTAACCAATCAAGCTACAACCTCCGTCGCAAATGCGTCCCAAGAAGCTGCGAAAGATGACGAGAGCAAGAAGAAAGACAGTAAGCAGGACAAAGTGAAAGTCGCGAAGAAGATAGCGAAAGACATGGAACGCTGGGCGAAAACTCTGAACCAGAAGAAAGAGAATGCAAAGAGCAACTGGAATTCCGAGTTCGCCGGCGGCGATGGGAATCAGGGTATAGGAAGTGGCGCCGCGGATGCAGGATATGCTATATTGGAGAAGAAGTCCCTAGCCAATCCTTATCACGAGGACGAAGACCAAAGCGGAAGCAATGGTCTCGTTGCTGCCTATGGCGGTGGCAGCGACACGGAAGAAGAAATCGAAGACGTCCAGCAAGAGGAGAGACAGCACACCGATTGGAGTAAACTCGCGTGTTTACTCTGCAAACGTCAATTCCCCAGCAAAGAGGCTCTCCTTCGACATCAGCAGTTGTCTGATCTTCACAAGCAGAACTTGGAAAATTGGTATCAGGTCCGTGGCCTAGATCCGAATGATCCTCAACAGAGGAACAACAAGTACAGAGACCGTGCTAAAGAGAGAAGAGCAAAGTACGGCGAGCCGGAGCCTCCGCAGCCGAATAAACTTAAGGAAAAGTATCTGAAGACCAGAGTCGAAGATATTTCCGTGTCTTACGAGGAACCTACGAGAGCCGGGATCGGCTCTGATAACGTTGGCAATAAACTGCTCCAGAAAATGGGCTGGAGCGAGGGAATGGGATTGGGAAAATCCAATCAAGGTAGGACAAGTATCATCGAGGCTGAGAGAAGAGTCCCCACTGCCGGTTTAGGAGCGAAATCATCGTCCTACAGTGCGTTACCCGGCGACACTTATAAAGATTGCGTGAAGAAAATGATGTACGCGCGCTATCAAGAACTGTCCGACACGTAATATGTTCGGTAATTGTCACGTATAGTTTTTATATATAAAAGTACTTGTACTCATTTTTCCATAGATGTATAAGTATCCACATGCATTACCCAAATATAGTAAACGGCGAACTACGTACTGGTAATTGGACGGTGATAAAAATCGATTCTTGGGAATACACGGTCCGTGGACGGTGTGAACTTTACTTTGTTTCACGGTATCACGTTTCTTTCATTTCGGAAACGAGGGATCTTCGTGAGCCGTTTATCGTGAAAGTTGTGAAAGTCACTATAGCGTTAATGTGAAATTGTGATTTCTTCGATGACTGTACGACATTGTACTGAGAAAGATAAGTATTCTGAAATAATGTATAATTGGAAGTAAATCTTCTCGGAAGTTGGCATCAATACTTTTAAATGTTTAAACGTAGATATTTAAGTATCTCGATTTAAAGGCAAAGTGACTTAAGCGACTTTGAAAATAAATGGCTCGTATATAGCGAGGAGGAATAGAAGAAAAAGGTACTTTTTCGCACACGAATCATCCGTTGTCACACGGATTTCGAAACCATCGCCGTCGATGTTAGTGAATTAAATAGCATTTGTCAAGTAAGAGATGCTCATAAAAAACAATTTTAGAATCTGATCAACGTAATTGTGATATCTTTTTCAGCTTTATCGCGTCGTGATACTTTCTACGTACGGATATGCAGTCTTGATGTTTTTCTTTTTTTATATTTAACACTAGAACTACCGGCTTTGTATCTGCTATGTTTAAATATACTAATTGAATACTTTGAAACGTGACGAATCAAGAACATGACATCCCCTATGAATTTGCGAATTTTTTGAAAAAATTGCAAACCGATCGCTTCGACAGACTTGGTAGTTTTAGTGTTAAAAGAAAAAAAAATTGGACAGTAAACGAGAAATATATTTTAAAGAGAATAGTTCGATGTGATACCTCACATACGTCGAAATGCATATTCGTAGATGTTGATTGGAAGATTTTTTTACGAAAAAAAAAAAAAAAGGAAGTACAGTTATGCTATCACCCAAGAATGTAACTGCGTAACATTCGAATGCCAGTAACAAAGTAGTTTGAGAAGAGAAAAAAAACAAGAACGATCATGTTTAAGCAATTCTTGTCTAACGATTTATGCACAATACAGTACTTTACACTTGATGAGTTAAAAATGATGCTTCGAAGCATTACGAAATGTCTGATAAGACTTTACGAAAGTTTCTCATTGGTTCGATGAAAGTCAAAATACAGCAATTTGATTTTTATTTGGAATTAAGTTGCGATAGTGATTTCATGTTGCTTCTACGAAGATAAGTGAAAATTCTAATTTACTTCTAAATCCGGAGCAAAGTGAATTAATCACTGGCATATCTTATATTTATTACATTATAACGAATTACATTGATTTTTTGTAATTCCCCAACAATGTAATTATGTCAGATTTTACGTAAACATATATATATATATATATAAATTTATATATATATATACATGCATATATATAGATGGATAGATAGTTATATTTATGTACGTATTATATGTCGATCTTTCTTTCTTTCCTTTTTTTTCTGTTTTTATTAATATTATTTACGTCGTACTTTTTTTGGATATCGCGCATTCATCGCTATACATACACATTTCTACAGCCATTCTTACACTTTAATGTTAATTTTTTTTTAATTGAAACCTGCAATATTCATGTAACGAGCGATACATGGAGAAGGTGGAGTAATAAAAATACACATTCGGCATTATTGCTTCTACAATAAGGTACAATGCATTTTCATTTTCATCGAATTCAAGAATTAATTCGACCTTTTCAACTTACAAGCATTTTTTTTAGAAATTCTTCAATCCCTAATTTCGCTTTGGTTTCACTCTAAACATAGCTGTATAATTCGTTCTAATCGTCACTTCGTAATTATATGTATATATATGTAATCTTGGCGATACTTTTCAAAGAAAAGTTCGAAGTCAGGCAACTTCGAAATGCCAAGTATTTTCCTTTTAATGTAATCGTTAAAAACTAGTTCATTAAACAATACTTTTCATTTACAAGGAGACGTTCGAATCGATCATGGCAGACATTGTTTTAACACAAAGTCAATTATTTCGATAATTACATATTCTCCGTTTACTTTTCTTTTATTGCAAATTTGACGTTCATAGATATATTTATATATATATTTTTTTGTTCTCAGATTTCGTAATTCGATATAATAAATATCCTATTTATAACACACCGGTAATAGATAATATACTATAATTAGAGCAGGCCCGTTCTTTCAGTCGTAATTAAAGTAAATGATACAATTTAACGAGAGCCGACGCTAAATCGATATATCGATTATTAGATATCATTATTAATGGGAACACTACGAGCATCTATCCATGTAAAGGAGGAATTTGTACTATTAAAATCTGCATTTGTTTTAAAAAACTTTGACTTTCGCGGAATTGATCGTCAACCCGGCCAGGAACAGAATTAGGAAATATATTATTTACTATGAAGTTCCATTATATACGTACTATCAATCGAACGTACAATCGGCGTACGAATCATTAATAAAAATTTTATCAGGAAATTCCGATAAAGGAATT
The DNA here is from genome assembly GCA_963989415.1 of Cerceris ruficornis. Classification (NCBI taxonomy): domain Eukaryota; kingdom Metazoa; phylum Arthropoda; class Insecta; order Hymenoptera; family Crabronidae; genus Cerceris; species Cerceris ruficornis. The sequence goes on along the minus strand of OZ022526.1, from coordinate 16,435,466 downwards.
TCATAGAAGATGATAAGAGTCAATACTTCGATAATTCATATTTGTTTGTTTTTCTTCCGATAGTATTATAAAACATTCACTTATTCTATAAACACTCTATGCTATATCACACGATACAAAAAAAAAAAAGATATTTCCATCGCGGTAACTCGCGTGAGATCACACGGAACAAAATTCCGTAGAATGTAGAGAGGATACACGGTATTCGTAAGGACAACGAACTACGACATTTATTATTCTGCTTCTACTTTAGCAGCGCGTTATGTCTTGTCTTTACGCGAAAAATTGATAATGGAAACGGTAAAAATGTCTAACGCACCGTTATCTTGTGCGATATCTGTGTAAAATGTTATTTCAATGAAATTGAGCTTCAAAGTCACTGGATTAAATGCCAGCAATTGGACTCTAGTAATTAGAAACAACTAAATCGTACCGTTTCAAGTAACTTTAACTTTGAATACTTGAGGTAGCATGAAAATGAAAAGAATCGAATGAAACATACCGAAATTAAACATCCGCTAAGATCCAAGAATACAGCGGTCTCAGTTGATGATTCAGAACTCTGTATTCAAGATTACTAATTCCGTCAGTGTCGTATCTTCGCGCGCTATTTTCTAGATTCGCGAATCTCGCGCTGCTCGGCGGTTCCTTCCTGTGTGTTAACATGTAATACTGAGCCACGTCTGGCCCAAAACGGGTGACCTACAAGTACAAACAAATACAGTGCGGTATATTTAAATTCACGAGGTAAATTTCTGTTGGAACTTGAACTCCATGTACCTGAAAACCTCTTGATTGCAGACGGCTGTAGAAATCATCGTCCTCACCACCCCAGCCATAGAAAACATTGGAGAAACCATTGACCCTTTCAAACTGCTTGCGTGTAAGAGCAACCGCCCCGCCGAATAAGCCGGTATAAGGTAAATTATAACGGAATGTATTGACGCTGGAGCTCATGTGCCTCGGCATTTTCGTACAGGCGTATATATTTTCAGGATTCTGAGGTATTAAGTCTACATCTTGAAATATGAAACAATGGAAGTCGTTTACTTTCGTTGCTTCCGCATAGCCGACGTTGAAGAGCTTGGCACGATTGAATTCGCGCATAGGACTCTGTTCTATCACGAATATTCTATAATCGAGATTTTGAGCTTGTAGAAAGGGATGAATATAATTCATGAAAACAGCCAGCTGTGATTGTCGATTTCTATAGGGCAGTATAATGGCCACATTGAACAGCGGATGACAATTGAGTGGCTTCCATTGACCACCGGGTAATATTCCTAATCGTCGTGCCATCGCTACTGGATCTTCTCGAGGATGTTCCTCAGGATACAACAAATGAGAGGGTTTCCTCGCGTTGATCGCGATCGTACAAGAATTGTCTCTCGGCGGATAGGATCGTTCCATTTCATCGTAAATATCTTCAGTCTTTACGAAATTATAATGCGATGCGAATCTGGCAGGATTCAAGCAGTAACACAAAACCAGAATCGTGGTCACGGTATACGATAGACCACGCGCATAATCATAGAAGAATGCTATGAACATCTTCAAAATGTTAATGACGCTTCTCATCCTAACCTTCCTTTCACGTTTCCATCGGCATTTAAATGAAGATATTAACTGTATTCTAACAGAATATCCGAATTGTCGGCATTATCGATGCTCTTCACGCAGTTTCGAGCATTATTTGACGATGAAGAACCATTAGAAGTTGGAGTGAAATGTACCCACGTTGAATATCCTCGTTTCTCCGGAGCTCGAACGTTGCAGGCAGTTGCAGACGACGGACTGCGGCAGATTGTTAATTCGAATAGTAGCATGGGCTATCGCGCATGCGCAGCATTTATATCAGCTGTGTGATATCAATTCAAATGATTCAGATGGTCTCTCAATTGCTTTCGATGATTATTCAATCAAATCGCGTATGTCGTACGCGTTGAAGTGTACTTTCATGAGCGCATGCATTTAAATGGATTCGATGGCCAATGAAGAACGAACGTGAAGCGTATAAATTACTTATTAACGCTTTATTTAAAGCTCTCTGTACATCGAATCTCGTAACACTTTAACGACGTCAGATGCTAGGTTTTCTAGCATCGGTATCCGTTATAAATACATTTCTTTTCTCTCCGTCGTCGATCAATTACATTCGTGCAATATAGAATTTATATATTTTTCGTATAACAAATACATTCGCCGATGAACCGAAATCAAATGAGCAGATTTGAAGAGAATAGAAATCAGATTGGGAGGTACTGTTAGAAATGCAGTCACAGGTTCATTCATTGCATTAGTATAGAAAAAATTTTAACACTTTTTAAGTCCTTATTGAGTTTTATAATAAATTATATTGGCCCGCCATAATTTTCTCTTGTTTTCTCGGCACGCCCCTAAGAAAGTCCGGCCGTTATTGACTCAAGCGATGAAAGACATCCAGAGCATCCGTTACAAACTTATCCATCAGCGATCGTGTATGATTCGGGGTAGGTGCCAGCCTTAATTTCTCTTCGCCCTTCGGCACCGTCGGATAATTTATAGCTTGAACGTAATGACCTTTCTCTTTTATCAATGTATCAGCTATTTGACTACACAACAGTGGATCACCGATCTGCAAAGTCATAGTCATTAAAACATCTGTAAAACAGTAGAGGACGTAAAGGAATCGGGAATGTATCATTTACTTTTAATGGAATAATGTGCGACGGTGACGATTCTAAAGGAAGACCGGCGGCACTTAGAATAGACTTCATATAAGCTACGTTTCGTTGATGATTGGCTCTCAACATCCTTCCTTCATCCGACGTTAATATCTCTATAGACGTTAAAGCACCGTACAACACCGTAGGTGGCAAAGAGGTCGTAAATATGAAACCAGCCGCGTAGCTTCGTATCATGTCTATCAAATTCGCCGAACCGACGATATAACCGCCCACATTTCCAAATGCTTTTCCTAGAGTACCCGAGATGATGTCCATTTTATGAAGAACCCATTCACGCTCTCCGATACCCGCTCCCGAGTATCCGTATAATCCGACGGCATGAACTTCATCGACGAACGTTAACGCGCCGTATTTGTGGGCGACGTCGCATAATTCCTCCAAAGGACATACGTCACCCGTCATGGAATGTACAGTTTCAAAGGCAACAATTTTTGGTACGTTATTATCTACCCTGGATAAAAGCTCTTCTAAATGTTCTACATCATTATGCCTAAAGATATGCTTGGGAACACCGCTGTTCCTTATGCCTTGGATCATGGAAGCATGATTACCGGCGTCCGAGAAAATATGACAGCCCGGTAGAAGCTTGGCTAGTGTAAATAAGGTTGAATCGTTGGCCACGAAGCAAGAGGTGAACAGTAATCCGGCTTCTTTTTGATGCAGAGAAGCTAGCCTCCTCTCCAACATCTCGTGCCCCACGGAATTGCCGGATATGTTTCTAGTACCTCCTGCACCCGCTCCAAATTTGTCTAAGGCTGCCCGAACGGAGTCAATAACCGCCGGGTGACGGGACATGCCCAAGTAATCGTTGGAACACCATACGGTAATAGGTTTCTCGCCCCAAGAATATTCCATTGCCTTTGGAAAATTCTCAGCCAAGCGATTCACCTTTTTGAACACTCTGTAAGAATGATCCATTTTCTTCTTCATAATTTGTTCGTGAAAGAACTCCTCGTAAGGGAAACTCTGTTCCTCGTTGTGATTCAGTTCCCCCAAACTAATGACGTCCTCCTTTACCTCCAGGCTTGCCTCCTTTATGGCATCTTGTTCTTTCGAAAGAAATGGACATTGACTCTCTATGGCTTCGTGAATCTGCTGAGCTTCTCCAGATTCTGCCTGCGTGCTGCACAGCCTAGACATCACTGGGCAGTACTGACGATAATTCATTATCACCGATGATCCGTAATTGCGAACGTAATTCGCGGAAAGACGTGTCAAAAACGGGCAAGGCATGTTGTTCAAATGACCTGAAACATATGGCATTAACGCCTGTATCAGCCGCATAAAATTACCTCCGCTCGGCGACAGTGTCTCCCGATGAATCGAAAGTTTCGTAGAAATTGCAGAAAGAGAAAGGGAAAAAAAATAGCATTAAAATTACAAAGAAATTTCGCAACGTAACGAGCGTAAGATTGCCCAATTTCGAGTCGGCCGAGCGAGTCAAAAATTAAGGTCAAACGTAACCGAATGCCCCGAGGCTGAAAGAGTACGAAGAGAAAATGACAAGACATATGACACAGCATTAACATGAAATTTAGAGAATGCCTTACCTTTAACAGCGTTAACGAAATGACAACTGGCAATGTGACGTGTCCGTTGACAACCCAACTGAAAGTACGAGATATTTGATCGTTTGGAGTTAAAGCGATAAACGAGATGAAAATTTCGTGGCTAATAGCCAAACGAAAGAAGAATCAGGTAACGGAGCACAGAGAGAGCGAACCTAACAACCGCTCACTTCGGCTTGCTGCCCGCAACTGGTGCTCCGTCAGGATTGCAAGATTCGTTTACTATCGAACGCGAAAACACCGTATCGATTCGAGAGGTCGAACAGCACGTTCGTTTGTGACCCAATTTCCGTTCGCCACTTACATCCCAGTTCCTCTTTCGTTGACCTTCGTAAAATTGTTCTTTCTTTCACTCGAATCGCTCGACAATTGCAACAATACTACTGGGTTATTGTAATCTATGAAAACTTACGTCATCCGAAAAGAAAGAAAAACGAAATGCTCAGAAAACCAACTTGTATGTTTACGGATAAAAAAAACAGCATAACGTTACGTACATACTTTTGTAACATCTGCATATAATTATTCGGGTTAGTCAGCTGTACGTTTGATAATTTAAAAAAGCAATTCCCGTGCTAAGGGTTTATTAATACTTTTGTTGAATTTAAATCTGTGACGCAAGTGTACGTCGACTTAATCGTCACAGTTTCTTCGACCTCTCACGATGACTCAGTAAAATAATAATCCGCAAAATTCATGGGCGATAATGAACGGCTCTTCTGCAATGCTCGTTTTTGATACATCGTGTATCATCGTCCTATCTCCGACAATTAACAATGACGATTGAAACATCGATTCTAATCTCTTATAGATCTTATCCTACGAAGCAGTTCTGATAATTCTCAAGGAACGATCGGCACATTTTCTACCGTCATTAATTCACTTCCTGTATGCCGATCATCGTTGACGTCCATCGATATCATGCGATTACTTAATTAATCAATACACGCAAGGAAGAAGCGTTTGCATGCCTCTGACAATAAAATACGAACGTTATACAACGTACCGTATCGATCCAATTTGAAATTACGGCAATTTCGTCCGTTCTTAATTAACCGTTTGACGGTTAAACTCTTTTTTTGAATAGTCATAACAATTCTCAAGAGAACAACATATTGAACGCGGCTTTTTGTAAATTCTGGACTAATTAAAGTTTATTGTTTACTCTGCTGTTCACTGACGAGATTCATAAATAAATCATGCCTGCGGATTAATATTTTTTAAGGTGGCCCGGCTGACGTAGCTATTTGAATAATCTATCGTCCAAGATAAACAAGAATTCCCAACGAGTTCGATTAATAGGAAATGATATAAATAGAAGTTATATTGACACTTTGAGCGCGAAGAAATTTTTGCGGATCGGTGAATAATAATTTGGCGACCGAAAGACCTTCTGTTTAATAGAAATTCGGAAGGTCAAACTGTAAAAACTGTAAATTACTATTTGCGTCATCGTATTTAAATATTCCGACTCTAATTGGGCATGTGTTTATCGATAAGCTGCGATAAAATTGTTTGTTTGAGCGCATATATGCGTCAGCAGTGCTCAATGGTTAATTGACCCGTTGAGTACCACAGACGAATATATACGGTCTGAGAGAAAAATCTGATTATAGTTTATAGTGCACGTATATACGATTAAAACTGAAAAACAGAAATATCACCGTTGAAATATGATTACGCAAATAGTTCTTTATAATTTGTATGCATTAACATTATGATTTTCTGATAAAACGGTGGCGATTGATCGCCAAACAAATGATTACTTTTCAATATTCAAAGATAGTCTCCATCTGCAACAGGGATAATAGAATGAATGACAATAACATTGTAGAGGAAGCTATCGAATACACTCACCATATTGCGGAAATAAAAGAGGCTTTAAAACCGCAAAAAAGCAGGAGACGAGTCCTGCAATTGTTCCGTTCGGTGCAACGGTCCGCTTGCAACTAAGTTCTCCTAGGAGCCTTCAAGATCTAATGAAAGTTAAACCGCTCCGCGTTAAACTTTTCCTCTTTCCTGCGTGCACATAAACGCGCTCCAGGTTGACGGAGTTAGCCGACCAATCGACGTCCTCGGAGGAATCGTTCGTTTCAATTCACCTTGCGTTTAATAAGAGATCTTCATGCAAATACGCGTGGCTCTATATACTTACATGCAAGTTGTACGTAAGCATAGTTTCCACGCGCCGCGTGTATGCGTGATCGCACGTGATCGAAATATTGTTACATCGATGATTTACGGATCGATCTTTACCGATGATTATCTATAACACGAAAGTTCGATTTTATGTCGCGGTAAAGGGCGATGATTACGTTTCATATTTTAAATCGCGCTCTTCTTGGCGCGATAAAGGCTCTGCGCGAGGAAGAATTTGAATGTTGTAGTTGCGTAATTTTCGTTTTACCGCTTGTAATAAGGAAGTTAAATGAGAGCGATTTCATATTGTCCGTTTATTTGTTTCATTCTTTTTGTTTCTATCTTCGTGGTTGCTGGGACAATGGGAAATACCCGGTATTACTTATTTTCAGTGATGATACCATCCGCATCCTCGTCCATTCGGGAGTCCCCACTGTAATGGGAGATAACGATGTAGAATACTTTAGAGTTTTAGTTTAAATTGTGCTGACTATGACAAACGATCCTTCAGTTTAAATATCTTTATTGGATTTTATGTTTCTTGCCATTTCGTGTCATGACTCGCTGACGAATCGGCAGAAATGACGGTCAAGTACCGCTACAATTCGAATTTGTAGTTAGATATCTTTTGTTTTTGGCTGTTTTAAGAGATCAAGCGGAGAGGAATATTATTCATTGTGATTAAAAAAGGATCGAAATTACCTGTAATATTTATTTGCAAGCCTAATTTCCACTCCGTGATGTTATTTCGCAAGTTCCTTCTATCAATTGCTGAATTTTGCAAGCTAAGTCTTTCAGGATTTCAATTCCGCTATGTTTCGCAATTCAACGTGTTAATTCTCTGTATTTTTTATTTAAATATTTAATTTCAACTATTCTATTGAACTGTAGATGAGACAGACAAATGATAAATAAAGAATTTATTAAATCGAAAACACTGTGAAATTTTTTTTACTACTACCTTTGTTCTAATCCTTAAAATTCCATACTCCCTACAAATTTCTAAAGAACGTATCATAATTAAGAGTATTGTTAATTAAAAAATTGTTGGTAACATTTGAATCTCTCAAAAGTGGCAGAAAATAAACGTTGTGCATAGAAATTTCGGTTCCTCCTGGCCATGCAACGGCTCTTAAGCCATAAACTATGGGAATGCCGAAAGAGTGGAAACTCGCTATGTTCAAGGTGTTCTAGCGCCACTGCTTTCAGCGCCATCTAGTTTTCGGTAATTTTCTGCATTTTTCTCTGGCGGGAAATAACCCCTCAAAGAAAGACCAATATTGAAACACTAATATCTCGCTCATTTCTTGACAGATTAAGATGCCGTTTGTTTCAACGTCTTATTTAGAGTCTAAACTATCGATGTATTAATGGAAGACATTGAAGCACTACTCGTTTGCTTGCTACAAGTAAGTAAATATTTGCCAAAGATAAAATATTTTTTTTAAGAGGCCTGCAACTTTATATAATATACCATCTGAAAGGGCGTGTAAAACTGCGTTAAACAAAAAAAGGATCAGCTCTCTAGCACCTCTAAAAGCCGAGAAAACTGAAAATAAAATTATTCGGGTTTCGAAAAATGTATCCCGACAGATGGCGCCACCGTCGCGACGACCAGAACCTGTTAAAACAATGAGTTTCCACTCTTTCGGCACTCGTATAGTTTATGGCTTAACTTTAAAATACATCGAATATATTTTCTCCTTTTTCTCGGCTTCTAGAAGTGATAGAGAGATGATCTTTTTTTTGTTTAACGCGGATTTTCACGCCCTTTCAAATGATATATGACATAAACTTCCAGCCGTCGTAAAACAAACATGTTATTTTCCCGAAACTTTCACTTACTCATAGCAATTAAACGAGTAGAATTTAAATGTTTTCCTCTGACATATCGATAGTTTAGACTCTAAATAAGAAGTTGAAATAAACCGCATCTAAATCTGTCAAGAAATGAGCGAGATATTAGTGTTTAAAAATTTGTCTTTTTTGAGGGATTATTTCCCGCCAGAGGAAAATGCAGAAAATTACCGAAAACTAGATGGCGTTGAAAGCAGTGGCGCTGGAACACCTTGAACATAGCGAGTTTCCACTCTTTCGGCATTCCCATAGTTTATGGCTTAAGGGGCTCGTATAGCCAGAAGGAATCGAAATTTCTATGCTAAACGTTTATTTTCAGCCACTTTTGAGAGATTCATATGTTACTAACAATTTTTTAATTAACAATACTCATAATTATGATACGTTTTTTAGAAATGTGCAAGGAGTATTGAATTTTATGAATAGAACAAAGATAATGGTTAAAAAAATTGAACAGTGTCTTCGATTTAATAAATTCTTTATTAATCATTTGCATCATACAACATAAACATATGTGATATAATATTAATAAAATAGAATTGTGCGGCTCTAAGACCACAAATTATTTATTTAATAAATGACTGCGTAAAAATAGTATATCTAATTGTCTCTCAATGATCCTGAATTTCCAAAACATCGTTCTTCTTTCTATTTAAAATCTACTTAACGCCCACCAAAGAAATTGCCGAAGCAGCGACAAAAGGACAATTAAAATCATGAAAAACTATTTTCTCACACGTAACATCATTAAACTCTCTTCCAGTTTCTCCCACCAAAGCGAAAGCTTAACGAAAGTACAGAGACCTGTCGTCGTCAAAGTTGACTGGTCCCGTTCGAAACCTGTTCTTTTTTTCGTTGTTCTCATCGTTTTATATTTCAGTTTCGACAGCTGTGATCGTTTCGCCTAGGACCTAACTGTTTCAGGTAGCTTCCGAATCACCGAGGCTACAGCAGAAAACATTTTCAAGAGCTGACGAGGGAAGATTTGAACTCAACTCGCTTAAGCTGCTATCATGATCCTTTACCTCCTTACCCACAGTAGCGCTCTACCTTTCATCACGTTTTTTTATCAACTACTATGCTAATTTCACCTAGAACCCATTCATTCTAGATGGTTTCCGAACCGCCACACCCATGATAACATATCGTACAAGAAAAATTGTAAATTTCCGAGACAACGGGTGATTTGAACTCGAACCCACTCCGATTACGAGTCCGAGCCTTTACCTCTTTACCCACCATAGCCCCTTTTTTCGTATTACATCCTGTACGTACATACAACACAATCAAACGCAGAGCACCAATCACAAGACGACAGCACTGCGCGGGGTACCCGTGTGCCGCTGGTCAACTCCTTGCAAAGGCCACGTCTTCGACGGACAGCAGTCTTTCCGCAAGATAGTATAGAGACCATAACAGCGCAACAGAGTCGTCGTGGATTCACGATGCTTTCGACATATTTCACCCTTCTTTTCCTAATATCGGCGAGCGTTCTAGCCGAGGAAAAGGACGTGCTAGATTTGACCGACGACAATTTCACCCATCAATTGGAGCAGCATGAGAACACGCTTGTCATGTTTTACGCACCCTGGTAAGAAGTACTTTATTCTCTAACGATAATGACGTTTAACTCGAATTCTCCAGGTATAGTTCATCCGGTACGAATAATCTTGGGAATGCTTCAAGTCCGATCAATTTTGAGATCGAATTATCATTAATGGCGGTATTGCGATTAGACTTACGCCGAATGCCGGTTCGCAACAGCCGCGATGAAAAGTATCCAGCGATCTGGAGACCTTCTCCTTCGATTTTTCTTTTAGAATTTCTATTATATCTTACTCTTTGTATTCGATAATTTTCCCGAGAATTTTCGTAAAAAAAAAATGTTTTTTATTGCACATCCCAAGGTTATCTGCCTATTAATGTCTTTATCTCTGGAAATACGAAGTTATGCAAATAATAAAAGCGATACGGCGTTACGCAATTGGGAAATAAATTTTTTATTATTTTTTTAGGTGCGCTCATTGCAAACGATTGAAGCCAGAATACGCGAAAGCTGCAGAGCTAGTTCTGGGCAATGATCCGTCTATTACCCTTGCCAAAGTAGATTGTACAGAGGGCGGAAAGGACACCTGCAGCAAATACTCCATAAGCGGTTACCCAACGCTGAAGATCTTTGCCAGAGGCGATGTCGTCAGTGATTACAATGGGCCCAGAGAAGCTGCTGGTATTGCCAAGTACATGAAGGTACTTTTCGCGATTTAATTTACTACAGATTGCTCACAATCGACGGATATATGAATTAATGTGCTGCAACAATGTTTCAGGCTCAAGTCGGTCCAGCATCCAAAGAATTAACAGGGGAGGATTGCTTAAAGGCATTCTTAGAATCCGACGAAGTCGGCGTAGTAGGTTTCTTCGAGAAGGATGACTCGCCGTTATCCGCGTCTTTCCATGCCGTCTCTAAGAAACTCAGAGAGAAAGTGCGATTCGCTCATACGAGCGCAAAGTCTCTTTTGGAGAAAGAAGGACACAAGTAAATAATTCGAAATTACGAACTTCTCCATGCGACATCGAGAATCGAACGTAACGATAATGTATTTTAGGAACACCATCGTCCTGTACCGTCCGAAAATACTGCAAAATAAGTTTGAATCGAGCACCGTTGAACACAAAGGAGGCGATTCCATCGGCGACGTTCAAGACTTCATCACGAAAAACTTGTAAGTCGTGCGAGTAACACGTTTGCAATGCCTCGAACGCAAGATATTAACTAAAACTCTCCTTCCAGCTTTGGTATCGCGGGTATCCGTACTCGAGACAATGCCGCCGAGTTTAAAAACCCGCTCGTCGTCGTTTACTATTCCGTGGATTACGTGAAGAATCCCAAGGGCACAAACTATTGGCGCAACAGAGTCATTAAAGTCGCCAAGGACTTCCCTAGCTTCAACTTCGCTATTTCTTCCAAAGAAGACTTCCAGCACGAGCTCAACGACTTCGGGATTGACTTCGTGAAAGGCGACAAACCCATCGTCCTCGCGAGGAACTCGAAAAACCAGAAATTCGTGATGAGCGACGAATTCTCCGTCGATACTTTCGAGACTTTCTTGAAGGACTTGGAAGCGGAAGTTCTGGAGCCGTACCTGAAGTCCGAGCCGATCCCCGAAGACAATTCCGGAAACGTTAAAGTAGCTGTAGCACGTAACTTCGACGAGGTCGTCACGAATAACGGCAAGGACACTCTGATCGAATTCTACGCACCGTGGTGCGGTCACTGCAAGAAATTGGCACCAGTTTACGACGAGCTGGGCAACAAACTCGCCGACGAAGACGTCGAAATCGTGAAGTTCGACGCAACGGCCAACGACGTTCCGTCGCCCTACGATGTCCATGGCTTCCCGACCATCTTCTGGGCACCTAAAAACTCGAAGAATAATCCAGTTAAGTACGAGGGCGGCAGGGAACTCGAAGACTTCGTGAAATACATCTCCAAGCACGCTACCGAGGATCTTAAAGGATTCGATCGCAGAGGCAGATCCATGAAGCCTAAGAGTGACGAGTTGTAAATTATTTCTTAAGGATTCGCGAGGTTGTTTGCTACGTTTTTAAATATCCCTCAACGGCGAAACGTGGAAGTCAGATTTTCTTTTCCTAATGTTTGTACGAATACGATAACAGAGAAGAAGAATAAAAAGGAAACGGAGAAGCGCGGTCGGCTCGTAAGGGGCTGCGAGGACCTCTTGAAATTAATGGAAACGAGGAAAACCTTTGTAACAAAGTAATGCATACACTTACTTTACAGAATATTCGAGAACGATGTGAAATATAGCTAGCATAGGATCGTTTACATGTAACGTCGTGTACACATTATGATATATTGTATCTCATGTAAAACTATGCAAGAACTGATTTAGAATTATTATCTCGGCGATGCTTTCCAGAGTTAACAGACTTAACACTTAAGATTCTATTCTTCATTCCAATATCGCGTGTTCCTGTCACGCTAATTATTAAAGATGAGTACATTGAAGTTTTGTGTTTCTACAGAAAATCGAAATAAAATTGTTTTATACGAAACTTTACACTCTGTGATTAAATTCTATATTCTCCACCACAATCACGGTACATGGTAACGTTATACATACAATGTATTCTTTTTTTTTTCCTTTTTTTTATCCTTTATATATAGCGTTATATTATAAAATATCGAAAAGATTGTTCTCCCTGAAGGCTCGTTTGACCATTCACCCTTTCAGTGCCGATCGGAGGCATTGGCTGCATTAATGACAAATATGTTTCAATAATTGTTGAAAATCGTAGAAATATTTATACGGCATTGCTCAGAAAAATTAAAAGGCCGATTGTTAATTACAAACGGTAGGTACAAATAAAAAGAATCGTCTCATATAGAACTTGTGGTATAACGCATAAATCGAGTAATTTGTAAAAAAATTCTTATATTAGAAAATTAAATAATTATGCAATGATGCAAGGCGCCAGGAGTGTTGCTAACGACGATATATCGTCGTTCGACACTAAAAGGGTTGAAATGGAGCATTTACTGTTTGTCTGTCGCGATGAAAAAAAAGTGTTTTCGACGAGCTCTCAAACTTACAAACTATTTTACTTCTCAGTGCCGATCGCGATCGTGTAACTTTTATCCTCGATTCGACGATGTTACATCGAACGATCAACGTTCTGAATAATCGCTCTTAAGCTTTAGATAAGTTCTGGATTACGTTATGCCGTTTGCTTTCGGGAAGCGAAACTTTTACATTTTATCGCTAAATCGTTTCTTCTCCGACTACGCCGACAGCTTTTACGATAGTTCAATTTCTTTTCCCTTCGCTCGCTGAAAATTAATTTTATGAAATACAAGTTTGCGGAAAACAGGAAGAAAAAATCATAAGGATCGGCTAGATGTTACAAACAACTTGGAAGTATTAATGAACCATCGAACAGATCCCTTGAAATCGATACAATTTTTCCAAGCACGAATTTTCCCTTTCGTTTATTCGTAGTGTCCATAAAAATTGTGTAAAAAAAGAAGAGTTAATTAAGATTACGTCCGTTAATCCCCTCCCAATTACAAACGAGTAAAAACGAAAATCATCAAAAAATTCAAATGAGTTTAAGAAACGATCGTTCATATCGAAAAGGAATATCAAAAACGTCTCACTTAAGATTACGATTGACTTTCTGTTTTTTTTTTACCCCCGAGAGTTAATTAATCTAGAACCGTTCCGGTAGCAGCAGCTTCAAAGATGTTGATAAGTGATTTATTGTTAATTACAATTTCGTTATTATAGCAATCATGGAGTAAATATCTTCTTACATATAAAAGCTAATTACAGAGTGATCTGCTAGAACTCGGAAAAAAAGTACACACCCCGATTCTCTTGGCCTCATTATCCGACCGTAAAAAAATGGCTTTTTTACTTCGGGATCACCGAAAAAAAAAAGAAAATAATAATAATAATAAAGAAACACTATCATACGAATTGTTTCGTGATTTCACGATCACGGGGTAGCTCCTTATTTTATGTTAAATTAATTAGCTGCTCGACGAACAGATGCAACGTCGCAACGCACTTATTGTACGGGTATTACATTGTCTTCGGAAGAATTGTTATCCTTTCCTTTTTATCCATTCTTTCCCTTTTTTTCTACTCCCTTGTTATTGTGTGATTTCATGCGTGTAAAAGCATTCCGACGTTCAAAATAAAAAAAAAAGTATTACGCTTATTGTAATAAAGTATGCATATATGCACATCTTTGCATATATATATATGTATGTCCGTGTATATACATATACATATATAAATGAGCCGTTTATTTCGAAAATGGCATAATGAAAAATAGTGATTTGTCAAAGACTATACGAAATTATTTGTACCGAGAGAAATGTAAGTATTTAAAGGTAAAAGGTCAGCCTGTAGGCCACCGGTGGTTCACGGCAAGTTGAACGTGTTAAGGGCAAAGTGATTTCTGCCACTTTCGAAATAAACGGCTCAAATATTGCTCGCGAGATTTATTTCCGTAAGAAAATGAGACAAAGCACTTAATAATTCTTATTGCTCTTTCGCACTATGCGGGAAATTCAAAACGAAAAAGAAATAGAAATATTTCCAAAAATTATACGAGAGCTTCAATAGCAAGACGTTAACAAACCCACTACAAGAACGGTGTTAAGTTTTATGTACATACAGATAGTTATTAATCCTCTATGAACTGATATTCGAAATTAAATGGAAAGGTTTATTTAATTTCTTCGTGTTATTCCAATGATTACGAAGAATCGCACCTCAATCCTCGTCGAATTAGAAGAAACTTCGAAACTCACCTTCGATAATGATCGTTATCTTGGAATTTTGTGCACTTGACAGTACCAGACTTATATTTGTAAAAAAAATAATGGAATTACTTCTTACACGTTTTAATTAGGTATCGAAGAAGTATATAATTCAAAAGGTAGTCTATCAGGCTACTTTTGAATAATGATAAAACACTTTAAAAAATCTTTCTAGGACGACGAGGACCGATGAACCATCGGAGACAGTACAATGTTAAAATTAAGACTATCCGCGTAATTCTTGATGGTTCTCGTTGAAATACAGAAATCGTATTTTATACATTTATTGCATTAACACTGTAGAAAAAATGATTCATAGAGGATTAGCCGATACAGTAGTAATTAACAGTACATCCACGAAATCATTATAAAATAACACTCTCAAGTTTCGCAACGGATCGTGGACACGCGAAAAGTCCTCAGGTAATCGCGACTGCACGATGAACTCTTCTGGTACCGGAAGTTGAAACGGTACCAAGTTTCATCATTGAAGCATTACCAAAAAAAAAGAATTGTTCCGCTTTAAAGTCGTTACTTTATCTTGCTAAACTTTGCACCTCAAAGAATCGTATAAATTTTTTGAAATATTGACTTTTAATCATTTCGATCCATCGGATCATTCTTACGGAAATTCATTTCCGTTGCGAAGCTTGGTCGCTGCTTTACAGAGTTCCATTTAAAAGCGTAATTCAACAGTAGTACTGCTAATCGTTAAAAAAAGTTTGTTGAACACAATTCCACAGTCATTCATTGAATCAATGGCCGAAGACTGCATTGCAGCCGTTAATTCAACAGTTCTTGCAAAAAACAACTACCTTATCAACCTTACAGATTAGAACTTTTACTAGAAGACGTGTAGTAAGATTAAGACTTTTAAGAGTAGTTGTATGAATGAGAAAACGAAAAAAAAAATTATATATATTTATATATATATATATATATAGAGAGAGAGAGAGAGGAAGAAATATAGGATGATTAAACGGACTGGATAATCAATCTTACGAGGTAACTTCAGAATCGGTGTTCTCCGAGAACACAATCGAATTTCCGATAGAAAGATTTCGTGAAAGAAGCATCTAAAGAAAAATCGCGCCGCTTCTAATTCCAACGCGGAATTCTCCGCAAAAAAGAATAACGTGCTTCTGTGAAATTTGTTCATTATAAATTAACAGAATTTCCAGATAGTCTTAGCTCGATTTATCGCAAGAAAACTGATTTAAACAAAATCAGAACGTTGCGTATGTATATGTTCTTTTTTTTTTCCTTTCTGTTACGTGTATGTGTGTTTGCGTGTTTGCTCGATTGGATACAAGGGATGTGTTGTCGAAATACATAAATATAATATGCCGCTGTTACAATCCGTAATGTTAGTGTCGTCGTATTACAATACAATAATTATAATAATAATAAAAATAATTAATAATAATTAATAATAATTATAATAATAATACATTTAGCCTAGTTGGTATCTTAAAGATCAAAGTGATCCGCTGGTCTACTTACGCACGTTTATAATCATAGTATAATTGTTTGTTACTTGCTTTTTTTTTTGTTGTTTAAGAAATATCGATAATGCGATGGTTCAATAAAATAGCGACGCAACATTTGGAATTCTTAAACGTTTCCCATTAAATTCTTACATTGCTTTTCTATGACTGCATTGCATATTACGTTTTTCTCCAAAACTCTCCCCTTCGTTCGTCATACTTTGTCACGAATTCCCCGAAACTCCTCTCGTCCCATTCTGCCACGTTTTCCTTTTTATTACGAAAAATAAAACAGCCACTACGATTAAAGAGAGAGAGAGAGAGAGAGAGAGAGAGTGAGAGAGAGAGAAAGAGAGAGAAAAAAAGAGAGATGTAGAATGCGTTTAATAGTAATGAGATACTAATAATAATCGTAATAATTGCTACAATGATAAAGATAATTATGTACCGTAAATGTAAATAGTTGGTATGACAATTGTTTAATTGTTTTAACTCGAAGCACAATTCATTACCATTAAAAAATACAATCAAGTAGTCATTACAATATACATTATGTTTGTTTTTTTTTTCTTTCATATATACGATATATACTTGTATTGAAATTTACTCAGTGTCGTTTGTTTTTCTTTTCCTTTCTTTCTTTAAAGTCCTCCGGGTTTCATCAATGACAGTTTGTATTGCAAGCGCGCTTTGTGGTTGTTTGTTTCATTTATATAAGTTTGTTTTATTGTGTAAAATAATTAAAGATAAGATGTTATTATATTATGGTTTCCGCTGGGGGCCTCCGGTATTACGAATAGCTTCATTGCAGCTAGCTCCGCAATTCCATAATTTTACCCATTGTCGGGCCCACTTGGCATTAAAATTAAAGAAGCCTACATCTTCCCTTCTTCTTCTTCTTTACCTAAATTACGAAGCAACGTGATTAGCCGTGACGCACATCGTTGATTCTAATCGAACGATTAACTCGACGAATTAACTTTAATACGAAATGAATTCAATGTGATACGTACTTGTAACGCGGCTCGGGTTGCCGTTTCGAATACTTCCCTAACACCTTCCTTGCTTTTAGCAGAACACTCGAGGTAAGCGAAAGCATTGATTTTTTCAGCCATGGCTCTACCTTCCTCTGGTTTTACGGGTTCCTGTTTCATCTTGCTAAGTTCCTTGATAGTGTTAGGATCATTACGCAAGTCTCTTTTGTTCCCAACAAGGATAATGGGCACATTTGGGCAGAAGTGCTTCACCTCTGGTGTCCACTTCTCGGGAATGTTCTCCAGGGAATCGGGACTGTCGATGGAGAAGCACATTAGGATAACGTCTGTGTCGGGATAAGACAACGGACGCAACCTATCGTAGTCTTCTTGTCCAGCTGTGTCCCAAAGAGCCAGTTCCACCTGTAAATTCGATCGTGAAATGTTAACGATTGTTTTCATCGAGAGACAAAGACGATAAAGACGAAGGAGAAAAGAAGAATTAGACGTGAACTTCCGTGTGCCTCACCTGTTTACCGTCCACTTCAATGTCCGCGACATAGTTTTCAAATACGGTCGGTACATACACTTCCGGGAACTGATCTTTGCTGAAGACTATAAGTAAGCATGTTTTACCACATGCACCATCACCCACAATAACCAACTTCTTCCTAATGGCTGCCATGAATCCTAAAACGAAAATTACAATGCATTTACTTAACACTATGGTAATCAACGTGCCATTTTGGAATTCTAAAAATTGCATGTAACTTTGTGGCTTCAGAAGTCTGACTTTCAACTTTCCTATGGCATTCGATTGATACGGATAGGAGGGAATACCAAGTATCGTCGTAAATTAGTAACAAATTATACACACATCAAAAGAATTTCTGTTTTTTCCCCCACTCTCTCTCTCTCTTTGTAAGCTTGAATTTCGTTCTTCCATTACAATGATCGGATTAGTTGGAAAAATAATGAAGAAAAACATACATATGTAACAATGGTACATTAACAAGGACCCAGGGAAAGGGGAGGGGTTGGTGACGAATTACATATGTAGTTTCAAGTAGAAATTTAACATTCTTTTGCCAGCTTCAACACGATCGCCTAAGAACTTACCTATGAGTATATGTTTATAAAAAGGAAAATTATACGAAGTATTTCATCGTATTATGTAATATCTAAGATGTCGAATTTTTTTTTTTTCATGAATGAATACATTGTTATATCTTGCCAATGATGATTCATGTAGACAATGTACATGTGCTACGTCATATTGTACACAAACCCATACCTAGTACATTTCCTACGTTCTATGCAGCGAATAATCTTACACAGAGATAAACACATGTATGTTCTGCCGTGTGTGTGCGTGTGTGCGCGAGTATACGTGTAGATACTGGAGGATCTTAAGTCGTACGTATCAATTGGAAATCCTACTCTATCTATAAACACTCTTTAAGACTGCATATACATGCAGTATGTTCTCAAAACATCGTCTTAAGTGCTATATGTAAAAAAAAAAAGAAAAAATAAACAAAACAAAAAGAAAATCAAATTAGATTCTAAATGGTGAATGAATCTAAATCAACTAAGAAGAGATAAACATCGTCTGTAAAACACCACCAAAATTATTTCAACTAAGAGCATGCAGCGCGAGCTTGTAATACACATAGGTATAAGTATAATTCAATGAAAAACGCAAAAAAAAAGTGCTTAAACTGTAGAACCAGTGTGAATGTTAGATAAACCTGGTTTTTCCTGCACCTGGCCAAAAGAGTAGATAAGTAGGAAGCATTATTTCTTTTTTTTTCTCTCGTTTTTTTTTTTAAATAGATCGAAAACATGTATACAGATACTGAAGGAAACTGAGAAAGAAGGCATTCTTCAGGATAGAGTTAGGAAGAAGTCAGGGTGATCTCCTGAAACTGTGTATAATTGACACTATAGTTTTGGTTTTCAGCGATGCTATAAACAATGACTCTTATTCAAACCTCGTAGGATATGTAACTTTTGTTTCTCTCTCTCTATCTATCTCTATAAATACTCTGCAATTGTCTATTTTGCAAATGTAATTCTAAATTGGTACTAGCATTACTTGTGCACGCAATGGCATACACTTCCCAGAGCCCTCCTGTTACTTAAATATTTAATTACTAAAACTTGTCTATATAACTTTATTACTGCAAACTACTTACACAATGGACATCATAGGTAAAATTCTTTTCACCGTATATATCTGTGATCTACTTTTAATACTATTCAGAAAGCAACCTACGAGGGCTGAAAATTTAAAGGATATTGACTGGGTCGTACCTGATCCAGGGTACCCCGTATCGTCTGGACCGAGGCATCGGCCCGCATTGCATCCCATGTTTTTAGTCTTTCTTTCAGCGTCTCTGTTTTAAGTGGACATTTTATATGTTAGAATGGGTAGGAGGCTGCTAGATGATCGCATATACCACACAACAAATATCATAAATATAAATATATATATATATATATATATGTGTGTGTATGTGTTTCTTTTCTGTTAGATCTATGTACTCAAATATCTGCAAAGGCATTAAATATAAACTCTGATAATTGTATTACACGGCACCTTTTATACTTTTTCAATTCTTAACTCTTTCCCTCCGATATTTCAAAAATATGTATACTACAAGGTTCTGCAAGCCTGCCAGAGGACTAAATATAACATGGACTTAACATTATCATCGTTAATGACCTTATGTATACAATTAAAATCAAGATGTACAAAGACTCTGTAGTTACATAAGGTAGGGTCTTTTGCATTAACATATCTTAATATATACTTATGGCAGTGTAAGTGATGCATAATTTTATGAACAAGACTCAATTTTATTCCATACTATCTAAACATCTTTCACTTTTTACTTCTATCTATACAAACATATCTATGGCAGCTCTGCCTTCGACTGCATCCTATATAGAAAATCCAAGGTATACCGGTATAAGACTATACCTTATGCTTTAGGATAAAATAACAATATCTCGAGATTTCATGCGGAATAACATAAGATCATTAATTGTTGGACATGCAATATATTCAGGAATGTACCCATTGTGAAGAGCATATTTTGAAAAGCATAAATTAAACGTAATAGGCTGCTTGTTCACACTGTACAAACATAACAATGTGCTTTACACAAGTTTATAATTGATTTACAACGACCGACAAATAATTGCATGTACATAGGCAATATGTTCAGGATGAAATTATAATGCCATGCGCTTACAAAGATGTAGAATTAGTCCTTACAGTTAAGAAGAAATAAATGTCGATCCTTCTTTCAGATAAAACAATAATTCCACAGAGTTTTTATCATAACCCAGATATGATACTGAAGCTAGCACAGAAAATTTATTATACCCCAAAATTGAGTATGATGATACAACGATATCCTACCTATGAATTTTATAAAGTCAATGAAGAAATCGATCTCTCAGGATAGTAGTTAAAAGCATTTAGTGACAGTCTGCACAGAAGCAAGGAACTGAACATTGGACACAAATGATTATGCGGAAGCAATACGTACGAACGAAAGAAATTAGATCAATGACACAGATGATGGGACTGTACGTTAATCAAATGGTGACAAAACTGATACAAAAGTCCAATGAAACTCGTACATTTTGACAATCATGATCAATGTGCAGTGGCACGAGACTTCACGTCGGTGTCCCAACAATAAGTAGAATTATTACACATCGCACAGATTCAGAAACAACGTATATCTTTCAATTTCACTTCAGCCTAGCAGCATCCTCAATTTGTACAAATGCCTGAAAACGCTGCTGACTACGTCGGCGAGGTAAGATCTCGATTAAAACAGCAAGAAAAAAGAGGAAACAGATTCTCGTATTTTCCGAAATCCCCGGAGAGCCGAAAAATTCGACGTTAAAACGCTCCATGATCGAAGGAACCGAGTGAAAACGAAGATGATAAAACAGGTGCGAGCAAGACTCGTTGGGTGGACACAACGCAAACTCCTGCCGTGTCAAAGAACGTACCGACCTTTTGTTTATCGCAGATCCGGGACGTTGGTTGACGAAACGAACGCCAATCGGCGTGGAACGTCAGAACGTAACGTGATGTAGATACAAATGCCTTCGTTCACCCGTCTCAATGGCCAGATAGAACGTACACGAAGTTTTGCCGAATTTCGCACAGCCGGAAGTGCATTGCCGCGTAACGGGGTGAAAAGGGGCAAAAGGGAGGTTGCGGGGGCTCAGAGGGGGAGGCTGGGGGCGCTAGGGGTGCGACAGGATAGCGACGCAGGGGTCTAGAGCCCTGGGGGACGATTTACTTACTGAACTAATACCCAGGTAGTATCGGAAGGCTCCCGCGAGCATTCCAAAATCGGCGTTACCGATCCAATTGAGCCGCGACGGCGCGCTGCCTCTCGTATGCTAAACTAAACGGCCGTTGTGCGAAGATGCTGCGGATTCGTAACGCATGGCACTCCCTCGGCCCTCTCTCGATCACGGGAGGAGGAAGAAGAGAACCTTTTTTTTCCCTCCTTTGCACACAGAGTTCCGTTTGCGCCGTTAACGAAACCGATACGCGGCACGCTTAAAACACCCGAGCACACAGCACAGCACACCCTCGCACCACTCCAACCAGTGTTACTTAAGAAATAATTGCGTATTTACCTGAAATGTTAAGCGACAGAAAGTCAAGAAAATGGCTGCCCTCGATGGCCACACCTCAATCTGTTGAGTGTGCGGCAATCGCGATGGTGGGGGGGATGCCACACTCTAGGGACGTATAATGGTATTTAAGTGCCTGCTGCTTTAAAGTCACGCGACCTGAAACATTTTCGTCTTTCAGAATATTTTACATTCCTTGGATAATGGGCTAATTGTCGTGTATGTCGAAATAAAGAATTCTTTGTGCGTTTTATCGTAACGGTGAAATTACTTGTAGGTGGGAATGATCTGACGATGATTATAGAACGGTTAGGTGACGATAAATACAACGATGTAGTAATGTAAGGTTGAGAAGTTACACGAACTATAAATAAGTTCATTCAACAATCTTTGAACATATATCGATGGTTTAACGCAAGAACTACCGACGGATAATTTCGTATATTTGAAAGTACTGGATAAATACGTCGAAGCAAAAGAAATGACAGGTAAAAGAAAATTAATCGATCCGATCGTCTACATTTTCAAAGATAAATATAGAAAATTCAAAAGATTTGAATCGATACGACATTGCATTATGATCTTTAGAAATTCATGAACCAGTAATCTTCACTGCCTCGATAGATCTAGCATTAAACATACATTTTTCATGTATATTTGAAACAATACAATTTCAGATATATTTCTATAAAGAATTCTCCTTCGAATAAATCGTAATCGTTGATCGCAAGAATAACAATAATTGTAGAATTTATAACGTTGCTATTTAATGGTAATGGGTTACGAAATTATTCTTATATATTTTTAAGCGCATCAACGAATAATACATCCCTGCGCTGTACTCCGAAACCGGCGAATCATGCGCCACCCGCGCACGTCATAAACCTGTGGAGGGACTTTGCGCACGCATCATGTTTCCTCGGATGTGTGTTTGTGGGTGGATGACGGAAAGGGTTGGAAAATATGTAAATAATGCTGCACTGTTGCTTCGTCATTTAGCGCCCCTGTACAAGTAACATGGGAAAACTATGGAATTTACCATGTCAGCCCACGCAGCGAGGATTCATGAATCATTTGTGGGTCTGCGATCAAGGAAATTTCGAGTCTACGATGAGCCCTACAGGAATCGTGTACGGCGACGATAAACGTCAGGTTTATTTTCATTTATTCTTAAATATTATAGACGGTAGAAGTTGCATCGCATTATTCTCATAATATCTATTCGCCGCAACGTTTCAATATTAATATGGTTAGCGTTCGAACAATGCGAACGCGCCTAAAAAAATTAAATTTAGCCGGCGAAAGAAGGGAGACGCGTGGATTGTAGAATCATTGAACTGTCGTCGAAGTTCGTTTCTCAAGATAATTTGTCGTCGCTGCACGTAAATTAGATGACGGCACGTTAGTTGTTTACGTATCATCTGCAACAGATAATGAACTTACCGATGAAAGAGCGCGAGCAGTGATATCTGTGCAGGAGGAATCGATGTATTAGTATGTTGGCAGTCACCCGTAAATACGTGATTACGTGCACACACTGAAAACAAATCAGGGCATGGATTTGTAAAAATGTGCGCGTGCTCGCATACACGCGCGATTCCTATGTGCCAAATAAGAATGATGTCACTGCATGACGCACGTGGAATCGGCGAATGTTTGTTTCCGATTGAAAAAGATACGGGAAATTTCTAAATTATGTTGTATCCTACGTAGAATCGCGATGATCTAAACGTCGATAAGGGGATTACCGAAATTACCGAAAAGCTTAGTTCGTTTTGTAATTGAAAGAAGATACTACATTTTTAATGCATTTATTAATATTTATTATGTATAGTATATCTATATATGTATATATTAGTATAAATCAGTGGTTCTCAAACGGGTCCACGGTCTTGTAGGGTAGTTGCGGCCAATAAGTCGATCGGGGATGATTTCGATGCACCTATCCCGTTGAAAGTACATTTGATGATTAAGATTTTCCATTTTCTAATCAATTCTGTGCTAAAAATGTTTCGACAACCCTGCATATTAATTGCAGTTAATTTTAAAGGGACCGCGAGCAATCAAAAAGCGTTGTAGAGATCTTCGAGGTATCCCAAGAAAGTTTGAGAATCACTGGCGTAAATGTGTTATTTTTTTTTTTAATTAGAAAACGGACATAAATCCCCGGCAGACCTAACACTATTTCGGAATGCTCATCGCGAAGTATTACAATTACAATGGTATTAAAAATGAGATCTATTAACGGAATATTACAATTTATTGTTATTTGTTATTTTACGTTAAATAATTTTAATGTGGCACGAGAACGCTTGAGACATCGGTTAGCTTCATCTATCGAAAACTCAAAGTGTTTCGTTTTATTGGAGTATACGTGACTTTCTAACCATTTATAATTTTCTGATACTTTAGCGGTCACATTTTAAAGGGTTTGGGGTAAAAAATGTGAGTTTTACAGAGGGATAATGCAGAATTCTTAAATAACTGCGATTAGTAAGATAATATACATTACAGTAATACAGTTTATCCCTTGGCTCCTTGGTTCTTAAAAGTTCTTAATTATACGATAACAGCAACAAATATTATTACAAAATATTCTCAATATTATAAGCGGCATTTCATCGTGCGATCGAAGCTGCCGCCAAATAATTCGGAATAACGTGTACCGTATGCTGTACAAATCAATTTACAAATGTTTTAAATGAACTCGAAACAATGTACCGCGATGCGAAGAAGCAGTAACGTTAATTATATATATATCTCGATTTTCATTCATTGTTTCCTGACATTTATTATCCGATAAAAACAGAAACCGTACGTAATTACAGGCCCATAAAGACAATTTCGTCGTATCTTACTCGATCGTTATGTCATAGGAGAAAATTTCTATGCTGTAAGTGTAGATACACGAATACCATTTTGAGGCACCGTAACGAAAGTTGATTTGATTCGCAATCCTTCCATGTTAACATATTAGAAAACTGACACTGTCTCACGGCTAATCTATATTTCGATTTAATTCAGTTTACTCTGTTTTTCGTAAAATCTTAGTAACACATTCATAATGAAATTGATTTAGTTCTGTTGCGGGGGATCAGGATCGTTCGGATTTCCGCCCATTTGCCGTCTCAAAGATTCGATTAATTCTGGATTGGTATTCTGCATTTGTTGCGCCAGCTGTTGACCACTGTAAAATACGTATATAAAGAATTCCATGTTGGGGTGCATTATAAAAGGCAATCTCATCGCGAACTTACGCCTCTATAAGCGCGTCCATACGCCCTCCCTGAACTACATTGCCGGTCATTAGATTGCTCATCATACTTTGCATACCAGGATCGGATAACATTTGACGCGCCATATTCATTAGAGCTGGATTGCTCAGTAAAGAACTGAGATCCATGCCGGGGAATGTGTTCCCATCCTCCGTTCCCATATTTTCCTCCGCGACTTGCAAATTATTTTTGTAGCTTTCGTTATCGGGTTCCATTTCCAAAGCTTTCTTATAGCTCTCTCTCGCTTCCTTGTGCCTCTGCAGGCTAGAGTATGCTAAACCTAATCGGCCGTAAGCTTTACTGTAAGAAGGATCGATGGCAAGGGCTGCATTACAATCTTTAATGGCTTGCTGATGATCGCCGATCCTACTATACGCCGCGGCACGGTTGCAATAGTACACGGCATTGCAGCCGTCCAATTGAATTGCCCTGGATGAACAGAAATAATATTTATAGAATATCCAAAGCAACAGCGTTAACATATGTTTCTCAGTTATAGTCATATCGCGTACTTTGTATAAGTAGCGATAGCTTCCTGATGTTTCTCAGCTTTCATGAGAGAATTCCCTTCATTTTTCAGTCTCTCTGCTTCTGCTTTCGCATCAGGAGTAGCCTCCTGATTCGTGCTGGATTTGTCGGGTCCTACGGTAGATTTGTACATATCGAGTAGGTTGAAATTGGCTGGAGCGTCCGATGCTTGAACACTGTAAGCACTTTCTATACACTGTATCGCTACTTCGAGACTTTCACGGGAGTCTGCGGTAATATCGTCGTCGTCTTCTAATTGTTGGGTTAAAAATTGTACGATCGCTGCTACCAACCCCTTGACAGCCATCACTGCCTTGGAGGAATCTTATTTTTCCTGTAAAAAAAAGAAACAACGAATAATACGATACCGCGTGTCGTGCAACGAATGAAACTTTTTTTTTTACAACGTAATTTTTAACACGTATTATAACCTCAAACGATTTTCCTCCACGTACGAACAATCTTTACAAAAGTGAACTTTGAGGTACTTGAACAATCAATATCAATTCATTTACAATAACATTATCGAAATTATTGCTAATATATTGTCAGAAGTTACAATACGCTAATTCATCGTCGATTAACATAACCTAAAAAAAATATGCCGGATGCAATATCCACTTATTTCTCATCAAATTACACTCGCAATTATTACGTATAATTCATTTCGCCCCCCTTAACAATTCTGCAAATACATTAAATCGAAAACGAAATGATCGTAAATTTTTTTTGATTGGAATAAAGGTGTCACGTCTCGTCATAAAAAAAATGAGTTGATACGAAGCCAAAATAAATTCAGCGATGTTACTTCATACGGCTGGAAATAAATTTGAGTTTGCTTTTCAATCTCGTTTGCGAAAGAAGAGAAGATTTCCTTACCTGGAATAATTTGAAACTTCAATGTACTGTAGCACAGTAACAACGAAGGAACTTCAATGGCTTCCACCTCGTTAAGAAAAACGTAGCCTCTACGTTTTAAGCGTCCGAAAAAGATTTGAAAGATGGTACTTCGTGATAACGAGTACTGGACTATCTAGAAAATTAATTGCTCATCATTTTTCGCGTTGACTTCACACCATCTGTTCGCTTCTATGTTTTTCCGTACGGACAGCCATCAACTAAATACAGACGAGCTACGGGAGAGACCTAACGTTAACGTGTTTTTTTTAAAGTCCGATAGGTCTGATAGCCGGGGACAATCGGTGATTAGAGAATCCTCCTACGCTTATTTCCATAAAATATTCAACAATGTATTAAAAAAATAGCCAAAATTGATGAGAATTAAACGATTCTCGTAAGATTTATAATTGTCAATAGGTAATTTGTATTTTATCGTGAGAATTGAAGTGCCGGGTGGCAAACGCGTATTTTTTATCATTAGTGTCTAATGGTAGAAATGTTTACTGATTTTCGTTTTTCGAATACTAAAGTTGAACAGAATTATTCAAATATCTTTATAATAAATAAATTTATTAACATCTTCTAACCTATACATTTCGGACGAAGGGAATAGAAAAAAAAGTTTATATAATTATTTATGTGATCGTCAGCTTTTTGTCGAGGAATACAATCTTTTCTATTAATTGAAAACTAATTTAAATTTCACTAATATCCATTTCAATAAACTAAGGACAATCATTTTAATTCTATTAGCGATAAATTTTACAAAATTTCCTGTAGATAGGGAAAATTGAAACAAACAGGTGCGACAAAAGTGTATTAAAGAGATGTGGATGTTGATTGAATCCTTTCAATGTGGAAATCTAACATCTAATTGATCGATAATCATTAAAATCCAAATTCAGACAATTCATTCGTAAGAATAATTCGTAAACCAATTCGCTCGATATCTATTTACCCTCGAACGAACTTCTCAGCGAACTTCTCACCCGGTTCCTTCACCCTTCACAGGCACAAGTACCAAGGTGCCAGAAAAAATCCACGTATGCCAAACATCCCATTATGATCAGGTGTTAAACAATGATCAAAATATTCCCTAGATAGTCTGAAATTTTAGAAACTATCTCGGCATCAATAATCGACCGTTCTCCGGTGGCTCCAACGTTCTCCAGGTTCTCCAACGCCGCGATCTACCATGATCGGCTGGTGGTAGGAGTAGGGATCCTGGAGTTCCGACTTATTTATTTATTTCTTTTGTATTTCTCTGCTTTATCTGCTATGTTTTTCTCACCTGGGACCCACTGTTTTAGGTGGGCGAGGAACCACAGAGTTTACGATTTATTAAATGATAATTTAGAAACGTTTCCCAGACGTTAATTGATCGTTGCAGCTAGCAACTACTATTTAAGTGGATGAAAAGCCATAGTGTTTATGGTTATTAAATGATAATTTAGGAAAAATGAATCTGAGGTGATGGGAAATTTGAACAGACCCACTGATCACGAGTTCTCATCCACCATAACTTCTTCGGGGGGTCTTTTAATTTAATTTCAAGCTCGCACTCGAAGAAAGCAGTTGCTAGCATAGACTATACTCTTTTTATTTCTTCTTCATCATGTCGTGTAAATGTTACACACAATTTCCTAAATAAATACTAAATAAATTATCGATAATTATCAGCATAGCAGATAATACATTTAGAACGAAGTTTCTACGAGATTATTATTCAATTTTACGAGGACTCTGTTGAACAATCCGCAGAATCTCGCTGTTAGTTTTGGTACCCGCGAAAACATATGGCAAATCCACGTAATAGAATGGTACCATCGTTTTCACGTCAGCTATTCGATGGCGAACCTTTAATTGGAATTTCTGGAAATTTTATTAGTTATTAAATTTGATTGATGCTCTTAATTTTCGTTATCGTGATTGAAATTAACAGGGAGATTTACCTGAGCGAACATATATTCATAAATATAAAATTGCTCATCCTCCGTGGTAACGATTACAAAGGAATCGCTGTGGCCGAATTCTAAAGTAACAAATGAAATAAAAATTATTGAAAAACACATTCAATAAACGCAGCTAGTCTTTTCTTACCATCGGCGTAAAAACGTTCGATGCCATTGATAGGAGACTCGTGAAAGATACTTTGATAACTGTCAAAGCTATCATTTTCCGCATTGTAACGATAAATAATAACCGCGTTGGTATCGTAACCCTCTAACAAAACAAATTGATCGTTCTCCTGCGAAATGCTCTTCACGTGGCGACTTCGACCAGGAAAACTTTCCTGGAGAACAAACTGAAAGAAAACTCATTAGTCTGCCTTCACAAAGTGTTCCAACTGTATTCCACAATTTTAAACAAAGCGTAATAAATTTTTACCTTAGAAACACCAACATCAAATTTGTACAATAAAGATCGCGAAGAATCTCCAAAACACCCAACAACAAGATAAATATCCTGCTGTAAATTCATCTTAAAAACTTCTACATCCCAAGCACCATCGGTACTGAGGTTCTGATGCAAAGATAATTCGTTCTTCTCGAAGTTAATTCTATAAACGAGAGAATCAGTCCGATGAGTTTCTCGCAACGCATCGTAATATATAGCCAACACCACGTACGCCTCATCTAGAACAATAATATTTCCAAATTAGATTGTTAACTATAAAAACAATAATTAATACTGCCTACCATCGTGCATGAATACTTGAGCGTCCTTTAAGAACCCTTGAACTCTCTCCGATGGTTCTTCCACTATCGTTATCACCTCGTCAGAAGAAGTTATTCCCACTTTCATCCACGAAATCGTTGTAAATTCATTATCAACGTCGCCAGAAGTGCATTCACGGCTGCTAGATGTCCCATTCGTTATTACATTTATACCAAACGCGCTATTCGATTCGTGGAAGTTTCGCACTATCGTGCTACCGTTTGTTCTCCAAACGCGACAATCTTCCTTCGCCAGTTCAGCGACGTACTCCAAAGGACAACGACAGTCGCTCGGAAGTCCGCAAAGTTCTCCAGGCTCTTCTCCAAACATGTTCAACTTCGTGGTGTCCTCGAAATAAACGACATCCACTTTCGCGATATTTGGAGCCTGTATCTTTAAACTCTCCTCTGCCTCCAAATACCAAAACACGTTTCGCAGAGTCCTGGAAATCTGTGCGGCACGATTGATCCTTTCTTCTACGAGTGTCTCGTTCTGATTGAGAGTCCTGAGAGTCCAATGTGCTCGTTCCTTCGAGTCTTCGAGCGAGGAGCTCAAGTTCATTCCGTTTACCGATCCAGAAACTGAGAGGTTTCCCGAGATTTTCACCTTTGATTCGAATATCTACAAATGCAAGATGTTTGTAAATGATCTTGGGATATTCAGTGACCTTGATATTTCATCTCGAGGAGAATTTCGAGGTGTTCTTACGACGTCTCCAAAAATCTCGACGTCCTCGTCGTTTTGTATGCCGTTGGAGTATTCCGATGAAAAGTTCTGATTATTAATTAAGGGCGAGTAGATTTGTCCGTCTACGTGAAGGTCCTCCGTGAATATTTTCTCTCCTGATATGAACTGAGTCTCGTTAACGCCGCTGAGGACCAAGTCGGAGGGATTTATTCCATTGATCGTCGCCACTGTTGCGTTTCCTGAAATTCAGAGAAATATTCGGCTTATCAAAAATAACACTGGAACTACCGGCTTTTTTCTATTGCGTTTAAATATATTAAATAAGTACTTTAGATTAATCAATTAATTTATGCTTTACAAGACACTCTATGGCTGCCTTGTAAACGCGGAGAATTTTTAGAAAGAATGAGGAACCAGTGACTTCGACTGTCTCGGTAGTTCTAGCGTTAATTGAGTATTATATTCATTGCAATTAACCCCTTGCCTCACGATTTCTGTTTTGACAGCGTGCGTAACACTCCAGAATTAATTCCAGAAATACAAATTTCTCTCTGATCTTTAACATTTGGCACAACTGACTGCAATATTAATATTATAGAAATAATTTTACCGTCTCGCGATCGACTGATATTTTCAATTTAATAGTTATTGGAAAACTTCAAAATTTCGTATTCCATTTATCGCCTCACGTGTGTCACACGTTACTGTAAGCTAAGGGGTTAATTATACTAATTATATAACTGATGCAAAGTGCAGGATAATTATTAATCTCAACCTGTTACTTCGACAACGCCATTGAACTGCACGTCGGACCATATATCGTGGTTTTCGCTGAGAGTAATGCGTTTCTGCACGAATTTATCGAAATCTATTCCATCCAGATTCATTACATATGCATCCTGCGAGACAGTGAGGTCCTTAAAAGTAATATTATCCGGCAAAGTATCGGTTGCCACTGCCAATCCACTTATCGTTGCATCGTGAATACTATCGTTAATGAACAATTCATTAATCGTTACTTCATCGAGGAACGTTAAGGAACCTGTTACCACCTCTTCCTGGAACTTCCTTACAACGGAATTATTAAATTCAAGGATATTCACATCGTTAACCACAGAGATAATCGTATCACCGGTCACCGATAACGTTTCGATAGTTAATTCCCTTTTAAAAGTCTTTTTCCCTGACACTTCAACGACTTCTTCGTCGTCGATAACTGTGTCAGACACGATGCCACGTATTTCGCTCATTTCTTTTAATTCAGCGTTCATTATCGACACGTGGACATCCGCGTCGAAGGTTGCATCTCCATGGATGACTTGATCCGTGTCTCTGGTAACTGCACTTGCAAATAGATGCGACAGTGAATTAGAATCCGACGAGGATGTTCTCCAGGAGACGTTGCCGTCGACTTTCAAGCTGTTTATGCGTTTCAGAGGAACATGAAGTAGCTCCTCGTACAACTGAAATTGAATTTTCATTGTAGGAAAAAATAGCAAAAAATCTCTTCCGTAGTGACAATCAAACTGACGAAGTATGAATGGATTTTTAGTTATGAATGTAGTGCATCAGTTGCTGTAAATTCTAAGATATATCAGGAATCACCGCCGTATTTTTATTTTAGCAATTTAATTCTCAATTATTGTGGAGGCAGTCACAAAAGAACTCGCAGGCTAAAGGGTTAACACGTTGACTGCCATGGGGGTCACCAGTGACCGGCGCCATTGAATTCAATGAAATTTCATGTTACTTTTAAATTGCAATATTTACGAATTTTGTAATATATTCAATATTGAAATTTTCGCGTTAAAAAGATAAAGTTCAGCTGAATATATATTCATCTGTGTCTTTGAAGTTCCTGCGTTATAAAATTGTGATTTCAATAGAAAAAGTTTCACTTTAATAGAAATGATGAAACCAGTGAAATACCGGCGGCGTTCAACGTGTTAATTATCAATTCGCGTACCTCATTAACACTGTGCCCATTTAAATTCTTCGTTTCAACGTCCCCATCCACACGGAGGTCCTCGAACGTAACGTCCCCCACGAAAGTCAAAGGCTCGTCCACCCACATCAACTTCGCTGTTTCTTGATCATTGACAAACCTCACGTCAGCATTTTCAGCAGAAATTTTGTAAAAAGAAAATTGTCCTCGCACGACTTGTTCCTTCGTTCTCGACAAGACATCAGCAAAGAGATTGACGACATTGCGGCCATGCAAAAGATTCAGCGTCAAGTTCTCCACGATTAAATCATCAATTAAGATGTCTTCCTCGGTTATCGTGATATTTTCTTTGGCCATCTTCTCAAGATAAACGTCCACCGGTTGATCGTCTATCTGGTTGACTCTTAAAGTGTTCTTCACGGTTAAATCACCATCTATGACGAGATCCTTCAGGTCTTCTTCGTCCATGTCCTTCAGATCGTTGAGTTTCTTCATTTCAAGGCCATTGATATTCTCTGCGACAAGATTTTCCACGTGAAACTCCGTCTTTTTTAAGGAATCTGCTGTGAAGTTGTGACCAGCGTCTTTATTCTCGAAAAGGGTAGAAATATTCTCGCCATTGACGAAGAGAAGGTCGAGTTCGGAGACGTTTACTCGTTTCGCTCGAATGGCTGGGAAACTCGTGTTTTCAGGAAATATCAATGGCTGTTTGACATTCAATATATCATCCACGGAAACGCCGTTGAAAGTATCAACGAGCAAGTTATCTGCTCGAAGACGTTTCACGTGTAGTTCTTTGAGGATTCTTGTGCATTGAGAGCTGATATTCAAGGAAGAATTGTTTTCTTCCTTCGGAGCGAATGGCTCGTTGAAGTATACGTTCGTGAAGTTCAAGTTTCCGAATTTCTCTGGAATTTCTTTCGCAATTGTGTAGAGAAAATCGTCCTCGGAAAAGCCATTTAAGTATTTTGCGTTCAGCTGGTCGATGATCAAATCGGCCTCGAATTTTACGTTGTTTTTGATGACTTGATTCGTCGATTTCGTCCAAAACGAGTGGAAGATTTCATCTAGATTTATTTCATCGTTGTTCAGAAACATTTTGGCTGCTTTCTCAAGGTCTATGGTCTTTGCTCTTATGTCTCCTTCGATGGTGACGTCGCTGTAAACTTGAAGAGATTGAATTTCAGGGAATTCAACATCCACGTCCACCGTAAGCTTCTCCGTTACTTGCAAATTAGCTAGTTTTACTTCTCCTGTGAAAATATATTAATTGTTACTCCAACGCTTCCTAATTTCTTCAATTTTTAAAAATTTAAATACTTATAAGTTAAGTTGTAAAACTAAAAATAAGGCGGATGCAACTTTGAAGCATTATTTAAAAAGTTTTATAGCGAAACTAATTTTGTAAAGTTGCAATACCTTTGATTACATTCTCCTGAGATATTCGAGCAGCCTCGGAAACCGGAACACCGTTTATTACTTCCGCCTGCAGTTTATCAACGTAAAGAGTCTTCATGAAGAAATCGTCGAACTTTTGATCAGAGCTTTTCGTCATAAAGTTCTCCAGTGGCTCGTCGTTCAAGCTTTTCATCGTTAAATTACCAACCCGAAGAGTATTTTTAAACGTGACGTTTCCTGAAATATGTTATCTTTGAGTTACATTAATTAACATCGAATTAAAATTTCAGAGAATTATATGCAACACCTTCGATTCTTTGATTGCGATTGATAATGAACAATTCACTGAGAAACTTGTCGATATCGACGTCGTTTAAAGTGTTCACGCTGAAAGCTGATAAAGTAACGTTCGAATTGAGGAAAGCAGTGTTGTTTGCAAATTCCATCTTATCGTCATCGACATTTAATATCACTTTTGACGTTTCGCTCCTCAATGCCCAGTCTGAAAAGATGTTGAATCGTTTAGGTGTTAATTTTGCAATGAATTTTCAATTATTTTGATTATCCTCGATACTTATTAAAACCAGAACTGCCAAGGGGCTTCCGACTTTTTCTAAAAATTCTCCGAATTGAGGATTCGTGCAGTAAATATGCCACTTCTATCATATAAAAGCTAAATTACTTAATAAATCATCTCTTTTCCTTTTTGATTTCTCTTTGTCCAAAGTACTTATTCGGTATATTTACAAAGACGATAGTTCTAGTTTTAATAAATGATAATAACTCACACTGAAATGGAATTCCACAAAGAGAATCGACCTCTATGTTGGACATCAGAATATCTTTTCCATGCAATGAACTTTTCATTTTCTGAGGCTCTTTTGAATTAATATTAACGCCGTCTATAAAATCAGCGCGCAAAGAGTCTATCGCTAATTCTTCAAAGAACGCATCCCCTTCGACGATGATGTTATCCCACGATTCATTTCTTTCGTTCGAGGCTGAAATTTCTTTCGAAATCGATAGAACATTGTCCACATCTCGAACAAGATCATCGAAATTTTCTGCAATTTTTCGCAG
Source organism: Cerceris ruficornis (assembly GCA_963989415.1). Taxonomy (NCBI): domain Eukaryota; kingdom Metazoa; phylum Arthropoda; class Insecta; order Hymenoptera; family Crabronidae; genus Cerceris; species Cerceris ruficornis. The sequence continues at coordinate 16,401,158 of OZ022526.1, read as the reverse complement.
CCCACTGATTTCTTCGTCCACGAGCAAATTAATGTTCTCCACCGATCCTGATTCTAAAATGAAGTCCGGCAAATTTATGGGCTGCGAAATCGTCACGTTTTCCGTCGCAGATAACAAGGAAGGCCACTTTGATTGAGCTTCTTCGATGATTGGCATTCTACGCTGAAGTATCTCGATCAGTTCTGACAGACATCTTGACGGGAGGCCCGTTTCTATTTTCGAGCCGTCTGAAAGACAATTTTTCTGCGTTTAGAACAGAAATTTAGGAAAATTCTCCATTTGGAAGAGAAATTTAGAAAAATTCTTCTCCATTTGGAACAGAAATTTAGAAAAATTCTTCATTTGGAACAGAAGTTTAGAACAATTCTCCATTTGGAACAGAAATTTAGAAAAATTCCTCTCCATTTGGAACAGAAATTTAGAAAAAATTCTCCATTTGGAACAGAAGTTTAGAAAAATTCTCCATTTGGAACAGAAATTTAGAAAAATTCTTCTCCATTTGGAGCAATTCTTTCGCGGTTACACAGTAACATTAAAGAGGACGAATTTAGCAGATCTAACCGTGAAGAACTTCTTTGATGTGCAGCTCCCATAACTTCACACCATAGAAATGACTGCCGTTCATGGTAACAAGTGCAAGGATCACCATAGATCCTTCGATCCTCACGCGCATATCCACCGCGACCTCTTCGTCCTTCAAACTCAACGTACTCAAATGAGTGCAATCCGTTGTCTTCTCGACTTTGTACAGCTGCAGAATATTCTACGACAAATTGTCCTCCAAAGTAATCTCCAAGAAATTATCAGCACTCTCAGACAATTAATTATATCCAGAATTAAACTTACCTCTCGGGCCGTGAAGAAGAAGGTGTCGCCGTTGATGTTAACGATACGAATCAAACTCGGTGCCCTGATATCAGATAGTTGCAGCCAGTTCAGTAATTCCTGCCCTGAAAAAAATAATCTTCAATTATTTTCTACAAAATTGAAAGATATACCACGAAATTGAAGGAAGAACTGACCATCCCACCAGAACAAATTGCTGGGACCAATTTCGTTCACGAACAGAATGAAATCGAAGCCCTCGTGATTGTAATGATGAACGGAGATCGGCTCGAAAGTCGATAAAAACTGGATATGATCGAGACTGGTCTCTCTGAATTCGTACACCATAGAACCGATTCTCGGTATGGTTCTATCGTTTTGCGCGAATACTATTATCGTGGATTGCTTGTGCTTGAACGTTGTTACCGATACTGCAGCGGTGGTCATCACTTGTCTGACGACGTCCATGTACGTGCTCCTCCAATGATAGATTCTAAACGAAGAGTTAAATCACGAAAGTTAATTAATATTTGGATCAGAATCATTATCGTTTAGCCATGTATCAGTTTTTCTTCATCAATCGTATCTTCCTCTCTCTGTAATATAAACTTAATGAAGGAAGATTGAGAATCGCTTTGATCATCGAATATCCCAAGAAGTTTCATGAAATTTAATAAACACCGGTCGATGATGATCCCCATGACACTAAAGGTGTTAACGATCATTCGATTTCGATAACTTACACGGATGGTACGGTAAATTGGCCGGAATTATGAGCGATAACGAGATAAAGACGATTAGCGCGAGTGAAGAAACTAGCGTCCATGGGAAATCCTCGATGCTGAATTGATTGGCGGTGTCTTAATTGCAAATTATCCGTTCCCGTGTACAAACTGCACGTACTCGTCTCGTAACAGATCAGCAGATATAGGGTGGCTTTCCATACAATGCTCTGTAGGCCAGTAAAGTTGGTTATTTTCGATCTAATCAATATTTAAATTGCGAATTATAGATGATACTTAATTATTAAGTAAGTTTATGATCTTACCCTAACGAATTTAACGGAATTATCGTAGCGAATTTGAGAAACTTCTTGCAAAGTGGTTTCATTGGAAAGAGATGAATCGGTGGAGGGAGATAATACGCGATTTCCTTCGAGGATGAATATCTTGTCGAACATATTGACTGTAAAGGTGCGATTCTTGCTTAACGATTCTTCCCATAGTTTGTCCCATTGCACCTTGTACGACTTTGCTTGAACTATGCAGAATTACGCAGGATAACACGTCATTAACAGAAGATTTTTTAATAAATCTATATATTGTTTAATAATCTAACTTCTTATCAGAAATGTTGAAAAAATTTCCCAAGTGTGACGGGCAGATTTGAACTCGGGCCGACATATTGCCAGGTGAAGCCCTTAACATCGTAGCCATTACAGCTACACGTTGATTTAATCGTAAAAAAGGACTTTAATTGTTTTAATTAAATGAAAGGATTGATTCGTTTACCTGGCGGTGGTTCCTGAATGTGTGCCTTGGCTATTTCTACTTTCGATTGCCTTAAGATTCCATCCAAGTATTCTTTTATCGAATTATTCGCGGACACCTCGCAACCGATGCAAAAGAGTAAAAGCTAACGAAAATGAAAAAAAATTGTTTCCTCCGCTTTTTAGTTTCTCTTTATGTACAATTATACTTACGAGGTTTATTAAGACACCCATAATTAATTCTCCGGCATCGATTCGCCTACGACGAACGTCTGCCGATCTTTGGCAAATTATTTCCGAGGTAATTCCGACTGGAGATTGCTATCGGTAAAGTATACAAACATACGCGTATAAATCGAATATGTAAATAAGTAACGATCGTTCTTACGGATGAATAATTCCACCTAGAATTCCTCTAGAAGGTAATACTAACAATTTAACCGGCATTGAATAACAATTTTTATTAATAAATAGCAGTAAATAACTAATTAATAGCAAATAATAGCAATTATACTAATTTAACGTAACTCGTGTTATACAGTTCTTAAACAAATACGTGATAAACCTTGCCAATCGTTGCGCGGACATATAAATAAAAAATAAACGCGCCGTCATTTTGAATTTAAATTCAATTCCATCGACCAACTGTCCGATCAAATGAAATACATCAAAACGACGATGCGGTGTTTTTTTTGCGAGGCGAGCTATCCACCACAGAGAATAGAAATTAAGTGTGATACAGGTTTGGTGGGTTTTACTTTTGGGACTTGTTTTTGTATCTTAAGGAGTTTACGACCCCCGCGCTCCTTAAGTTGAATGCACGAGGATTATCTTGACCCTCGGGCGTTCCTGCAATGTTCATTAATTTTTCCGTAATTCACTCGGGTATCCTCTAAATGAACAATGCACCACAGAGATCGTCCGAATTTTAATTACGCATGGGAACGAGCGCAACGTACCAGCGGTGTATGCGTTAATGAAAAAATTTTCGAGACTCAGCGGAACGTCGGGACGATTATGATTAGCTCGTCGTTATTAATGGAATTTATAAATAGACCGACCCAACGGACCCGGCAATTGGATGAAATTAGATCAGGGTCCGGCTGCAATAATCCTACGCACTCCAATTCCCTGCGTGTTATCATTTGCAATATGAGCCGCGTGTAATGTCGTTCTTTTTTCTACAGCAAAAATAAGAACATGTGCCCTGAGAATTCTATTTCGTCCGTTTCGGACGATAAGTTATCTTTTTCCCGGAACAATATCCTACATAGTTCTACGATACGTTGTATTATACGGATATCCAGAGGCGAATTTAACGGAGGGTACACCGGAAGCGCACCTTGAGCCTTGGAAAAGAAGGGCCCCAACTTTGTTGGAATGCAAAGTTTCATATGTGCAAGTTTAATTACAATCGCCGGTAACCTGAGAGTATTTTAATTCTGTCTGTCCCTCTTTTTCTTTTAAGGGGCCCAATATTTACTTCGACCGGGGCCTCAACCGATCTTGATCCATCTCTGTACCTATCCTCCAATTTACCCGGAAGATCGGTTACACAGTATAGTGTGTAAATCGCAATCGTGTACTGTAGATATTTCTACAGGAAAAATATTAGTTGGCAAAAAGAATCTTTATTGTTAACATGTCTATTTTAATTTCGTTATTTGGAAAATTGCATAGAAGCGGAATTATGCGATAAAGTACCGTGCAAATCGTGGGATAGCTGTATTTTCAAATTTATCGCAATACAGTTAACCATCGAAGCTGTAAATTCTAATTTTCCGCCAATCAACGCTGCCAAAAATTTGAATCCACCAAATAATCAAGACTCATCGGCAATTCTCAACTTTTCTTTCTCATTCCGCATCCTCTCAAGGAAACAAAGGAAGAAAACAAAAAGCATCCTCAACATCGCGCATCATTCCGCACCTTCCATACCGACAGCCCTGGGCCCGTTCCTCAGGCCCACCCTACAGTCATCGATCAAATCACCACATAAGACGATCCCTCTCTACCAATCCGATCCTTTCATCTTTCATATTTCCCTCGTCAGATGGCATCCGCCAAAAGGCTAATGCACTCGGCCCTCAACGGTCATTGGTCGAGAAGGACTCGCACGCTCGTCACGGATTGGCCCGCGTTCGCGATCGAGCCATCTCAACGAATCCTGGGCGCGTCCTGCGCAAACTATCGAGAGCCACGGTGAAACGAGTGAACGTACGAACGAGGCGATCGGTGCCGGCTATCGGCGAGGTTCGTCCTCGTTGTCTTCATCCATTGTCATTCGTCTCCGACGAGAATCATCGCGTGAGAACCGTATCGTTGGACGTTGCGCGTGTGTTCAACGTGAAGCACGCATCGAACGATAATACAGAGAGAGATCAACAACGGAACTTGCCTATGCGTGGCAGTGTGTGCGCAAACGTTTGCCTCTCTGTGTGCGATCATCTCGGTGATCGGTACGTGTATGAGAGCACAACCGCGTGCGGGCGGTTCCCACACGTCCGTGCAACAAGTGTCAGACACGGCAGGCAGCCGTAGATCGAAACGAGCGTTCGGTGATCAACGTAGGTAATTAGGTAAAGGGAAGCGGTTGCATGGTGCTCGTTATTAGAGGAGAGGACAGAGAGGACCATCGGTGAGGATGGGCTGCGCGGTGAGCACCACCGGCGAGAAAGAAGCCGCGGAAAGGTCGAAGAAGATCGACAAGGATCTCAGGGCTGATGGCGAGCGGGCTGCCAGTGAGGTCAAGCTCCTGCTGCTTGGTAATTTACCACGACTTTCTCACCGTTGACACGCTCTCCCACGGGAGAATGATCCTATTGTCATTATATCCGAGCGTGTATCGTTCCTCGTACGATGCCGTTTGGGAAGTGGGCATTTTTTTTATGCTATGATTTATCCTCGGTGCCGCCGTTACGTCGTACAATTCAGAGTTATTTTGCACCGATCGAAACGGTTCGCTGAAGGGAAGTTTTATCGTTTCGGAGGGTCTCGAACGGAGTGGAATACTCTTCGAGGGTTTTCATTCAAAGGCTGGGTTTATCGTGGCGCGTGCTCGATGTGGGAAGAGTCGGGAGTACGCGCAATCGCGGAAATGGAGCGCGGGCAATTTTCGGAAAACTTGAATCATCGGGCTGTGGTGAATCATGAGATAACGTTGACGATCTTCGGTTGATAATCACTGTTTTATCGTAACATCCTTTTGGTCCGGGTTTGGTTCGTTGATCCGTGGATTTCGTAAGACCTTTTTTTTTTCGTTGGTTGGATCGAGGACGGAAAAAATAATGGGAAAGATGGAAAATTTGATTTTCGGGTAATTTTGCGAATGGAGAATTTTACGTGAAAATTTGTATTTCAAGGTGCGGGAGAATCCGGGAAGAGTACTATAGTCAAACAAATGAAAATTATCCACGAAACTGGTTACAGTAAGGAAGAATGCGAGCAATACAAACCAGTTGTGTATAGTAATACGATACAGAGTCTAATGACGATAATTAGAGCTATGGGAGAGCTTAGAATTGATTTTGCGGATCCTAACAAAGCGGTGAGTATATTGCTGCAATTGGGTAAGGTTTCGTAGATCCGTGTATAACGAGTAATTGCATTGTAGGACATAGCACGTCAGTTCTTTACCTTAGCATCGGCAGCAGAGGAGGGTGAGTTAACCGGAGAGCTGGTACTGTTAATGAAAAGATTATGGCAGGACGCAGGAGTGCAGCTATGTTTCACGCGTAGTAGGGAATACCAACTCAACGATTCAGCGGCGTACTACCTTAACGCTCTGGATCGTATCGCGCAACCCAATTACATTCCTACTCAGCAGGACGTTCTTAGAACGCGCGTGAAAACAACGGGAATAGTAGAAACGGACTTTTCTTTCAAGGGTTTACATTTTAAGTACGTCGTTTACATTTGAACTCCAATGATTTCGCCATGATCGTAATTATACCGAATTCGTTTTTTTTTTTACGTCTATAGGATGTTCGACGTCGGCGGTCAACGATCGGAGAGGAAAAAGTGGATACACTGTTTCGAGGGTGTTACGGCGATAATATTTTGCGTAGCTCTTAGCGGCTACGATTTGGTTCTCGCCGAGGACGAAGAGATGAACAGGATGATAGAGTCGATGAAGTTGTTCGATTCTATCTGCAACAGCAAATGGTTTGTTGAGACGTCTATCATTTTATTCCTAAATAAGAAAGATCTTTTCGAGGATAAGATCACTAGGAGCCCGCTCACGATTTGCTTTCCGGAGTATAAAGGTGCCAATACTTACGAGGAATGCGCTTCCTATATTCAAATGAAGTTCGAGAATTTGAATAAGAGGAAGGATCAAAAGCAAATTTACACGCACTTCACGTGCGCCACGGACACGTCTAACATACAGTTCGTATTTGACGCTGTGACCGATGTAATAATCAAAAACAACTTAAGCAATTGCGGTTTACTAAGTTAAACGTTTCGATATTATTGAAAAAGAAATTCGTGAAGGATAAACGAATACGTACGAAGCTATCGGTGGTTTAAAAACTTACGCGGGAACACGAACGCACGTGAGACTGAAAGAATGAATTTTTTTTTAAAAACAAACAAAAAGCCTGCGCGCAAATGATCACTCGCGAATTATTCTTTTCTTCGTTCTAATTCTTATATTTCAAATTTCTCTTGCACATTTTATTGGAAAATTTTACTTAGCTTTTAACGAGACACGGCGACTCATTGATATTTTCACTGCAATAAGTTCATTAATAATTTATTGCCTACACTTTTTGCTCGTTGAATTGACGCTAAATCTATGGTCGATTATTTCGATGTATCGACAAAATTTGTCGATGGATTAAAAAAGAAAAAGGGCAGATACTACTTGCGAGTGAAAGAATACTTAGTTTCTGCTAACTGTATTTAGTATACTAACAAGGAACTAGTTAGCTGTTATAATTTAGTGATATGTTTTTGTATATAATTTATTTGCTAAAAGGACTATGTTTATACCGATGGAAATGTTAGTTTTCCATGATTGCGCTCGAAGCCATAAACGGTACTCGAAAATGTTCATATCTCGATGACAGGCACAGCTCTCTGTGTTAACAGTATATATTTATACAGACTTAAATTTGATAAACATTTTTTTTTTTGTACAATCATTTTTACACGTATTATTAGGTAATGTTTGAAGGGCTGTCAATTTACCTGCCAAACGGATAATAATGCTAGAGTTAGTTAGAGACTTAGAAATCAATCTCTTTATATCGCTTAGACAAATAAACGATAACTTTTTTATATATATATAGATATATAAAAAAGTCAATATTTTTTTACATTCCTACGCTTCGTCGTTTAACGCGCGAACGAAGTTGGTCTTTAGGGACGTAAGCGTCATAGAAATGGAAAAGTAAACTTGGAAAGAAGCAATTAAATAGATATACATAATTATAGTTTATATATTTGGAGAACGTGCATCGGTGACAACAGTTATTTCGATTTCTCGCTGAAGCTGCTGGTATATACAATTCTTCGTTTTCTCTCAAACATCCGTTCGATTGGAAAAAATTCTCAAGCAATAGTTAATTATGCCACTTCATCTTCCTGCAGGAATGTCTCGTACTCAAATTCGTACGTGAGGTACTTACTGATTTCGAATTCTGTGAAATAATTAAAAATGCCCCTTCGTTGTGTTAACATAGAATCTCATTTTTTTCTTCTTTACTTCGTATTAATTGTTTTTTATAATATATGTACATATACGTAATAATACAGTATATGGAGCTGCGAAATAAATACAGTAATGCTTTCAGACGTTACTCTGAATTGGAAATGCATCGAATATTCTCTCTCTCTCTCTCTTTACGTGTCAGTGTGACGATCGTTTCACATTTACTCGCTATTCTTTTACCGTATTATCAACATAAAAGAGGATCAATTGGTCATTCAACGATTGTACATATTTTATACATACAATATATAGCCTATCTTGAAAGTATTTTATAAGAATACTGTTATCCGAGTCTATCATTTTCTTTTACTACCTACGATTAATTGTAAACTTAAGTCACACTTTCCTACGGTATTACATAAATCATGATTATCAACATCTTCTTTTAAAAAAAAAGAAAAGAAGACAGGTAGAGATGCAACAAGAAACAGCCAATAAACTGTCGAAAGTTAATAGTGAATAAACTATTCTCTCATCATGAAATTTACAACTGTCCGTAGTTTTAATTACTCAACGTGTGAGATGTAACAATAATAATGATTTTCATGAGTATCCGTTATAAATTCTTCTCCAATTAACATTTCACGATTATTCCTTTCAACATCGTAGAATTCAATGATACAATCACTCTTAGCTCATTAACAACGATTACGTTAAAGGAAGCCTTCTGAAACAAAGACTCTGTAAACTACTCTCAGGCTTCTACATTCGCATAAAACTCTACAACATACTCCGATCACATTTATCGAATTTCCATGAGGTATTCAACGAACTTAATTCCACTTGGATTATATACTATGAGAGAAAAACGCACGACAGGGAGCATTTCGTCTCACTCATCGGTAATCGGAGTCGTACTAATCACAAAATAGACTTGAGCCTTACTTACTTCACTGCGGAGGTTTATGCAAATTTCAAGTTTCGTAAACCCTGCTAATAAGGAAGAATCCAATCAGAGAACTCTTTCACTCGCTAAATATTGCAACGAATGCCGTATCTTCGATATTTCACGTATCTTCTTTCATATTACACGCAATTTTCGATATCTTAGCAGTGTTAAACGTCTTATAAATGCATAAAAATCCGCAGTCTACTTATTACAACTACACAGCTGTACAACGTTGCATCGAAGCGATCTAATGTTACTTACTGAATTTCCACTAAAATACATAAATAATTATCTATAAGATGATACTAATTGGTTGATTCGCTATTTCATGCTGCCATTTTTCTTCGTTCAATGAGGATTTCTAGCTGGAATAGGTGGACCACCCGATGTCCTAGCAGGTATAGGTGGTGGAACGTTCGACGCAGGTAAACTAGGTGGTGGATGTTGCGGCGGTGGAGGAGCTTGTCTCTGTGGCAAAGGAGGAGGTACAGAGCTAGGAGGTGGTCTGTTAGGCGTCTCCTGCGCAACGTCCGTACGAGGTAACGGTGGCGGTGGACGGTTAGGTACCGGATAACTGGGAGAACCGTCCAAAATCTCCTCGTAGATCGCAGATTCCGGTGATAGCCTTTCGCTCTGCTCCGAATCTATTCTCTCTCGAGCCGGAGATGCGGTAAATTGATTAGGCAATACACTGAATACACCGGCACGTGGTCCTTGCTTTCGTTCTTGCGCCGGACTTTTCGGCGGTTGAGGTGGCCTGCCCGGTGGAGCTGGTCGCGGCGGTGGCATTACACCGTTTGGACTTCCTCTGCTTGGCGAGGGTCTCTCTGTTATCTCCAATTGTTCTAATCTCTGCATCGAGCTCCTCATCGGTGAGGTTGATGTAAATTGCGCGACGGTAGTGTTGCTGCAGAGTTCGATCTCTTTTTCGATCAGCTGCACCCAGTTCGGAGACTTGAGAGATAGCTTGAGAGTTTGACCGCACACCTGGGTCATGCCCTTTCTCGCTGCCGATAGGGCACACTGTCCGTCTCTGAAGGTCACCCAGATAGTCTCGCCTACGAATCTTACGAGTATCACTTCGCCGATGTGAGAGAAATCTTGTAGGAGGGCCATCATGAAGTTCTCGTCGAATACGCTGTCCATGTCGTCGGATTCTTCGATGGCTTTTACAACTATGGTGCCATCCGGTGGGCCTAGATCTTGGATGACTTCTTTGAAGACTCGCTCGCGTTTCTCTGGCTCGACGCAGTGAATATCCGTGTCGACAATTGCTATAACTGGTCGATGATCGCTCTGCTTCAGCTCCACTCTGCCGTAGTGTATCAACTTGCCGGGATTCCAATCGGTAGGTGAATCTGGAACAATCGGTTCGATCGTGATAGATGTATTTCACGCTAGATCAGCGGAAGGTTCCGAAGAACGAAGGAAATAGGATGCTAACCGATGTCAGGTACTTGTTTTCTACGTTTCCACAGAACTCTGTCCGTCCATGCAGGCTGTCGGCATTTTTCGCTTGTATCGTAATCGGTGGAGAAAAGATCGTATTTATACGTAGGCGCAAAATTGATGGGACCTTCCAAGAAGTTTTTGAAAACGTTGCCCTGCTCTTGTTGTACCTGTTTAATGAAAATAAGGGAAGTATATCAGAAGGATATACGATATTTTGTACAAATTCATATTTTATCAAGTTTTCAAGATCGTAATGGTTACCCTCAATTGATCGTATTGCAATATATGATCGAATTCATTTCGGGTTATCATGTCCTTCATCTCATCCTTGTCCATATCAACCCTATAGTTAAAATCGCCGCACCAGAATACGTAGTCGTGACTATTCAACGTTCTTCCCATGGGGAAGGTAACTTTCCTCGTGATTTCCGCGTAATCGGCGTTACGTTCGTTAACTTGCGACTGTCCGGCAGCGAAATGTGCACACACGAAACAAAAAGACGTAGAGTACAGGACGCATCTAATGGCCGCCGCTCCTTTGTTCCCTGTTGCACCACCTAGTCCAGTTTTCACACAATCTACAGCTACATCTCTTATGTAGGGTGCATGCTCAGGCCGTATAAACAGATATAGACAAACACCAACTAGTTGTTGATACGTAACTAAAACGTATTCCGTATCTCGGGAAAGTACTTTCTGAAGTTCCTCTGCCCAAGCTTTCGCGTTATCCGAACTGGCGGCCATAATATTACTGGCATTTAAGTCGACAATCTCTTCGAATCCTATTGCAAATATATCTATAGGAACATTATCGTATTCCATTGATACTAGAGCTGTAAAGTTAATAACGGAGTATGTTTTAAAGGATGATACCTGTGACGAATTGAGAACGTTTGTGAAATACTTACAGGACGATTTTCGCGGGGCATCTAATAACCAATCGTAGAGAGATACGTCTTTATAGACCACACTTCTAAAGTGCTTTCCTCCGTTAACGTTATAAGTGCCTACGCCTATTCTGAGATTCATTGGGACTACGTACTCGTTGTATCTTTTGCACATCTCCCTTAAAACACTCGGCGGAGCGTGCAACATGTTAGACGGCAAGAGTAATCGAGCTCTATCCGCTAATTCTGTATTTAATGCCGATCCCAATAGTAAAATATCTATTGCTTCTTGTTTACTGGAGTCCAGTAAATTATTCTGTATAGTTCTAGCCGCCGATCTCGCACCGTCCATTAACTTCGAGCTTCCCTGAATTGCTCCGGTACCGGCATAGATTTTACTCACTTCGTTGCCGTTATTGATCCACATTTGCCGAAATACCTCTTCGAATCTTGAGACCATCTGTTGTTTCTCGAGTAGCTTCAATAGGCCTAATTGTTTGCCAAGAATTTCCAGCGCGAAGAACGTTTGAACACAATTGGTTCTGTCTAAACAGTCGAGGCAGTTTGTTCTTATAGTGCCATTTTGCTCGAGAATGACCGTATTACCAGCTGCATAGAACAGGGAGAAAGATTCCAAATATTTTTCAACTTTCGCCTTCAATTTCGAAAGATTCTTCATATTTCCGCCTCTGCATTCTTGGTGATAATCGAATAAAATATGCGGCACGTCTTTGTGTTCCGAAATATTATGATGCGTTTGAAACAGCTGACTCAGCATCGCCTCTCCCTCTTTGCTACCAATGAGACTAGAGCCGAGAAGGTTAACGATTACTTGCTGGCCGTATCTCTGCTTGATCATGTTCAAATGCCTGTTGAACGCTGGCGCCGATGTTTCGAAACCACGGGAAATTTTAACTTTGTGGGAACCAACTTGAATGCCTGGCTGTTCCCAGAACAGGGGAACGGAACCTCGGGTTTGAACGTACGAAGTTACTTCGTTATCTAAGTATATCACTTGTTCTGTTTCTACAAAATTTGCTACATGCCCATCGTCATTGGTGCCTCTAACATTGAACCTAAATAGAGAATACAAATTGAGCGGATGATGCAACGAGATTAAATGCATTTATCGAGGATGCTCTACTGTTATCATAGTATTAATTTCGTAAAATGCTAAAGCAGCACATGGCATAGATAGCATTATCGGACTAGCATTATCAAACGGTAATTCTCCGCTGTTCTCGGAATAAAACGATGGTAATAAAGAGGAGGAATAATTCGAATAAATTTCTTCCATTACTATTGCAAATTGCCATTATACCTGGTGCCTGCACGTTCACAGCTCAATCTAGACATAAGAACGGCACGTGCTTGTCTATGACCAACGTATACAGTTCGAATTTCCACGCTACCGCACATTGCTTTGAGTAACCAGTGACTCGTGTCCACCCCATACCTCAACAAATGTATGTGCAACATTCGATTCCTGTTTTTCAATAAAAATACGTAAGATATATTTATCAACCATTTCCCTTGAGATTAGAAAGAAGGGTATATATTTCAATAGCCCCGGAAGAAGAGGCTGCGACCGATACCAACCAGAAAAATCTATTATCCGTAATTGTAGATTTACATCGTCTCTGTGCACTGAGAGTAATATCCAAAGGTTCTTGCTGACCAGCAGACCACGAGAAATAAAATGTACCCGAATTAAGAACCTTCCTGACCTCAGACACACGATCCTCATTCCCAGGAGTGTAATGAAGCGGCACAAAGTGTGTTTGCGTGATCCTAAAGATTTCGGATTCTCCTATCTTACCAACGGAGAAACACCCAGTAACGAGAACCAGATACAACAAAGTATTTTCGCCTGCATTTAACTGCAAGACACCTAGGCATCCGTACGCATCTAATAATTTAGTATACTTTGCTTTCAACGTATCAGTTTCTTCGGCAGCTGTAAAAGAACGAATATACATATAAAAATAATATTAACAAATGAAGAAGGAACACTGCAGATTAGAACACTCCAAAGGAAATCGAATAAACGCTCCAAGATGCATCGCTGAACGTCCGTTAATCGAACGATAAGATCTTACAGGAAGTTCCGGAGTACCAGTGATCTCATCTTCAGGATATTAATGCGAAAGGATATTTTTAATAATCCTAACGAATAACTCACAGAGAACGGCGACCGCCTGCGATTCAAAGAGAACCGTTTCTTTGCGACTACGTTGCTCCAATATAAGCGAATGCGGACTAGGTGGCTTTAACTTTTCGTAAACGCGAAATCCTTTGCCCATCGCCATTGTTGCGCTAATGTCTTTGAAGGATTCGAGGATGGAAATACGCTCTGAATGGATATGACAGCCCCGTCTGTCATACGGAGCAACGTGATCACCCTCTATTTAGAACGTTTTCCCTCTGCCGACTGAACTTCGTTCGTTCTAACACCGCGGACAGAGTTAGACTTCTCTCTACGAATCGTCGGATGGGAGCAGCGCTCTTCTCGGCAATCCGTCGATACTTCGATATTTTCGCGATATATACATCGCGATTCCACGGTCCAGTCTACCTGCCTAACCGTAACAATCAATCGAACTCGCCATTTTGAAATTTCAAATGGTTGAAAGTTTAACGATCTCCCGCCACGAGTTCACCTGTGTCGCGTTCTTCAAAAGACGTTTTTTTTATTGTTCCCCATGTCTTTATGAATTCTATCGTATAGGAATTGGTAAGATAGGTGGATTTTACTAAATTATTCGAAAAATAAGAGACCTATAGTTTAGAAAGGAGCGTAGGAAGGATGTCGGTTCGAAAGTATGGTTAGAATTAGGTACACAGATTATGATACTTGTCATGGGTACTAATAGAAAGAATTACAAGTATTTTACGTCTTTGATATAATTTCAATTCTTGTTCGACAATGTTAACGATAACGCATTATTAATATACGAACTTTTAGTTCAATTTTTATTTTCGATATGTAAGCGACCGAATCGATTAATCGATCCGCCATGTTGAAACTCGAAAGCTCGAACGCTGGAGTACACGGTGCCGCGGAGTGCATAGGGCTCGGTTAAATTGCATTTTTATACAAGTATTGTTAAAGTCTCCGGCTCAGTTTTGCTCGGTATGTAGTGCAATACTTCAGGCTTCATATTTCGAGAATTAATTCCAACAAAGAATAGCTTAATCTCGTACAAATACTCAAATAAGTGTAGCATCGATACATCGATCCTTTCTGCATTTGAAACAGATCTTTTCTCAAGAGCAATAACCTAGCATTATTTCTTCATATACATTATATATATTCGTAATTTCTTCTTCCGAATTATTCGAGAAAACCCGGGAATATTCCTATTACCGGCTTATCTCTATTACTCGGTCGTGGTCGTTCATTTTCGGCAATTTTCGTCCGGGGTCTACACGCTTGCAAAAACGGAATCCATCTTGCGACGCCATATTGGAATTCAAACGTCCAGGATACGGCACGTAGTGAGATCGCTCCGTTAATTACGCGATATTTTACCGGTAATATCACAGTTTTCTTTAATTGTTCGTTCAAATCGAGTGACATAGTGGACAGTGAACAATTGAGAGCCTGCAGAATCTTCAATCATCGCGGAAAAGTGGCAGAAATTGACGACGAAGCGGTGAGCGTCCTCTGTCATTCTACGCTGCGAATTTCACCGAGGGCCCGAGACACGATTTTCACTGCCTAATAAGAAACAGCAATTACTGTGAGTTTATTTTACTCCTTTCCCAATCCTAGACTCCGTTATAGTACGTATAAAATTGCATGACGTCTGGCAAACTGTCTTTTTGTGTGCAAGCTTCTTATACCGAATACTTTTAAGTTACTGCGTGATTAATAAATCATTTAATCGATACAAATTCAACGTGCTACGTATCAATCGTGACACGTGTGTCTATTGTTGCTCGATCTTGCAATGATTGATTTGGTTGTGCGAGATGAACGAGAGAATGTGTCAAAGACGCTTCGCGACCTTCGAAGGGTCGACGAGTAAACAGATAGAGTACGTTCTCTCGCTGGCGTACAGGTGTTTTCAACTCGTAATGTTTTCACTTGTCTAACGCTGGTTAGCATTTTGAGACGAATAAGAATATTACGAGTAAGTCTCGTGTTTACAGTTTTGACCCGAACAGGAATATCACGAGTCAAGCTCGCTACTATTTAGATACGAACACGAGTATAAGTTATAGACGCAATTTCGGGCTAAATAATGGTAATAGTTTCATAGATTTTATTTAGTATGGCGAAGCTTCGAGACTTCACTTAACGATCGTATCCACATTGATAATAATTAGATCGCTATTGGTTTATGATACGGTGAATGAAAAAAGTCGATTTCCATTTTCCGACAGAATTTTATTTCCTTCCTCTTAGTGACACAGTAGTTGTTACATTCATTTTTTTTGCAACGTCTGGCCGTTTAATATTAACAGGATTCTTCGTTGGAAGGATCCGTAGTTCCTTCGCGTAAAATCGTCCTAATCTAATTTAAATCACGCTTAAATACTTTAAAAAATGTAAATATTCAATTTTATTTCTTGCGGCTAGATCTTTCACGGTTCCCTTTGATCGTTGCAATACGTCTTACGTCTAATTATAGAAAATGTTCGCGTCATTCTACACATTACCATATTATTTACACGGCGAGCGGTGTACAGTTTTTATTGGCAACCGCTAATTAGTTTTATTTAGGCTACCTCTTTTTTTCCCATTTTTTCCCTTTTCTTCGTTCATTTAGCCGGTCGTTCGCGCTAAACGTTTCTTTATATCTTATCATTAACAATACTTTTAAACGAACATCGGAGAATAAGTCGAACGGGTAACGAAATGAAACGCAATTAATATTGACTCGTTCGGCGGTGAGTTTAATTAGTCAACGCATCGGGACAATGACACGCGTATTGGTTTTTTTTTTCTTTTCTTTACACTATCCGCCGAACGGTGCGATTAAAGCGTCGGTAAAAACGATTCGCTAATTACGGATCTACAGAAGAAAGCGTTACAATTATACAAGTAATTCTGGAAATACTCTTAGACTAGGAAAATTAATGTATCATTTTTTTTTTTTCTTTTTCTTCTCATCGAAATTTTAAACAGTCAGTCGACACGATAATACTTTTCCACGGTTTTCACGCTTTCGCTGATTAAAGTACATAGAGAAATTTCCATTGAATGCGATCAAAGAACTGAATCGACGTAACGGCTATAAAATATTTTAGACGCTCTAAGAAGTATAGAATTTACTTCAAGGTTTGTTTTTTTTTACCGTAGAACTTGTGTAAATGCAAAAAGTAATTTTCATTTCACAAAGAATTCTTAGGATCGTTTCTTTCGGATAAGAATCTCGTTCGGAAATTGTAAAAGTCCCCTTCCTTTCTTCATTGGTTTCTCTTGATTAATCAATAATCGTCGTGTTTAACGGAAATTAGCAGTTTCTCTGTCTACGTTCTATAAAAATTTTCGAGCGAAACGATTACACATCATTTTTGCATAATTGCAATTATCATTCCTTAATCGTGAGAATGATTAACTAATATACATATTATGTAAACATCGAAATTATTAGATTTCCTGGAATATACGGATATCCATTTCAAAAAACTAAATCTAGAAACTGTTTGACCCGACTCTACAGAGAAAGAGAGAGAGATAATGTGAGTGAGTGAGTGAAAGAGAGAGATAGAGAGAGATTGCGAGAATGTGAGACAGAATTTTTACGTTTAGTCAGCGATTATACCTCGAAAAAATCCTTAAGTAAAGTGACACGACGCTTTTCCGCTATATCCATCTGATTTTCAAGATCTCCACGATCCGTTGTCTCCGCCCGTTCTATTTTCCATGAAAGATTTTCTATTTCCGCCTCTAATTGAGCTTGCTGATATTCAAACTGTAAAATAAAAGACACGTATTACATTACATCGGGATAATTAGAGTCGTGCTGTACATTAACACTGGATCTACGGCCGTTAAATTTCCTACATTTAAATATACTGAATGAGTGCTTCGAAAAAAGCTTTTCCATAAATTTGAGAAACGTTTACAAAAAAGGTAGGAATCCGACAATTACGTAGATCGAGGATTAAAGATGAAAATTTTACCAGTTCTTTGCGAGGACCAGGTTCCATGTAGTAAGCGTAAGGATAAGTATACTGCAATGTGTAACGGCAGCGTGCCAAAAGCGACGCAGCCTCGAATAAATGCTGCCAGTCGATCCACGTTCCACTGGCGTTCATTACTTTCTTATTAATTCGCATTTTAATACCTTCTAATGTCTGTTCTTCCAATTTTAACGATTTACTATGGTTCTCCCACTTTAATAGAATTTTACGAATGATGAAATTACGTCGTTGATAATGAATTAGTTTGACACGGAGCAACTTACCCTTTCGTAGTAATGTAAATACTTTTTGAGAGCCTCGCGTGCCTGTGCATGAACACTTTCATGGGCAATGTTAGGATTTTCTTTGTAACGCGAACATTCGTAATACTCGCTCCCGTGTGCTTTCCAATCTCCAAGGCACATCCAGCAGAAATCGTGCTTACAATTGTAACACTGCATGTGATTGCAGCCACCGTTCTTCTCTATGCAAATATGACATTTTGGACACTGAAAGTAATAGTTCATTTATGGAAATTGTCCTGTTGCGAAGGGAAACTAATGGTAATACAAACATCTTTGGTGTGAGCGCTAATGTAATTAGCCGTTTCCGAGTCATCCGCGCATTTCGTTAGCCACTTCTTAATCGTATTGCAGTCTGTAGGTGCGTGGTAATCTATACCACAACGGAAGCTACAATTTGTTCGTTTCAACGTTAAATCGCAATCGATAGAGGATATTGGAATATTATATATTAATCTATAGGAAATTTCTATACCAAAATACAGTTTTACACGACGAACACATGACTCGTTTTGCTCGTTGTTCCTTCGAGCGCATAACTATTTGGCAATTGGGACCAGGACAGAATCTTAATTGTGGATGAGACTTGACGTAATCGCAGAAAGCAAACTGCTGATACCTCTCTCTCATGTTAGGCTTAGTTAGTAAGGATAAAACAAAATCTTCTGGAGCTAAAACGTCGCAATCTTGTGCCATGCAACTGATACCTAAAAAAAAAAAGATTGGAGGCTGGCTCGTAATTTTTATATCGCATATTATATTCGCTCGTTTTTCTTGCAATTCATGTGTTTTAACGATATTAAGTTTCCACTCACCGGTAGAGATACCTTGAGTTATTTGTACTTCAAAGTGCATGCACCAACATTCTTTACAAAATGAATGTCCGCACGTTAGTGTAGAAAATCTATCGGCTGGATGAATTGTAAAGCAAACTATACACATGCCACCCCTTTGACCCTTTAATCCTGGCACTGACTCCAAGGGAGGCAATGGCTTTATCTTTGAATTAATCAACAAACTGGAAGCATTGGTACGGTACTTTGCAATGATATCTTGTAATGCCCAATTGTGCGCATGTAACAAAACCTTAGCTAACGACGGCGTTATGTGAAGACTATTACTTAACACTTCTACATTTTCATTCAAAAGTCTTTCCACTTCCTCTACTCGTAAACAATCATATATCGCGTATTCCAGATCTCTTTTATTTTGATCAGGATCTATGTCGTTATCCACCTCGCCGCCCCACGGTTGTACATTGTAATAATCCTCGTATCCTGGATCTCCACAGTCCGAATCGGAGTAATCCATTTCACTGTCATATTCTTCCCCCGACATCTGTATCGTGAAAATTTCCTTCATTAGATTACGTCGACTTAATTTTAAATAGATATGCGAAAAATTGAAATATTTGACAAACGTTACATATAGGAAGAATTGTTTTATTCGCATAACAATCTCGAGTTACGAAAAAAGAAAGGAGTTTTCTAATGTAAAAACTAAAGATAAACAATTCAACATTGATTTTTCCTAACCTCAATTTTATTCAGAAGTGTGCAACTATTCGTAGTAAAGTTAACTCAACATTTGTTTAGAAAATGCAACACAAAGTAGGTATCGATAACAAATTACAGAGGTTTCGAGAAACTGATTAAAATCTCTCAAATATTCCTCTCTCTACGGATTTTACGGATTATCAATCGGAGGTAGAAAAAACGAGGAAACAATAAGAAATATTTAAATAAACAGGATGCATCGCTGAAGTCTGATTACTTCCAGCTAACAACGTAAACGTTACTCGTTAGAGTGACGTTTCGTAAACAATTTCGGGAAATAATGAAGATTGCGTCACAGCGAAAACGTTTGTCAGTATCCCTTTGTCGCGTTTCAGTGACGACCCACCTTTACGTTTTCTGATTATCAGGAATAATGCATTTATGTTTCTATTTCGTCGAATAAATCGTGATGTTATTAAAGGGCTCTATTTCACCCTCCAAACCAGTAGTATACTAGCGCATCAGCTACTATTGTACGTGCGTGTCAGTGCGCGTGGTGAACGATTTCGTAATAGATGATTTCATTTAATCTGAAAGTAGATAAGAGTGTCAAAATCACCTGACAGAAAACAGCTGAGATCGCTAAGGCATATTCTGTGAGGTGTACATCTCTAAAACGATCATTCTCTACTCCTTTTTAAAAACTTACATGCTGTACAGCAGTGATAAGAATCCATCGAAGCTTATTTTTCGTCAATTTTGTAGGCAACTTTTATTAATTTAAAAGTTGCTTGGATGACATTAAATTTGCTCTTTAATTGCAAACGAATTTTCGCTGTAATTTCACGCAGACTCGTGGAAAAATGTGAATTTCTATTTATATATGCGTATGAAATAACGTTTAGGATATCAGCAATTTCTAAATTAAAACGTACTTTATTCGAATATATTTAGGTATAAAGTATTTAATTGTATTTAAATAACATCAGCTTAGTTTTACATTTAATATGTAGTATATGCGTATTTTTCATTGAGTGGAAGAAGCTATAGATAATTATCTAAAGATAATACTGCAAGAAGAAATCGGCCGATGGTTATTATTTTCCTTTAGTAATAATAATCTCAAGGGATAGCCAATCAACGGTTATGATTATTATATAGCGGCATATTTCAGGGTTTATTTAATCAAAATCAATTATCATTTTCTGTAAGGGAATCGTGTGAATGATGAGATTTTTCGGAATTGCGGTACCAATTCTTCAACATTCCCTATGAAACTACTATATGATTGGGAATATAAATTTCTACTCATTAACACTAAACATAAGAATATATATTTCAAATACATGAAATTCCATATCGTGCATTAAAAATACATCATTTAATTTCCCTTGACGCGCGCAACGATTAACTAAACTTCACTCCATCTTTAATTAACAACTCTGAATTCATTTATTGATATCTAGAGAGGTTCTAAACTTAAGTGGGAGTAGCAACCGTAGCTAAAGCCTTTTTCATCTAACGTTGGATTCCCTGTTTATAACCGTAACAAACGTTACAAACATCGTGTAGTTTTTTTCTCGAGTTGCTCGTCTACGTGGTATTCATCGGTTTTTCCACCGATCACCGCGTGACAATGTGTTTCTAACCTATTCTTTCGCGTCGAACAACTATCGGCTATTGTGCCGCGTTATCCTGGTGAAAGCAAATAATGTCAGTCTACCACGATGAAGTAGAGATCGAGGATTTCGAGTACGACGAAGATGACGAGATGTATTATTATCCATGTCCTTGCGGCGATCAGTTTCAAATAAGTAAAGCCGAGTTAGCCGCTGGCGAGGAGGAGGCCACATGTCCCTCATGTTCGTTAGTTATTAAAGTTATTTACGATAAGGAAGCATTCGCAGCCAAAGAAGAAGAAGTTGTTAAGAGCGAGGAGAAGGAACTTATGGTTGAAAGGGTTTAAGGTAAGTCGAAGCGTCTAGAAATGTTGATACTTCGTAGCTTCGTTGTTAGAGAAGGTTAGACTTCGATTTTAGGTTAGTGCGTAGGTTAGATTGTATTTGAAATAGTTCGTGTCTTCGATAGGCAAAAGGGTTAATTCATCATGGCAGGACGTGGTAGAGGGAGAGGTAAACCTTCTATGTCAATTAGCACAGAGCAGTTAGGCTTTTCCAAGGGAGAGGCTTTACCGCCGCCGGTCTTACAACCACCACCGAAGTATCCTCCTCTCGAGTACAAACCGATATCGTTCACTATTACAACCGAAATGAGCTATCTGTTGGAACTGAAGAGAGAATTCGCAGAATTCATGCGAGAATCGCCGAACAACGTCCTTCCCATTGCTTCGAAGAAAGATATAGAGAGATATTCGGATCGTTATCAAGATCTGATCACCGATAAGACTAGCTACGAAGACAGGTACGATTGGAGCAGATTCCCGGCAGAATTGAAACCAGCGCCGAGAAAGCGTAAAGGTCCGAAGATAGTCAAGCCCCGGAAGAAGTCGAAGAACGTCGACGTAGAGACTAAGTTACAGGAGCTAGAGAAGAAAGAGAATACTCAGCAGAGCGACGCGGAGGAAGAAGAGAAAGAGGAGGAGGGTACGGAAGAGAAGGACGAGGAGCACGTAGAGGAGGAGGAGGAGGAGATCGACGAAGAAATGGACGAGGGGACGGATTACGCGAATAATTACTTCGATAACGGAGAAGGTTACGACGAGGAAGACGAGAATTTAGACGATGGGCCTATTTATTAACGAGTCTTCGTACGAACGGAAGATTTCTTTTCAGGGTAATGCGATTCTAACGAGTTGCTTGACCATCCAACGACGTGTAAAATTTTTATTATTTATAATATCATGCCGAATATAATAATAATAAGATCGTCCAAACAGATTGTACCCCTTTCACGATAGTTGAACACGATACGCGTATTATCTTCTATCGCATCGAAGGCAGTGCAGTTTGGAAATGTATATACCGCTTTATCGACCAGATAATCGCATGTACAGAGAATAAATTTTTCTTAACTATATAAACGACGAGGTAATACCGAATAACTTCATCCATCTCCATGCTTACACTCAACGGGGTAACTGGCATCTAAGAGAGAAAGGATAACTTACTAATAAAAAAAGGGATGCTCTCGATCGGGTACGATTAAAACAATCTAGGGGTTCACAGGAAGCGTCGGCGTGTTCTTTATTACGAGTATTTCAATTTCTAATATATATAATATATATTCATATATATATATCCATATATATAATCATATATATATTCATATATATATATAGCCATAATAATCTGCAATTATTGTAATAAATGATCCTTCTCTACGATGCAACTCGGAGAGTACAAACGCAACTTTTGGACGAGAAGGGGATGCGCAAAAGTACCGTAGTGTTACGTAATGCTCGTTACGCTCGCCGTTTAGGTTCTAAACATCCCTCCTTCTTTCTTTCTTTTTTTTTCCCACCTAGGTATCCTCCTTATCCGCCACTCTAATCTCGTTCCCCGCTCTTGTTCGTTTAAAACTTCTCGCTCCCGAACTGTGTGCACTTTGAGCGCGGGAGGGGAGGAAAAGAAAAGCTAGCCACGAAAGAAGAAGTCTCAGTCTCCTGAAATTTCCAGCCGCTGAAACTTTTGTTAAAACTCTCGGAAAACTCTCATTAGGACCGAATTTTAGGACTGAAGTGTTCTCGACGTAATTAAATGAACGATACTCGAACCCTTTGCGATAAAGCGGCGAGAAACGGTGTCTCTTGTCAGATCGCCGACACTGCTCGATCGTGTCGTGTATTATGATATTTTGGCAGTAAATCAAGCGTGCAGTTTTTCGAATAGAATCGCACGGAAAGATGTTTGATTCGTGCATAAAAAAAAAGGAAAACAATCCGTTGAAGCGCGGACGAAAGAACGCCAACGTTATGGCAAACGGTTCGAGAGCTGACGATCGTACAATTCTTCGAAAGTGGAACGAAGAATTTCATAGTTAATGGAACGACGTTTACGAATGGCATCTAAACGATGATGCCAATTTCGCGAAAGTCTCGTGGACATCGTATGACAAAATATAAGTGAAAATATCTCAATCGTCTTTCGATCTCGACTCGCTAGGTCCAAGCAACGACTCTGCTCATTCTCCTTCGCTAATTGTTTTGCAAAACCAGAGAGTACGGAACTATTTCATTACGTTCGTTGTACGTTCGTCATTTGAAATTTTCTCTGTTACGAAGTTCAATTCTCGGTAGTCTGACAAAAGAACCTGTCCCCGGGGCGACATTGCAGTGAGTCTCAAACTGATCGGCGGTCCTCTAGGGCATAAATGGCCGAATAGTCGATCGTGATGGGATTTTTCTTCGATCACAGTCTCCATTGTCACTTATCAGTCCCCCAGGGGCCTGGAAAAGTCCCAGGTATGGGTTTGGCGAACCCGGGGTACCCGAGCCAACGTTCCGACCAATGTTGTTGGTAGCAGCAGTGATAGCTGGACCAAGGTCAAAGGGCTGCATGTAAAACGGATGGAATATCTGTCGCTAATTAGTAGAAAAGATACAAGTTTGAATATTTTGAATGTCCAGATTTTACCAGGTGGATCGTGACACATTTATATGCAGAAGTTGGCCACATGTGCTCTAGGGCAGTGCTCTCCAACCTTTTTATCGCCGCGAAACGGTCAACGTTTGGTAATTTTACCGCGGCCTGCTGAGGGCGGACGTTGATTGTTTATATTTTAGATTGTTTAGATTTAATAATTTCAATTTAATTGTATTTAAGGGCTCTTGATACCTAGTATTGTATTTAAGTCGCACAAACCCGAGAGAAATACAGCACAGTAAATAAAATGGAAATAATTTAATGTTCCTTGGGCCCGGAGGTTGGGACCACTGCTCTAGGGGATCGCGAAGGGGCCTCTTGGTGACTATTCGCCATTTCCTGAATAAATAATTGTTCGTCAAAAAGTGTTTTGTTAGCGGTATCCTATATGCTGAATTGTTGTTAATTTTCAAGGGCCTGCGAGCAATTGAAATATTTTTAACGAGGCCATTCGGCAAGAAATCGTAAGAAAGGTTTGAGAATCACTGATCTATCGTCTTCTCGAATATCGTCGTTATTCTAACACCGTTCCTTATCTCGCACCACTTCTATAACCCTTAGTTTCAATGTATATAGATATACATATATTTATATATATATATTTTTGTTTTTCTGTATATAATCGTCGCGTTTTAATATAATACGACCTATCTATGACGTGTAAGTAAGCACAAAGACTGAGACGAGAATGCAGCTGAAACTCCGGGTAATCTTAAAAATAATGTCTCGTCGATTGTCCTCTGGTAAAAGGTAGAGGAAATTAAGGGAAAATAGGAGAGAAACAATTGTACAGTCCCTCTGCAACGTCTGTTAACGATGCGCTGTTGTTTGTCGGTGATTATGAAAGTCTTCTAAGTCGAAAGTACTGTAAACATTGATACTTATTATGCGATAAATGGAATAGGACATTTTTTAAATCGAAAAACTATCAAATCGAAAATATCAGTTAGACACGAGTCTCTATAATTTAGAATTCTGCGTTTTGCATTTTTCTCTCACCGATTTTTAATTGTGATTAAATACAACTCAACGTGCGATCGAGAATCAAAATTTAAATAAATGACTCAGACCACTGTCATAATTACAGACAGACGTATTCTTCGGAAGAATTCTTCTAAATCCACGACTCTCTTTCTCGTGGAAAATAATTCTTCCGATGGCATTTCACGGCGGAAAATATAATTAAAAGAAGTTGGACTCTCGTGCCTCTTGCGCTGTTCTGAAACGGTAACATTATTTGCGATCGTACACCTCGGTATGAAATTCGCGCGAGTTTCCAGCTGGCTGATCGATCTTCGAGTTAACAGGGAATCTACTTTCCAGTATCTCTTCGTTTCTCTTCAAACTTTCCTTCTCCACTTCCTCCGCATCTCGAAACATTTAACATAGAAAACGCACGATGGAACGTGGCCAGCACGTTCGGATCTGCCGTTGTTTTAAGGCCCGTTTGATCGATGCTTTCACGAACTCTTTCTCATTAGGATCACGATTCAAAGCTTCGCGAAAGAAAGACTTGGAAGCTAAACATTCGATTCATTCGCATTCTCAATTAACTGTTCAACGGAACTTCCGAGTCTTTCTCCCCAACGTTCCTACGCCTATGCAAGTTTGAGCTTCGCCAAAGCGAAAGGCCACTCCAGTCCCAGGAAATCTCGGAAACAGTTAACAATCGTTAAATCGGCAATCGAGCGAAAACCGTGAATCAGGAAGGAAAAATAAATCCCGCGAACGAATTTATGGCCTTCAAAAATACGCCGTGTCAGCGACGCTATACGAGCTACGACGATAAAGGTTATACCGATCGATAACCCATTTGCATCCGTAAACGGAATAATCCGCTCCGGCAATTGTAATCTAACATTGCGCGCAGATACACGGTATTACTGTCTGACTTTGTCGATCAAACGTATCGGATCGGACGCAACGCATTCAGAGCCGCGCGATGCAAAGGGGTTAAATGAAGAACAGTCTTTTGGATTTTCAAAAAGTCGACGAGCGAACGAAATAAATTTCATGACGATTCGGACTCTCACTATCGGCCTCCTATTATCGTAGTAACGTTCTGGAAATCACAGGACAGTGTCAGCTTCTAAATTCATGGATGGGCAGTGTAAGCTTTGCGAGGTGCTTTCATCGACTCGTGCAACGGCTGCGAGCCGTTTTAAATGACGGTTTCCGCTTCTACTTCGTTGCTTACACCAAGCTGTTCAACTATGTTTTTCTTTTTTTTTTTCTTTACGTTCTCTCGGTCGTGTCAGGGACAATGTAAAGTGTTTCTCTTTTCTTTTTCCTTTCTTCGCTCGAGCCGGATAATCGTTGGTCGAATCAGTGGCGCGCAAGTTCTTCACGGTACGTACACTCAGGGAAATTGAATGTAACGATGGCTTTAAGTAATTCTAGGTTGGAAAATGAGTTCCGTCCACTTGGTTCAGTTTAATTGCACATTATAGAAAATTTAGGTCGCTCTTTGTCACGTTGATCGTCGGTGCACGAAGGTATATTAACGCTAAACCTTATATTATATCTGTATAGTGAGATACACGAAATAAGTACTTTGGAAAAAGAGATTTGAAAGTGTGAAAAAGATGACCAGTTAAGTAATTTTTGTTTTATACGATAGACCTAAGATATTTACTGAATGGCTGTCCAATCAATTTGGGCGATTTTTAGAAAAAATCAGAAAGCGCTCAGCTGACCGCCGTGGTAGGTTTAGTGGTAATTTCGTGATATACCGTTGAAATTTTCCTTCGGTTGCGTGAAAGTCGATGTTTTAATGCGATACATCGAACAGCAGTACTTTAAGGACGTCCTCAGTAAACTTATTTGGGAAAACCTTGCTGACATAGTAGGATCTGAGGCAGCAATGGGCAAACTAAGGCCCGGGGCCTGATGCCGCCCACTCAGAGGGCCCACGCGGCCCGCCACTGATTTAAAAATAGTACAGAAATAAATTTAAAGAAATAACATCTTTCAATTCCTTATTGAGTGTTGTAGTAAATTATATTTGCCTGGATAAATTTTCCATTCTCTGGCATTGGTTTAGGTCACGGGTCAGCAACCCGCGTTTCTTAATTTCAATTAATTAAATTTAGCTCTAAATAGTCTCGATTTAATATTCAAATAGCAAATTTAAGTAAAAATGGTTCTTTTGCTAAGAGAAGGTTGTTGAATTCTGATCTGAGGTGACTTATTCAATTTCCTATGCCGTACACTCAACGGAACTCGATAGAGGGAGCCTATTTCCGTCTTCTGATTACTTAGAAGGTTACATTCAATTTCTCTGACTGTACCAGAACACTGATACCCCTCGTTGACCGTCCTCGTCGTTCTCGTCGTCGCGTTAACAAGTAAATATACATTATTATAATTATCGCAATAATAATATAATAAGAATAATATCAATATGGATCATAATAATCATAATATAATAGTTTAATGATAACAGCGCAATTATTAATACTTTGTGTATCAGACGTCCATTCGTACGTGAATCCTTTCAGCGATAACGATCTTATCGCGAGCGCGGGAATTTTCAAACGCTTCGCCACTGTTCCGAGGATGTCGTTCGGATTATTTATGCCACTACGAATTTCGTTCTTTCTTTCATTCGTTTTTTTTTGCAACACAACAACGTCGATCGTTGCTACACTTTGTCCCAACAAAATTATGCCTCTTCGATGACGGTCACGAATGTACCACGTCGTGGAATGGAATAATTTATCACTTATCACAGGACTGCGGATGATTGCGCTGATCTGATAAAAATATGAGAAAGTATAACCTCGAATAAAATTAAAAAGTCAGATTTTAATTGTTAAACGATATAGCAGTTGATGAGAAGAAATGTGAGAGGGAAAATATGCTGTAATTCGTAACAGTGTACAGTCAGGGAAATTCATTATGGCGGCCTCGTTGCTGGATGGAGTTTTTCCTATTTTTCTCAATTATATGTGTTACACACGTTATGCCATAAGACGTATATATTCGAAGCTGAGCTTAATTAATGAAATTCCATCATCAGCTGGCTGTTATAATCAATTTCTCCACCTGTACTTATCAATTATTTCGTCCAAGTCAACGATGACTTGGAATGAAAATTCTTTTCACGTTTCTTTTATTAAACTATCGACAACAAGCTTTAATTAGGATTGCACTGCAGCTTTATTCCCATTAATCTTTTATGCATACTTAATATATACGACGCAAGCATTCGCAGTCCGCTTATCACAATATGAGGACACGTTTATCGGAGAGGACAAACGCGCCGAAAACAGCCTTAGTGTTCGATACGGTGAATAATAATTAATAATGAGAAACGAGGACAAGAAACAGGAAAACGAAATGGAACCTCGAAGAATACGAACGATCGAGCCAATTCATTACACCGAAAGCGGAAGCACCCAATTGAACTTTGCCGTTTCACCATGGGTTTCCGTGTCTCTTCCTTTTGGTGTCTCTTCGTCGCGCGGAATGCGAATCAAACAGATCGGTGTAAGCAGAGCTAACGTTACGTTTTTTTAAACATAATCGTGGAAATGGACAGTCGGAGGGGACAGGAAGTAGAAGAAAAAAGTATAAGTAGCAGAAGAAACATAGTAGAAGAGAAAAGAAGTAGAAGGAGAACATAAAAAGAAGAAGATTAAGAGTAATCAAGAGTAATCTTCTCAATAACGAGAAGAAGATGAATAGAAAGAAAAAACAGAGATCAGGAGAGAAGAAAACCGAAGAAACATCAGAGGAGAAAGTTCAGGAAGTTCTTGGGTCTCGTAGAAAAGAAGAAAGCTCGGGGTGCAGCCAGTCCTCTCATCGTCCGTTCATACGAACGTTTCAATGTCATCCACGAACGATAAACGATCAACGACCCCGAAGACTTTGAATTTCTCATTTTATTTTCATCCTTTCGTCTCAAGAGATTCATCGAAAGCCATGCTTCGCAAATGAAAGAAAGGATAGGCCGTACGATCGAAGATTATTCCAATTGAAGTAAAAGGCACGGTCTAAGGATCAAACGCGATCACGAGGATCCCACGAAACGATCCTCGATGTAAGTACATGGGCAATTACTTTTGATTGTTTGTCAACGACTGGATCAATGATTTCGATGAATCTCCAAGCGAATTGATTCGACGCCAATGATCGATCATCCTTCGGGACTCTCTCGTCGGTTAACCTCCGAAGGCCAGAGAGCACTCTCGGCCTCCTGGAGTTCCACTTTTCGCCGATGTTCCTCGTCAGTCGTTCGCTTCGTATTTCTTTTTTTTTTGTTCATTTTTTTTAAACGTTTTAATGGCGATTTTTTTTTCTTTATTATTAGTATCGTTATCGTTAATTCATTATCGTTAAACTGCTTCGCTAAGGTTGGTTGACTTTTGGACGTGGATCTGGATGGAGTGTGGTGTACCGGTGTACCAAATGCGCGTGTGAGAGAGAAAGAGAGAAAAAGCTCCGCCGCTTGTTTTTTTTTCCTTATCGCCAGTGATGTTCGTTCTTCTTTTTTTCTTCATCGTCCTCGAAGTGAAAACAAGGGCCTCCTATGTCCATCGTTCCTTGCAATTTTCCTTCTTCTCGCTCTTCTCTTACCTTCGCGTTTCTTCGCTATTCTTTCCTTGCTGCTTCGACTTTTTTATCGCATCGCTGAACCGTCCATGGAGATAATCATGGCTGGAGAATTTCTTCCTTTTGTGCCGTCGTGCTTCTTCTTTTTTTTTTATTAACCCCTTGCCCTACAATGACGTGACGCGGCAAATGAAATGGAAATTTTTAAGTTTTCCGGAAACTGTTCAGTTGAAAATATCAGTGGATCAGGATACATTGGAATTAATTCTGTGTTATTAACCCCTTGCCGTACCATTTCTTTTGTGACTGAATGCGCAATAACTCTGAATTAATTCCTGATATAACAATCTAACCTTGATTTCTGCTACAGCGTATGATTTAACGCAATGTTAAGTAGCATGGAATTAATTTAATTTTATTCTCTTCCACTGATTTTTTAATTTAATCATTTTTGGAATACTTAAAAATCAACTATTCAAGGCAAGGGGTTAATATTGCGTTAAGTTGCACGGTACATCGGAAATCAGCGATAAATTCTTATTCCCACAATTAATTCTGAGTTATTGCGCGCGCAGTCACAAAAGAAATTGTAGGGCAAAGGGTTAAGATAACTGTAACTTGTTCGATATTGCCCTTTGCAATTTTAATTTTAATTTCTTTCCTCGACGCGTCGAAATTGCGTTCAATTATGACCTTTATTTCTGGTTATTCTTGTTTAATGATCTTTTTTCATCAGTTTTTCTTTCCAAACATTTTTCTCATATTTACAATTCTTTTATTTTGTTTTTTATTTGAAAATTTAAGTAGGTCTCGCTTCAAATAAAAATTCCTTCGATAAGGAGAAAGACGGGAAGTTCGACGGAACAAGAAGAAGAATATGTTTCCGCCATGATATTCAGAATTGGATAGATTTAAACGTCGAAATCGCGCCAATATCCCAGGACCAACATTTTCATTTTGCAACACCAACCGGTTTAACATTTAACGGACTAACGATACGTGTCGCTTCGACGACAGGAAGACCCTCGTTGTCGGGCCTCGAGTGGAAAAAACCTCTCTCTATTTTTTTTATTCGCTTCTTCGAAGAGGAACGTACGAACGAATTTTCTCCATTTTCTTCTTTTTTTTTTGTTGCTTTATCATTTATATCGTATTATAACAAATCAGACGGAATGCGTTAGCATGCAAACACGGGGGAAGGTAGCGTTTTCACCCTCTTCGCTATTGTTTCTCGTTTACGCGAACGTATCTTCTTTTTTTGCTCGTCTTTCGACACATTTATCTACTTTTTTGTTTATTCGTCTCCTCGTCTCCTTCACAATCGAGTCTTCCTCCGTCTCTTCGATGCATCTTTCGTAATTTTAGCACCAATTGAATAATCGTTAAGCGCGTTTAACGCGACTCAAGCGAAAGCGTGATTTTCGCCATGAAACAACGTTCTTTCCGTTCTTCGCTAAATTCCTTGCCGTTCCTTTTCATCTTCGACCTTCTCTTTCTCTTCGACACACCTCGTCGACCTCGCTCGTTCGATGGACGAGGGTGAGAATCGTCGAGAACGCGATCTCTTCGACGATCTTTCGCGCGACTCGACGTATGGTTTCCTCATTCCTTCGTATTTGTTCGCGAAAATCGCGTTTCCTTTGTATTTTTCGCGTGAAAAGAAAACACTACGCCTCACTACAGTAGTTCGTTTCGCTCGGTTGAATGACTATGTTCGCTCCTGCACTTCAGGAGTCCCCCCTTTTTTTTTTCTTCTTTTTTGTGTTTTTTGTTTTTTCGTTTTTTCTTTATCGAATGCCTCCGATGAATTCCAGAGAGAAATTGAGATCTACGTAATTCCAAAGGAAAGGATAAAACACCGTGGCAACGCGAAACTCAGGGGCTATCTTGCGATAAGAACTTTTTATGTCGTGATTCTTTTTTTTCCCCTTTCCATGGAAATTGAAAAGTATCAAAAAAGCCACTGCCGGGGTAAAAATCAATGAACGTTTATATTCTTCCGCGATATTTCTCTATGAAAATTCTCTGGAAGTAGTTACCGAGGCTCCGTCCTCGGTTTATCGGATAAAATTCCATCACGGCAACGCGCACCAAGGAGAGAAGTGTACTCTTCACTTTCGAACAAACCGATCTCCGCGGCACGATCGACGATTTTTCGGCTCAATTATCCGTCTCGCGATTAATTCCCGTCTTCTTTAACCCTCTGCGATTGGCAGTCGTCGCCCTTTGACCCTCTGCATTCGGAAGTTTCATGCAGCTGGAATTTCTGGGGAAAATTCCTGAACTGCTGATATAATCGATGCTGCCAATTAATAAAGAAGCCCTTATTAATTGGAGTTTACTAATTTATTCGAAGTATACGGTAACGACTTCGTTATTGACTGGTAAATTGGAATTTGTTCGCCAATTACTAATTTACCAATTAATAAGTTACCAATTAGGAAGTTATCAATTAACAAAGTAGTCGTCACCGTATATTCCTAGTGAATTAGAATTTCCAGAAAAAATTTCCACGTTCGTGATAAGATAAAAATTACTAATGGGGATAGTAACACATTTACGTGTAAAAAAATCTATCGTTGCACTTCCGTGCTCGGAATAACCCCAACTGCAAAGGATTAATCACCCAAAACGTTAATTACCCCTTGCTTAACCCCTGGACCAAGCCATGACCCCCGAAAGGTCATCGTCTTCCCCGAATCGACCGGAAGAATCGTCGATCTGGTGCCGGAAGCCGCGCGCGATACACTTTCAGTGCGATACACTTTCAGTGCGATACCCATAATGTATACACATACGTATATGTATATAATCAGTTTTAATTTCGTATATAGACTTATATAAAACGCACGAAGCGGCCGAAGGCTATTTATCGTTTCCCTCTTCCCTTTTATGATCCTCGCAGCGACAAGCCGTGCCCCGTTCTTCGCGTCTATCGTTCTTTCCTCCTCTTCTTCTTTTTTTTCAAACCTTTCCCTTTCGATTATTCGCCCTTCGTTAATGGAAAAGAAAGGAATTCGGGCTTAACTACGGCGGATCTCACGAGATCACTTGAATATCCTAGAAACTTTACTGACTCACGTGGGTTCGTCTATAATGCGTGTTCTCTATCTGTAATTGCGTGGCAACGGTGTCCTGTGTTTCATGGTATGACTGTGTTTATGATGCGCGCGCATATCTCGCAAACGTAACTTGATCCTCGTCAAGCTCATCGTCGAGGAGGCTGCCAACCTCCGTCTTCCCCGTTTCGCGTACAGTGCGCACGTGTGTTTGCGTGTTTCGGATAGTGTCAGAGTATCGTGTTGTTTGCGGTATTCAATCGAAACATTCCTCGAGTCGAAACGAGACCAGCGCGTAGCCTGCACGCGCCGTCTTCGTTATCCTCGGTCGTCTTACGGATCAGGTGTTCCTCGGTCCTTTTCGTCGACGTGCTTTCATAAGCTCGAATCTTTTCGTCGCGTTAAGCTCGAATTCTTGAAACTGTACGCCTCCTCTTCATAGTCTCGAGCGTAGCCACCGATGGCTTCTTTCAAACGGCTCCTCTCGCGTTGCTTTCTTCGGAGACGGTCGATACGATCTTACCGATTCAGTTTCGAGTTCAGCTCGTGCTTCAGCGTCGTTCTGGCATTGATGTTCACGCATGCGCGTCGAGGAACGCTTAACACCTGAGGGATAAGACGTAAAGGAACTTGCCGGGTCTCTCCCCTCAAAGAAGTAGCCTCGTCAGGGACGAGTAGACGAACCACGAAAGGAGCTTCCACAGGAACCTCGTTAAAATGTTCACCTTCTCCTCCTCTTCCTCCTTAGCTTCATCTGCAGCTTCTTTCATTCCCTTCCTCCCTTAACTTTCACCTCTACATCTCCTCCCTTCGCTTTCTCCTCCACCTTCGTCGCCTTTCCCGTCTCTAACCCCCTCGATCTCCTCCTCTTCCGCTTTCGAGGACGTAACTACTGGTTCTTCGGCATGAACTCTCTAATTTTCCGAACCGCTACCCTTTCCCCAGAACTTGTCGAAGCGATTGCGCGCCTTTTCCAGGACGTCGCTCGCCGCGGAACGTTGGGCCGTGCCCGGGACTACCATCGGTGCCTCGAGCACGTGATAACCACCCCCTGTGGTGCTACTACTTCCTACCCCACCCGGACCACCCCCGCCGGTACCACCCTGAGGTGATTCCGCCTCGAGGATGCGGTATCCTTGCTGAGGAGCCGCCGACGACGACGGTGTCGTCATTGTCGCCGTCGTTGTCGCCTGAACCGAGGGCTCCTTCTTTCTCTCGAACTCGAAGACAGGATCTTCCAGGCATCGCAAGGTCGTCCCGGCTATGGGTTTTATCGAGGGTTCCGATTTTGGAGGATCTTTCACCTCTTCGCCGGGGTCAACGGACTCCTGGAATTTTAGGGGTGGCTTTGACGTTTAACTCTTTGAGGCACGGCGGGATTAAAATGTCCCACGTTTTTGATACGTGAATATTCATGGTGGGATATTTTTTGTTCCATCTCGAAAATTTATATTATTGTGTAACTTTGTTAACACTAGAACTACCGGCGATAAATCTATTATATTTCAAAATATTAAATACGTACTTTGAAGAAGGAGGGATCAAGAGGCGGAAAAGATAATCGATTCGGTGATTTATGTTTTTTAAGATGGTCGTAGGATATTTATTCTAAGACTCTTCTATAAACTTTGAGAATTTTTGGAAAAAATTGTGTACCAGTCATTTTGACTGGTTTAGTAGTTCTAGTGTTAATAAGATTAAACCAACTTTGTTCAGTTAAAAAAAGTCCGTGCAGGATGAGTCATTTTAGGTTTTGAATTCCCGCGCTTCAAAGAGTTAATTGTCAATGGTGGTTTATTGTATTCTTGGATGAGGGAATGTTGTTGAAAAATATGGAACTTCCTGTTGGCGAAGTTGCACGGAAAGTCGTCGACTCACGCGATTAACCCTTTGCGCTCCGAATTATTTTACTGATGTTTCGTCAAATACGCAAATATAATCTCGGAAAATTGTCTGTCGTTGATTATTCATTTTTACTTGATACTAGGAAGAATTTTTGGTACCACGGGATATTTACGTCAAGATGGGAAATTATTCAGGAGTGCAAAGGGTTAACAGTAACCGAATTTCACAGTTGGAAATTGATTCGCGTCCGAGAATCCGCATTCAACATGCTCTGACCTTTTCACCGTGCGTTGGAGTGGTGGCACTTTGAACGTTAGTGGGCAAAGGGCTATCCCTCTCCGAGTCGAGATCCTTATGTCCGTTTAAGCCAGTGAAACTGCCGAGAGAGACGCTTTCACTCTCTGGTGATTTATAACCGGAATGCTGAGAGTGCTGAGACTTGTGTTGAGCCGCGAGCTCCGGGGGTGCGGACTGAGGAGCCGATGGAACGGAAGAGGGTGCCCACGTTTTTGCCTCACTATGCGGGCGCGTCAGAGGTTCTGTTGGGATAGAAATAAGAGGTTAATATTTTCTCTGCGGATCGATACCGAGTCGCGGACCACAGTTTGGGAAACGCTGATCTAGATCCAACTCAGACAGAACTCAGACTCACCAAGGTCACCTTGAAAGCTTTCAATCTGACCGAAACCGAGCGTTTCTTTTTTCTCACCTTCCCTGACGTTCTGAGTGACGGTGAACGTTTTCCCGGTGTCGAGGGGTACCGTCCAATTCACCGGCTCCGGTGATCTCATTATCATCTGCTCCGGTGATTTTACCCTGGTTGGCTCCGGCGGACTTTTGACGACCGGTTCGTCGTCGATCCAAGGACTTGTTGTGGCAGCTGCCGGAAGTGGCTGAGCCTGCGAGGGCGGTGTCGAGGCTACGCTCGATTCTCCTCCGGTTACGTCCCCGTTTACTTGGGGTTCCGCTGTCACTGGAACGTTTCATAGAAGCTTTATCGAGGAGGTAAATCTCGCTCCTTTTGGAAACCCTCCCCCGGGAAAGCGAGCGCTCGTTGCATCGAATTTTATTGAGTCGAAAAACTGCCTCTGTACAATGAATTTCAATCATTCGGATATCGCGATATTCGAGTTGAGCTTTTGGAAGGTTATCATTGAATGTGGTGATTTTGCTATTGTAGTCTCATTGGGTTGTTCTTGTACAGTTTGATGAGTCAAGAGAGATTTTGAGCAGGGAATTATTTAAGAAATGTTTAAAACTTTTGCTGAATTGGTTAGCTCTGTTTGAGAGCGTTTTGATCATTACAGACATCACGTTGTTTGAGTTGAGCTTTTAGAAAGTTATCATTGAATGTGGTGATTTTGCTATCGTAGTCTCATTGGGTTGTTCTTGTACAGTTTGATGAGTCAAGAGAGATTTTGAACAGTCAATTGTTTTAGAAATGTTTAAAACTTTCGCTGAAGCAGTCAGGTCTGTCCGAGCGAGTTTCGATCATTACAGACGTCACGTTGTTTGAGTTGAGCTTTGGGAAGGTTATCATTGACAGTGGTGCTTTTGCTATCGTAGTTTGATTGGGTTGTTCTTGTACAGTTTGACGAGACAAGAGAAATTTTGAACAGTGAATTATTTAAGAAATTTTTAAAGCACTCGCTCCATTGGTTAGGTTTGTTTGAGAGAATCGATGCATCGAGCGCGGCTACTGAAGTCTTCTTAAAACGTGACAGATCAGGAGTATACACAGAGGACACAGAATATCTGAAAAGTAGACTAGCCTACGTAGAATGCAGGAAATACACTTAACAACGTCGAAACCAGCGCTGGACTCGGGCGGAGAACCAAGGAGAAGCACCGTACCGCTTCTCTTCGTTCCTCCCGATCATAATCATCGCACTTAGCCGATTCCCTTGTTAATTTCACATCTGAATTACCACGGCGATCATAATTACTCTCGATTTTACATCGATATCACATCCCTGAGACTCCGAAATAAATAAAAACACAGAAAAGTCCCGAGAGATCTTCACGTTAGACATTAAGAAAGAACCGTGCTCTCGCGCTCCAGCGATTTCAACTTCTACTTCCAACAGCGGCTCCTCCGAGTCCGATTAACATTTCCGTTAATCAAACGATCAGAATTATCTCTCTGAATTATTCCCACGACCTCGATGATCCCCGGTGGCCAGCGCTGGCGCGTACACACATACAATCAAAGGCAGAACACGAACTTGTGTAGACAGTTATGTGTGTTAACGTGCGGGTGTGTTGGGCGCACGCAACAGGTTGACAAAAGGGCCTCTAACATTCGCACATCTACGTAATCGTCGTGTCTCTAGCGTAGAAAGTTTCTCGCGATCAGCCGGCTACACATTGGCGATGATGATTCCCCTATTTCCGCCCGCAGACACCGGCACTTCCGGCGAACCGCGGAGAAAGAGGACGAGGCAAGTGTTAACGGAGAGACGATCAACTCTCGTCACCATCGAACAACGCGACTTTCTCGATTAGCCAACGTTGATTCAAAAAGAATCGTCCGTTTCTCCTCGACGATCGTTCGCAATCGTGCAACTTACATTCACTGGCCCCGTTCTCGCAAATGACGCGCGAGCCGGCAAATTCTCTCGATCCCTCCGCGATGGATCACGTTTATTATCCCTCGGGGGTCTAAAGATCCTTTCTTATTATCCCTCGGGGGTCTAATGATCCCTTGCTGGAGGGTTAAATGCACGCTCGGTGATAGGAGACGGTCGCAGAGATGCATTTGTATAAGGGTTGTGCCATCGTGTAGGTAAAGCTCATCTAACAGATAGCCGAGAAGTCTCGCTACGCACAAAAGCCGCTCGTTCCAGCATCGCAGGCGGCCACGAAGCTTCCTGGAAGCTCGCGAGCGAGCGCAGACGACATTCAGAGTCATAGAGACAGATATTTCATAGATAGAGCAGACAGCGTTGCGTGTGAGAAACTTTTTCGTCTTTTTCCACGGAACTTGAGTCTGAGAATTGTGAAGGTAAAATAGAGCAAGGGATGATCAAGCCTTCCGGAGGAGCGTCTTTGCCCGGCTGAGAGGAAGGGATGTTTTCGTACCCGCGCTCTATTTTACTTTTAACGTGTAGACATAACGTGTACAGGGTGTAACAATTGACTCTGTCACCTTGGACGCTTCTGTTGTAGCAGGAAATTGGAAGAAAGTGTTTGTTACAAAAACTGCAGCGTTTCAGGGAAGCTGGAGCAGCGTTCTTCCCAATTTTCCGCTATACCGGAAGCTTTCAAGGTGACGATAGCAGGTGGTACACCCTGTATAGACAGTGTATATAGAATATACATATATATATATAGACAGAGAGGATACCAGAGTGATCTGTCAGATCGAATGCTATCCTCGATCTCAATCCGAAAGCCACGGAGAAGAGAGTCGCGAGGAGAATCGCGGGAGAAGTAGGAGACAGTTAGACAGTAGTTTTTAGCAGAGTACATAGTAGAAGAATGTACACAACAACGAACACGAAAAGCAAGTTTCTCTAGATCGTTCGGGCGCAAAAGAAATAAACAGCGCAAAAAGATAGAGAAAGAGAGGGAGGAGGAAGGGAGAGAAGTGTGGAGAGAACGATCTCTCGTTCTCCAAAGAAATATCGTACAGAGAGAGTCAGAGATAGAGATCGATAGACAGAGGTGTAGATACTTAGAGATCTAGTTAGAGATACAGATCGATAGATAGTTGGAGATTCGGACAGATAATTAAACAGATAGAGATAAATTAATTAGAGATAAATTAATTAAACTCGAAGATATAGAAAGATAAGGAAAGAGATAGAGAAATAGATTGATAGATAGTCGGAGATAGAGACAAGTGAATAAATAGACAGAGAAAAATATTGATAGGTAGAGGTACAGATACACAGATAGAGATACAAATCGATAGATAATCGCAGATATAGACAGATAAATAAATAGACAGAGGAAAATATTGATAGACAGTGCTATAGATACACAGTTAGTGATACAGATCGATAGACAGTTGGAGATTCAGACAGATAATTAAACAGATAGAGATAAATTAATAGATACTCGAAGATACAGAAAGATAAGGAAAGAGATAGAGAAACAGATTGATAGACAGTCGGAAATATAGACAGATAAATAAATAGACAGAGAAAAATATTGATAGACAGTGCTATAGATACACAGTTAGAGATACAGATCGATAGATAGTTGGAGATGTAGACAGATAGAGATAGTCGAAGATACAGATAGCTGGAGATACAGACAGATAAGGAAAAAGACAGAGAAACAGATCGATAGACAGTCGGAGATACAGACAGATAAAAAAACAGAGAAGAAGATTGATAGAGAGAGGTAGAGATAGTCGGAGCTGTAGATAAATAGACAGAGAGGATAGATAAATAGGTAGACAAACCGAACGGCAGAGAGCATGCTACTTACTAGGTTGTACGTAGGCGGTAGCGGCTCGGTTTGACGCGTATCGACTATCGGAGGATGATTTGGATGGATCGGCGACGGCGGCTGCGGCCGCAGCCGCAGCTGGATGCCCGCGGGCCGTTTTTAGCTGAGCCTCGTTCTGAACACCTTGGCACCGACTTATATCTTTAACACGGTCCGGCTTGGCCGCAGCGGCAGCGCTCGACGTAGGTGGGTGATGGACAGTCGTATGAACCGAATGCTTTACCGGGGGTTTTACGGTGGTACTTGTGGTTGTGGTGGTGGTGGTGGTTGTGGTACTTGTGGTAGTGGTTGAGGGTTTGGCGTGATGAAGAGGGCGATGGGGGGGAGCAGTGGTTGCGAGGAAGGCTAGAACATACGGTACAGAAAGTACAATGATGAATAAGCCCACCACGTCCTTTCGTTCTTACAAGACGTTCGTATTTCTCGCTATGGTCCCTGCTTAAAGTGCATTTTCCTCTTTTCCGTAAGGTTTTTTTTTCTATTTAGAAGTTAAATCTTTAAGATCGGACGTTTATGAAACGAACTCTTGCCTCGACGAGGAACTATCCGTGCTTGAACACTTTAAGCAAGGCCTGGCGTCAGTTCTATGTGGTTTACTCTTATTGGAGGGGTTATTGAGGGCTGATGGGTCTCTCGGAGTAGTCGAAACCGCTCAGAATTACGTCTACACTCGAATACACGAATCTACGTGCACCAACACCCTCGCAATCGCGGCGCATAGTTGCGCGCTACCGCAGACTCGACCGCGGAATTTCATCGCGGTTTGCTCTCCATCCTTCGTCATCGATCCCTCGGATATCGTTTCGTGAAACGTCGTCCCGTTAATCCTCGCATCCGCGATAGTCCTTCGTTAAAACGTACGCCTCGTGCGTACAACGTTAGATCGAGTAGAGACAACAATCCTTGAGCGGCTCTGCAGGGTCAATGAGCAGAGGTCACGGCGGGACTTGACGCGGCAGCGTTTTCTCTACGATCGAAATTCAAGTAAAAATCGAGCAGTCGATCATCGAACTTGCAATCGAAACCACGATTAATCACGGTCCAACGAATATTCTTATCGTCGAACCATCGGTAAAACGTTCGAGCGTGGACTCTCGTAGCATTCCTTCGGCAAATTGGCCGTTTGACAAATAGAAAAAAAAAAATTTTTCTCAATTCTCTGCACGATCCATCGAGTGTTAATATAATTCGTCACGAAAATTCGAAAATACCGATACCGGACTGACACGAAGCCCAGGGTTTTGGGTTGTGCGAGGGTTGAATTAGAGAGGGTAGAGAGAGGGTTTATAGAGTTAGAGTTCTGAAAAAACATGAAAACTGAAGGTGACGGGCAGCTGGTACGTGGTACAGAGAACGTACATTTCCGATGGACCTGCGGGGGCCTCCTGTGGAACGGAGTAGGCCCTGGGCCCGAGGGTGGCGGTGGTAATGGCGGTATAGGCGTCGTCGACGAGCCCGTCGAGGAAACCGTCGAGGGTTCCCGTATGCTCCAACGCACGCGGCCTGGGCCCGTTACTGAAACACCCGCTGCCACTCCTGATCAATCCGATCACGGTCTTCCTCGATCGTCGATCTAATCGCGCGAGCAACGTACACGCTGCTCTCGTTCTCGCGAGGAATAGATAGAGAGAGAGAGAGAGAGAGAGAGAGAGGAGATATGAGGCAAGGTGGATGGTCAGCTAGCGCCAAGGATTTTTATTTTTGAAGGAACTCATATATACCGATACGTGGTAAAAAGCCGAGACTCGATCGCAAGAGTCGACTGAAATTCCGCGACAGAGATCGGCAATTGATCGTCCTTTCCGATAACTTTGACTCTCGACATTCAAGAAGCGCGATGAAGAATGAAGGATGACGAAGACGCGAGGATGGATGATAAACGAGAGAACGACGAGGCACGATCGGAGTTGTCGTTCTTGGCGACGCCGATCTCTCGGTAACCGGAAGTCCGAGGGAGCGTATGAGTCTCGGACGATTGCGACGATGATGACGATGATGATGGCGATGGAAACGATGATAAAGTTCCGGCTGTACGGACGACGATCGGCAGGAATCGATCGGACGGTCTTTAGCGTTGGGAGAAACGACGAAGCCGAGGATGAAGGTTACTATTAAGTCCCTTGAAAAATTCACAACGTTATTATCCATCTATCGTGTACGGCTCGCGTGATTAAGTTCTCGTTTTCGTTCTACCGATCATAACCGGTGCAACGTACACTCGCGATACCGAACAGAATCCACGAACGATCGGTGAATCGATTCGCTTCATGATATTGCGTTACCCGATGGGAATTTACGCGGAAAAAAATAGGCTCGTTCGTGATCGAACGAGTCTGATCTAGCGCGCCGTAATCTACTTCATGGGAGTACACGGGAATTGGGAATGTACATATAGGCCGACAACCGA
This sequence comes from Cerceris ruficornis, assembly GCA_963989415.1. Classification (NCBI taxonomy): domain Eukaryota; kingdom Metazoa; phylum Arthropoda; class Insecta; order Hymenoptera; family Crabronidae; genus Cerceris; species Cerceris ruficornis. The sequence continues at coordinate 16,360,041 of OZ022526.1, read as the reverse complement.
AAGATGGGTAGGGAGCGACGGAAGCGCTCGTTTTCAATTGGCTGTTCCCGCCATTGCGTTTTTGGAATTTCCAAACCCAGTGTCCTAAAGTAAAAAGTCCGTATAGTGGTTTATTTTCGAAGGCTGGGTTTGGGAATTTCAAAAACGAAATGGCGGGAAGAGGCAATTGAAAAAGAGGCTCCGCTGTTTCCTAGTCATCTTTCGGTTGTCGGACTATATCATGTATGCAAGTAGAGAAAGACGGTCGCAAGAGACTTTAATAAACGGACGGTCTGTCGAACATAACTACTGGTTTTACTATACGTGGACTTAAAGGCAGAAACAGATAGATAGAAACAAGTAGACAAGGATTTAATGTCATGCATCTGCCTAAACATTAACGACGACTTTGCAACTTATGGGAAAACCCCGACACACACCGCTCAAAGATCGTGATACTTCAATGAAAGTTCCCTTCGGACTGGTCGGCACGTTGAGAAACAGGGATACGTAGAAAGTAGAGGAGACGTAAAGAAAAATCAAGGAAAACTGTCTTCAGTCTTCGTAGCGGTGAATGTCACTGGTAATTGCGACTTTAGCAAGTATCATGAGGACGTAATGGCGAATAATTGTAACGACGAACGTTTTGGCTTTCATGGCCACAAGAGCAGTCCAAAGTCGCATGATATATAAATATGTATATACGTATAATATATATAGATATGTATATATATATATATATATATATATATATATAAAGAGAATAATTCTAATTAGTTTATGCACGAAAATGCAAAAGGAACTCTCGACACATTAGCGGCAATCGATTTGGGTTACGATGTCTTGGATACTAAATCGATCGACCGGGGGATTTGTTACATTAATATATATATAAAAAAAAATTTTTTAAGAAAATATATGTAAGGAAAAACGAAGGAACGTCGAACATAATCGACTCTTTCGTTCGCGTTACTTACTCGGTCGTGGATGCCTTTCAGGCTCACCGGTCTTCTCTTTCGGCTCCTTCTCTTTGTCCTTCGGCTCTTTCTCTTTCTCCTTAACAAAAAGAATCGGGTCAGTGTCGTGTCGAGCATCGGGAAAGAATACCGTTGCCTGTGAAGCTCGAAAGTTATTTCAACTTCGTCCGAAAACTTCCCTCTTGTGTTTCAGTCAGTCGTGTCTAGAATATTCTTCGACGGAATTAAACGAAATGTCGTGGAAGGGACATTTTCCAAGTTTTAAATAGCAATTTCCCTCTTTCCCGGAGTTACAAAGTTCCGCGATACGCTTCTCCCGAGATAAACCACGGAATAAAAGTGTTCTTTGGCGGATGTAGAGAAGCAGTCTTCGTGTTTAACCCCTCGGCTTGTAATAACGAGCGGCTCTCGTGATGCGGTGGATGAAATAGGAAATTTTGAAGAATCCCAAAAACGATGAAATTGAAAATATCAGTGGAACGCAACACAGGAAAATTATTTCCATTTTATTAACACTAGATTTACGGAAGCCGTTAAACTGACCGATTCCTACTTCTTTTATAAACACTTCTCTTTACAGAGAAGCTGTTCAGTAGATATTTCACGTGTATTTTATAATACAATAATGACTTAACGAATTACCACCATTGCCTCTTGTTTCCTCTTTTTCCAAAGTCCTTACTTAACACTAGAACTACCAAACCAGTCAAAATGACTGGTACACAATTTTTTCCAAAAATTCTCCAAGATTATAGGAGAGTCATAGAATAGATATTCTACGTGCATCTCATAAAACATAAATTACCGAATCGATCAACTTTTCCACCTCTGAATTCCCCTTTTTTCAAAGTACTTATTTAATATGTTTAAATATAACAGATTTACCGCCGGTAGTTCTAGTGTTAATATCACTAGAACTACCAACCAGTCAAAATGACTGGTACACAATTTTTCCAGAAATTCTCCAAGATTATATAATCATAGAATAGATATTCTACGTCCATCTCATAAAACACAAATTACCGAATCGATCACCTTTTCCACCTCTGAATTCCCCTTTTTTCAAGGTAGTTATTTAATATATTTAAATATAACAGATTTACCGCCGGTGGTTCTAGTGTTAATATATTGCAATGTAACAGATTTTACGCCCGTAAATCTAGTGTTAATATTGCGTTAAATCCTGAGATATATCAGGAACCACTGATTCATTTTCATTTCAGCAATTTAATTCTGAATTATTGCACGCACAGTCGCAAAAGTAATCGTAGTGCAAGGGGTTAACGTCGAAAATTACATAGGAATCAACGTAAATATTCTTTCTGGCAGAAGAATGGTTAATTTTCTAAAGTAATTAGTACCTTAGCGTCTTTAGTAACGGACGGTGCACGTGGTGGTTGACGTTTCGGCGATCGGCGTTCGGTAACGCTGGGTCCAAGACTCTGCGAACGTCCAGTCCGAGGACTGTTCTTCGGACTGGATTTCGTCTTAGGCTGAATTTCTTCTCGATGTTCCTTCGATTCTTCTCGACGTCGTGGTATCACGGGCTCCAGCTTCTCTCTCGTCGGAGAGGGAAGCAGTGCACCGTCGCCTGTTACAAATTCTTCTCCCATAATTGAGCTTTCGAGTGAACAATAGATTTTCTAACTTTCTACTCACCCACTCCGGTGGTACGATCCAGATGATGACGGATCAAGAAGTCCTTCCTCGCGCGAGCAATGGCTCTTTCGGCATCCTGAAATCAATGGTTATCGATCGTTTATTCCTTCGATTGTTCAACTTCCTCAAAGGGTGTAGCCGGATAAGGGGGTGAAAGTGCCCTTGAACCAATTACAGTGGGCGAGGTGTCATTCGGTAGGTAATCGAAAAAAGCCATTGTTCACCAAATATCGTTTTTTGCCCTATTTTTCCAGTTTATTGAGGTACAAAAAATTCAAAAAAATTCCGACGCATTTTACATACGGAAATGCATGTTTGAGATTTTTTTCAGATTTTTGAAAGTGAATGACAAAGAATCCGCGGCCAGACACCATAGTCATTCCGCCATCCACTTGCTTGAAAGAATATTGAAAATTCTAACAAATTGAAAAATCGGAAAAAATTCTGAAACGTGTATTTCCGCATGTACATTGTGTCAGAATTTTTTGGAATTTTTTGCGCCTAATGAAACCGGGAAAATAGGGCTACACCGTTTCTTTTAATTTTCTCCATAACTACCCTCCTGGTCATGATACAGGGTTGAAATTTGGGAAACAATGTTTTTTTTCGATTACCTACCGAATGACACTGTAATGGGTTCGAGGGCACTTTTGACACCCTTATGTGGCCATACCCTTTCCCGTTCCTCTCGCTCACCGCTTTCGGATCGTCCTGCAAAATTCCATGCATAGGTCTAGCCTGCACCGAGGACGGTCTGCCAGCCGGTGGCAGAGCGATGGTCGTCGCAACCGGGGCGACTTTTCTCGTGTTTTCCTTCTCCTTCTCCTCCTTGGTCACTGACCTAAATATCCAAGCACTCGTGAGACGTTTTCTCGAAGAAGATCCTCGCAGCGGCGAAGAGAGCAAACACGAGGAAGAAATAAAAGGCAGCTACGACAGAACCCGTGTGAAGGTGCGAACAATTCGTCCCCTCTGGGTGCCTCTTTCAGGCTCGACGAATGAATATCGTTGGATGAAGAAACAAAGGTCGATGTTTTTACTTTTTCATTGCTTTTTCACGTGGAATTGTAACGGTGTTTATGGTGTGTCGTTTTTCACGGTGATCGTTTCGCAATTCGTACCATCCACCGATACTGTCTGATCGTTTACGACCTTTACTACTGCCAGCGGATCGAACGGCGAGTGGATGAGCTAGCGGCTGATGGAGTTGTGTACTGTTTTCTGTTAATTATCGTTACAGAGAAGTCTACTTTCAGATGTGATTGTTCGATGTTGCATTGTTCTCCGTTGAAATAAATTTTGTTGGATTTTCTGTGCACATTGGACCTTGATTGGGTGCTGCTTTTAAAGACGACTGTTTCGTATTCGTACCATCCACCGATACTGCCTGATCATTGACTCCCTTTGCTACTTCTAGCAGCTTCAACGCCGTGCTCGGGGATGAGCCAGTGATTTATGGGATTGTTTACGGTTTTTCTCATTTTTTAGAGGTTGATACTTGTTTGGAGAACATTCAGATAAGGATTTAGTTGTTGAAGAATGATGCCGATCTCGAAAGTTGTGCCGTGTCCTCTTTGAGAAATTTGGTTAAAGGTAAAAGTAGTTGTATGATCAGCAGACTGCAGATTTTTGAGCATTTGTGTTAAATTTAACGCCGTTAAAACACCAAAAATGTAATATGAGAAATATCAGAGATACGGCATTCGTTGTAACTTTTAGCGAGTGGAAGACTCCTCTAATTGGATTCTTCTTCATTAGCTGCGCTTATCAAACTTGAAATTTGCATAAATATCCGCAATACTTTACTTTCCTAATAGTAATATTTAAACATTGAAGATATCACTGAATTCGAGAACTTAAAAGTCGCAACAAATTTCACTGAATCATTCCGGTGACCCCACGGCCTCCAACGTGTTAACTCTTCGAGGCGCGGGAATTTAAAATTTAAAATTGCATGTTGCACACACATTTTTTTTAATTGAGCAAAGTTGGTTTAATTTTATTATCAAAGTTATACAATAATACAAATTTTCGGGGACAAAAAATATCCCACCATGCATATTCCCGCGTCAAAAAGGTGGGACATTTTTAATCCCGCCGTGCCTCAAAGAGTTAACGTACCACAGACCCTGGAGTACCATAAAACCACTAAAAAACAATTCACAGCATCAAATCCGTATTTTACAATCCCAATAAATCACTGTACATCATCACTTTCAACGTCTCTACCCTCCTCTACTACCTCTCTACCCCTACACGTCTCAAAACCACCGCCCTCTAAAAACCACCCCGTCTAACTCCTCTATCTCAAAAAATATTCTTTAAAAATGTCGTCTAAGGATGCCTGGTAAAAATATTGGCCTCGGACCGAGTAAAAATGATCGTTTTTGAGTAGTGTACTGGCCTGGCAAGGGACAGCGCGTTGAGAGCGTGGTTACTGGAGACTCGTTTCCACAGCGAAGCTTCGTCCTCGGCTGCCAGACCGCAACCCCAGTCACGATGCTAATGCAAATCAAAACTCGTCATTCCCTTTCCACCTTTATCATGTACGCTCTAATGCTAATATCTGTCCGCTTGATGCGGACACTAACGAACAAACTAGAACACACATCATGCTCGGGATGACACAGAACCACACGGTTTCCCGGGAGTTCAAACTGCAAGCTCTTTTGTCTCTTAACCTTTATCTGCCGGAGATTCCAACGGCTTTGATGTCGATACGAATATCAACGATGATTATAGATCTCACGTGATAGCGTTTCATTTCATTTTGTCCAATGTTAATCGTGCGATTGCAACACACTTTCTGATAATAAAACCTCGGTCGGATTTAGACAGAGGTCCGTTGCGGCGTTTAAAGGTTAAACATCGGGGAACGATGGCATGCATGTGATACTCTTTGGATGTTTCCATTGGATCGAGAATATTTACAGAATGACGGGGATATCGATAGAGATCGTTACTATCGATTTTCATCCGAGAATAACGAACCGGTTCTCCAAAGTGCCTCGTGCGCGATTCGATGCTGTGCAAAATGATGCGCACAGTTTCCAAGGTTACTCTTACAATCGAACGAAACACGAACGGGTTACATGCACGTTTTGGATAAAATTGTGAGATCTGCCAGGAGGAGATGAATCGACGATCGAATCGTTTACGGTGACCGTGTTAACGTGTGGGTTATAAAACTCGTACGGCACACGGTTTGCAAAGTGTTCCCGGTGAACTGGAGAACGAGAGGAATCACAGAAAACGGGAATACTGTTTCCAGTGAATCGAAGAAGAACCAATGCACACGCAAAACAGAGAAATAGAGAGATATATAGATATAAAGAAACGAATCTCATCGGGTTAACGAATTTACCTTGTACTCGTCAGCGAGTCGTCTAAGTTCGATGACTTCCGCCGTAGGAAATGGTTTCTCCTGCGGTTTGCTCGCCTCTTTATCATCCGATATCCTTACGGTTCTACCTGATTTTTTACCCCTGCAAATAACCAATCGTGGGATCGTTGGGTTGCGATTGTGTCGGATAATGTTTTGGCGCGAACGCGTTTTGCCGTCTTTCGACGGCAAACAGGATCGTCGTAGGTGCTTTCGTTCTTCCCATTTCAACGAGACACAAACAATACATAATTATATATAGATGGGTAGGTAAAATAATATCGTAAAATTAACGTCTTCCCGTTAAAATGGCTGACCTGAAAGCTATTTTCAAGTCGGACATTTCTTCCTCGCGCTCGTCGCCTTCCGGCACCGTTCCGTCGATGGTGTCGGTTCCGGTTCCACCGACGAGGGGCTCCAGTTCCGATGCTTGCACTCCTGCGAATTATCCGTGAGAGGAATTCAATGTTTCCGTCGAAAGCGTCGTTCAGATTGGACGTTAAATAGCGAACAATGGTAGAGAGAATTTCGCGCAAGTAGCAAGCAGTATTTATTTACCATTAATTATACGTCCAGGTAAGGAAGAAGCAATGAATAGAAAATCGTGGAAAAACACACTGGGTTAGAGATAGGATAGAAGACTACTTTTAATAATACTGTAGATTCCCTTCTACTCAATAGCTCCGACGAATTTTTCTCTATGACTTTCTACTGCTAGTTCTACACCGTGAGATTCTACGAGTTCAATTACATCGATCTAGAGTCGCGACATTTAAAATTTCGTTAAAGAAGAGTCAGCTTACCATCGCGCTTGTGATCGACATCACCGGGTCGTTTCTTGTGAACCGGCGCCGGTCCGGAAGGCGCGATTCCTTGCTTGAGAGCCCCCATGCTGAGAGACTTCCTGGGTGGGCCCGTTGTTCCTGCGGGAGCCCCTGCTGCAGTGACAGGGGCCACGGCTTCCCCATTAGTTAGCTGCGGCCGTCGAGGCCAGGCGAATTGCAAACGATATTCGGTGCTGATTCGGGATATCGCCTTGCTAAGTTGACTCGGAGGTAGCCCCGACGTCGCCGTTACTTCCTGTCATGGTAATTACAGTCCTACATAGAATAGCTTGCACGCAGATAGGGTTTTTAGGGCGCGTTGATCCAAGAGAGGAGATTTTTAGGGTGGGACTTCAATGAATACACCAACCAGCCACAGTCAGTGGACCTGACTTCAAATTACCGTCAGTTGGACGAGATTTTTTCTTAGGTCATTAAAGAAGAGCAGTTTATGAGCTCACAGACTTCAGAAATAGGAATCATATAAGTCCCTGAATCCCTCCTACTAGGCCCGAACCTCTGCGGCCCCTTTTACGTATAGTCAGGGGCTGGAAAGTGTTCGAATGCCGACGTAATCCGAGTAGGCCCGAGTCTACCCGAGTCTCCCGGCCCCTTTCGGTACACTCAGAGACTCGGAAGTGTTCGGACAACGACGTGATCCGACGCGACCCGAGTCTACCCGAATCTCCCGGCCCCATCTTCGTCAGTATACTTAGAGACTCGGAAGTTTTCGGACACCCCGGAAATCCGACCAGGCCCGAGTCCACCCGAATCTCTGCGGCCCCTTTTCGGTATACTCAGGGACTCGGAAGTGTTCGGACACCGCCGTGATCCGACGCGACCCGAGTCTACCGGAATCTTTCGGCTCCTCCTTCGTCGGTACAGTCAGGGACTAGGAATATTGCGGGACACCGACACGAACCGATGAGACCCGAGATTGAGGCATTACATCTCTGACCTTCCATCAGTCGTCATTGTCGCACGTACCCGAACTTTGTCAGCTACGACGTTCGAGTCGACGGCGTCGATGCCACCTCCGTCGGCCGCCGTTATAAATTCGTGCGTCTTGTAAGCGAGCTCCGGACATTTCTTTCTCCTCGGCAACGGCGGTTCCAGAGTCGGCCCTAGAATTAATATCGTTCCACGATTGGAAGTTTGTCGTTAGCGTCCAACTCGCAATCTACCGCGTGGTGTCGACCGTTCGATTGCTGTGCGTCGCACATAGCTAGAAGGTCGCTTCAAAGACTTCGTTCATCGAACGACATCAGTCATCAACGATCCAGCAATCACAGCGGTCGACACCACGCACAATAACAAAAGGAGACCATACGAGCGACTCGAGGTAAGAGCAAGCAAGAAAAAGCAAAAGCTGTTACGTTCTTCTTTGCAAAACCAAGCATGCTACCTTTCACGCGAACTGTGCTAAAATCGATACTGCGAACTCATGAATTACCATAAGTTAACGCGATAGAAATCACAACTGTGCGAAACACACGTAGACGATTCAAGGCGTGTCCTTGTCAGACGACAACGGAACCCTCTCTCGTTCCACCTGCTCCTTGTTGACATTCCGTCACATTCGTGTTTGACTAGGTCGTACGAGTCGTCGACGAGTATCATAACAAAGCAGTCGCTAAGCAGAACTTCTGCAATTACCACCCGGTCTTAAAATATACCTTGTAACTCGTGAGCGCTTAATCTCGAAATTCACGTTCTCCATTAATTCGTACAAACACGGTAAAACTCTAGGACTCCAACGTTCCACAAGTCTCGGTTATTTTAACAGTCCATTTTAGCACAGTCACGTAGAAAGCGCGAACGAAAAGCCAATAGGAATTATAACGTCGAACGAGGGCCATCCGTGGTCAACGGAACGCCATTATAAGATCCACTTTGACCGTGCAAACATCCGGTCCGACCTACGATCGCTGTTTGACATTGTATTATCGAGTAGTATCTCGTCGGCGAGAAAGAAACTTTAGGGCAATCGGGACAATTCCGTGCCACGTGTGTCGTCGGAACGTTTCCTGGATCGTCAACGACGAGCCGGCAACGTTTTCCCGATAGTCGTTCGACGCTTATGCTTCGCCAGTGAATTAAGGTCAACGGAAATCGGATTCGAGAGTGGTATATCGTTAAGCGGGGTAAAGTTGAACAGCGAGGTCAAGTTGTCTGAAAAGTTCGAAGGCGTCAGTCGACGGCTCGTGTAAGGCCACTCTAAACAGCCGTTGTTGTTTTTGAGAGAATGGCTAAACAAGCCGGATACAAGCTGTGCTGTTTTGTCGTTGATATCTCCATCCGATCGGACAGAGATTTCTCCTGGTGGAGAACGTTTGAATTTTTTTTCAGAAAGTGGAAAAACCCTGTGCTCGTGCGGACGGTGCTGATTTGGAAATAAAGCTTGGTTTAACCTTCATCCGCTGCTTGAAAGAATCGCACAAGTCCCTGAGGCTTTTCCTGACACGTAGTTTATTTTTTATTAACCGTACCGACGCTATGTCCATTCTTACCGTGGCAGATCTTTCGACCGGTTGTGAAACGACAATGATACGTTTCTGAAAGAAACTCAGAAGACTGTGAAGTAAATACGGCCAAGCAACGTATCAAATAATACAAGAAATTGCGTATTTTCGTTTCACTGAACCGGTCATTCCGCCTCGCATGCTACGGTCGGCGTTAACACCGGAACTCCCGGTGTTAAGCTATTGTATTTAACACTAGAACTACCCAGCCAGTCGAAATGACTAGCTATCAATTTTTTCAGAGGTTTATCAAGTTTATATGAGTGTCGTAGAGTAGTTATTCGACGTTCATCTTGATTCGACTCTTAATTCCTCTCTTTCCAAAGTACTAATTTCACCCCTTGCCGTCCAACGACGACCGACACTGGTGATGCGGTAAATTGGATAGGAAATTTGCAAGTTTTGCAAATCCTATGTAATTGAAAATATCAGTAAGACGCGACGCAATAAAATTAGTTAATATCACGTTAAGTTACACGATATTATCCATTTAATTGTGAATTATTGCGGAGCCAGAGCGGAAAAGAAATCGTACAGCGATATATTGAAATATAATCGATTGAACGCTGGCAGTTATAGTGTTAAATATATTACATAAGTGCTGTAGGAAAGGAGGAATAAAGTCAAAGTATTTTAACGTAGAAAAATAACCTAATTTAACGTAAAGTGAGCGCGGCAAAAGTTCCAGGTCAATTTTCGTGATTTTTCACAATTTTCTGCTTTCATCGACCCACCGGGAGTATTATCGCGCGTTATAATTGCCATGGAAATTTTCTCTCGTTTTACTCTGCACCAGAAAGCTGTCGATTTTCCGAGAGGATTTCCGCGTGTATCAATAGCCGGCTCGCGAAATGATAAGCCCGCTTCGCCATTTCCAAGCGTCACTCGAGTCGGCCGTGAATCAATTATCGGCCCATTTAACGGCCACGTTTTCATTTCTGTCGATGGAACGAATCACGGTGCCTTCGAGGGAAAACGCCATTTCTTTTACCTGCGTTCAAAATTTAGTTCTCTTGGCATATATTGAGAGTAGTATTCAGTTAACATTAATTAATATTCAGTTCGCTGCAATAGTTAACACTAGAACTACCAACCGGTCAAAATGACCAGTACACAATATTTTCCAAAAATTCTCCAAGTTAATAGAAAACTCATAGAATAAATATTCTACGTCCACCTCGATTCCTCTTTTTTCAAAGTACTTATTTAATATTTTGAAATATGATAGATTTACCGCCGGTAGTTCCAGTGTTAAGTTACTGTGCGCGGTACGACGGGTCGACTGCCGTATTTAATTTATTTTTATTAGCAGTGTTTGTTAAACTTGAAATTTGCATAAATATCCGCGTTGTGGCGATGAATGAAAGTCTTGAGAACGTATCTCGAAAGTCGATTAGATAAAATCGCAACGTAGGAACAATCGGCCCCAGCCGAAATCGGCTTTCATTAGAATTCTTCTCCTCTTGGCCCAAGTAGGACGGGCAAGGACGAAGTCGGGCATTGTTTTCAACTGTGACACGCACGGGAGAAAAGAGAGAAGAGACCGGTTCGGTCATCTTGGCACTCGGAAGCAGGTCAGGCAGAAATAATTTTCAGACCGAACAAAGTATAGTCGAGTAATTGTTAGGGAAAAGTGGGGCGCAGACTGGTCTTCGAAAACGCTCCGTTTCCTCGCCCATGGAGGATCCTGGAATTCCTCGACGATTTGCAATTTTTATTGCCACGAATCTTTATGATATTCTGCGCTGCATCTCGTAAAATTATCGCCGAGAATGCAACCTACAAAAGGGACAGATAGGTCGCGAGTAAATCTACGAATAAAATCGCCTTTGACGATGGGTACTTGGAAGGCGGGCATTTCTTTATTGCTCTTCCTTTATGTACTCAATTTTGAATGCTGCAGCTCTTTTGGCGGGTCAATGTCTTTCGTTGATGTGTAATTATTTTAGGGATACTCGAATTGCAAATACTTTGGTAGATATTTGATACTAGATACTGCAAGATACCCGAATACTGGATACTTTGTAACGCGATATGAAGATCGTTAAATTTAGAGTAACCGTGATGAAAACAAGGCTAATTAGAAGACAGAGATATCGGAAACCTTAGAGATGCAAGAACTATGCTGTTCTTTAATTAAAATTGTAAAACGATGCGACATTTTGCCGGGTGATTGCAGTCATTCGTAGGACACATGAAGCCTTCGGCAATGGGCGGCTGTAGTCCCCCGTAAAGTGGATCAATCGATGGTTTCGGAATCCTGTTGAAGCACTAGGCCCTAGACGAAATGACCATAGTAGTTTAGGACGAAAATATCGTGGCTGACCATAGTGGAATCAGTAGCATGTAGCCAATTCGTGGCTGACCATTGTCAGACTAGTAGAATGGAGCAAACTGTCGATCATGGGCGGCCATACTCAGACTAGTAGAATGTAGCCAATTTCTGATCGTGGGCGACCATAGTCAGACTAATAGAATTTAGTGGACTTCTGGTTGTGAGTGATTATAGTCAGACTGGTAGAATTTAGCAAATTTCTGATCGTGGGTGACCATAGTCAGACTAGTAGAATTTACCGAATTTCTGATCGTGGGTGACCATAGTCAGAGTAATAAAGTTTAGCAAATTTCTGAATGTGGGCGACCATAGTCAGAATAGTAGAATGTAGTCAATTTCTGAACGTGGGAGACCATAGTCAGACTAATAGAATTTAGTGAATTTCAGATCGTGTGTAACTATATTCAGACTGGTAGAATTTAGCAAATTTCTGATCGTGGGTGACCATAGACAGAGTAATAAAATTTAATGAATTTCTGATCGTGTGCAACTATATTCAGACTAATAAAATTTAGTGGATTTCTGATCGTGGGTGACCATAGTCAGAGTAACAGAATTTAGCGAATTTCTGATTTTGTGTGACCAAAGTCAGACTAATAGAATTTAGTGAATTTCAGATCGTGTGTGACTATATTCAGACTAATAAAATTTAGCGAATTTCTGATTATGGATGACCATAGTCAGACTAGTAGAATGCAGCCAATTTCTGACCGTGGCTGACCAGAGTCAGACTAGTAGAACACAGCAAACGTCCGATCATTGGTGACCACAGTTGAATCAGTCGGACGAGGCAAACGTCCGATCATGAGTGGCTAAAATCAGCACTAATATCGAAAGGGTTAAGCCGAGTGTCTCTCGACGCGGAAACGGCGTCGGAACTAATAGTCTTGCTCGATCGCAGAGACGATTAATCGTCGCAATTTGATGACGCGGAATTTTCGCCAGACGCGCCGGCGGCCGTTCAACTGCGTGACATTCAATCCGTGCCGGTGAAATTAATTGCTGCGGTCTAATTGCAACGATTAATCGCTACAATCGGCCTCAAGTCCACGGGGAGGGCGAGCGGAGGGTAACGAGGGGACTACCTATGGGCAGGCACCGTAAAAACTTTCGTGCAGGTAAACGCCATCTAAAACCATCTATGGTGAACGACTTTTGGCGAGCGATCGATGCGATATTCGAACAGGTTTCACAAAATGATCGAAGATGAGTCCGTTTATTTTAACCTTCGCAGCTGCTCTTAACTGAAGAAGTTACTTTAAGCTTCCGAATTAGCAGAGTTGCAACATATTTTTTAATCGTGTAATAAAAATTCTGGAATAAGATATTTAAGAGCATACATTAATATTGCAATTATTTTTTTGTTACAGAATATGCCGCGATCTTTTGACAAGGTGCAGATGCTCGCGGTAAACTCAATTTTCTCTCGTGTCTCAAAATTAAACGAAGCTGAGCAGTAAGTGTTAACAATAGCACAGTAGATAATTCGAACTCAAACAATTTATTACAACTTCCACTTCCAAAGTTGCTCTTCATACAGTTAATACTTTCAACTTACTCTTAACTTTGTTGCGCACTCAGCAAAGTTAAAAGGTTAAGGCTATTTTCAACAAACTTAAAAAGGTTGCATCAGAAAATACACCGAACAGAGATATATCCCTTAACACATTTCTATCCTATCGAACTTTTTTTATACGAAACTTTTTCTATTAAAATCACACTTTCACGGAGTACCATAGAAGATAAAAATAGTTGTATGCTAATCGATCATCTTTTGAACCTCGCGCCCCTTTCCACGAGGAGCGCGATAATCCCGCGAAATGCGAAATCGAAGGCAGCCGACCCGAACGAATTGGCAAATCGATTAAGACTGAATATTTTATCACAGGCACGCGGTGAGTATTTGTCTTTGTTGGTCATTTGCCGCCCTCCATTAGCTCTCGAACGTGTCGCGGGGTTTAATGTTGCGAGGCACGTGTAGGGCGGATATCGTGCAAATTTTCGTGCAGGTAAATTGCGGAGGCGCCTTGTGTTATATCTGGCTATTTAGATGGCAGATAAAGCTCCTCCGGCGTAAATTGCGAAGCGGGTCGCAACGGAGGCGTGTAAATGTGTTGCGTGAATTCAAGGAAAAATTCTTTCTCACAAAATAACGCATTCACCGAGGAGTTTCGACGATGGGGATAATTAATCGACTATTTCAAATACAATGGTAAATAATTTCCATTTTTTTTCCTGGAGGGAAATTAGGTCTTTCGAAGATAGGAATTTTTGTATTAATTTTCATTGCAGTCACTTACATTTTTGTTTATTTTTAGAGAATTTTCTATGGAAATTTTCTTAATTGGATAGCGAGCAATTAGGCTGGCAAATAATTTTCTAGATGTTCAGCTTTAATTTTTAGTTTGCCGAATCAAGATAGCTTTACTCTTCGTGTTAAATTAAATTCCTTGGTACTTTTTGTATGGGTAGCCTTTACGGAGAATAATCTAGCTAGAATTATTAATTATAATTATAATTATAATTACTAATTATATCAGTAACTAATTACCCAGTCTTCTAATCTAACGTTCATGCCCCCTCGACCGAACTTAACAATGTTCTACAACTTCTACTCAAACCAATTTCCAACTTCGTCCAGTTTAAATATTCTTAGTCGGATCTACATATAACCTTCGACCCCTCCACCCTACAAAATTGCTAACTAAACGAGCAAGTAGCTCTCCGTCCTTTCACTCAATAAAATTGTTAATCCAACTAAAAAACAACTCTTCGTTCCTCCACCCAACAAACTAATTAATCAAACTAAAAAAACCTTCCACCTACGCACAGCCTGCATCCCGAATGCACAATTTACAAAAGAAAAATCGCCACAACAATTAATACCAAGGCACGAGCTCCTCATCAACCATAACGACACTTTCGAACGAGCAGTCCTCAAGCAACCATGCTCTTTTCTTTAACTCATCGCAAAATGCACAATCTTTCGCTCGTCCAACACTCGCTTCGAGCTTGCCGATTCACTCATAACGATTCACTTAAGAACAGTAATAATCAGTCGATCAACAGGAAATCAATGAACTTCATCTCGCAAACGAAAGAGAGGACGAGCGGAAGAGAGAATCGGAAAAAGGCCTTTGGATTCTTCGTTTCGAGGGTTTTCGGGGGGACACAGGGGATGAGATAAGGGATTAAAACGAGCGAAACAAATCGTAATTAATCTAGGGCAGTTTTTTTTTTATTTCTTTTGGTTGCATAGCTCCGATCGTTCGTCTTACCTTCGCTGTTCTCATCCTCGGTTGACTTGGCCGATTGTAGCTTCGCGGTCGCTTGCTTCGCTGCAATCAAAATTCGCAGCTGGCACCGTTCTCTCTCTCTCTCTCTTTTTTTTTTGTCTTTCTCACTTTTCGTTTCGTTCGTTTCCTTTTCCTTTCTTTTTTTTTTTTTCGTTGCCTTTTGTCCCGGCTCCTCTTTGACTACGCCGCGTTTCGATATTTCGAGGTGTCGGGATTTGTAAAAGCTTGGCTTTCCTGTTTTTCTACACTTTTCTTCTCGCGAATTCGAAACGCGCCGATGATTTTATTATCTCGCGAATGTCTCTGATCGAGGGAAAAAAATATTGGCGTTTTTGTTCTTATTTGTTTTACGATAGAGGACAATTGTAATTCGTTAAAGTCGTCGACGAAATAGCTCGTTGTGTTGGTCGCGTGAAAAATCGCTAAGAACGAAAGAGGAACGATTGTTTAATAATTTAGGGAAATTTTGCAATTCGACGATCGCCTCGTCTACGTGGAATTTGCGGACGTAGAGAGAGAGGAATGAAGATTCGGGGTATCGCGCGGTTTTCTTGGAGATGGCAGACGAAAATTCCTACTCTCCGATTAGCGTTTAGACGTTCACAGACAGACATCGGTATGAGGATAGTGAAAATTCACAACATCGAGACGAGAGTACGAATATGGAAGTATGCATATCGATATTAGAGTATAGAGATGTGAAACGGTGAATATCCGTCGTCCGTATTGGTATCGCTCTCCGATCGTTCGTTAACGAACTTTGAAACACCGATCTTCAAGGATTCGTACATTAAAATCAATAGCTCAGTCGTTTGTGATTTCAATTCTCAAAGATAATACTTGAAAAATTCCTGAATAAGTATTGAAATTGCTGGTAATTAATTTTAAGATATTTTTTTCAATGGCGAATTGAACACCCACAACAATTTTCAGTATAAAGTTTTCTGCAATGCGGACGAATAAAGATTGGAGAACAATTCCTGAAGAAATTTATTAAAATTGGCCCATATTTACCCATAAAATAAGTAATTATCAGTTTAATCTACTTCCAATTAATTTAAAAAAATACTTTTAACAACCGTTCTCCATTCTTAGCCTCCACACATCGCAGAGCACTTTCTACGTTTATCCTCGAGGCGACTATAGAGAATTAAATTATTATAAAATTAAATTGAGATCCTGGAAGATCGATCTTTTGCTCGTCGATTGATCGAATAATCGACGACGAATATTAATCGTTGATAATGATACACAGTGTGACGTGAACGGGGTGAAACGTGTGACGTTGAGCATGTGCGATAAAAACGAGACGATATGAGAGTAGTAGCACGATTAAAAAATAAATTCACTAAACACCCTTACAAGAACTATTATAAAGAGGAAGAAAAGAAAGTCGATAGAGACGTAAAGATATCGACGACACGAGCGTGAATTTCTCCATTGAAACGAAAAAGAAGAGAAGAAGGTAAGAAATAAGAGAATAATGGAACCAAAGATACGCTCTATAACAGGCCATAGTAATTAAACGCAAATTGAAATGATCGTATGCACTCGTTCACGCTCGTTGCTAACTAGACGCGATTTCGGAGGATCGAAGAATATAATTAACCCTTAACCAGCATCCCCTGGATGTCCGAACGAATTTGCTTCGCCCTCTTTTGTATCGTGAACAGTGAAATTTGCGTTTCATCTTCGCGTAGCAATCTACTTAATCACTCGCTTTATTAAAAAATAAGAAAATTCTTTCTCCTTTCTAAAAAAGATTTCATTTTCTAGACGAAGGAGATTCTTCCTCTCATTCCTATTCATTTCTTCAAATTTCTTCTCCAAAGATGAAGAGAAATTCCTTCTTTAAGAAATGAGACCTTTTTTTACAGGAATTTCCTTTCTTCCAACGAGGGGTGGAAAACAGATTTCACAAAAAATGACAAATAAATCTCTCGTGAAAAAACCGCCGAAATTCCCTTTCCTTTGATTACAAAATCGTCTCTGCGAAGGAAGAAGAAATTTTCCCTTCGACGTTCCTCCTTTCTCTCGATTCCACTCGTTCGGACATCCCGGCAAGCTAATTCTACGCGACGACGAAACTACAGACACTATGTCGTACCGATTAAGAGTTAATTCCACTATTGATTAAGGATCTTTGTAAATGTCTCGGGATAACGTATTCCTGGAGTAATCGAAAATGGTAAACTTACTCGACGTCGGCGGCGGCTGCGGCGCACGACGGACGACCGTATGCTCTTGGTGCGGCCCAGTGTATTCGTGCCATGTGTACGTGCTCCTGTACTCTGAATGGAGCTGCTGCAACACGCAATTAACAAGCGAAATTAATACCGGACGATGTGCGAAGACCCGGCGGAATTTTCTTTTTTTAGACGAGAGACCGAGATGCGACGCGGCGCTGGAAATGAGTCCCGCGGAAGGAGTTTAACACTAGATTTACCATACCAGTCGAAATGACTGGTACACAATTTTTCCCAAAAATTCTCCAGATTTATATGAGAGTCATAGACTAGATATTCTACGTCTATCTTATAAAACATAAATCGCCGAATCGATCAAGTTTTCCACCTCGTAATTCCCCTTTTTTCAAAATACTTATTTCATATTTTTAAATATGATAGATTTAACGCCGGTAGTTTTAGTGTTGACACTACATTTGCGGCCGCGATATCAGGTATATTTAAATATATTAAATAAGTACTTTGAAAATGGGTGGATCAAGCGGCAAAAAATACGATCAGTTAAGTAATTCGTGTATTATAAGATAAGCAGGAAATATTTGCTGTACTGATTCTCTATCAATTTGAGAAAATTTTGTAAGAAAGTAGGAACCCGTCGATTCGACGGCGGCCGCAGATCTAGTGTTAATTTTGATACTGCGATGTTTCTCATTTATATATGAGTCGCTCGGAAGCCAATGCGATTAAGTCTATTTCTTTTATATTTTCTGATTCTTGTCAATTTCAATAGCATGAAGTTTATTATTATTTTACTACTATTAGTTTACTGCTATTAAGGTTAGAAAAATCAGAACATATCAAAAAAATTGACGTAACCGCATGGGCTTCTGAGCAACTCTATATGCTGGTAATCGTGACAGTGGACTAATTGCAAGTTAATTAGCTTTTGGATCGAGATAGTTAAATTTTGGTTTTGGACTGTGCATTGAGCTGTGTGTAAGGCGGCAAATATCAGTGTTAAAAGGTTCCATTTTGAACACTAGAAGTACTAGGGTAGTTGAACCAACTGGTTCTTAATTATTTTTAATTCTTGTTTTATTGGTATTTTTATCAATTTGGTATTTTATTGGTATTTATCGGTATAATTGAGCTGTTATTTTTGAAAGTGGTATAAGTCCGTTTTTTCATTTAAGGGTTTGCATTTGAAATAATTTAAAAACATTGGCAAACGTTAATCAATTCGAGTGATGTTTTTAACACTATGCACCTTTCAAATTTTATTATGAAATAATAATCATTGAAAATATTTAAAAAAATAAACGATTTTTTAGCTCCAAATGGACTTATACCACTTTCAAATAAAAGATTTTTGTGATAACATTTTATAGCCAAAATTCTTTTGATTACTTTATAAAAAATCGTACAGCATTGAATGTGTGATTATGCATATGGAGAGAAGGTGTCTATATCTTACTAAAATTACCGTTAACTCATTTTTTTTAAAAAGTGGGCTTATACCACTTTCAAAAATAACAGCTCAATTGGTATTTTGTATTTGTATTTTTTGTCACTACCAAGTCAATTTAGCAAACACCACAAGAATTTCGCAATTCTTCGATATCTGAAGCATCCCAAAGTAGAAAATCGCCTTAAAATTCCTACCAGCGACAGAGCAGAGTCTGCGGATCAGTTTAAATTGCATCGTCGGACAGACATACTTCCTAACCCTTCAGGTCCGTCATTAACAGCCTCGACTGGCAATAATTCGAAAAACAATCGAGGAAATCCAATTGATATCCAGCCCATCTCGAAAAGCCCTCGCATAATCTTAATCTCGAACTCGTTTAAATTCATCCGAGCTATCAGTTCGTCGAACAAACGGCCTCTCTTCAGCGATGGCATTTTCTTCGCAGACTCCTCGACAAAAGGCAGGAAGACAATAGGCAGAAACGGAGAGCGAGAACGGCCCATAAAATCACGGTACTTCCGCAGGAATGTTTTGCGCCTACTCGCCGTAAAGTAGGATCAATCCTATCTCCCGGGTGGCAAGAACGCTTCGAACTAACGCAACGCACAAAACATCGGCCTTTTTCCGAGCATTGTTAACCGAGCTATGCACAATCCTTCCGTACAATCGGATACAATGGCTGTGCACTCATCGATCCTACGGATAATGCTCATGGACGATCCTTTATATTTCTTTCTTTCCTCGCCCTCTCTCACCATTTTTTCTCTTATCTCGTCCTGCTCCCTTTCACTGCTTTCCTATCTGGCTCTTTCTTTCTTCTTCACTTTCTGCTCTTCTTTCTTTCCTCAGCCATTCTCTCTCTCTTTTCTCCGACATTTTTCTTTCTCTACTGTGTCGTCTATCTTGCTCTCTTTCTTCCTGCATCTCTCGATCCCTTGCCGCACAATTTCTTCGGTGACCGCCCCCGCAGAAATTCTGAATTAAATTGGTAAAATGAAAATTGATCAGGGATCCTCGACATATCTATTTGAGGCACTGTGGGATTAAAAGTGTCCCACTTCCTCGATGCGTGAATATGCATGGTGGGATATTGTCTGTCCCGCCTCGAAAATTTATATTATTTTATAACTTCGTTAATAAAAATAGACCACCTTGTTCAATTGAAAAGAAAAAAAAATGTCTGTGCAGCATGTGCCATTTTATTTTCTGAATTCCCATGCCTCAAAGAGTTAAGATAATATTATTAGGTTGGTAAGAAATTAATGTCGGTTTTCGAGTTTTCAAATTTTGCCGCTTAATTTTGAGACAGCCGTTCATTTTAATTTGTTTGTCTTCTTATATCATTTTAGAAAAAAAATGTTATTAAAAAACTTGTTTCTCGCTGGGAAAAATGTGTAAATTGTGATGGAACTTATTTTTTTGGAACTTTATAAAGATTGAAAACCGACATTAATTTCCTACCAACCTAATAATATAGTAGAATTAATTTTATCGCTTCAGTTTGATCGGCTTTGAAAAAGTTGAAAATTTTCTACCCAATTTACCGCATTGCGAGTGCCACCCGTTATTGTGCGGCAAAGGGTTGATCCTTTACTAGCTTTTTTTGGTTTCTCACCCTCTCTCTCTGTCGTTTTTCTCCCGCATTTTTCTTTCTCTCTTTCACCGCTTCGCTGTCTCTCTTTCACTGCTTCCTTGTCTCTCTCTTCGCTTCTGCTTCTTTTTCAGATTCTTCCTCTCCGTCTCTGCCAGTCCCGCCCTCCATTCTCTCCATCCCTTTCTTTCTTTTTCCCTCCGTTTTTTCCGCCGACATCTCTCCCTTTTTTCTAAGACACGACAGCCAATCGATTCCCTTCACCGGTGAATGCACGTCAGCGGAACAAAAGGCAAAAGTAACGCGTGCAGTCACCAAGGTGCTAATAAAAGCCACCGAACACCGGATACCGGTATTACGAATCTTCCCGTTCGTCTAGGGTGAAAAAGAAATTCACTAGACACCACTCCGAGCGGAGCCCTTCCCCTTTATCGCGTTAACGGTCGTCGGCATTTCTTCTCTTCTATCTTCGAAAAAAAAAAAAAAAAGAAATCGATGCCACCCTCGGAATGAGATTTTATAAACCTGACAGATTTGTCCGGGCCTGCTAATTGCGTTGTCCTGTTTTCTCAGAGTTGATTGATTTAGTTACTTAACCCAGATACTAGGGTTCTAAGCGCCGAGGAGTATATAGGAGAGCGGAGTCATATCGGTCCCCTTGAAAAACGTTGATAAAATCGCTTCTACCGATGGTACAATCCTCGAGGATCTAGTGGATGGGAAAATTGCAGTTTTTTTTCAAAATTACAGTTTGTTGATTGACGTCGAAGGCAGAGGATCGACGCAGGAGGAATTTTCAATTTGTGGAGGGCCATGGCGAGCTTGACGCTGGAACTATCGGCTTTATATCTGTTCTATTTAAATATACTAACACTAGAACTACCGACGTTCAATCTATTATAGTCGATCATATTAAATAAGTACTTTGAAAAAAGAGGAATCGAGAGGCGGAAAAGATGATCGATTCGATGATTTATGTTCTTTGACGTGGACGTAGAATATTTATTCTATGAGTTTTCTATAAACTTGGAGAATTTTTGGAAAAAAATTGTGTACCGGTCAGTTTGACCGGCTGGTAGTTCTAGTGTTAATTAAGTAATATAGAAAAAGGAGAATCAAACGGTGAGAATGATAATTAATTCGGTAATTTACGTTTTATAAGATAGGCAAAGAATATTTAGTGTATGTCTCTCAGTTTGGGAATTTTAACAAAAAATTGGGCACCGGTCATTTTGATCAGAAGAGCCCAAAAAATTGCCGATATCCATTATCGCAAATACATCGATTGATATTTATTCTCTGTATTCGACAGTTGTAAAATATTTTCCACGTTGTTTCTGGCGTTCATCGTACCAATTAAAACATGCTGCAAGGTTTCGATAGATAGACAGCCAGGTCGATGCTTGGGGCTTCCATAATCCATTTGCAAAAGCTTTAGGCTCATATGTCTTTCGCGCTGGGAACAATTATTTTAATTTGGGCCGCGATACTGCCTACGCATCAAAGTATCTTTCAGTCCGTTTAATTCGATTACGAAAAATATTCGCTGCTCTAATAATATCGGGGGACGTCTTATAATATGGCCGTCACGTTTCGTCGGGGTTGCACGGTCGAAGTTTCACTCGGGGGTGGTAATGCCTCTCTGGAAAATGTGGCTGGTTTAAAAATACAGAAATCGAGTTGCAGTTTCAAGGTGGAGTCATCTATATATACACAGCCATGCCGTAAATTCGAACACGTTCGGCCGCCTGTCGATTTTCAGTTTTTCAATCTTCCAAATAGAATTTTAAATTTCCTTCCAGCGATATCAATTTGACTCCGTCGTGAAAAAGAAATTCTCTCTGGATATATGGTAGGTATCTTTTTATTCTCGACGAAAAAGGGGAGAATTTATTATTGGCGAGAATGGATTCGAAGGAATGAAATTGTCACGGGCCTCCTTTCCGCGATGATCGCATAGGGCGCCGCGCCCTACGAAGGTTCACGGTGTCCCACATTAGCCATTAATAAATGAACGGATGAAAATCGATAGCTTCGGCTCGTTAGAACTTTGCGATGGAAAGTACGTAGCTTTGTCGAGCTGTATTTTCTTTTATTTTCACGTTCCACTTCGGCACTTCGCATACTAGACTGCGTAGCATTCGAGCTGCCGATGAATATTCAGGGATATTTGGATAAGTTAGAAAAGTACTTTAAACAACCTAGAAAAATGATTTGAACAGTAGGAAGAGGAAAAATTAATTGGACCTTCGTATTTGGCAAAATGTGGCGTTGAAGGGGTTGAAAAGTGGAAAGTAGGAAGGCAGGGGCTCGGATTGATGATCAATCAGTGGAGCCGAGCAATTGGGCAGTCAGTGAGTAATCGGACAGTCGGTAGAACCGAGTCCAAATCCTTCTCCGTCACCTCTGAACAATATTTCTAACTTATTTAATACACTTCACTCATTAATTTAATATTTAGTACACTCAATACACATAACACATTGCCTGAGTGGCTTGGAAACCACATGAAACAGTAGCTCCTAGGCGAAATGGCCAAAGCCCTTAAAATCGAAATTCCTAGGAGGATCTCCAACCGCGCGCCATTAAAGTACCGCACCGTACTTTGCTCCGCAACGAAATCATCTTATATATCGTAATCTCGATGATTCTACACCTGTATAAAATTGTAGATTCTAGTGGGAATAGCTACGGCCATTAAAATTGAAATTCTTAGGGGGAATCGCCAGCCGCGCGCCATTAAAGCACCGCACAGTACTTTGCTCCCCAATGAATCATTTAATCTATTATAGTTCCGATAATAATAAAGAATGACTCAACCTGATCCCTGGAAAATCGTTTGATATATCATTCTCTCGATGTTTCTACACCCATATAAAATTGTAGACTCTACTGGAAATAGCTACAGCCATTAAAATTGAAATTCTTAGGGGGAATCGCCAGCCGCGCGCCATTAAAGCACCACACCGTACTTTGCTGTGCAACGAAATCATCTTATATATCGCAATCTCGATGATTCTACGCCCATATAAAATTATAGACTCTACTGGAAATAGCCACAGCCCTTAAAATTGAAATTCTTAGGAGGAATCGCCAGCTGCGCGCCATTAAAGCACCGCACCGTACTTTGCTCCCCAACGAATAATTTAATCTATTATAGTTCCGATAATAATGAAGAATGACTCAACTTGATCCCTGGAAAATCATTTAATATACCATTCTCTCGATGTTTTTACACCCATATAAAATTGTAGATTCTACTGGAAATAGCCACAGCCCTTAAAATTGAAATTCTTAGGGGGAATCGCCAGCCGGCGCCATTAAAGCACCGCACTGAACCCAGTGCCCCAAGGAAATGATTGGTCCCACGTGAAAAAGTAGCTCGTCGAGAGTTTGCGGTCCAACGAAAGGGAAATGGGGTAAATAAAAAAAAGCTACGAAGGAGAAGCATGAGGTAAAAATCGAAAGTTACCGGATCGCGGCTTTTAAGGTTATTTCGATGAAACAGAACGCGGAACGGCAGAGTCGACGGAGCGTGCGGAGGGTCTGAATAATGTCGTTAAAGGTACCACTTAACGAGGCACCGAGTTAATTGATAATTACGCGCCGCCCCGGAGAAAAGTGCATCGGGATATCGCGTGTGCAATTAACCATTACTCGAGTGGAAAGCCTGTCGTGGAAATTGAACACGAATTCCAGATGAAAAGCAGAAATTCTCCATTTATTTTAACATCGTTCTACGACGTGGAATTCTTCGTTTAAAGATCCGCCAATTCCGCAGAATAATGAAGCGAAAATTAAGATAATTGTATATCTCAGAAATTCAAAATGAAAAGCCCCTATTCGCTCAAGAATTCTCCCCACTTCCAAATGTCCTTCCAAAACGGGGACTTCTTTAAAAGATCGCTCAATTTCTCAGAATAATAAAGCTAAAAATAACATAATTGTATATTTTACAAAAGATCAAGATGAAAGATTTCTGTTCGCCTAAAAGCTTCTCCATTTTCAAACACGATTTCTACAATCTCGAAATTCTTCGCTCAAATATCATTTGGAATATCATTGGCCAAAAATATGACAATTTGATGGAAAATTAATTGCATTAAATCGCAAGGAATTCAAGACAGCCAATTCCAATGGAGGTTTCACCTCGTCGTGGGGATTGGTTCGGATGTAACGCGAGTGGAACAAGTATCGATTCGGGTTCTCCCGTCAAAGAGACGAAGAATGGGACCAAATATAGATTCGCAAACTTTCCGCGAACGATACGAGCGGTGTGTCGATATTCTCGTGCCATTAATGAAAACGCCATGAATGAGACACTCGGGGTAATGCGTTTCGTTTCGTCCGGGGGTTTAATTGAAAGCTCTCGTCGGTGATGGCTGTTGGAATTTTCCTCGGAGAATGCACCGCGTGGTTGGACGTCGCTTTTCCTTTGCGGACATTTGAGTGTCCTGGACGAAGGAGGCATTCTCGAGATGTTAATTAGGAAGGCTACAACGAAATATATCAGAACAGTTGAGAGAAACTTTCGTTTGTTCTGAGATCGTTGAAGGAGAATCCTTTGCTGCTTCTCGTATACACGTCTTATTATCTCTTTAAGAGTTCAACCAGAATTTATCACCTCTCGAATACACTTCCAATTCTGAACATACCGGAGAAAATACGATACCGGCATCTGGACAGAATAATTTAAAGGGATCGTAAGACTCGTCTGGCGCACCATCGCGAGAGTAACTGCTATGGTCTTGCAAAAAGTACATCGTCTGCGAATCGTGTCAGGGTGAATCTACTGCAAGAGAAATTGCCTGTTTGCGGAGTGTTCAGAAGTTCAAGGATGATGTAAAGTACATGACAGTAATTCCTGACTTCCAGTACCTTTCTCCTTTTCCTCCGTATTTTTTCATTTTACCTGCAACGATGATTTCATCGTTAAGGCTGTGGTAAATTAAATAATAATTTGCGAAAAAATTCTCACGGATGGCGGAGAGTTTTAACTCGGTCTCGGTAATTTGGAGGCCCAGCATCTTACCTCATACTTTACTTTTCTATATTTCCGGCTTTAACTACTATTTTAGGTGAGTTTCGAGCCATCTAGGTTACCATACATTAACACGTTGAACGCCACCGGTATTTCACTAGTTTTATCGTTTCTACTGAAGTGAAACTTTATCTATTAAAATCACATCTTTATAAAGCAAAAACTTCAAAGACACAGATGAATATATATTCAGCAGAACTTTATCTTTTCAACGCCAATATTTAAATATTGAATATATTATAAAATTCGTAAATATTGCAATTTAAAGGTCATATGAAATTACATTGAATTCAATAGCGCCGGTCACCGGTGACCCCCATGGCAGTCAACGTGTTAAATAACAAATTAACAAACATCTCGCAAACCTGACAGTAATTCCTGCCTCCCATTACCTTTCTCCTTTTCCTCCGTATTTTTTCATTTTACCTGCAACGATGATTTCATCGTTAAGGCTATGACAAATTAAATAATAATTTGCGAAAAATTTCTCACGGATGGCGGAGGGTTTGAACTCGCTCCCGGTAATTTGAAGTCCCAGCATCCAACCTCATACTTTTCTCTTCTATGTTTCCGGGTTTAACTACTATTTCAGGTGAGTTTCAATCACCATAGCCCCTCCTTCGACTTTCTTCCCTTCCAACAAACCGAAAACCACCCCAAAGCAGCTAACAGAAGAGTTCCAACCCCTAACTCCACAGCCAGCACAACCCCTTCGATTATTCTTCCAAAAATCGCAACATCTTCGCATTCAGCATCGCTGCGCGCAACTATATCTTTTTTCTTCCTTCGTCTATTTCTCCACTAGGTAATTTCGCGAACGATCGAAGCTTTTTCGCCTCGACGAAGCACCGAGAGGAATCCGTTTTTCCGGGCGGCTGCGTGCCGATGAGACGTCGAGATGAGATCCTCGAGAGATTCTCCTCTCTCTTTCTCCTCTCGCTCCCCGTTCTACCACGGTCTCATTATATTTCGAGGGCAATTAACGTGAGAGAGGATAAATCGAGGTTTCTATATTGCCACGACGACTATACACTCCACGGAGATATAGCAAGGCTGAATTGTAAAGTTGAGGAGCGAAGGCTGCGGTGGAAGGATGAGCGATGGCAATTTTTATCGATTAGGATGATATTTGCGAGGGGGAGGCCAATGATTATGAGGATTGTAGAATTCTATGGGTGCATGGGGCTTGGCTGGTTCGAGGTTTTTGAGTGTAGCTTCGAAAATTGGCTCTGAGAAGAGGAAGAAAATTAACCCTTCGCACTCCTGTGTTCAGCTACACTCCACGCAGCTTTCTATCGCGCTTTCGTTTCACCTACTAATTATCGACTTTTCGAAATGAATAATAATTTTGCATCTTAACCCTTTGCGGACGGAAATTTTTCCGTGTCTTAAGAGGTAATCATTTAATTGGCGATCCAAAACTATTTTTTTATCAGAAAGTTCGAATGTTAATGACAATTAAATATGCAGATGTAATTTTATCGCTCTGAAATGTTTCACAAGTGTAAAGGAAACGTTCCTTTTCCTGTTGTAGATTTAAGGTTCCTCTGTCTTTCAGTGAAAGTGCAGAAAATATTGATAAATATTGTGCACTTTAAATACCGGGATTTTACGTAACGTCGGCTCTCACGGTGTCAATCAAAGTACACGTAATCCCATTGAGTTGCGATCGGCGAAAATGAGCAGAAAATTATCGGTCGGTGCGACGCCTGAAACGATCGACAGGTAGAACTGCGATACACTGCAATGCGGTGCATTGTCGGACGGGATTATCGAAACAGTATTATTATTATTATCGCCGTTTGCCATTTACATGGAGCTACTGCGAAACCTCCAGGCTCAACTTGCATTATTAAAACTACCGAGACAATTGGAATAACGTGATATCAATTTCTATGGATATCGCTGTTTCTATAACGTGACAATAGACGAACTTGCACGATTCTCATTCGTGATTTTTCCCTGATAACTTCTGTGCCTGAAAATATTCCAAATTGCTCGAGAATTAATGGATATTTAATTAAAAATGTCGGTATTACAATGTCTTGTTTGTAGTTGCTGGCAAAGAGAAATAGTGCGACGTTAAGTCTTTGAAAAAATTCGAAATTTAGCAAGAATTGTAAGGCAACTTTCTCTCAAAGACATAGAAGGGGAAAAAATTCCTTACAAATTGTGTAGAAAGTGTATGCGTTAAACGCAGTGACAAAGGGATTCGATAAAATGAGAAACGCGTATTGTTCCCTCTGTCGCGGCGCGTCTGACCACTGTGCGCTCAAAGTCCTATTCTACTTACATCGCGCAATTACACGAAAAAGTGCACGTTTCTATTTATATCGGATTTCTACAAAACCTTTTACGAGCTCAGCTTGCAGCATTAAAACCGCCGGGACAAACAGATCAATTTCAATTTCTATGGAAGTTATTGTTGCGAACGTAAACACAAAAAAAGTCCCAGTGCTCCAGTCTTATGCATCCGCTTGCTAACAAAGACAATTAGTACCACCGTAAATCTGTCAGAACGGTAAAAATTCAGCGTTACTTTATTTCAAATTCAGCAGAAATTTATGACGAGGCAACCTTTTTACAGATATTTTCAAAGAAATTAATTTCCTACGCGCTTTAGGTGCACAAGTTCCCGCAATCAGTGAACCCGGTTACAAATTCTCCCTCGTCACGTTTAAAAATATTTTCTAAATTAATATTTAATATATGATAGCTTAAGTGGTTCCTCACACATCTAAATCAGGAATTTCTAGGCAAAATAACTGTAGAAGTTAAATTTAAAAAAAATACAATAGGTGCTATGGTGGATAAAGAGATAAATGCTCGGATTTGCAATCAGTGGACTCAATTTCTAATTCTCCCTCGTCGCATCTCAGAATATTTTCTAAATTAATATTTAATATGTAATAACTTTCGTAGTTCCTCACACACATAAATCGGGATGTTCTAGACGGAATAACTGCAGAAGTTAAATTTAAAAAAAATACAATAAGTGCTATGATGGATAAAGAGATAAATGATCGGCCTTGCAATCAGTGGACTCAATTTCTAATTCTCCCTCGTCACATTTCAGAATTTTTCCTAAATTAATATTTAATAAATAATACCTTTCTTGGTTCCTCATCCACCTAAATTAGGATGTCCTAGACATAATGCCTATAGAAATTAAATTCGAAAAAAGTACAATTAGATGCTATGGTCGGTGAAGAGGTAAATGCGCCAGACTTGTAATTAGTGGACTCAATTTTAAATTCCTCCCCGCCGCCTCTATGTAATTTATGCTAAATTATTACTTAATATGTGATAACTTCAGTGGTTCCTCGTCCACCTAAAACAGTAGGTCCTAGGGCAAACGACCATAGCAATTAAAACCGAAAAAAATACACTGCGGACTATAGCGGGTGAAGAGAAGGCTCGCACTTGCAATTAGTGGACTCAATTTCAAATTCTCCCTCGCCATCTCTGGGAAAATTGTCCCAATTTGTTATTTAATATCTCACATCGTCCTTCTCGTCTCATTTAAAACAGTAGGACCTCGGCGAAACAACCATAGCATTTAAAACCCAAAAGTATAAAACAAAAAGGGAAGCCGGCATTGTTCCCTCAGCCGCGCCACGTCTGACAACCGCGTCTCAAAGTCCTATTCTACTTACATCGTGCGTGCGATTCTCGCCCGATGAAACGTGTAATTGCACGATAAAATGGAAAATTCCACGGCAAACGCGCAACAAAAGCCTCGACGTGCATTGTTCGAATTGAAACAGACTCTAATGTGCAATTTGTACCTGAAATATCGTTAATTAATCGTCGACCCGTCATCGCAAAAATACGAGTGCCGTTGTACGTTTTGTCAAAGGAGAAATCACGGCGCAGGATTGGGGAAAAAGTTTGAGCAAAGCAGCCAGGAATGGGACGAGGTCGGAATTGCTCGGCGAGACGAAAAAGCGAAACCGTTGAATGAGATGCAATTGCATCGAAACCTCGCTTGACCGAGATCCAAACCAATTGGCGATTTCTCTCCGTCTACTTTTTTCCCGTTGATTTGTCTATCGTTGAGAAGTGAAATAATTCAGCGGATCCTCGTCTGCGAACGTCCAACGAACCTTGATGAAATGTGTCTCGGAAGAATTAATTTTCTATTTCAAAAACGAAGAAAAGACAGTGTCGAAGCGTAACCCTTTGCCCTATGAGTGGCACTCGTGATGCGGCTAATGGAAGAGGAAATTTTGAAGCTTCTCAAAAAATATCAAATTAAAAATATCAGTGGAACAAGACACGATATTAGTATTTCTATGTTAATAACACTAGGTTTACGGAAGCCGTCAAATTGACGGGTTCATACTTTTTTTATAAGCATTTCTCAGATATATAGAGAAACAGTACAGTAGATATTTCACGTGTATTTTACAATACAGAAATTACTTAACGAATTATCAGCTTTGCAGACTGATCCCTCTTTTTCCAAAGTCTTTATTTGATATATTGCAGTGTGGCCGATTTCAGTCCCGTAAATCTACTGTTAATATTGCATTAAATTCTGAGATATAACAGGAATCACTAACATATTTTTATTTTAGCGATTTAATTTTCGATTATAGCGGAAGCAGTCGCAAAAGAAGTCGTAGGCCAAGGGGTTAATTCAGATTAAAAAGAAAGCAAATTAAAAAAAGGAGCAGCGTGAAAATTGTATTTACCCCCTGTCCTATGATTTATTTTGATCCTACGTAGCTCATTAGGCAACAAATATTTCAATTAAGAATTTAGAAATTATGGTATATTTCGCAAGAAATATGAAACGATAAAAGACGAAGTACTTGAGTCCGTTTTATCAGAGAAAAAATATGATAGATTTAACGCCGGTAGGTTTAGTGTTAATTAGCGTGTTAGAATTGCATGGGTGGAAAGTAATTAAAATAATCGACACCGTGGAGCGAAGAAAAGATGCGATGATCGCGAAAAATTCTAAATAAAGGAACGAGACGACGTGCAACGTGAAACACGTCCGTCGACGTGCGCGGAGAGGAGAAAGAAGAAGATTGCACTGCAACTGCAATGCGAACGGTGACGTAACCGAGCATCGCACGGTCCGCAGCTCTCGTGCACGGTTTATCAGCTCGAATTGCGTGCTGCGGATGACACATACGTCTCTGGGACACGAAATTAGGATGCGGGATTGCTAGAGAGACGGAGAGAGCAATTAAAATTGCAAACGCAATTGTCCGTGGAACGTCTAAATAAAAGAAGGCGCGCAGCGGAAGGACTTTTGTATCTGGGACAAATGAAGACAAATGGAAGGCTAATTGCAATAGGAAGAGTGTCTTAAACAATCCCCTCTTCTTGTAGAATTTTACTAACAAATTTCTAAATCCTCCTGATAAACCGAGATAATAAAGAAACGTAAATAATCGCATGATAGTGCCGTAGCGACTCAAAATATTAAGAGGACCGGAAAGTAATGTTTCTCCAGGTATTTTGCTTAAAAACAAATTGATTTTTATCGATCCGGTATTGAAAATTTGCACAACGATGGCGATTACTACATCCATTAAAAAAAAACTTGTTACAAATTTATGTGTTTAAATTTAATGTAAACAACGACATTACTTTTCGGTCCCAAAATACATTTTGAACATACGTAATACATTTTGGCCGTCGAAACGAGCTTCCGTTTTTCTCATTCGAGAGTGGAATATTTGTACGATAAGAAAGTACTGTAATAAAAAATAATTTTTGAATTTTTTTTTGGCGCGGTGTCGCGTTCAAGTGGCAGCTCTCCGGCGGAGCGGACGAAAAGGTTAACAGAGGATTTGGAAGAAACTTTTCAAAATCATGACTGAAAATGATCACCCAACTTTCATCCCACGTTCTCCATCGACCCTTCTATCTTTCCTAACAATTATCTCCAAAGTTATTCACATTTAGAAACAAAACAGTCACACAAAGCCTCTCGATAGAGAGAGGCAGGTACAAAAGAGCTCTCAGTCTTTCTTAATGAAGCCGTCGAAGGATCCAAACCCTGAAAAATTCCCCGTCTGAAAACGTTAATCGCGGAAGAGGCGAGACAAAGGGAAGACGAGGCAACGAAGACACGAGGGTCGAGGTATTGCGGTGCGAACGATTACGTAACCAGTCACCGAACATTTCTCACCTACCTCGCGGCTGGCTTATCAACACGATTGCGCGCTGTTAAACGAAATACGTGTATATTCGGGGTAGTAGGAGTCAACGGCCCGGAGGGCCTCGTAGGGCGAATATCGACGAAGGCGAAACGGTGGCGCAATGCCGTTTCTCCTCCTCCTCCTTCTCCGCCTCTTCCTCCTTCTGTTCCGCCTCCTCTTCCTTAGCCTCTCCGTGCCAGCAGCATGCGGACGATGGAATTTTACGTGTCAAAGTCAGTCAGTCGTGACGGTGAATTTCTCTCTCCACGGTTGAACAGCATAAGCCCGGCTATTCGTGTCGCCGATACGTCGGATCATTCTTGAAGCCTCCTACTCTTACTACTTATTCTCATCTTTCCGCTCCTCCTCGTCCGCCTTTTGATATAGCGAACGTTTCATTCGATAGTTCTACGTGCAGGTTTCAGGGTAGTTGCAGTATTTTTGTCATTCCTGTATCGTCTGTCCACCTTTTCTGTTGCAATCGTGCAGTCGATGAGCTCTAATGTACGGCAACGGAATTATCACCAAAGCTATTTGACTGTGTGCTGATTCGAAATAGGTGTTTGTCTACCTTTTATCACGGTTTCCGCTGACTCCATTTCCGCGACCTACTTTGCACCCGGCACGAATTGCTAGGCTAATTCGTGATACAGTCGAACGTAATCGGACGTTGGTTCTGTGGGAGATTGGTGATTTGACGGAGCCCTGGGACTTTTGGGAAGGACGTGAAAACTCGGACTCGCAATGAGTGGGCCCGAGTTAGAATCGTCCATCAGCTCTAAATTTATCCTGGATTAATATTTAATGGATCGTAGCCCTAGGTGACCTACACAGGAGGTCATAGGTGAAATGACCTCTGAAGTTGCAGCCGAGAAGAAAACCGCAGCTCGCAATTATTGGGCCTCAGTTCAAGGCCTCGTTACCTCTGGGAAACTTTTTCTAAATTAACATTTAAAGTATCTTAATTTTGGTGGTTCGGAAGACACCTGAATCAGTGGGTCCCAGGCAAAGTGACCCTAGCAGTTGCAGCTGAGAAAAAGAAATTGCAGCTCGCAATGGCTGGGCCTCAGTTCAAGTCCGCGTCACTTCTGGGAAACTTTTCATAAATTTACATTTAATGTGTTGTAACTTTGGTGGTTCGGAAGCCACCTAAAACAGTGGGTCCTATGCGAAATGACCTTAGCAGTTGCAGCTGAGAAAAAGAAGCTGCAACTTGCAATTATTGGGCCTCGGTTTAAGTCCCCGTCACCTCTGGGAAACTTTTCCCAAATTAATATTCAAAGTATCTTAACTTTGGTGGTTCGGAAGCCACCTAAAACAGTGGGTCCTATGCGAAATGACCTTACCAGTTGCAGCCGTGAAAAAGAAACTGCAGCTCGCAATAAGTGGGCCTCAGTTCAAGCCCCCATCACCTCTGGGAAACTTTTCCCAAATTAATATTCAAAGTATCTTAACTTTGGTAGTTCTGAAGCCATCTAAAACAGTGGGTCCTATGCGAAATGACCTTAGCAGTTGTAGCCGTGAAAAAGAAACTACAGCTCGCAATAAGTGGGCCTCAGTTCAAGTCCCCGTAACCCCTGAGAAGCTTTTTCTGAATTAACGTTTAATGTGTCATAATCTTGGTTCCCAGACCTAAAACAACTATCCTAAACGAAGAACAACTGCAATTGCAGCCAAAAAATGGAAAACCTCAAGCTCCAAGTAAAAAAAGTACCTTTGCCCGTCCCCACGACTAAACAGCATCCCCCGCAAATTGCTCATTCGCAAGAAAACCGTCCCTTCCCCCTACTTTCAAACCTCCACCGAATGGCCATTACAAGCGACGTCCCATTAATCATTTGCATTCTAATCGAGCACGTTGCGCATTGCAGCCGTCGCCGGTTTGCAACGTAGTAGTAAAAGTCAACGTACGTATCGCTACGAGCGTCGGTCGCAGCACGATGCACTATGCACGTGACGGTGCACATCGACGAAGGAACGAAAGGAGGAGCCGATGGCGCAGTGCCGTTTCTCCTACCACTTTTCGTGACGTTCTTCCGCGAATTAACGTCGGTGAGATTGCATACCCCGAAGAAGGAAAGGTGACCGGGCGAAACTGCCTAGTCGATATCTTTCTCCGCTTATCCGCTCGATCGACCTTAAAACGCCGACACTTTATTTTCCATGGCCCTTCGGCCGTCCAATGGCGATAGGAGATTTTTGCAAATCGTTCGCCACGCGAACCAACCACTGGCTTGCAATAAATACCAGGAAATCTATGGGATTGCACGACGGGGTGCAATAAAATTGCGGTGCAACGTGGCGGACCTTTATCGGCCGACAAGGTGACCGAAGAATTCACGGAACAATCGATGATCGCCGTGGAAATGTTTTTGATTATGAGACACGAGTGAATGATTCACGGAACGCGGGAATGAAATTAGCGGAATTGGACCGCGTCCGGAGAATTAACTTGGAATTATTTCGACGCTCGGTGTTTAACGGTGGAACGGAGAAGAACGGGGACGAGTTTCTACTGCGGTTGAAAGCGAGATGATTGGAAAGATTGGACAAATGTCTTGTACGATCGAAGGAAGGAGGTGAAAGATAAAGAAAAGTGGAGAGGAAAGGAAAGGCTTTGTCACGATTCTCTGTCAGCCATTACGCTCGCGGATTATTTGCGGATAGTCTTCTGGATAATTGGGCAAATCTTGGATATTATTCAGCACTTCTACATGATAAATTGCCAACCCTACTGATCGAAATGTAACCTGTTTGCACCCGTGAGCGGGATAATCCGCGTAGGACGGTTGTTAATATTAACACTTGAACTACCAAACCAGTCGAAACGACTGGTACACAATTTTTCCAAAAATTCTCCACACTTATAGAACAGTCATAGATTAAATATTCTACGTCCATCTTTTCCGCCTCTTGATTCCTCTTTTTCAAAGTATTCATTTAATATATTGAAATATAATTGATTCAACGCCATTTTTTCCTAAAAATCCTGCAAATCGATAGCTAAGCCCCACAGCAAATATTTCACTTCAATCTTACCAAACATAAGTTACTTAATTGTCCAACCTTTTACCTCTTGATTCTCCTTTTTCAAAGTACTCGATACGTTTAAATATAATAGATATTCCACCGGGAATTCCAATGTTAATTATCACCGACCGCGGAATAGTTCGCAATCTACAATTGCAAACTATCGCAGCCCGATAATTCCAGGTACTACGGATATACTGTCGATTAAACGTGTCGAATGAACAACGCCGATAGCCTATTTATGCAACCGAGTTCGTTCTAAAAAGCCCCTGAACAATTCGCTCGAAAATCACCGTCTTTCTCATAAAGGCAAAACCCTCGTAAATTATTAACCTCTTCTCGCCGGCGGAATATTAATTCTAAACCGCAATCCCCCCGATAATCAGCGAAAACTGCAAGCGCACCAAAACAATCTACAGAAACAGAGCAGAAGTACAATCGCCATCGCCCATATCAAAACGATACCAGCAGAATTCTCTCCATTAATATGCAAATCCATCGTGGAAACCTGATTGCGCCCATTGTTTCCAGCACTCCTCCCCGCGATTATTTACACCGTCGGAATTTCGCGCAAAGTTCACGTTGTCGAGTCGAAAGAATAAAAGGCCCACCCACGCAACGCTTGGCGGTGTTACGTGCACGTTTAAAAAGGAGGGTTTCACCGCCCCGAGAAAACGAAGGGGCGAGGCTAATGCGTCGCGAAGCCAGGAACGAGAACACGCCAATTTTCCACGGTGAAAATTTACGAGCCGTGGCTTAAGGTAAACCGCACTGCGAACCGATTTCCCTCACCCTTTTTCCACCTTCTCGCGAATTAATTCGGGAAGCGTGAAGGTCGAGCGGAGTCGACGGTACGAGTGTCATTTTCGTCGTCGAGGGAACGGTAAAAAGAAACGGGAACGCGGCTTCCAAGATTCGCGGTTAAAACGTCTCTGATGACGGAAATTCGTGTTAATTGTTTTTCGAGACTGGCCTCGAGGAAGGGATAATTGAAGAAGAGAGGTTGGGGCTACGGGGGTGGTATGGGGTTAGAGGGTAGGATTTTCAGTTTGGGGACGGAGTTGAAATCTTTGAGAGTTTTAGCAGATTTGTTTTAGGTTGTTGTTTAATTTGTCTTTGATTCTGTGAATTGGAGCTTGTTTAAAATTAATGTTAAATTATGGATCGTAGACGTGGTGATTATGGTAATTAGAATGGAAATGTAGAACAGCGACGAAAAGGGAGTTATATTCCAAAATTAGAATTCAGCGGGCTCGAGTTTAAGTGCTGCAAGATTTTTCCTAAATTATTATTTAATCTTGTATACCGTTTTATGAGTCGGAGGCATCCTGAAATTCTTTGCGGTGAGAATAAATTTTCTAGTATGTTGTAAGTTAATGGAAGTTAATTTGTAAGGAGTTTACCGCAAAGTTTGAAACACCTGCTCCAATTACTTTCAGATTATAAACGATTGCTGCAGCAATATTACTGACAATTTATGTATCGATAGCTAATAATAGTTATAGCCGTTGCTAAAAATAAATTCTTAACAGCGGGAAACATTAGCAAATTAACTTCAGTTCCTCGACGACAGGTTGGAAAAATAAATCGACTCGCGAAGGGTCGAAGACAAATATTTGCCGGGAGAATCCACGTTCGACGTTGGAAAAGGGGTGAATTGTGTTCTGCAAATAGTCGAAATTTTCCTCATTTTCGCCAAATATCCAGGATATTCAACGTCAACATTGCGATACAAAAACTAATCAGTTCTTTCTTAATCCCTTATTACTTCCTTATTAAAATCAAGCAACAAAGAACACCGCAAAAGCCACCCCCTCGTTCTATACAACAAATAAATCCCGCAGGAGCATTGCGTGGATCAATCTTTAATTTCTTCGCGATTCCTCTCGCTGAAACTTGCGAGCAGAATTAAGCGATAATCCGGATACCATTCTAATTATCGGACTGGATGTTCAAACTCACATTAAATCTTCCCCTGCAACGACAATTGCAAGTGCAACTTCAATATTGAACGACGAATGCGACTGCAAGTACAACGTTGCAATGACATTTGCAGCTGCAAGTGCAGCATCGAAATGGCAAACCCATTGCAAGTAGAAATTTGAATGACGAATGCAATTGCAAGTGCAGCGTTGAAACAACGATTGCAACTCCCAATACAACGTTGGAACCCCAATTACAACTGCAACTACAAGATTGGAACCCCAATTGCAACTGCAACTACAACGTTAGAGCGGCAATTGCAACTGCAATTACAACGTTGCAACGACAATTGCAAATGCAACTGCGCCATTGAACAGCGAATGCGACTGCAAGTACAACATTGGAATGACAAATGCAGCTGCAATTGTAGCATCGAAGTGGCAATTCCATTGCAAGTAGAGAGTGGATTGACAAACGCAACTGCAAGTCCGCCGTTGAAACGACGATTGCAACTCCAAGTACAACGTTGGAACGGCAATTGCAACTGCAATTATAACATTGTAACAGCAATTGCGACTGCAAGTACAACGTTGGAATCACAATTGCAGCTGGAATTGTGGCATCGAAGTGGCAATTCCATTGCAAGTAGAAAGTTGAATGACAAACGCAACTGCAAGTCCCCCGTTGAAACGACGATGGCAACTCCAAGTACAACGTTGGAACGGCAATTCCAACTGCAATTACAACCTTGGAGCGGCAATTGCAACTGTAAGCACACCACTGAAACGACAACAGTATTGGCAACTGTAACAGCTGAAGCTACAAATGCAAGTGCAACGTCGACACGACAACTGCAACTGCACCATCGAAGCGACACATCCGCGGGATTTCCTCCAAAAGCAGAAAAGCCGAAGTATTCGCCGATACGATTCCGTCCGTGAAAGAAACGACGTACGATACAAAGAAGCAATGAAATTCTCCGCGGCAAGAAAGCCGAACGAAGTCGACCCTTTCTCCGCCACGAAAATCGAACTAGCCCCCGGCACTTGGAATGCCCAGGTTCTTCTACACGTGTGTCTGTGCGCCTACGGAAGGAATTGATCGAAAGTCTCCAACTTCCTTCCTCCAAAAGCTCGTATTTCCGGCTCGAACGTGGCAAAGCCGACGATCGACGAATACACGTAAACGAGTGCACATAAACGATACGAACGATCGGTATTTCCGGGCGAATGATAGTGTATTTTGGAAAACGAGGATGCCGAGAGGAATTTCAACGGAATTGCCAACGAAAATGGCGGGTGTTTGTAGAACTACGAGGTTCTCGAACGGGCTGTGGTGAACCGTGAAGATTCGAATGTGACTCAAGGGGATGTTTTTGAACGAGGAGAATCGATGAACGAAATTGGAATTACGGAAATGCCTCCGTCGAATCGGATTGTCTCGAAATTGTAACTTAGTGAGCCGGAACAATGACGCATAAACGAAAGCGCCGGGAGGTTTCCGACGTCTCGATTGCGGAGACAATGGATCGTCAAGCTCCGACACTATCCAAACTTTTCTCTCGCCGTTTCACCCAATAAAGCCGCAAAATCCCTCCCGGCTAAATCTCTATCGTACACAGAGATTCCGATACAGAGATAATATCTGCCACGAGGCTTATATATCTGTATCTCGGCCCGTCTGTCTGTAACTGTGCAGATAGATATCTATATAAAGGTAGCCAAGTCCTCGCGAGAATCCGAATAGCAAACTCCATTGTGAAATTATCAAAGAGGGAACACCAGTGGCACTTCTTTCACGAGCCCGGACAAATCCTCGAATCTCTCGAAGCGCGATCCTGTAACAACGTATATCGTCGAGGAAATCTCGAGCATTTCGAGAGAACCGTCTGCACGACGATATTCCTGTGTCTTTCGATCCAACCATTGCCTCTAGATCCAACGATTCTTCGAGGATCACCGTGGATCCCTCGACCCACGATGTCTTCCAGGATCATTCTCTACTTCTATTACCTTCTCGTCACTGCTATCCTGACCAAACATCGCATCCTGTAAATCTCTTATTTCAATCTTCCCTTGGCTACATCTACAACAAAATCCCGAAGATAGACTATCGTACGCACGTACAAATAAGCATACATCGTCGATCTACGCAACGCTATCCAACGCGCACCAGTATCTACCACAGACCATTGCGCATTTAAGGAATTCATCCTCATATTTCAACCTCGAACGCTTCAAAATCTCCAACGAAACTCCAACCCGTCCAACCTTGGATCGTCCTCTGAACTCCGAGAAACTCAAAGACATCGAACTCATGGGAAATGTGACCGTAACGGAAAGTTATCGAAGGGAATCGCAAGGGTAAAGAGGACGACGTTATTCGCATCGGTTTCTCTCTCACCTTGTCAATCGGCATTGAAGGGCACGCACGGCAGAGGTTCCAGAATGAACCAATCATGAGGCCGCGGTGTGTGGGGCAGTGGAACAGTAGTGACACACAGCCGCTGAATTAGCGACGGGGCCGTTTAGACGACGGGCACGGTCGTCAGGCCAGGTTGATCTCCTCCCGAGGACGTGTCTCCTCGGCGTCGAGCGACGCGGATACACCTACTCCACTTCCTTCGTGACTCTTCTTCCTCGTTGACCACCACCGCCGCCACAACCTCCTCCTACCTCCTCCGCCTCCCCCACCTCCTAATCCTTCCTCGTCGACGTCGTCTTCCTCGACTCTTTTTCCTTTCTCTATCTCGTCTTGCTACCTTCTTCTACCGCGGAGGCAGCGTTCGTGAACGGCGGTCGGGCGTCCGGCTTTGCTCCCTCTTTGCGCGCGTGCACGCGTTTTTTGCGGGCGTAGACGTGTTTGTACGTGCGAGGAGGCAGCGCGCGCGTGTCGCCGCGGATGTGCGTGGAGAGTACGCAGCGCCGGTGTACGTGTACCAACGTGGTAATGTCGCACGACGGGGCAAACGGAAAAAGAGAGAGAAACAACGTGAGACAGAGCATCGATACGGGGGCTTAGGTTGCTTCGGGTGCCTCGAGGACGGGATGAGATGGCGGAAGGACGAGGAAGGACGGAGGAGAGCGAGGAAGGACGAGGAAGGACAGAGGAGAGCGAGGAAGGGAGAACGGAAGAAAGGATCGAGGAAGGTTGAAGTTCGCCGGAAGTCGGAGGAGCAGGATTGATTCGGGAGGCTTCGAGAGGACGGCGTGGAAGGACGACGGGGAAATTGAGCTTGAGTCGGGGAAATTTGAAGGAGAGTGCGGCTGGAAAGTCGGCGGAGATCGCGAACGATCGATGACGGTCTCACGGGAATCGAAGGAATTGCGAGAGCTGCGTAAGATTGGGATGACGCAGGAGAGAGAAGCGAGAGGGTATTTTTTGGACGACTCCTTGGAACTGGACAGGGGCGATTGGCGAGAGAGTCGATGGGTCGAGAGAAGAGGATTCGGCGAGGAAGGACGAAATGCGGGAAGTGATGAAAGGGAGGCGGGCCGTCTTTGAGGCCTACCACTCCATCGTCTCCGTTAGACCTTCCGCTTCCTTCCTTCGAGTCACGAGGATGTCCTCTTGATCGGAAACTCCCACCACTCTATACGTATATCTCTCTCTTTCTCTCCCGGATCGTCTTCGACCCTCAATCGATTGGTATTCGACCCTAGATCCAACTCGATCTCACCCAACGTGCGCGCAACTCTGCTTTCCGTTCACCGGCTAAAACATTCACCGCATTCGAAAAATCTTCCTTTCCCACGAACAACAGTATATATATACACATACATGTATATATATATCCGTACGCGACTATATACTTTACGAATATGCAAAAAAGTACGTCCAAACGATGCAAACGCTTCGGAAGAGCCGGTGCTCTCTGCGCACCGCCGACTCGAGAAAAAACGTACCGGTACGTCGAGTTCTCTCTCCGGGACTCCCTGTGTCCGTCCGAGTGTTGCCGCCTGAGTTGCAAATGGACAAGGAGAGCAGCGGCGAACGCGGGAGAGAAAGAGACAGAGAGATCGAGAATGGCTCGATCGACAACCCGGACGCGTATACGAGACGAGAACGCGACGAGACGGAGGGCAGAGCGAGAACGGAATCGTGAGAGGCACTGGTCCCACCGTCGCACCGATCGCACCGACCGCACCGACGTTGCGTAGAGCGCCGCGTCGCCGGCAAGACGGCTCGCGAGTAGAAGGGGTTGCTAGAGCGCAGGCGTCAAGCCGGATCGGGTCGATAGTCCGCAACGTTACTCCCTGTCGGTTCTCCTTCTAGTTGCCTCCCTTTCCCTTTCTCTCTCTCTCCTTCTCTCCCTCTCTTATTCCCTCCAGTACGCGTATAGATCATACGTACACGCGCCTCGTCTTCCTCGCGTTCTCTCCGTCCTCGTCGTTATTTCACCCCCTCGACGAGCATTCGTTCTCTTCTGCTCGTCTTTCCTTACCATTTTGCCCATCGTTCTCTACCTTTCGACGGTCAACCTCCCCCTCTTCTCTCTCTTTCTCCCCGTCGACTCTCTCTCTTTCTATCTCGCCCTCGACATCGGCCAGGGTACACCCTTCCGCGTACCCTCTGTCTCTCTTGGAGACCCGCCGTACCCCCGACACTGTCTCACCCTCTTTCGTCTCTTTCTCACCCTCCTTCGTCTCTTTCTCTCTCGACGGAGAATCCTGCTTTCGTCTCTTTTGCGAGTCTCCTCTCCAACCACCCCCTGTGTTCAACCCCCGTCCGAGCCCCCCGTTTTCTTCCCTCCCCGTCGTGGGAGGTGCTCGTGCACTCCCTTACTTGGTGTCTCTGTTTTTCACCCTCTGTCCGTCCCTTTCTCCCGTTGCTTTATGTACTTAGGGGTTTCTCCGTCTACGCTCGGTTTCCGTTCCCCTTGTTTAAACCCCGTCGCGTTCTCTCACGGCCTCGTCGCGGTATATACGTTTTCTATAATGTTTCCCGGAGGCACGTACGTTTTTTTTTGTTTTTTTTTCGAAGTTCCTCCACGGTGCTCCAGCCCGTGACCCTACGCCCTTTGTCCCGTATTCGTTTTCGGGGTGGTTCGATTACTTATTTCTTTTCTCTCGTTGCACGCCGAGATGGCTTTTGATGTTTCCTCCCCGGAGGTCAGTCACTTGCAGCGGCAGAATGTCTCGGTGTTCTTGCAATTTTCTCCCTTGCAATTTTTGACTTTTACGGATCTCCTTCCTCCCGAGTGATCAAAGAAACGGCCTCTCTCTCACTCTGTCTGCCAGTCTAGCCTTTATTTTCAAGTACCGTGTCATCGCTGACGATTCATTCGTCTTCCTCTTCCAATCTCTTTTTTCCGCCAGGCGCGGAAAATCTCGTACGAACGTCCTAACTAGTCGGTCTCGTTTGCAACGTCTTTTGTCGCCGTGTTTTCCTTCCTACGCCCTCTTACCTTGTTTATCTTTCCAGGGACGATGTCGTTTATTTTTTATTTCCTTTCTTATCCTCCTGCTCGTGAGGAGGAAACTGCCTTCTCCTCGGACGAATTTTACCTCCACGTTTCACGGAGATGTTTCAATGCTCCGAGAGAACAGAGAGGAAGTCTGTCGTTGTTGAATATATTTTTGAAAAATTGCCGCTCGAAAATTCTCGAACGATATTCTCAAAGATCGATACTCCGGGTATTTGCTAATGCAGTTTCACTTCCCTCCTTCGAATTCGTCCAGTCCCACTATCTTGTGCACGCGATTTTCTCGTTTTTCCGCAGAGTCTCCTTCCTCTTTCTTCGCACACATTTTTCTATCTTTCTCTCCCTCTTTCTCGTTCTCCATCCGCGTTCTCTCCACCCCATCTGGCATAAGCTAGACGGCACCCGGTCGTCCGTCCTTCTCCGCCGTTCGTCGTTCCGTTCGCATAGCCGGCGCCACGATGTCGAGCCAGCGTCGCGACGCCGGTAACCTTTCCGCAGCGCGAATCCTCGAAACGCGCCATAGGCGGATTTTCGACGGCCGAGGGACCAAAGACGAGGAGGAAGTTGCATTGTCGTGAATTCTTCCTCCTCGGCGAGACTGGAAACTTGCAAAATCCCGGGACGACGCTTTGGAGAAGGACATTTCGGGTAGACTTTCTTCCGTTTCGGGGTCATCTGCGGGGTCATTTGACCTGGGACTTTTACGCGGAATTTGAACCACGATATGATAATGGTAGAAGATAATTTAGGAAAAATGTTCACGAGAAACGGAGATTTGAAATTGGTACCGCTGTGCGAGGGCTACCCTTTAACTTCATCCCCGTCGTAGCCTTTCCTACGATTTTGTTGTTCTTCTGTGCATTTCCGGTTTTAATTGCGGGGGACTTTTGAGTCGGCGTTAGGCGGAATTTGAACCACGATATAATAATTTGAGACGATGATTTAGAAAAAAATTTTCTGAGAGACGGAGATTTGAAATTTGTGCCGCTGTGCGAGGGCTACCCTCTGACTTCATCCCCGTCGTAGCCTTTCCTTCGACTTTCTTCCCTTTTTGTGTATTTCCGGTTTTAATTACAGGGGACTTCTGAGTCGGCAGTTAGGCAGAATTTGAACCACGATATATTAATTTTAACACTAGAACCACCAAACCAGTCAAAATGACTGGTACACAATTTTTTCCAAAAATTCTCAAAATTTATAGGAGAGCCATAGGTGAAATTTTCTGCGTCCAACTCAAAAAACATAAATAACCGAACTGATCATCTTTTCCGCCTCTTCATTCCTCTTTTCTCAAAGTACTTATTTAATATATTGAAATATAATAGATTTAACGCCGGTAGTTCTAGTGTTAAACGATGATTTAGGAAAAATTTTCCTGAGAGACGGAGATTTGAAATTGGTACCGCTGTGCGAGGGCTACCCTCTGACTTCACCCCATTGTAGCCTTTCCTTCGACTTTCTTCTTCTTCTGTGTATTTCCGGTTTCAATTGCTCCGGTTATTTTGCCTTGGACTCACTAATTTAGGGTACCAAAGCACCGAGGCTGTGATACATTAAATAACAATTTAGGATAAATTTCTTGGAAGCGACGAAGGAGGATTTGAACTTGGCCTCACTAATTGCGAGTCAGTTCCTTTATCTCTTTACCCAGGACAGCCTTTCGACTTTCTTCCCTTGCAACAAATTGAAAAGCCCTCTAAGACACAGTCAACCTCAACCGAAACGACCAAAACGAAGTGCATTCTATCCGACCCACCGCATATCTTAAAAATACTACAATTTTCAATTTCCACAATTCAAAAAAATAGTATTCCTCCAATTCCTTGCCGAGTTGCATAATAAATTACCCTAACCCGCCAAAATTTCGTGAAAGGGCGAAAACTTAAAAAAGTTTACCCACCGACGTCCCGAGTCGAGGATAAAACCGCAGAAAATCTCTCCCAACGAATATGAAAATTCTGTCGAGGAGGGTATCAGGACTAGGAGGTTTAAGGTTTCTAATTTTTCCACGAGGAGGCCTCATCCTCTCGGTGCATGAATATTCTCACTCGATGCGCAGATTGAAAAGGCTCTCCGAGGCTCGCAGCAGAGTCCGCAGGGGGTGTTTCGATATTGCATCCGTAGTGTCAGGGTAAGGGAAGAAGATGCACGGGATATAGGTACATAATTCCAGTTATTTCGGTGAGATTCCGAGGCGTTACGTAACCCGTCACGTGACACACTATTTAGCCCTAGAGAGGAGCTTATTTTCGTTGGCTATAGAGGCAGTCCTGCCAACCATTCTCAAACGGCGATCTCCCATCGATCCGGAAGAGCTACTCGAAGGATATCCCGACGAATGGAGACTCTTCGAGACGCGTTAAATAACACATCCGCGACCCAAATAATCCGTGGATTTTCTATCTTCTATTCAACCTGCCGAAATATTCGCACGGTATTCCGCTTATCGCGGAGAGGGGGATGCGGTAAATTCCTGTCTGCACGAGAGACGAGAAAAAAAATAAAACGATGATAAAAGGAGTCGCGTTGCGAAACAACGGCTTCGAATGGGGAAATTATCTTTTTTTTTTTCCTAGGCTACGTGTCTGGATTCTCGGAGTTTTTAACAATTCTTCGAATCCCGTTCATCGATCGTTGATAGATTAGTCGACGATTGATTCGAGTAATTCAATGGGAGAGGTGGGTGAAAATCGATAGGGGTGAATTTGTATTCTGATATTTTTCGCGCGATTCTAAGGATCGAGAGTTCATTGGTATTCTATCGTCGTTTTTTAAAGAATTTTCTGACGCGTTATAAATCCACTTGTGTTTACAGATTTACTAGAAATTAGTTTCACAGCATTTTCTATCGTTAGTTATTCATTTTTTTAAATGATAGCAACAAATATAGATACTAAGGGATATTTAAGTGATATTACAAAATCATTGTAAAATTGTAATGTCAATGTTAAATCGTTAGGAAATTAACTGAAATGAAAATAGGAATGCAAAGGGTTAATAATGATGAATTTTCTCTATAATAATGATATCATTTCATAAGAAGTCTAACGATAATTAAGAAAAATTCATCAATTATTTCGTGCGCACGGAAATTTACGAGAAACACGTTCTATGCAGGTGGACTGGCTGTATCGATACTTACCTGGCCAGATAAATATTCATGGTTCCTTCTGAGCGTATCGCGTGGCGTGCAAACTAA
This sequence comes from Cerceris ruficornis, assembly GCA_963989415.1. Classification (NCBI taxonomy): domain Eukaryota; kingdom Metazoa; phylum Arthropoda; class Insecta; order Hymenoptera; family Crabronidae; genus Cerceris; species Cerceris ruficornis. Next base: position 16,315,043 of record OZ022526.1, on the reverse strand, counting down.
AGAATAAAGCCTTCGGGTTTTATATGTACCACCGAGAACTATTTGCGACTAGGATATGGACGGCTATCGTCTATGCAGGCACGAGTCCCAAGAGCTCTGGTCTTGCTTCTATATAGCACTCAACGGTATGACTCGACGTTCAAAACGGAGCTACCATGGGAATTTTTGATGCAGAACTTTCATATGTCTTATCTACTTCTTGGCGATCAACCTTTTTTTCTATTTTTTTCACTTTAACTGCCACGGTCATTTTTCTGGGACCTACTATTTCAAATGGGCTCTGAATCACCGAAATTTTGTAAATTAAATAATAATTTCGGAGAAATTTCCCAGAGGTGACGGGGCCCTGAATTGGGGCCCACTGGTTGCAAGTCGCAGCCTTTACTTTCCTACCCACCACAGGCCCCACAATATTTTTTCAGTTTCCACTGCTACGGTCATTTTCCTGGGACCTACTAACTTAGATGGGCCCCGAACCACCGAGGCCTTTATAGATTAAATAGTAATTTCAGAGAAATTTCCCAGAGGTGACGGGGCCCTTAATTTGGGGCCCACTGGTTGCAAGTCGCAGTCTTTACTTTCCTACCCAACACAGGCCCCGCAATTTTTTTTCAGTTACTGCTACGGTCATTTTCCTGGGACCTACTAACTTAGGTGGGCCCCGAACCACCGAGGCCTTTATAGATTAAATAGTAATTTCAGAGAAATTTCCCAGAGGTGACGGGGCCGTGAATTGGGGCCCGGTGATTGCAAGTCACTGCCTTTGTCTTTTTACTTGATAGATTGAGTAATAATTTCAGAGGAATTTGCAGAGGCGACGGGCCCTTAAGGGCCCAATGGTTGCAAGTCGCAGCCTTTACTTTCCTACCCAGCACAGGCCCCGCAATTTTTTTTTTAGTTTCCACTGCTACTGTGATCTTTCTGGGACCTACTGATTTAAGTGGGCCCTGAAACACCGAGGCGATTTCTGTCAAAAACACTCCGATCAAATTACGCGACATTGCACCGATGACTCTATTAATCTAGTTGGATTGAAATGAGATGTCGGATTAAAATCTGGATACTTTTCAATTTCAATATACGCAGAATGCAGCTCGTATGACGTACGTGGAATGATAATCGAATTTAAATCCAGTCAATCGGTTATTTTCCCGGGAACGTCGGCGTTGGTCCCATTTAAAATTTCATTGCCGGAGGAAAGATAATTGAATTATGGGGACATTATGATATCTGACAAAGAGCAGACGTCGGCGGCTCGATTTAATTCCCTTCCGCAGGAATCCACCCACACCTCGCTAAAAATGAGCTCGCGGCTACGTCTGTGCGGTCGCAAGTGGGTTAATTAAAATCTTTAGCCAAGTGTTTCCACCGTCTACGCCTATTTTTTTTCAGATTCGTCGTTGATCGTCAGAAATTAGTATAATCGTCTGGTACAATGCAACGTACCCCCGCTGAGTTTCACTCTTGAAAAACTCGCGGAAAATTATGAGAATGTGCAACGAAATCGATATACTTTCCTCGTGATGAACTTTCTAATAGTTTATCGTTCGTCGAGGACGGTTGAAGTATTCAATTTTCTTTCCTCGTCATTTAATTCACCTTGTATGTGTATTTTTTAATGCATATTCAAATTTTGACGTTATTAACAATAGAACTGCAGGCGTTAAATTTCTTTTATTTAAATATATTAAATAAGAACATTGGAGAAAGAGGAATCCAGAGGTGAAAAAGATTATTAATACAGCAATTTGTATTCGATAAGATGTGGCATATCTAATGCATGGTTTTTTATAAAAGAAAATTAAAAATAGAAATTAGTGATCTAGCGTTAATATTCGATGTACAAGCAAAACCAATATGTCCCAGGCGAAATAATTATATCAGTTGTTGAACATTATTATTTAAAAAATCCCAAGAAATGTCCCTCGATTCAGCAGAACCAATCACCGACAATTTCCCATCGTGTCAAAAATATTTTCTCGTTTTCATTTTCCCTGGAAAAAAATCGCTTACTACCCGAAAGTATTTACGTACGTTTCGTTTTATTTGCGATTTTTGCACGTAACTTGTAATTTCACGGTAGAGAATTTAAATTTCGCAGGAGCGTAGATTCGACGGGCGAATTTTCAGATAAAAATACAATTTCTGCGCAACAAATTGGAAAAGTGAGAAGCAACGCGACGAAACGTGAAGTTGAGTAAACTGTATCGCCGATCGTACATCGCGCACACATGTGCGTGCACCCTGCGCGCACAAACGGCGACAAGTTACGCTCGACTTCCGCTTCCGTTCGCCGCAGCGACGTTCACTCGCGTGAACGGCACCTGCTCGAATTGCATGAATTACGTTCAATCCCGAACACGCGTGTCGATTAGAAAATTTATATGCCATTAATCTCATTCTTCTGACCTTTGACGAATCATTGACGTGCTGCTTTCGACTTTCGCGACGAAAGTCGCGTAAAAAACGATTTTTTTCCGTGAATTCTCATTGGTATTCCGAGAAGATCTAATATCGTTTAATTAGCGTGCAATATCGCGGTAGAATTATTCAAGAGTTTGAGATTATTCGGAATTAGGAAACAAATTATTGGCGGCAAATTAGCATCGTACGGGAGGACGGTTAAAAGTGTAATTAATAAGAATATTGAGACAGAATTTTTAATATGAGCTTTCGGTTAATTAAAAACGTTCCGGTTACATAAAAAAATACAAAATAATTTCGTAATTTAAAGTCAATTTACAAATTTATGCTGACAACTTCTGGCAATTTACTTATTATCGATTATCAATGGCGATCGATATACAAGTGGATTTAACTTCCTTTAATTAACGCGACAGTTGCGAAAGCGTTGCTCAAAAATTTGAGAATATTTAGAATCAAAAAGCAAACTACTGGCTAGAATTATCTAGACGACTTTTTTAATAAAATTGTTCTATTAATTAAAAATATTCCCGTTACATAAATACACGCGATAATTTCTCAATTCTATATTGAAATTCTCGAAAGATCACTTCCCAAACTCCGGTCCAACTGGTCCCGCCGAAATACGAGCGTTACTTTTAAAAGGCCATTCGATATTTCAGTCTTCTCGTTCCAGTTCAATTAGAAAAATAGGAAGGTGTTCGCCGATACTTTTTACATAGGTAAGCCAATACGGCTTTGCCAACTTCTGCGCCTACGAGACATAATAGCAAGTGGTTCAAGTGGGCTGCAGAAGTGGAATCGGTGTCGTCTTTTGTTCTCGCCGAATCAGCACCAACCTCTTTTTCTTGGCATTCTTAGAAATCAATACGTGCCTCCTAAGTTGTTAATATACGCTATTATATATCCATATACATAAAGTATACCTGCATATATATACACACACACCTATGTATATATATCTTATCGCAAAGGTATTACGTGTTCATCTAAGACCGACGAAAAGTGCCATTTATTTCGAGCCACGGCTTGCGAAACCGAACGCGTCAACGTTGCGGCAATTCTTTTTAATTGAAATCAATCCGTAGGGAGAGGTTTGGTCAATGAGATAATTCGTGATGTCTGTCGTGCTCGTGCAACTCGAAAATACACGGGGTGCGTCTTGCATGTCGTGTCGTGTTCCTTTCTTTTTTTTTTGCGGACTTTCCACTCACTGGGTGTAAGCACGCGAACTCTGGAAACTTGCGCTTAATTGTAACTCTAATATGCAGCGGAGTAAACGGTACTAGGTGCTAAATACGTAAACTACGTTATTGTTTGGAGGATAGGGTTATTAAAATGCAGTAAAAAAATAAAACATTCCAATGGTGTGTTTAAAAAACGTTGTTTTATATATTGCCATGTAGATATATATATATGTATAATTATGTACAAATTAGTCATTACCAGTGACTAATATCGAAGTCGTTGATGTGCACGTAGGATAAAACAGAACTTGCGGATTAGAATTACATCCGAAACCATTTTCCACCTCGTATTAATTCGATCTTGAACTTTCTACTTTCCATTCGATTCTCATTCTCCTTCGAGACAATAAAACGAAGCAGGTGCATGGGAAAATGGAGAAAAAAAATTGATCGTACCATTACGAGGGAAGAAATTCATTTACCGACGAGACAATCCAAAAGCGATACGCGAGGGAAATTGAGGCACCGAAAGAAAAAAAAGAAAGAGGGAGCTACCAATAAATGATCTAAAATGGTGACAGAAGAAAGAAACGTATCTCTACAAAATCATAACACGAAACGTTTCTTCCTCACCGATTTGCAAATCGGCTAGGTGATAAATTTTCTACAAATCCGCAATACACAGAGAAAGGTGCAAATTACTTGGAACGATTCGACGTGACGCATTGCCGCATCGACGAAGAGGAACTCGAAATGAAAATTGCATCGTGACCGGCACCGAAGCATGCTCCGATCGATCGTTGCAACCCATAACACTTCGGCCATGCATCGAATAGAGGTGAACAAACTCTACGCGTTTAGACATCCGCGCCACATAACCTACCACACCGATGATCGTTTCATCGCGACGCAACAGAACGCAAAATCACGGGCAATTCTCGCCTCGCATGCTTCGATCGTCGTAATAAAAATGTTAATCGATCATCGGCCTACCCTTTCGTGGGTTTTAACAAAGCCGTAAACTGTACGTTGACGTTTCGTGGGGATAATTTTCGGTCACGGAACAGTTGGCGCGAGAGACGAGAATCATACCAGGCATCGTAGTCGATCGCAACATGGCCGTGGTAGCAAAGGGATTTTAACGTCGTTTTTTCGCTCACTCACCAGATATTGCTTGCAATGTCTTTTATGCTTAACGCAGGAGCGTTTCTTCTTCTTGGAGGGACCCGTTGCAACCAAGCCGTTTCCCTGTTTTTCTTTGAGCGGTGTAACGTTCCCCTTGTTAGCTGGCATCCTCGTGTTCCCGGCCACTGGCGAAGTGGCACCTCGTACCTGTCCGACAGACGTCGAGACGGATGAACCTTTTCGGTCCAGCGACGAAAGTGATTGATAACGCTCGAAACTTCTCTCTTCTTCTTCCTCCACGATATATATCGTATACACGTGTGGTAAGAGCAGGTGGTATGTGTGTGGTTAGGTATAGTTATACTGGATATGCGCAAGGACACTGGACTACCCTGAGCTGATTATTCGAGGCCACGCCTCCCGTCTTCCGATCGTCTCTACGTGACTAACCGCCCTTTTCGAACCCTACGCGACGCTCTGGACTTTTATATCAACGTGATTGACTTTTTTCTGCGCTTTTATTTCAACCGAGTCTTCCGTGCTTCGACGATTATCGAATGTCTCTCCCTCTCTATTTGCAGCGGTTATAAATCAATGAGGTTCGATCGTGTACATCGGGGTGGAGAAAAAATGAGATGAATGTATGTTTCGTATTAAAGACGAGAAAAAAAAATGAGTGCATGCAGCCCTGTAGTATTTAGTGGCGCCGCTATTCAAAAGTGGCAGACAATTTAACTACGCTGCAAGTGCACTGCACGTGAGGTGAAAGGGTCATCTAGTATGACAGATACATAGGTTGAAATCCGGTGGTACCGGAAGTTGAGGTAACCGCGATCGGTTCTACGAGTAGGACTTGCGATCGTTCCAAGGAATACGTTTATTTTTGATGATTTCACGCCGGGAAATTTGTACGATTGACTCTGTTCAAATGTAATTATTCAAACGTGCACGAATTATCTCATTTAGATCGAGGTACTCGTTAATTTGACCGTACGAAGTAACGTACAAGCACGATGCATCAACGAAAGCTACGTGTCGCGCTGGTTGAACTTAAAAGAGAGAACTATCGTTCGATTACAACTTCGTCGTCGTATAATTATCGTTCGCCATAACTGCAAATTATCTTGCGGCTTTTACAATAAAGATAACACGACGTTTAACTCGGGGAGAAAAAAACGGTGGCTTTTTTACCGACCACCTTGGGTCTTTGTACCTTCGGCCGCGGCTGACAAGATGGCGACAGACGCCGTTCACGAGAAAGAGAGGAGGACGGAGAAAGAGACGCGAGTAACGGAGACAGTCGAAATAAGTTGACCCGTGTCTCCGCGGTCGAGCGCGCTCGTTCTGCTCGAAACGTTCCGAGCACGAAAACGTTACGTTAGTTCGCTGCAAATTGAGTTACGTCTGGTCGTATCTCCCCGTCGTCGTACGGCCGGAGGATCGAGTCTCTCCTCTGTCTCTCATGTGTGTTACATGTATGTCAGTGATACATTGTTAGCGGTTGCGATTCAGCCTGATACCACTAGAAGATAAAATTATGATGGTCTGATCACGGTTCCAACATGACTGTGGACTTCGCCGACTACTTTTGGGTGAGTGTCTCCGAATTCTTCATCACCGAGATGTCAATCCTTCTTGGACTTAGGTTATGTACCAAAAGCCCACTTCCTGCCTGTTCGTTTATCCGTTCCGTTTCAAACGAGTGGCAAACTTACGGACGAATCTTCACGCCGTAATCGTTCGCGATTACGACGTCACACTGCAACAATCGTGCTTTATCGTGCGAAGAAGAGATATACTTCTCAATGAAACTACTTTGTACCATCTTCTTTTTCTATCTTGTACTACCTTGCCGTCGTTCGTCTCTTTTTCTTTCCCCCTTTCTTTTTAATCGTGCACCCGTGGCGTGCACATACTTTCATCCTTTTTCGCGATGGCAAGGTTACGCGTTTATCTTCTGTGTCTTCCTTTTTCCCTGTCATAATGTCCCAATACGATCATCGCGATCCACGTACGTAGAGGAGCACGAAAGAATGCGTACTATGTATTACACGCCTATCACATGTGTATTGCGTTCTCTATTCGTGCTTACAGTGCAGATGGGACTTATTACCTCTGTCAGAACGAAACGATCTCGTTGGAGATTCTTTTCTTGTGTTTATATAGGCTGCCAGCGGGATAATGCGAATTGATATTGGTAAAATGTGACGTTTAAATGTATTAACAATAGGTCGTCCTCGATTACTTGGACGAATTTTATTGCACACGTTTATCTTCGAAGTAAACTTTCGTTTATCTCTTTATTCTTGTAATGTCACACGATAAAAATATAATATAGATCGATATTTGTATATTATGTTGAAGCCAGTTTCAATGTAATAGAAGACCGCAGATTTTTCTAGACATGTGTTTATGTTGTTATCTGTCGGGTGGTGTTATCATGAAAAATTCAGAGTACATTTGGCAGATATTGCCAGAGCTCGGTGTCGGTGTATTATTTTTTTGAAATGATGACATTGACACGCACTTGATTCCATGTCTTTTCCTGACAAAAGTATGGGGCAGATAAGATAGCTGCTACTTCCTTTCGTTTCCCTTAAAATTCACTGCTCTACAGATCATCACGTATGGCAGAGAATTTTTGTCCTTCTCAACAAGAATTAATTTGCTATGATTGTTTTACCAGTAATAATGTTAGAATAAATGAAATATAATATTTGAGAAGTATATTCTCATTGGCATAATACAAAGGTTTCGCGTATGATAGATATTTATTGTTTTATGCCTGGCAAAATTAATAATAAAAGTTGAACCATACCGGTCCTGAGTGGTTAGTAATACGTACAATAGGATGACAAGAGTAATAATATGTAATGACAGCTTATTGTGCCGATGTCACTCAAGAGTTCTACTCTATGTGAGTTTACAGCATGATCAGGGTTCAAGTGTTAACTGGCTAAGTGGTCTTAAGTATAGTTCTAACGTATCTCTTTTGGTTGTGATATTCTAATTGCAATGAAAATTCATTCCTGCTCAGATTGCAAACTTTAACCCTGATATTAAACAAATTTATTTCTGTACTCTTTGACAATAGATGTTTAACTTACATCGATAGATGATAAAAAAATAATATATTCCTATTCACTGATATATGCATATATAAGTAAAAATATGGCCGAAGATTTGTAAGATTTTTAACAATGAAAAAACATTGGGAAGAATAAGTGCACAGAATAGATACGAATGGAAATATTGAGGATATTATTTTGAGAATGTTTTTCTCACTATTCAAGGGCGAAAAGAATAATGGATTTGACGTGTTATATCATAACATGAAGCATGGTGTAGTCGCAAGTAAGGAGTTGGCTGAGTTTCTGAAAGAACGATCAGCCATAGAGGAAAACAATTACAAGCTCCTGAGTAAGGTAGCAAAGCAAGCTAGTAACAGCAGTAGTACACAGGGAACTTTTGCACCTGTATGGGCTGCTCTGAGAGGCACCGCTGAAAAACTTGCTGGCTTGCATTTGCAGATGGCCCAGAGGGTCACTGAACTCATAAAAGATGTATCAAAATATGCCGATGAACTGCACAAAAAACATAAGGCTGTATGTAATTGTGTATTTTTTTGATAACTTACATACTTGCATACAGGTTGTTGTTTGATAAAAAATTTCTGTTTTATTGTGTATATATTTAATGTCGTTGTACTTCAGTGTTTAATACGTAAAATAAAAAATGTAATTTTTCTATCAATCTATATTCAAGTATGTGTAATGATATTTTCAATTTTTGCAAATGGTCAGCCAGAATTTTTCTGTAAATGTATAGTTGTACAGTGAACTTCTCACTGTAGATACTTTTCTATTTGGCATCACTGTCAGCCATGTTCCGATTGTGAATCATCTTACATATTTCATGCCTTATCTGTATCCGCCCACAGTCAGGTCAGTAAATTCTCTCAGACATTAAAGTCTGTTAAGATACAAATCTAATTAATGCCTCTAATTAATTATGTGTTATTTCGTGGCTGGCCATAAATCTGAATATTTATAAGCATTACAAAATAACATAATGTATTATTATAAAAAAATGTAGAAAATAAAAAAAAAACTCAACGTTTAGGTGAAGGAAGAAGAGTCTTCTACCTTGGAAGTTGTTCAAAGTATACAAAGTATTACTGCAACTTTACACAAAGCGAAAGACATGTGTATGCAAAAGGGATTGGAATTGGAGAAATTGAAGAAGGACAATGCCAGTCAGAGAGAATTAGAGAAAGCGGAAGTAAAGTTCAAAAAAGCGCAAGACGATTATAAGGCTCTCGTTGACAAGTACACAGTTATAAGAAACGATTTTGAGACTAAAATGACTCAGGCATGCAGGGTACTTATCAGTTTTCAACCAAAAATTCTCAGCGAAATAAATTGTGACACTCTAATGAACCTATACTTTCATTACCAAGCGGTTCCAAGATGTGGAGGAGACTCATTTGAAACATATGAAGGAATTCTTGAATACCTATGCAGATGTCTTACAAACAAATCACGAGCAAGTCGGTCAAGTTCACATTGACTTTAAACGACAGTGTTTGGACATGACGGTGGACAAATTATTAGAACAGTTTGTGCAAAGTAAATATACGGGTTTTGAGAAGCCAGGTAAAATGTTCATATATAAAGGAAAAAATCTCATTGAAGCTTTAACTGTTCGTATATAATACCTGTATAAATTAGGTACAATCGAATATGAAGAAGTGATGTCGAGTTTAGCCGAAATGACCAGCCATTCGCAATTGGAAAGCACCGTGGAGACACCTAAGGACACGTCGAAGGGAGCCAATGGAGAAACGGGCGTAGCTGGTAACACACACAGTTCAAAGAAAGATCAGGGATTAAAGGGGGAGGGTTGTCGAGTGGATGAGGAAAAGGGGAGGGTGCAGGAAAAGGATAGAGAAAATGAAAAACTGAAGGAAAAGGATAGAGAACTCTCACATGCACAAGCCACCAAGGCTTCCCGCCGTACTACCTCGCTACTCAACCTGTTCATGTCCAACTCCCAGGGTAGGTCTTATTCAAATTAGACAGATATTTCAAAATGTTATTCTCTTTTTGATTGCAATAGTTTCTACCTACCTTGGCATAATGCACAGATACAAGTCATAATGAGATACTATATATACCTTTTTACATTTATAAATTAATACAATAAGCCGTAAATTATTATCCGAAACATATAACTATATAATTTTCTAAATATCTTCAAATTACCAGGGAATTCTGTTTACAGAAACAATTATCTTTCACGAAATCTTTCGATACGTTATGTCTTGGTAGAAGTATCGTGCAATTTTAATTTATAATGTCAGTACCATTTTACCATTCACATATATACACTCGCCCAATTTATTTTTGGCACTCAATCACAGATGTGTTGATTTAGACATATGCGATACAATTTTATCGACTTATTACGCTTATGTGGTTGTGTTACAATGCTTGGCGTCATGATCTAACAATAGGTGGAGGATGGCATTACAAATTATTACGTATTCCAGGGGGTAATTTACGTGCAGAATTTGTTTTTATTATTTCTCGTATACACACACGCCGTGCGTTTACCGTAATAACGTGCACAAAATAGAAAGATTTAGCAATACCTTACTTCGTGCTATTGTACTCTTTACTTTGATATTTACTATATCCAAAGTGATACCACAAATCCATTATCCATCGTTAACGCGTAAGGAATTCCGTGTGTCCTTTAATACATGCTACACACGAACATACTCAAATGAAAATACAATGGTGTTAACTTAACAACCCCTCTGGAGTGCTATTATCCCACTGAAAGTGCAAACTGCATCAAAGTTTCAATGGACATAACTAATGAAACGAGTAACAAGACGAAGAATAAGAGGGCCAGCAGAGGCATGGAACAAAGTCACAAGTACAAAGATACGAGGAGTGAGTGTTGTTTCAGAGAAACAGAGGCAAGCAGGGTCTGGTTCGGCACCTGCCACTCCTCAGGGGAACAACCTGCCTCCTGCTGTTCCACCTCCCAGCATCTCCAGGAACCCTCTCAGAGGATCTAAATGTAACTGCTTACATTGTGATTACCTGTACCCTTACCACATCCATTTACACGCATCTTAGAGTAACTGTACTAGATGGCCGGTTGCGGTATTGTTTGGGTACATTTAAAAAAAGTTTGTTCTCTATGAGAATGCTTCTTTTCACGTTTCCTTTGAATACACCAAAGGTGAGGGTCTGTTGCTCGTACGTTACTATACTTTCAATCGGTAGCGTAAAACGTATGCTGAAACACAATGAGACTTGAAGAAACTTCCTAAAATATTTGCTATTGTCGCAATAAGTAAGCAATATCTAATCGGTGCTCTCTTACAGATATTCTGTGCACTTTAGCTTGAATATTAGTGGTCACTTTTTCAATTTACGTTCAACCGACGAAACAGGGTGTTGCGGATTTTACATAACACGAAACTTCACCCATTTGCATCATAGCTCTAAATACGGCTGGTGGATAAGGACGATCGTCATCCACGGATGCAAATGGGTTAACATCGTTATTTTGTAATTTACGCGTATATAGTATAAGAGAAATTGAAACACACAGTTTATTTCTATATGTTTGACTAATTAATGACTTATTAGTGTACAGTGATCACTTTTAATCAAGCATTTCCTTTACACACCTTTATCTTTGCCTTGCTCTATTGGTTGTTCTCTATCTATGGTATTCGGTAACGATCATATTACCACATCTTCTTTGATACGACCTCTTTTAAGGCCATACAGGATACAATATGGTTAAGTTAAATATATCTGGTAACTTACAGTGGTAACACGTATTATGGTTCCTCCACTCTGCACTCTTTTAGATCAGCAATGTACGTATACTAACATCGTTTAAGCATACTAAATTAATGTTACGTGCATCGAATCATATTCCTAAGACAGTCACTTATGCTACCTGATTATTAGAAACGTTTGTGTAACATTGATTTACCATTAGCCTTTGAAGCACACTTAAAGTATTTCTTCGCTTTAAGACATTAACTTTAGGGTTCTCCTTTTCTTTTCTTTTTTTTTTTATTATTAAGGTACATTAGCAAGCAGTATAACACAGATTTATACCAGTAGAGACAGTTTTCTCTAGAGGGAAGAAATACGTTTTGTCGATGTTCGACTAACATTAAAATAAGCTTACATTAGACAATAGGCTCTAGCTTTAGAAAGATTGGCAATCGAGCAAGCAATTTAGCACTCTCTCTCTCTCTCTCTCTCTAACGTGTTTATAAATTGTTTTTCTAACAATCGTTTGTGAAAACGTGTAGAAACCGAATCACTTTATATTGACGCAACACATTGTAATATTCTACATGTCTGTCATTAAAAAAAGAAGAAGGAAACTATAATAATATTACTCGTTCACATTATGCTCATGTAACAGTAAAGACATCTTTGATTCGATTCCATAGTAGGCTTAAGTAAAGTTTACACTCTCTCGAAAGTTTCTGAAATGATCGATTACACGGATGTACGTGACGAAAGACGCAGGTCTCATAGGGTTTCAGAAATTTTTGAAACTTTCCACATCTATTGTCCGTACGATCTTAACGAACCACGAGTTTACGTAGAATCGATTAAAATGAAGGGAGTTGGACTTGAATAATGTTGAAATACAAACGTGGGGTTGGCTACTGACGGGGCCTCAGGTGAGCCATTTCTTTTACGAGTCTGTTATTGCATGGCTCACTTAATACATGTATTTATTTTCCAAGTGCAGATATATTTTCTCACGATAGCGTAATGTGATTCTGCAAGCAACCCTTATTAGCTGTACTCTCGTGCGATTGTAGTGTTACGGTAAAGGAAAGAACTTGGTTCCTGTCGAAGTGTTTATTGAAATGAATGTCCTTTGATACTTTAATGGGTATAATTGCCTGAGATCTTTTCAAATTTCCGATACTAAGTATCCAAGTAATGATATTACGTATATATATACATATATTTATTGTTTTTCATGATTTTTGATTTGTATGCATGAGAATAGTATACTTGCTTGCAGAATATGTGTAATTATATGCTCTCCAATTTACAGAGACAAATCGTCGATGAGATTGCGCAACCTTGTACCGTTATTTGTCTTGAAAGCCGTGTCTAACATTAATCGTAGAACTTATATAATTGTTAGAAAAACAATTTAAGTGGAAAACTGAACGTCTTATTGATTGTAGGAGTTTTAATGGTGATGGTGTACTTGGGCTACTTCTTCTACTTATGCTAATGTAACGTGCTATTACTTCTTTCTTTTCCATTTTTTTTATACAGCATTTTTGAATCGGATTCGGCAAAATCGTAGAAACAAATTAGTCTTCTTTTTTTTTAATAAAATGCTGATATGCGTTTCCAACGAGACTCCAAACTCCATTTTTCGTTGAGTTCGACCGTCCGCGCGCGCTGTAATTTAATATAATTAGAAAGTACAGAAAGTGTAAATAATTAAATGTACATCCATTAACTCTTTTAGCTGCAAAATTAATTTTTCATTTTCGAGATAAAATACAAAGTATAGCAATATATTAATTAGAGTGTTAAAGGGATGGGGTGTATCTTCGAACCACTGCGCCCCAGCAATTTTAATTAAATAAATGCGTAAAAGTTTGTTAATATCGTTGATAAATAATAGTTAAATCAATTTTATTTCATGAACTTGAATTTTATCGATACAGAAATTCATATCAGCATAAATCGGGGAATGTCGAAGGTAGAAAGTTATGGAATGCCCGTATTGAGGAATGCATCCGCCTAATTATTTGATCGAGCAATTATTTGATTTGATCGTAGACGCTGTTTGATCACGTTGCGCTATGCCTTTAAACACTTGGAAAGTAAATTGATTTTCATCTATCATTTTAGAGTACCGACTTATATTAGAAACGAATATAAAGTCGGTGCTGCAAGTGTAGTTATTTTCTCCTGCTTCTTAGTCCTAGTTTATAGTCTCCTTATTTTCCTTTTTTATTCGAATTACAAGAACTAAATGGTTTCGTCCATTGAATTAATTCAAAAAGAAAAGAAAAAAACGTCATCTCTCTCTTTACTTTGTCAAAGTTCAAATTCCATTTTCAACGTAACATGTGAAGATAATCCTTTTCGCTCGCATTCAAGAGTTTTTCTTTTGTAATTTACATTGTTAATAATGATTCTCGATTACGAAGTATTTGGACTTAATATCAAATATACAAGTCCCTGTTATTATTCTACATATGGTGTGTCCACGATCAACAGGGTTTCTTCGTAGTAGAAGAGAAAAGAGAAAGGAAAAGAAGGCGAAAAAGAAGAAGGATGTCGTGGAGACCAGCAGCAACAAAGAAGAAAAGTCTGACCTGTCAGTATACGCGTGTTCAGCAGACCTAGTGCACCGAGGATCAGTTCTATGATCGTTACTTTAATAGATATTTAACACTAGAACTACCGGCGTTAAGTATCTCAAAATATAATATATTAGTTATATTATACTTCAATGCATTAACCCTCTATAGCCGGAATTTTCTGCCGCGTCCGAAGATTCGCTGCACGACAGCGCGTTAAAAAATGGCAAAATACAATTTTAAATAATATTTGAACTTGATTTTTAAAAATTTAATTGCAATATTTGGCTAAGTTAGCTGTGTTTTACATTAATCACAGTCTCAAGGGCGTACAGAGGGTTAAATAAGTTTGGAAGAAGAGAAATGAAGAGATGGAAAAGATGATCGCTTTCGCTTCTACCTTATAAAATCTAAATTACTCTTCATTTCTCGTTTTCCAGAGTACTTATTCAGTACATCAAAATAAATATAATGCCGGAAGTTACAGTGTTAATTGGAAAGATCTTTCAATCGAACACCGCGCGCTTCAACGCAGTGGCAGAATTTGGTCAAAAAGTGCCAAGCAGCGCGACCGCGCTTTTTCCTCCACGGCGCTCAAATACAGCGGGTTTTTCTCAAAATCCTCACATGTTACAAAAGAAAATTGTCAAATTCAATCCTCTCCATAGAACTGGTCCTCAAAATTCAATATTCTACCCTGCTTTTACCTAATTAACACGTTGAAAGCCGTCGAAGTCGCCGGTGACCGGCGCATGTTGAATTCGACAAAATCTATGACCTTTAAATTGCAATATTCGCAGATTTTCCGATTCATTCGATATTGAAATATTGCTATTAAAAAAAATAAAGTATCTCCGATTGCAAAACTACTTTTACCTCCAAAGTGTCACTTCAACAAAGATAAAATATTAATAAAATAAACTTTCAGTTCGATAAACATAACGAAACCAGCGAAATACGGCATTCAACGTGCTAATTACTTCATCCTTTATTAACTAAACGTATTAAAACAACCGTAAGATAATATATTTCCCAAGAAAACAAATCACCGTAACAATAGAATACACGATGCACTGGGCCTGCTGGGACATCTACGAATTTATACCATTGAATTTTCTACAAACACCATAGGGAGGACAAGGACGACAGTCGGAAGTCCGAGACCCCAACGCCGGAAGTCGACGAGGATGGGTTCTGTATCAGGCCGAAGGCGGATCCATGGGAGAACGAGAAAGGGTTCTATTCGAGTTCCGATACAGATTCCGAGGACGAGAGAGAACGGAAGATAAGAGTCGAAATAAAGCCACTCAGCAACGGCGGTGCACCGATGAGCGCCAGCGTCGACGAGTTGAGAGCAACGGTGGAGAACTTATCGTTATCGCCTGCACCGACGGTAAATCGTCCATCCTCTTATTTCTTCGCTCTCTCCCGATCCCCAGCGATTAACATTCCCTCGATAACGCTCTTTCAACGCAACAGGGACGTAGAGGATCGAATACTGATTCAGATCATCATATGAAAAGGTCTCAGTCAGTGTCACAGCAATTAGGAGGTAAGCCAAGCTCAGATTTACTTGGCCTAAACTTGTTCAATCCCAGCAGTACACCGTCGAGCGCCTCGACACCGACCGGTAGCCATCCGTACGCCCCACTGCAAAGTCCTCCGCCTTTGTCTTCGTCACCGACGCCTCAACCACAACCACCGCAGTCCGCACCACCTACGCACCCTCACACACGATTTCCTGGTGAGTGACGGGAAGATCTCGATGATTCCCATCTCCCGCCATACCCATCGGGATGCTTCTGTATCGTCCTACGATCCGTTCACCCTTTTGATCCAACGAATAACCACCTACACTTGCCACGCAGATGGAGATCTGTTTTCGGAGGTGGGAGACATCACGCCGGCCCTACCTCCCAAGCAGTCCGCCTCGTCCACTCCAACGGGATCGATCATCATTCCAAGGCCACCGTCTCGCAGAGGAGAAGGACCTTCTCCGAGAGGTCGAATGTCACCCGCGACGATATCAAGAGCCGACAGCGTAGCCAGCTTGGAATTCCGGACGGCGGGTGTCGGTGTTGGCTCGTCGAGAGGTCCTTCCCCGCTGACGATCGGCCTCGCGGATACCATTCCTCTAGCCGTGGCTTTCCACGAGATCGTTCATTCTTACTTCAGGGGCACCGATGAGACTCGGTGCCAGGTGAAACTCAGCGGCGACATGATGCTCTCCTTTCCTGCTGGCATCGTCGCGGTTCTAGCGAATAATCCGAGTCCGGCGAAGCTCACGTTTCGCGTGAGGAACAGTAACAGGCTGGAGAAGTTATTTCCGAACAATCAGCTCGTTAGTATGTAAGTAAATTTTGACGACGAGGGATGTTAATGTGGAGGATGATGGGGTTTTTAATGAGAAATGTGCTGTTGCAAAGGGATGCCACGCAGACGACCGTCGACAGTACAATTTTTGAATTCAACATGAGTGCCTTAACTACGTTGTTACGACGACAAGCAGAACAAAATCCCTCGGCTTCGTATTTTAACGTGGACATCCTCAAGTACCAAATCAAGTGCAAGGAGGGCGCAGGTTCTTGCCCTTTTCAATTGGTTGCCTATTGGAAGTGCGAAAGTACTCACACCGATCTCAAGGTACTTACGATCGTCTCGTTTCATGCCGGACACGAAATGTAATTCTACACGGCATCGAATTGGAACGTTGATTATTTACTCCAGATCGATTACAAGTACAACAGCCGTGCTATGGCTTCGCCGAGTCCTCTGTTGAATCTTCACGTCGCGGCGCCGATAGACGGAGGTTTCAAGTCCCTTAACAGCAAGCCTCAAGCACAGTGGCTGCCGGACACGAATAGAGTGTTGTGGAAGTTCACGGAATTGTCGCAGCACAGCGAAGGTAGCGGCGTTGGCTCGTTAAAAGCAAGAGTCGAGCTAGCACACGGGCCAGGAAATCAAGGAACGATATTCACGCAATTTAATTGCGAAGGGACCACGCTGTCTGGCGTCGAATTCGAACTTCTAGGTCCGGGATATAGATTAAGTTTGGTGAAGCGGAGATTCGTGTCTGGTAAGAGAATTTCGGATAAAATACGGAAGTTCTATCGTCCAGCATTCTTCCGTCTCGCAGGAAGATGAATATTCGCGCTCGCAACAGAAGGCAAATGTCGTTATTTATTTTCAGGAAAGTACATATGCGACGGGGATTCCGACTCGCGCACCAGATACGCCGCGCCGCCATCGAACGTAGACTGACGACTTCCAGAATGGGCGCCTCAATGGGAGAGCCTGCCCATTTAATATTGGTATTTGCTTATTCATTCACTGCCCATAATTACGACTATCGACCGTTTAAACTCGGAATCGGCGTGGGGAAGCCTGTTGGATACCAAAGAAATACGTGCGATAACAATAAAACGCTGTCCAGCGGACGGGCGACTTTGTACAAATGCTGCGACCGTGCGATTCGAAGGTAGCGGCAGGAAAAGAACGGCGAATTGTCTCGACGTACCGAGACATTTTCTTCTTTTTTTTTTTTTACGTACGTCCATGGTAACGACGAGAGACCGGGGGATTCTTTCTGCCCTGGTTTAACGACAATGAGAGAAATGTACGGTACGATCCTGACGTAAAAGTGCACCTGCGAAAACAGAAGAAATACTAAAGAACGTAGTTCGACCTCGTAAGTCACTCGCTACCTGATCAATGGCGTTCTATGTGTTTTATAACTTGTATATTTTTCAATTTTCTATATACCCTCAATTAGATTGTACTATTTTAGCGAAGTTTGTACAATGTATAGCGGCGTTTAAACCGACGACGTAGTTTTGCACGTCGCCGGGAAGAGAGGGAGATTCGAAACGAGGGAGTTTTGAGCGCTTCGCGTAATGCCTTTGGTGTCCAGCATATTTTTCACAACGATTCACGCCATTTTATTCTCTCTGCATAATCAAAAAGATACATTACGGCCGTTCTTTTTCCTTTTTGTTTTTTTTTACGTAAACTTCCACCAAAAGAAAAGCAAACAAACGAGAGACCCAGGAGAAGAGTACAACAATGTTTCAATATGCTGTTATACTTTACATTATTTTTAATATAGCTATTATATTATCGTTAAGAGTCCTGCGGAGAAGAAAACGTAAAGGATCTGCAACGCGATTTAATTACTCGTGGTACAACGTTAGCATTTCTGTTCTACACGAAGGGCGAATCAATTGTGTCGTAAGTCTCTTCGCGAGATCGTCCCGAAGGGCGCTCGAATTTCTTTATTTCCGTTATCGCGAAGAGAAACGTGGGACTTCATTATCGTACGTGAAGAAAGGAAGCTAAAAGAAAATCCATCGATTACCGGAAGTACTATGCGGATATATCCTTTTTGTGATAATTTGTTCCATTAACATACGCAAAAGTATCTACCCTTGTACAGTTAAGAAGAAAGAAATCCAGCGTATGTTACCGCTTCGAGACGAAAGAGATAAACAATAATAGAGATATAAAAGAAAAGTCTTTAATCGATAGATCGTTTACCACGTCGAAGTTTGACGTTTATCGAAATTCCTCGTTGAAAATGAAGACGAAAGAAGAAGAAGAAAAAAAAGAAGCCATTTTACCGTGAGATTCTAGCATCGTAACGAAATGGATCGGCGTAATTAAACGATTAGTTTCTTGCTTCGCCATTCGCGAAGACGAAAGATTGTAAAACGGTGATCGGTTCGTCATTTCCACGTGATCCAGTTAAAATAATCCAGTATTTCTTCTACATTTAACTTAGCGTAACTTTCTCCCGATGGCCGAAATTGTCCATCGTTAATCACTTTCTTCGACAGGTATAAACTAACATTGGGAACGTTCAACGAATGCGTGATCGATCCTTGTAAACGAGAATCGAATGTTTCCGCCGTTCGTTGTATTTTTTTTTTCTTTCCTTCGTGTTTTTTGCTACATTCTACGACATCTATATATTGTATGTATATGTATATGTATATTTAAGTGAAAGCGAACGATTAGAGGCAGGCCATTTCATTTTTTTAGTTACATGTGTATACATACGACCGTGTGTGGTATATGTATATGTGTATATAGGTATATAATTACAGAGCGAAGTAATAACTCTTAAGGATAAGTCTGAAACGAGAAAACTCAAGTCGTATAGTCCAGCACACACGATGCTTCCTTCTGTGCAGATTTAGATAGCGGCGACAAGTTAACGAAACATGCCGTACGTATTCTCGCCATGGAGTCCGTTTGGAATCGTTCGTTTCTGAGACTCATTTTAACACGTTAAGCGCGGTGACTGTGAAGAATGACAGTGAAATTTCCATTTAAATGACGTTGGGCCCCGAAATCTTTATTATCGTCGCATCTTTGAACTTAGAGGAGGCATTCGCTGCGGTATTTCAAATGTTCGACGGCTAAGTAACTTCCTGTACGATATTTTACATTTAGCGGCCAGCTATGAGCGATTTGATCAGAAAGATTTGCAGTATTTGAAGAAGCTTGATAGCTAAGTAACTTTCTGTACCATTTTACCGGCTCTCAGTGGACTGGAACACGCGCTTATTTAATCAGAAAGATTTGCAGTATCTAATTAATGTAAAAACAGCAGTATTTGAAAAGAGTTCGATAGCTAAGTAACTTTCTGTGCCATTTTACCGTCTCTCAGAGGACTAGAACACGCGCTTATTTAATCAGAAAGGTTTGCAGTATCTAATTAAAGTAAAAACAGCAGTATTTGAGAAGAGTTTGATAGCTTTCTGTATCATTTCATCCTCTCTGCGCTGGCTAATTCAATTGGAAGGATGAAAGCAGAACGAAATCGGCTCCGCGCTCGACGTGTTAACGCGACTCGTTTTTCTATCTCAATCGCGACTTTTTCTCCTTGAACTTCGTTCCATCGAATATCTCGCAGTTCGTAAACCGACCTCTGACTCTTCTCTGCCGAGAATTCGTAACTCATGTATTTTTGTAACTGCAAGTCCATCATCGATTCGTCCAGACGATAATTAACGTTAGCTCGTTAATCGATTCAAGGGATCGCCCACCTTCTTTTTATATCGGACCAGAAAACGCGGATACGTACGGTATTCGTTCGCGAGGTAACTCGTTACCTGGCTCTAAAAGTGCATTATACTTTTAAAACTATATTTACTAACACGTAGAGGATGCCAAGTTCTTCGATGAAAAGCAAGTTTCTTTTACAACCGGGGTACTAAAAGCGCGGCGAACATCTTTTGTAGCGATCGTTTTTTCAACGTTTAACGTGCAATTTTACCGTGTTAAGGAAACTCTCAATAAGAAACTACATTGTCGTTCAGCGTTCCTGCAGTGCTCTACGCCTATTTTACGAATTTACAACGTCTCTCCTTTATTATACTCACGTAAAGCAACAGAGAAAACAAAACGAAGGTCTACGAAGAGCAATACAAAAACATCTAAATACGATGAAATTGGCGACCACTCCATAAACTGTTTATACTTTGAATTAGAGTTGATCAACTGATATTTATTTTACAACTAATTGTACTCTTAATACGATTTTATTAATGTTCTCTTCACATTTTTCTTTCTTTTGAGCTTAAGAAGAGATATTGAAACTTTTATGTTTGAACGAATCCATTCGTGAGAAAAGTGTTATTTTATTTAAACATTGGCGTCTTCTTTTCGGATTTCAAATGGCAATGTGAATATTTTAGAGCAAAAGTGAAGCCAGTTTTTCTTACTTTATATGACGATTATTAAACCAAACTTGCGCCGTTTCGTTCGACCACCTTTTGCAATTTTTCACGTGAAGCACCGTAAAATTTCTTTGATTTCCCGACAAAAAGGTAGCTTCACTTTTGCGCGAAAATACGAAGTAACTCTTTCCCCGTCCGAATACGACGACCCGTGTATTTCAAGACAAAGAGAATCGAATTGAAGCCGAGACTAAATTATGGAGTGGTCACCGAAGAATTGACTGAGCTCTCCTGTGATACGCAGATGTCACTATAATTTCGTAATAAATGTTTGTAACGAAACATAATAATATTAAATAATGATCGCGTTCACTTTCTTCCTCACTGATCCCGCAAAGATCAACGTCGAAGAGTGGCCCGACTAATATCAGCGTCGTTTTTTAATTAACGAGCCTGTCGTGCGTACGCATTTCGATTCCTAAAAGCGTTGAAAAATACCGAGAGAAATTCTTCGACATTGTGCGACTCGTTTCTCCATGAATTCCAATGACAAAAACGCGAACAGCGAGGAAGGAGAATAAGAAGAAATCGTACACGAAAGTTACGCAGACGAATTATATATGCGCAATATTGTTTAAATTCATTCGGACGGAATTGACGCGGTGCATAAAGGCTTATCGTGTGTACGGGGCTTTGAAAAAAAAAGAAAACGCGAGAAATGCGTTTCGAGGAGATTGCAATGCAATTGCATATACATATAACTCTTATACATAGTATAAATACGAGGAGAAGAAATAAATTAATAACGATATACATGTTACATAAATACATAGTATGATTATGTAAGCCTGTTGACATGTAATGTCTATGTTCTAATAAAGATTTAGGATATTTTATATAAATAAACTGTCCGTTCTCGCCGGTGTGTCGCGACCTCGAATCTATCCTATGATGTCATTTGTAAAAGTGTGTGAAAACTATGGATGCAAACGAGTGAAGTCTGTGAAATCGACGAAGCAGAGATTAATGAGAATCGTGTAACAATTAAGAGTAAGTACCGGTGTTTCCGTGCGACTTTCGCTCCTCGTGATTTTATAAATAATCAACGATATGTTTCTTCAGGTCCCTGTTCCGACATGGTCCAGCCATTCGACGAAGGAATATATTACTTTTGATTGATTCGCTCGAGGAGCATCTGGAACTTGGATGTGCAGTTTGGAATACTTTTTAAGTAGCGTACTTCGTTCGTAATTCAAGAGTTTTGCAGGAGCTGCCGGAGCAGCTTGTCTTTCTTGAAACGCTCCACGAGTACGTCCTCGTACCTGGAAGAAAAATAGTATTAGATGTATTGCGATATATATTTTTAGAAAAAAATGAGAAACCAGTCATTTTGACTGCTTCGGTAGTTCTAATGTTAAGATGACCCGAATTCATGTCGCGGCCGCGAATGCGTTAACCCTTTGCAGTCCTATGTCGAGCTATACTCGAACTAGCTTTACACTTCATATTATTTTCTAACAATTTAATATTGACTTTCCAAATTGACTTTGCAATATCACCTAAATATCCGTCAGTACCTATAGTTATTGCTGTCATTAAAATGACTGATCAGCGATGAAAAACATTGTGAAATTAACTTCATTTAGCTCACTACAAAACTGACAAAATAATTCGGACCGCAAAGGGTTAATACATACTCATTTTGAAGTGTCTGACAATAATTGTGAGCCGTCTATTATATTAAAAGTATGCTATCATTGTAAAAGTCTCACCTCAAAGGAACCTGAAGGTTCCTCTGCTGTGAAGGTCCCATTGACCGGACCCTTTTAAGGATTGCCCGAGCCAGGACCCTCTCGTGCTCCATGTACCTTTTATCCTGCGTGAACCAAAGTGCCAAAGCGCACCTTCTGCCCTTCAAAACCCCGCGAACCCCGTGGAGATTCTCTTCACCGGCGGAGAAAGCCACCATACGTCCGCATCGCGGTAAAACAATGCTCCCTGGCTCTCGGCTCGTTCGATCTCTCGCGAAAAAGAATTCGCCACCTTGAAAGTCATCGTTCAGGTACAAAATTGCTGAATAATCGCGCCAAATATACGCCGGGCTCTCTCTGGAGCAGGTATTCTGGTCTTTCAGTAAACAATTGTCCGCGTGGACTTCGTGGCTCAGGTCTTTTCTATCCAACGGAGCGTCTAAAAAGAAGAAAATGTTCAAAAAATAGGGTTTATTATTATTGAGATACTAAAAATATTTTGATCTCATGGTTTTAAGTTTTAGAAAATTCCTATCTTTGATCACTGCACGTAAATCTAATGAACTCTAGTGGAATGAAACGGCGCAGACCATGAGATATCTCTGGCAATGAATTCATTAAAGAAAAATAAAATAGAATTATAGAACCGAAGTAATCGACAATCTCGGTGGTAGATTCGACCTCTTACATTTAGATGAATTATCAGCACAAAAGTGATAGTATTTCTAATCAATCTCCTTCAATCTGGTCACCGTTACCCACGTGCCGTACCGAGTGTTTCGACGACACGCGATTTCCGCTGGAAAAGGAACCGGAAGCACGTGGATGCATCGGGTGAAAATTACCAGGTAGAGCGGTCCTGCAGACCAAATGGGTGTAGGTGAAATATAGTTCTCGATCGAGCCGGAAATACCTGTCCACGTGACTTCGAGCCGCCTCTGTCGATTCCAAAAGAAGTTCCAGCTGTTCCGGTGTCGCTTGTCCTAGGTATACCATCTAAAACGATTTTTGCGATGAAACAGAGAAGCGGAATTAAAGAAAAGAATATAAGAGCTCTTACCAGAGCTACTCTGCCGACTGTTATTCCCTCGAACTGCTCGTAAACCGAGTGTGGACTTTTGTTTTCCTCGTAGCCGTCTCCTTCGACTGCGGCCGTCTAAAGAAATATCATTTTTGGCGAAAGTTATACACTGAAATCGCTTTAAAATATAATCTATGCACTCCATTATTTGATTTTTCAACTTAGGAAGAAAGATCTCATTAACTTTCAATCAGGAGAAGCCAATGGTCGTTGATATAAACTTTGGCAAAAGTTATACACTGAAATCGCTTTAAAATATAATCCGTGGCCGCCATTATTTCATTTTTCAACTTAGGAAGAAAGATCTCATTAGCTTTCTATCAGGAGAAGCTAGAAATCGTTGATATAAGTTTTGGCAAAAGTTATACACTGAAATCGCTGTAAAATATAATCCGTGGACTGAATTATTTTATATTCCAATTTACGGAAAAAGATCTCTTTATCAAGGAGGTCAATGACCAGTGATGTCGATGCCTAGCAAAGATCTGTTTGGAGTCAAATATTAGTAAGGCTGAATAAATAAGAATACAAAAGACAATTTTACCGCATACCAGAGCAAGATCCATCAGCGATTGACACTCTGTATCATTGAGAAATCCATCGGCCACGTAGCGATTTCTTCCGCTCAGTTTTTCTTCCTCTGCTATCAGATGGACGTTAGCCTTGACCCTAGGTCGTTCGGTATCGTAGACTTCTTTTGCGTCTCTTACGATGGAAAGATCTGTCGTTAGCTGAGAAAGAAAGGACGGTGAATGACCCGGTGGCGGATGCAAAGCCGTCTTTGAAATCTAAAAGGAAACAGAGTTTTTAATAAATTGGAACAACATCGAACACCTGTATTTCCAAAGATTTATTCCCCCATCGTGCTTGAGCGATACAAACGACCCGGAAAGATCATAGATCGATACTCGAACTTTCTTATCGGCTGAACTGCATGCAAGAAATGCATAGATGCACTTTGGGTTGCATTAGAATAGGCGTTTGAAGAGAAAATCGAGCGTGGAACTTTGACGAACGTAGACTCGTGTGCAAAGAATCATTGAGAATCGAGTGTTTTATATTTATTTTTATTCAAGTCTTTTTATTATTATTTATATATTAAATGTACAAATTACAGGTGGAAAAGAGGGAATTTTCTTTCCTAAATTAAGAACATGTCCGCCTTGAGCTCGTATGCGATTCGCAAATAAAGACGAGCATCGTATTTTGAACAGAAATCGAAAACATTCGCCCCGTTTGATCGATCAAGACATGGATAATTTGGTATTAATATTCTTTATTTTACGAGCCGCTTTTTACCTTTCCCGATTCTCCTCCTCTATCTTCATTCTTATTCTTTTTCTGTTTCTTCGTGTATGCCTTGACTCTCGTGTCGATCGTTGAAAATTCGTCGATTATGTATCTCAGTAATCTCATCTCGTATTCTTGTCTCTTTACGTATACCAAAGCTTCCTGAAAGTGCCAAGGTATAATTATTGTAAAAAAAAGTCGCAGATGGCAAATGTCTAATAAATATGCATGCAAAGTTTCATAAAAACCGGAGTGTATCAGTTGCCCAATTTCCCTTGTAAAAGAAGATTTCTCAGTCTCGTTAAAGGATCTCATAAGGCACAAAATCCATCAAAGTATAATTACTTCTCTCGGCGTAAAGTATTCCTCCTTCACTTTCGGCTGTGCTTCATAATATTTTTTATTCTGCAGCATCGTCCCGTCAGCCGGAAGGAAAGCCAAGTAGCTTGCCACTGCGGCGCATGCTTCCTTCAAGTTTCCCACTGGAACCATTAATAATTACGATTCTAAATTAGCATATCGAGAGCACGATACAATTCGCTGCACAGTGTTTCACTCTCGATGTAATTTAAAGAATTTAAAGCATTGTCGGACCGGCGACTGCGACTGATCTCAGATGAAATTCATTTAGAAAACATAATCACCGAGGAATTGGCTGTACGAGAAAATTGATCGTAAAATTAAGCCAACTACTCGGCTGGATATTAATCCAATTAAACCACTTTCGTGGCATGAGTAAGAGCTTCCTGAAGGGCCTCATTTCGTTGCTGATACAACGATTAATTTGCCGTTCCCGAAAGCTCGTGTAATTCGTACGATTACTTCTCTTAAAGTCACGGTCATGATACAGCGAGGTCGTTGATTAAACTCTTAAGTACAGCTTCCAATCTTAACTATATACTAACAGTGAATGAAAGATCTCTTCTTTTTCGTATTTTTCTCGGCTGTAACCCTAGAACTAGCAAGTCAGTCAAAATGACTCGTTTATGACTATTTCGAATATTTTTCCAAATTAATTCAGAAGCAATAGTGTAAATATTTTACCTGTATCTCATAAAACATTAATTACCAAATAGATACACTATTTCACATCTTAATTTCTTCATTTCCAAAGTAATTGCTCGATACATTGAAGTATAATAGGTTTAAAACCGGTTTTTTCGGTAACCGATACGATGATTTCGCTAAGAAAACATCGTAACTTAACGCCTAATAAATTTTACGACCTCACTGTGTCATCCTTGCGACCATAAACGTCAAGGCCTCGTGAAATTGACACGAAAGTACCGCGTCTTTTTTATCATGCGGATGAAGTTTCTTCTATCTAACCGCAAAATAGATAAAGAGTGCCGAAAACATAAATATTACGTGGACTCGAGCGATTAGATAGGATTGTTTTCTTTGTATCGTGTTACGCTACGGTTGAGGATACTTACGTTTGTAGTATGAGAACTGTAAGTAGTTGTAGTGGCTCCAGAGCATGTCGTTATGGTAGTTCCCATTGATCATGTTCAACAAGTGGGAGCAGGATCGTTTGCACTTCAGACAATACGCGAAGTGATCTAAAAGATAAGATAAACTTCGGTGAATTTTATTTGCCATTCATCTGTCATTCCTACTGTTTTTTTATGTTTCTTTGCATTAACATAGTTCTATTCTGTTTTAGGTCTACTGGCGGCGATTCTTTTGGGTCTGCTGGCCCTATTTTAGCTAAACTGCGGCTATTCTGGTAGGCCAGCTGGCCCTATTCTTCTAGGTCAACTAGCCCTATTTTTCCAACTCAACTGGCTCGATTTTTCTAAATCAACTGGCCCTAATCTTCTAGGTCAACTGGCCCTATTCTTTTAGGTCAACTAGTCATATTTTTCTAAGTCAACTGTCTCTAATCTTTTAGATGAAATGGCGCTATTTTTATAGGCCAACTGGCCCTATTCTTTTAGGTCTACCGGCCCCATTCTTGCAGGCCAACTGGCCCAATTCTTTTAGGTCACCGGCCCTACTGTTCTAGACACTCACTGGCTATCGAGGAAGTGAACTCCGGATGCCAGCCCTGGTCGAAGGGGCCCTCGCAGTAAATTCTGCATTGCTCTTCGGAGTGCAGGTAGGATTTCAAAGAATTCTCGAAAAGGCTCGAGGCCTCCGCGTAATTCTCCTCGTCGTAGGCCGCGACTCCTTTGAAGTACATTGTCAGATAGGGCGGAGCTTCGAGATTTACGATGTTCTCTTCCTTCACATCTGGCAATGCTAAGTACTGTCTCAAAGTTTCCGCGCTCACCTCGTGATCCGGATGCATCGCTAAGAAAGTAAAGATCGCGTTGGCTGCGTCCTGATGTCGTCCTTTCTGTAAAGGAAGAAATGAATTTTCCTAAATGAACCATTTTGCAAACTTCAAGTTAAAGAATAATTTGGTCAATTATTAAGCCTCAGATGGCACTGTGCGCCAATTCATTTAACTCACTACGAAATTGACGGAATAATTCGCACCGCAAGGGGTTAATATTACATTTTTGTAGAAATCTCACGCAAATTCTAAAAGACTTGTAAGAACAATTCAATTATCTATAAACATTCTAAAATAGAATAGAAAATAAAATAAAATAGAATCATAAAATATTTATGATTCTTTAAATTAACTTGCAAATGATTTGTAAATTACTTTTTTGACAAATGGGACTTTATGGACAGTAATCTAAAAAAATTCAATTTTCTGTGACTCAGTATTATAAAATACTTATCTTACGATACTTCAAACCTTTCAAATGCATTTGCAAATACTTTAAAAATTACTTTCTTGACATATGAGACTTTATGGACAATCTTCTAAAAAAATTCAATTTTCTGTGACTCAGTATTGTAAAATACTTATCTAAAGATACTTCGATCTCTTCAAATTCATTTGCAAATACTTTAAAAATTACTTTCTTGACATATGAGACTTTATGGACAATCTTCTAAAAGAAATTCAATTTTCTGTGACTCAGTATTACAAAATACTTATCTTACGATACTTCAAACCTTTCAAATTCATTCGCAAATACTTTAAAAATTACTTTCTTGGCAAATTACCCGCAGAACATTTCTTCGCGTCGATTTCAACCACGATCTAACTTAATGCTAGCTCCGCTCCGCCGGTAGAACGTTCTGCCGAAGCGCATATTGTTTTAGGTGCGGCTGTTAAATTACTGTGTTAAATTTCATGGGCCACTGGTCCCACACGGAACCTTACTTCTACCATTAATATGTCAGCAGGAGGACGATGTAGGCTAATGTTACAACAAGCTCGCATTTCGAGCCGTTAAACTGATTGCTTAAAAAGCTGCGGGCGTGAGATCCATGCAGCGACGATTGCGTAAGCACTTTTTATTAGAATCCGGGGGGCACACGTTGAAGAATAATTTGTCAAACGTTTATTAGCATCTTGGCGCGTTAAGAGATCTACCGATTATACGTTCGATCTATCCGTGAATTAATTTAGAAATTTTATTAATTACCTGATAATAACAAAGATGCAAATACTCGTAAATTGTATGATCGACGAATTTCTTCTCGGTTTCGACGGGCAACTTCTTCAGAGCCTTCGAGCCCGCGATTTCACGATAATCCTGGTTGCAAGTCAGCAAGCAGAGGGTCTCTCGAACTTTTTTCTCGTAAAAATGCAAGTCCTCGATGTTTTCGGCGAAAATCGGCTGCGAGCCTGAAGCCTTTGCTCTGCATTTTTGCCTGCAGTTTACCACCATTCGCTTGTAAAGCTTGTACCTACGAATTGAAATGTGCAAAATTAGTCTTCGGCGAATCGTCAAGCTCGATAGCGTCTATTAAAAAAGAAAGTTTGTGAGAAAATTTTGAAAAACCGCTGACTTAAAATATACTGCAATTTTTGTACATTTCGGAGTCTTCTCTTGACGATTCCGCGATGAAGTTTTGACTTTTATATTTAACACTGGAAATACCGAGGCAGTTAGAACAACTCATTCACAATTTTTTCGAAAAATTCTCCAGTTTTATGGGCCAGCCATGGAGTAAATATTCTACGTTAATCTTATAAAACATAAATTACAAAATTAATCATATTTTCCACCTTTCGGTTCCTCTTCTTCTTATAGCGTTAATTTATTTAATTTCTTACAGCGTTAAATTGTTAATTTATTATTCCGAATACATATATCTCACTGCAATCTTAAGTGCTCATTTAATATATTTAAATATAACAAATTTAACTCCGGTAATTCGAGTGTCAACACTAAACCTACCGGCTTCATATCTGTTACATTGAAATATACGAAATAAGTACTTTGGAAAAAGAGATTCGAAGAGGCGAAAAACATGATCAGTTAAGTAATTTTTGTTTTACACGATACACCTAAAATATTTACTGAATGGCTGCCCAATCAATTTGGGGAATTTTTAGAAAAATTCAGCGTTAAACACAATAAGTAAGTAACTTGCAAAAAGAGGGGTCAAGAGGTGAAAAGACGATCTTTTAAATAATTTCTGCATAAGAATATATACCTATTACTGTCCGGCTGCCCTATCAATTACGAGAATTATTAATAAAATTGGTAACCGATCACTCCAACCGGCTCGATCGTTTTAATTCCAAAGTACGAACGCATCAAACCTACCCATGTAAAGCAGCATTGAATCCTTCGATACATTCGCCCCAGTTTTCCTCGAGATAAGCTTGAACGGCATTGTTAAATATTTCACCCACTGTCCGATCACCCATAGCTGCTTCCCGTTTCTCTGGCCATGTTTCCTCTACTTCTGCTTTCTTTGGTATTTCGTTGCTAACAGTATCATTGCCGGCGTAGATCGTGTTGCAGAGGAGGAAAAATACGATGAGCTTTATCATCGTGAGCACAGTCGATGGCTTTCAGTCGGGCAGACCGATTCATACTGAGCTGAGATTCGAGAAGAAGAGATGGAACGCGTGGGACGTTTGCCTCGAGAACACGAGGCTTACGTGATCGTTTATCCCTACTCCGATTCCTGCTCGCTTCAGAGGCAGATCCAGTGTCGTATATCGCTGGCGAGGTTGCTCGTGCGGATGCTGGAGAGCTGGGAGCTCGAATTGTTTCGTGTCTTTCGAGATATTTTTTACCACGGCGAATACCACGAGTATTTCGCTGGTGCACCAATTCCCCGATTCATACGGTATTTTATTTACACGATTTTACTTTTACACGGTTTTCGAAATAAACTTTGATTACACATTCTTAGAATCTTGCATTTCTTGCTTCTCTATGCATCGGAAATTTAACACTACATTTACGGCCGCGAAATCAGGTATATTTAAATATATGAAATAAGTACTTTGAAAAAGGACGGATCGAGCGGCAAAAAATATGATCAGTTAAGTAATTCGTGTATTATAAGATAAGCAGGAAATATTTACTGTACTGATTCCCTATCAATTTGAGAAAATTTTGGAAAAAATTAGGAACCCGTCAATTCGACGGCGGCCGTTGATCTAGTGTTAAAGAAATCAATATACTTTATATTAATATTACTTTTATTGTAAGGCTTTGAAAGAACGTCTTCATACTGCTAGAGTTTAGAACGAAGTAACAGTGGATGCCCAAAAGACGAGTTCGGGTCAGCTTAGTAATATGAAGGCAGCAGGGCCTTACCTTTACCAGAGCCGCTTCTTTGCGATCGACGATGCTGTCAAAAAGGTGGATCGGGTAGTTTAAAAATGTTACTTAGGGCCGTTGACTCGGATTTTTATTTCTCCTCTCGCATCGGAAAGAGGAACTGGTTTCCGTCCTGCGGTCGCTGCGATGCCCAGGGTATCAAATGCGTACGTTTAACTCTAAAACTGCCAAGGCGGTCGAAATGACTGCTTTCTATATTTTTTTTTTAATTTTCTACATTTGTACGTTAACCGTGCAGCACATATTGCCATAACTCTCTCATAAACTTCCAGTTACTGTATTAACAATATTTTTCACCTCTTCATCTCTCTTTTTCCAATGTGCGTGTTTAACCCTTTGCCCTACAAAAATGACACTCGTGATGAGGAAAAGGGATAGAAAAGTTTCAATTTTGCAAAACCTATCAAATTGAAAGTATTAATGAGACGCGACGCGATAATATTATTCCTGTAATATTGATATCATGTTAAATTAGACGATATGTCAAGAATCAC
Organism: Cerceris ruficornis; assembly: GCA_963989415.1. Lineage (NCBI taxonomy): Eukaryota > Metazoa > Arthropoda > Insecta > Hymenoptera > Crabronidae > Cerceris > Cerceris ruficornis. The sequence goes on along the minus strand of OZ022526.1, from coordinate 16,283,966 downwards.
TGATCAATTTTTATTTTCGCAATTCTGAATTATTGCGGAGGAAGTTACAAAACAAATCGTAGGGCAAGGGTTTATAAATTGAAATGTAATAAATGTAACTCCGGTAGTTGCAGCGTTGAAACGTGAGAAGATTCTGCATTAAGCTGACAAAATTATAAAGTGCATCGAATCTACGCACGTAAATTAAATGGAATAATTGAGAAAAAGAAACCAGGGGAAAGTCAAGGGAAAAAAAGTTGCGTGAAATAAATTCTACGCGTATTCATTGGCATTTATACAAATCTTGTTACATCACACAGAATTACAATTGTCTTTGCAGTTAAAATTGTAGAAAGGAAAACATCCAGAAGCGACATCATCGAAGCTGCCGACGTTTTCATTGTTGCACAAATTAATTACGGGGTTCGTCGGTTTCAAAAGTATTACGAACGGGGAGCCTCTTATGCGCTCGATCTGTAAACATTGCCACGAATTTGAATCGCTAACGAATCATTTTCTCTATACAATCACAACTCACGTAAACGTAACGAAACAATTTTTAACAAAGTATCCATTTTCTGTACATTACAACTCATACAAACGCAAGAGCATCCTCTCTCCCTCTTTTCTCTCGAGCAACGAGTAAAACTCATCAACGCGTTTGATAGCAATCACGCGGTAATATTCGTAATGAGCTCTTACATTTATCTTTAACACTAACACGAGGAGGAATTCACGTGCGTTTAAAAAGGTCGGAGGTAACTTTCACTCCATTGATCGTACATCGTTCTAATTGTATCACTTACGTGTGCACGCGCGAAACGAGAATGGAAGTGGCGATAAGCGATTCGACAGAAAACTAACAATGATTCGTCTACTTTCTATGCCTCTATAATTATAAATTGCATACATATGTGTCGCGCGATATACGATTACGATTGGGTTACATATAATTATACGACGGCCGAAAAAACGTTCATCGAACCCTTCGGAAATTCTCTTCAAAGTTTCACAAGCACGCAAGATTCTCTCACGGAATTGATCTCAATTATGAATGGGTTCGTATACTCGAAGAAAAGGTTCAGTCGTAGAGTGAACGTTACGTGTGACCCAGCAGGGAAACATCCGGCATTTCCTCTGGGCTTCATTTTCTGAACGCAATTCATACCTGCGTACATAATTCACGATTATAAATACATCCGAAGTTACATCGTTTCACGATAAATCCACGGAGATGAAGAAAAAACACGAAATTCATCGATTACGTTCGGCCGTAGAATTCGAATTTCCCCCGGCGCTCTTGTTAGTACGCGCGGCTGCCGTCAGTCGCGCCACCGTCGCGCGGGCGGGGAAATTCGAAAAACTTGGCCGCGAAAGTTGAACGGAGAACACGGATAAAATCATTTCGAAGTATTAACTAAGAAAACGGACGCCAACATTAATATCAACCATTTATCAACATATACAGAGCGCAAATAATGTACAAACAAGAAAAGAGAGGTGTAACGGTTAAATCGTAGCAATTCAAAAAAACGTTGCACGACGAGAGATCTCGGTTACCGATTGTCAGTCGGTTCGTACGAATCGAGCTTAAGATTATTTGTGACCCTCGTTTAACGAAAACGTCGACTCGATTCGAAACCGAAGAAATCAATTAAATACATTAAAGACGGTTGATTTTTTTTTCTTAGCCGATCCGATCAAGCCCCTCGGCTGCCATGGAATTACAAGCGCGCGTATTTTCGTAATTTCAAACATTGACTCGCTTCAACGCGAACATCTAATGTTCGTGTGCGCCTAAGACATTTATGTAAAATTAAAAACAGACAAGCAAGCGTCGTTTCGAACGATCCTTTCGACATCCGTGGCAGCGAAAGGGCTTAATTAATTATTTCAATTGATAATTACTAGTTTTCTTTCCACGAGGCTTAAAAATATCGAAAGAAAACACTCCAATACACTAAGAGAATTCACGTGGTTACCATAAGAAGCATCCGACAAAGATACACGTTACAATACGCCAAAAATCACGTAGAAAATGATCTGGAATCATAGCCGCCCTACTAGTACCGCTTAACTTCCTAAAGTCGATTTTCTTAAGTATCCTTACCATCTATCCTTAATTAAAACGCATAGTGAACGTACAATGTATACGTGTTGATGTGTGTATGTCTTTGTGTACGTGATGCATACATGCACGAGTGTAATGAATGTGTATGTATACATTTTTTCTCTCTCACCTAATGAGCAATACCAGCGCTGGCGCGAATTTCTCGTTTCCCTAACAGCAACGTATCTTATACCGCGCTAATGAGCCGTTTATTTTGAAAGTGGCACAAGTCACTTTACCGTAATGAACAATGACGATTTTTAAAGACTGCGAAATTATTTATACCGAGGAAAATATAAGTATCCAAGGTAACGAGTGTAATTAAAGATTCTCGAAAATTGCCGTCAATATTTTAAACACAATCTACCGGCGTAATATCTGTTACATTTAAAAATACTAATCAATTAACACGTTGAATGCCATGGGGGTCCCCGGTGACCGGCGCTATTGAATTCAATGAAATTTCATGACTTTTAAATTGTAATATTTACGAATTTGTTAATTCAGTCAATATTTACGCGATGGTCTCAGAAAGGTAAAGTCCTGCTGTCTATATATCTCTTTGTGTCTTTAAAGTTTCTACTTTGTAAAGATGTGATTTTAATAGAAAGTTTCTCTTCAGTAGAAATGAAGAAACCAGCGAAGTACCGGTGGCATTCAACGTGTTAAATAATTTACGTTTTACAAGATAGAAGTGGAATATTCACTGCATGACTCTCCTATCGAGTTTGAGAATTTTTCGAAAAAATTGCGTTTCGATCATTTGGACGGCCTTGGTATTTTCGATGTTAAAGCGCAAACCCTAAATATCTGGATTTGAACAGAAAGTTACTTACAAAATAAACGGCTCGCGTCGCTCAAGAACAATTCGCTCGAAAGAAAAGAAACATTACCAGGATCGACGTAATTACGAATGATTTAACGGGTATCAAATCGTCCGAACGAGATGTACCTATGGCAGAGATACATGTACACCGAACATCCCTCTCTTTATTCTCCTATGGCGAGTCTCAAGCGATCTTCCGCGAAGCACAAAAAGGAAAAGGATAACGATAAAGAACATAGTGAGCCCTACACGACGATGAGACACACGAACGAATATCGTTGGAATAAAACACGCCGGCTAATATCGTACGCGCTTAAAGCATTCGTTTTGCTCTTAACTAATATACAGTATTTATATACAGAATAAATTAACGAGTATCTAATATACTTAATGATACGATAGTATCGGTGACCAACACGTGTCCCGAGATACGCACGCTACTCATACGATACCAAAAAACTTCAAGATGCTTCCAATGCGATATGTTTGATTTTGCCGGGGACGTTTCTCTTTTTTTTTTTGATTTCTTTTGCATTTTTCGGCTTCAACTGCTACGGTTATTTCGCTTAGGACCTAATTTCTTTTAGGTGGACTCCAAACCGCCGAGGCTATGATGGAAACATCACGTTGGAAAGTTTGACAAGTTTCCTAGAGGCGACGGAGGATTGAAACTTTGGGCCTACTGTTCGTAAGTCCGAAACTTTACCTCCTTATCCATCATAGTCCCATTGTCTGAACCGTATGACACGTTTTGCATTTGAATTTTCCCGTTTCCGCCAACCTCGCTCTTCCTTCTCGCCTTTCCTCCCATCGGTTTTTAGACACTATGGAATTTCGAAGCACCAGTTTTTACGCAAGATACCTGAGCGATGGTAAAAACACGAGCACCAATTACTGTAACTCCGCTTGCAAATGCGTCGCAGCATCGTTGTTGGAAAATTTGAAGAAGACAAAGAAGAAGTACAAACGAACGATAACGTTCTGCATACGGGAGCATCTTGTATATGCTAAAGTCGCCGCGATGAAATCGCTTACCGTATATACTCGCGTATAGGCCGATCCTTGAGATCTGCAATGAATTTCAATGTACGAGCCGTTAGTTTCGAAACTGGTACGAGTCCATTTTTGAGAAGGGCGTTTAAAACTTTATTAGTTTTAGCTAAACGAAAATATCGTTTTTCGCATTTCAAATAACAAAGTAAATGGAACGAAATATCCTCGTGATTTCGTCCGAAAGATTCCACTTTTCCAAGTTGCAGCATGAAAGTTCTTTTTCACGAATTGAATGGACTTTTTAAATGAAATGGACTTGTGCCACTTTAAAATCTAATGGCTCATATCACGTACAAAGTTAATTATCCATTAGATATTTCGTGCGTAATTACGTTTCGATAGAAAATTAATTTCTCTTGTTATATCCTTAGAAATACGTAGGTCCAGCCTTTTATGCTCGATTTCTTTTCTTTTTCCTTCGTCTTTAGAGATCTCCGTTACTTGAATATCAACTATCGGTATGTTTGCGTGCCTGCGTGTTTATCATTACGTTTGATTACTTTTCATTTCACGAGGAATTATCATTTTGATCCTTGAACCACGATTACGAGTATATACGATACAACATTACGTTTTCTCATCTTGTAAAAATGAAGGCGCAACTGCAAAACTATATGATGTACGAGTGATACGCGATCCACTGGCTGCTATGCTTGACCGTACGTGATGTGCTATAATATTAGACGTAAATGTTAATGAGATCGTGTAAATACTGTAGCCCGAAGTATACGATTACTCCAATTTTTCATTATTCCCCGCCCCTCACCCTTTTACTTTCGTCCTCGTGAGGAATTACGGGAGCAAACTTCAACGAATCGCGAAACTTGTGATTTGGCAGCAGCGGAACTGCACGTTCGAAATAATTTAGCTAACAATTAGCAGTTCTCGACAGTCTCGTCCGAATTTTCCTTGTATTCGTTAAATCGTATGACAATGGTTCTAATTACAGGACATTTCAGCGGCAGAAGCTGCATCCAGGTATCTTATTCGTTCGTTGAAAGCTTACAAATATTCCGCGCGGAGTAGAAACGTTTTCTTTTTAAAGCTGTAGATTTCAGAACATGTTACTTTTTGATTCGTCCTTTTTTCTCTCTCTCACTCTGTCTCTCTGTCTTCGCTCAATCGAGCATAACGTTACAAGAATCGTTGTCTCCATCGATAGATCGCACTTTCGTTTGGATCTTCCAACAGAAATTTCATCGGCTCGACGGGCTTTCATCGGCGCAAAAGTAATTATAAACTGGCGAGACTGTAATCCTCGATATTAAGCCCATCGCGGTTCGTTCGTCCGAACGGAGTCGTTAAAATTCCAAAAATAATTGACCGCATCGACGGAGAAATAAATTAATTACTTTTCTTCTCCTTTCCCGACCCGCCCTCGAACGCGTTCGAATGAACGCCATGGACGCCGTCATGACCGTCGACTTTATATTTCTTCAATATCTTCCTACTTTCCTGATTAGCCTCTTGATTTTTCCCAAATGTTTTCTGCTCGCTCGATTTATGCGACGCGTTTCCCTTCTCGTTGCTCTGCACCTGCTTTTGTCCGGACTGAGATGCGCGCGCACCGGAAGAGCAATCCGATCGTCCGAAGTTCTCCTCGTTTTTACTCGACGACGATTCAACGCTCTTTGCATTTGAAACACTCTGTCGTTCCGACTTCGTCTCGCGATCACGACGATCATTATACTCCACCACTTTTTCCACCTCGACGATTCTATCTGCGCCCGAGCTCTGCTTCTCGCTCTTCTCCGCCAATGGAACGACCTCCTTCGAGTAATCGTCACCCTTTGAACCCGTCGGAGAGTCCTTCTCCTCCGCGATTCTCGGCAATTGCGTGCCACCGCAGGAATTCGACATGCCGACGTTACCTAAATTTATGGATATTCCGTGTCCTATTTTAGCGTAATCCGTCTTCTGATCCGTCGTCACTTTTTTCTCCCCCTTGGAATCATTAGCCTCCTTGAAGCTCTCGTTTGCCTCCTCCACGGCTTCCGAGTGGGACGATTGCGCTATTGTTACACGAGGAGTTACTTTGACGACGGTGTTCGCCAACGGTGATATCGAAGTCTTGTTTTCCGCGGAGCGTGGGTGAAGTCTGTCCGGACTTAGAGCGCGTCGCAAAAGGGGAGATCCTGGCTCCGCGGACTTCGGTCGACCGTAGCCCTTTTTCTGGCTGTTTGGTGTCGATAAGCATACACCTGTTTTCAACAGAAGTGTTACGTAGATGGTTGCAGGTATAAATTTACAGGAATTGCGACAATATCGATCATTGTTACGGCAATTGCCTGGGAACCGGTAGTAGACTTTTCGCTTAGTGTGTTTCTGGCTTGAATTCGTGCGATCATTTTGCTTAGGAGCTACTGTTTTAACTGGGTGAGGAACCACCAAGGCTATAGTATATTAATTAGTAATTTAGGAAAGATTTCTCACAATTAATGGAGCAAGATTGGAAATTGGGCACTCTGCGAGACCTACCTTCTCTTTTTCGGCTCGAATAGCTCTAATTACTTCGCCTAGGAGCTACTGTCTTAGCAAGGCTACAATATATTACGTAATCAGTTAGAAAAATTTCTCAAAACGCTAGATTTTCCACTATGCCACCTACTGCCGGTCCCCAGGAAGCGTGAATTAACATTTCCTCGAACAACAGTACCTGGACTATAAGACTGCGTTGTATTGGAGCTACCAGGTTGATGTCCCGTAGGAAACGCTAAAGGACTAGGACTCCTAGTCGGGCTGGCAGGAATAGGCGACGGACTCGGTGTTCTTGCTAACGGAGACAGCGGTATGTGTCCCACGGATTTCCTACGATTAGGCGAATGAATGTTTTTCGCCGCAGTGTGCAACTTATGCTTCAAGCCGTGAAGCGTGCTCGGCCTCTGATAATGCGACTGATTCGAAATAGTCGTTAAATTCGCAGCCGACGTGTTCGAGCCGGGCGACGAAGAGTTTGGGCTCGAACAGGGGCTCGAGTTTCCGGTAGAATGATAGGATTCCGAGCTGGCACGATTCGTTGGCGGAGACGGACTGCAAACAGACTTTGTGCATGCTGCAAAGTACGGCGAGGTGTCCTGGGAACGCGTGAACGATTGAAAGGATCTGCTCGGCGTTACCATCGACGGAGAACAAATTCCTGCGGCCATCTGAAAAGAAATCCGACACTCATTCGATCGAATGTAACATTAGCCGCTTTAATGCCAGAGGTCTTTGCGAAAACCTTGACGAAAAGTGCCAAGCAGCGGAATCGCGCTTCTTTCGTTTCGCGAGGATAGTTGCGTCGAAGCAAGATTTCTATGTTTCTCTGCTTATAAATGAGAAACATTGTTCTGTTCATCAATTAACACTTGAACTGCCACGTCAGCCGTATTCGGGTAACTGCAAGTGTTCGAAAAATACGCCGTAGGTCGCCGAAGGCGATTCTCTTCCGAACTCGCGTGGTAGTTTAAGTGTTAAACATATCGTCAATAGCATACCTATGCAGGTGCAATCAGAATATATTATTAAAGTATTTTTGTTATTCGTGTAAAGAGGATATTCTATTCTACCGGTCGATGAGCTTGGCACTTTTCGGCACTGCAGGGAAGAAGCGCGATCGCAGTGCTTGGCACTAAAACGGTTAAATCGAAGTTTGATTATTGTGCTCCATCGAGCACTTATGGAACGTAAAGATATCTCGTGATGAGTGTCGTGTTGGAGACTTGTTAGACTGTTAATGTTCAATAATAACGGTGTAAAGTAGCATTTGAAAAGCTGCCGGTGTGAAACATCGAGCAAATGATCAGCCTTCGTTAAAAACAATGACATAAACTGAAACGGCATCGGCGAGAATATTCACAAAAACAAGAAATCATACCATAAGTGGAGGTTTGCTGTCGCTGGATAGAATGGGTGCTGACAATGGACAACTGATAGTTAATGGCTGCAATAAAAAAAATGCACTTAACATAATCGGTGTGTCGCTTATACTATGCCGGTGCTTTTAGTAAGTATCTTCGTCAGACTTGTGTAAGGTTAAAAAAAGGTCACGTATAAGTACATATACAGTATTATATAAAACACATAAGAGATGTTTCCATTGTGATTATCACGTTAAAATCCCTTTACTGTAAACGCAAGCTGAGAGAAAACGTTAAGACAGTAATCTGAGTTCTTCTATACCTGCTGCATCTCTACGCTAGCTCGTTTCGAACTAATTCGCTTAAAGAGAGACGTTTTTCGTTTCTTATCGGAGTGATCGCGCTTTTGTTTCCGCTGCTTGTGCAAAGTCCTCCGTGCCATCTTGCTCTGCGCCAAGTCTCTCTTGCGCCCGCCGGTTTTTATGCTAGTGTTCTCCAACGGCGTGCTGCGCAATGTTACGTGATCTCCTCCGCTTAACATCAGTTGTAAAACTTGTATATGATATAAACCCTGTACTGGTTCACCGTTTATGTGAGTAATTAGGTCTCCTCGTCTTAGGCCGGCCTCGAATGCCGGGCTTGACTGATCGACCGCCTGTAAAATAGAAGTCAATGAGATAAATAGGTTTTCTTTTGTTAGCAACAGTTGCCTGCACACGCGAAGCAGAAAAGAATTAACTCTTTGCGGACGAAAATCGAAAAGCCTGTTCTAGTCGAATTTTGGGATGTTCCCTGCGACTGCTGGGTTTGCGGGAAATACGATCGCAAAGAGTTAATATCGCTTTAACCCCATAGTCTTAATTGACAGTTAATAAAGTCCTACGTACCATAACTAGATGGTGCATCGTATAAAAATCACTGTCGCCATAGTAAACCCTAATAGTATGTACAGTGAAGCCAAAGCCACATGGTCCTCGTCGAATAATAATGGGCGGTTTTAAGCTCGTCACGAGAGGACTTAATTCGCGACAGGGAGAAGTGTCTCTCGATGAGGCAGTGGACGATCCACCTGGAGATTCGATTGGCTGAGTATTTAATGGAGCGTCGTCTGCAAATACGAATTTTTCCAGGTCAAATCTCGGATTACGATTAAATCCGATTCGATGTATTCTGAGAACTTACACGAAAAATCACTGGTCGGTATGACTAATGACAGACCGCTGGTCGATGCGGACTTAATAACGGATCGTGATTTCTGCTTGGCAGATGGTAAAATGGGTATTGCGCCGAACGACTCGAAGGAATCGGTACTTGAATTGTGTTTGCTGTCCTCCGCAGCGTCTCTGTTCGCCGCGGCGAGATCCAACCTGGAATCAAATTATTTCATATCAGAACACTGTCCTGACTTCGAGCTTATTAAATTCAATGTCAATGAGTATATGTTCATGAGTGGACGTTAAAGTAACACGATCGAAGTGCCGTTGATCCGAGAATTTTTCGTTGTAATGATTTAAACGCGCGAATCAAGGAGAAAACGTGTAGAATATACGTCAAGGAAAATAATCTTGTGAGAATGATGTGGCTGAATGACTCACATGTGTTCATCATCAATGGATATACTGAACCTGGGCAGCTTGTCGCGAGAGTGTATGTGACGTTTCCTCTGGATTTGAGGACTAAAGTCTTCGGACTCGGTTTGCGAGGAATCTGGCGTACTCAAGTTGTTGATCGACGTTCCTTCTACATGCGTATTCTTAATGACAGTCAATTGAGACTCGGTGCTCGCAATTGTAGCCGGACTCGCGGACGAACTGTTCGATTTCTCGGATTTCGGTGGAGTCTCGGTGCTCGTGCTCTTCGTCGACGATGTGGAACGATTCTTATCAGACGGAGTCGATTCCGCTAGTTTCGAGAGTGGTATTATCGTGGTGTTACACCCGAGGGAGAGTTGTGCGACTGTGCGTTCGAGCTCGCTGCGGAATAATTGTTTCTTGGATGCATCGGAGTCCGGTTCGGGATTAAGCTGAGGTGGACGGGTCTGAGATATCTTTCTAGATTGAGGAGAATAGGAAGAAAACGATCCGAACAGGGGAGAATCATCGGTGTCGTCCGTATCGTCGCCTATATCGTGATTATATCTGTCCATACGGGCTGGAATGTTATAATATTTAATTGTATTTGGAAGATCGATAGAGAATTCGGTAGAATTCAACGAAGCTTACTATCGAAGTAACTTGTATCTTCGTCGTTGATCAATTGAGGGACAAATTCAGCCTTCTGTCTGAGCAGACTGTTCCAGTTCACTCCGTAAAAGTAAGGGTGCTCTTTAACCTCGTGAGATCCACCGGTTCCCAGTCGATCTCTAGGACTCTGGTGTAATAGCGCTGTTATTATGTCTTTAGCCTCTGGTTGAACGGGCCAGTCGTCCTCGTCTGGCCATTCGATATCGTCTGCAATTTCGTTGCCAGTGTGAAAAAGACGATACAACGGGGGACGTTCGGAAACTGATACACTTCGATTTTTATGAAACTTTGCATACATATTTATTAGACATATCTAAAAAGATAGCTGGAATCGCTTCGTGCCCGTTTTCAACTTTAAAGGACATATCGAGGGCCGCCCCTGCTTGTCCTGTCACTCTCCTGTCTGTCTTGCCTATCCCTTCCAATCTCCTGCCCTCCTTTCTGCCTCCTACTTGCCCTGCCTGTCCCTTCCAGTCTCCTGTCCCTCCTTTCTGCCTCCTACCTGCCCTGCCTGTCCCTTCCAGCCTTCCCAGTCTCCTGTCTGTCCCTTCCAGTCCCCTGTCTGCCCTGCCTGTCCCTTCCCATCTCCTGTCTGTCCTGCCTGTCCCTTCCAGACCCCTGTCTGTCCTGCCTGTCCCTTCCAGACTCCTGCCCGTCCTTTCTGTCTTCTACCTGTCCCTTGCCCACCCTTCCTCTCTCATACCCAAATTTCAGCAACAATTCCCACCAAAATTGAATACGGCAACGTGGGCTCATATGATTTTACATTTTGAAGGTCATTTGAAGGTCAAAATCTGTGCTTGCAAGCTCACCTGTGATCGCTCATAGCTCAAAAGCTCATTTTGATGGACTAAATTCCAAAATTTACTCCGTCAAAATGAGCTTTTGAGCTATGAGCGCGCAGGTGTTGAGCTTTTGAGCCATTTTTCGGAGTTGTCGGCAAAATTTTGTCAGCCTCGGATTGAGCTTTTAGTTTGAGCAACGACAGCTGAGCTTGCAAGCTCATATGTGATCGCTCATAGCTCAAAAGCTCATTTTGATGGACTAAATTCCAAAATTTACTCCGTCAAAATGAGCTTTTGAGCTATGAGCGCGTAGGTATTGAGCTTTTGAGCCATTTTTCCGAGTAGTTGGCGAAATTTCGTCAACTTCGGATTGAGCTTTTAGTTTGAGCAACCACACTTGAGCTTGCAAGCACTGATTTTGACCTTCAAATATCACTTTGAATATAAGAGGGGCATGATGGGCAAGACAAGAGGCAGACAGGACAGGCAGGAGAGAGGCAGGACATGTAGGGGACAGATAGGAGAGAGGCAGGACAGGTAGGAGACAGGTGGGACAGACAGGAGACAGGTGGGGCAGACAGGGGACTGGCAGGACTGGCAGGAGAGAGCCAGGACAGGCAAGGAGCTGACAGAACAGACAGGAGAGAGACAGGGCAGGTAGGAGACAGATAGGAGTGACAGGGCAGACAGGAGAAACTCAGGACAGGTAGGAGACAGACATAACGTACCGGGCTCTCTTGTTTCTTCCCTTAAATTTGAAAACTGGCAAGAACGGATTCTTCCTATCTTCTGAGACATGTCTAATAAATATGTATGCAAAGTTTCATAAAAATCTGAGTGTGCCAGTTCCCGAACTCCTCTTGTAATTAATTTAATAGAAGTGGAATAATTGCTTCATGGCGCTTCCATCAGTTTGTGGAATTTTTCGGAAAAATAAAGCACCGGTCACTTTATCCCTTTCGATAGTTTTAGTGTTGATACACTAGCCGTTTATTTTGCACGCGGCATAAGTCACTTTCCGTAATGAAAAATAGTGAGTTTTCAATGACTACGAAATTATTTATACTGCCAAAAATATAAGTATCCATGATAATAAGTGCAAGGCTCAATTAAATATCTCCATTTAAAATGAAAGCGACTTATGATACTTTCAGAATAAACGGCTCATAATACTGCACGACGCTACGTACCATTGACTGTATGAGCAAATAATTCTTCGGGGGTATCACCAAAAAACGGTACACAGCCTATCAGAAATTCGTACAATATAATACCCATGGACCACCAATCCACCGGTTTCCCGTATCCCTGGCGCAGTATTACTTCCGGTGCAATATATTCCGGTGTGCCAAAGACCTGCTTGTCCGAGAACTGTCTGGTATCCCTGTCGATGTATCCCTCGTAAAGATTGGTCGCCACTTGAAAAACAAGCAATGCCCTTTAATAATAATTACCTTTCGCCGTTAATTACCAAAAGCATCGATTACTTACAGGACATGAGACCCATTTTACTGAGGCCGAAATCTGTGAGTTTGATGTGGCCGAGGGCAGTTATAAGTAAACTGAAACGAAAACGTATGTTACGGGTTCCGGAAATCACGAAGGAATAGTTTCACTTACTTGTCGGGCTTTAAATCACGATGAACGATGCCATAACTGTGCAGATATTCTACGGCTAAAACGGTTTCCGCGAAATAAAACCGCGCCATGTCTGGTGGCAGTGGGCCGATATTCTTTAAGAGATTCGCGCAATCTCCTCCTTCGACGTATTCCATTACCAGACACAAATGTTTCTAGAAAAAGATCCAGTTCGAAGTTTCATCTCTATATTACTCGACACGTCGGTGGCGTTCAACGTGTTAATTGCATTATTAATTACGATGTACGTACTTTTGTTTCAAAGCTACAGTACATCGAAACTACAAAGGGATTGTCCGTAAAACTCATAATATCTCTCTCGGCGAACACCTGCTCTACTTGGTTTCGTAGCATTAAGTTATTCTTATTTATCTTCTTCATTGCAAATCGTTGCCTGGTCGTTTTCTCCTTCACCAAATAAACTGCTCCGTATGCGCCATTGCTAATTAATTTCAACACTTCGTAATCGCTCTCGCACGGGACACGCTGAGACTTCTCGTCGTCTTTATTCGGGCTCGAGGTGATCTGCAAATTACTATCGCTCGAACTTGCCGAGTCTTCTAATTTATTTAGGTCTTCCTGTAACTCTGAAATACAAGCTTCCACCTTAAACCCTGAACTCTGACCGCGTCTTCGATAAAACGGCGAGGAAATCTCACCGGAAATTGGATCTCTATTAAGAGACAGCTTATTAATAATGTACTGAGGTATGTCGGTTTTTATTCCGGCATTAATTTTAGCTTGGCCCTCCGCCTGCTCCAATAAATGATAGAATTCCTCTGGATCGAATTCCAAGCACTCCAATAAACGAGCCGGACGCGATATCACTAATAATAATTTCTTGATCAGTCCTGTTAATCGCGTTGCAGCTTCGAGCGACTTATCTTTCGTCTGCGGAAAATAATCCAACACAGTTACTCGTTTAAATCGCTCGTTAAATGTTCCAGCGAATAATTACCTCCATCAGAAGATGCTCCAAGTTCTCGCTCATCTCGTAAAAGTATCGCGTTGTGATCAATTTTTCCTGAGACTTCTGTAGACAATCCCTCGCCATTTCGATCACTTGATGGTGCACGAACCGTAAAATCGGCAGAGAATCCTGAGTCATGTTTGCCACGACTTCGTACTCATCCAATTCTTTATTCTCGTTGATGAAATTAGTCAGACGTTCCTCCATTTGTTGCGTTGCCTGATAGAAACAAACAATTAATCATCACGCTGGATCTGCTCGTTAACCCTCTGCCCTACGATAACGTGTGACACTCGTGACGCATTAAAGGGAATAGGAAAACTATGAAATGGAAAATATCAGTGAGTCAGGAGACGTTCAAATTAGTTCCGATTTTACAGCTACGCTTTTACTACGAACTCTAATTTCTATTTCGCCAATTAATTCGGCGTTATTGCGCATTCGGTCGCAAAAGAAATCGTAGGGCAAGGGGTCAAAGGTGCGTTGTGCCGCTAAGAATGATACCTTGGGAAATCGTTCTTTGTAAAGAGTATTCATCATGACAATTTCACTGTCCAACACTGGCGATCGACTCGGACTACTGTAATTACATACAAAAAATACATTCCATGTGTAACATACCATCCAGGAATACCTCGAAGCTGTTAATCGGCTAGCAATAATTCATTCTATCGACAGTAATTACCTTAAACTCCGCGAACGCGGCCTATGCAATGGCGATCTACGACCTTCTTCCTCGAGACTAAGAGAAACGCTGCCCGGTATGCTGGAAATACTGGAGCCTGGAAATCCCGGATGCGACGAACACGGTGTGCCGGGTTTCGAGAAATGGCAAGAAAGCATGCGTAATTCATCCTTGGTCGGCACATTCGGCAATTGATGCAAACGTTCTTGGCTCGAGTACTGCGACTAATGAAACGCAGAATGTCGTACTTATATATGTTGCAATTAAGAATAATATTTCGATAATTTAATATCGTAACGAATTAATTTACCAACCGAAACATTACTGGAGCCGGGTGTCGTGCCGTATCCGCTCGATGGCAAACTAGCAACCGACCATCGTCTACCGTCACCGGTTCCCGTAGCACCACCTCCGATCCTTAAACAATTTTGCATTCGGCACTTTAAATGTGTTTTCGAGAAGGAAAATTCCGTGAAATAACATTCCATATTTCGTATTATCGTTAGGTGAGACCGATTTGTTTCAAGGATATAACGTGACAAATCTTACAGCCACTTTCCTTTCCTCTCGTTTCTCAGAGGCTTTAGAGAGCAGAAAATTCGGATCACCATCTTTTCTTTTTCACTATTAATAACGCATTAAAAATATAACGTTTGCAATGGCGACACCTACTTACTTGAGCAATAAGACCGGTTTAAATGTACTAAGGTCAAATGTAGGCACAAAGTAGATACCTTTTAATCGGAGCAAAAGCAAAATGTGGACTGGATGACATCCTAGGACTCTCTAGGGGACTGCCTACAATCGGGACGAACGCTATAACGGGAAACAAGCAGTAAAAGAAATTAATTCTTCGTCGATTCAAACGACAAACGAGACGCGCATCTAAGCAGGTAAAAATGAAGTTCTTTCGGGATTTTAATTGAGGGTGAAATTCTTTCGATATTCTAAGTCTAATAGGCGCGAAAATAAATGTTTCATTTAAAAAACGTAATAGCTGTCGTACTGGTGCTCGACAGCAGCTGTATCGTTATTTTGTAAATATGGATATATGTATATATTAAAACCTTATGAAGAACTTGTGCCAAGAAGCTTATATAATATTCTCATTGAATTGAATAAAAAATCGTTTACTCTATTTCGTTATATATCCTTTCTTCGTTTAAATAATATTGAAATAATCCATAGAAAAAGAATTCAATTAAGTTACAATGCAGGGAATATTTGGATTACTCGTATTACGTACCAGACAATGGTGAATGACAACGTGGTAAGGTAGGAGACGTTGTTGCTATAAAAGACTTACGATGAGCCGCTTTAGCAGTACGCCGTGGAATGTTAAAATCACGCTGTGGAAACAGAGAGGACATACAATGTAGATCCGTGCTATTGCCATTTTTAATACAACGAGGCATGTATAATAAAATTCTTTAAAGTTCACTGACCACATGTACCGACAAAGAAGGTGCAGACTTCCCAATAGCAGAATTTCTCATTCTCACTAAATTCGAGAGTTCCCCGCTAACTGTAAATTTCAAAAGCATATAAAAATCCGAAGTAAGGGAGGGAGGGAGGGAGTAAGCAAGATAATATAAAATGTATTAACCAGGCCGAGCCGGTGCTTCCTTGCTCTCCACCTTGGGTAGCACGGGATGTTTGTGCACCTCTGCTTCCGTGCTACAAGCAGATTCTTCGCTCTCGGCCTGATCGAACACCAAAACCCTTGCCGAATTGCCATGCGAACGAAGACGAGGCCTACTAGGCCTATTCCTCGACTGATCCATGGCTTCTCCTATGCTTCGTTTCCCGGATATCTCGAATTATCTAAAAACCAAAGACATCCGTGACGCGTAATCTCTGCTTCTCAAAAATCGAGACATCAGAGGAACTAAATCACAACTAAAAAAAAAACCTACAAAAAGGAAAATCTCGATATACCTAGCTCAACCCGTCTTACTCGCAGGAGAGACAGGACAAACGACACGTCCGTTCAGCGAGACCGTAGTAAAATCCGTAATCCATGCTTCTCCACGAACGTTCGATCCACGGCGAGAGGCAGTCTTTTCGTACGGCTAAACGAAAGTACGATCCCTCGGAGAGCATTCGTGATCGACTGCTTTCAAAAAGGAACTCAAACTGCCGCCCCGAACGTATCCATTTCACCCGTACTATGCTCTACGAGAATGCATAACACACAACAATCATAGAGGATGAAAAAAAAGCAAAGAAATAAATGGATGATCGATGTTCCGGGTGGTATTTAAATCGTCCGTAAGATTCGATGATTATTCGTCGTACGGCGAAACGTACCTGCTCGTTAAAACGTAAACGTGAGGCCCGATGAAGAATACCGGGACGTAGAGCGAAACCGAGGAGGAGGAAACAAGAGAAGAAAACACACAACACTATAGACACACACAGTAGACACGACGAGCGGGAGTGAAATAAAACGTTCGCGATTACCGGGCACTAGAGGCATGTCCACCTAGGACAGGCGCCCCGTGTGCTAGCAGGTGTCGTAGTCTCGCGACTAGACTCGCATTTTTCTCGTCGCCGAGGAAATTAATTACGAAACGCAGAGCGACCATGGGTTCTGACTCATGATGGACGTATACACACGCGCGCGCACATGCACGTTACGCGCACTTTACACGTAACGCGCACACATGTACGCGACGTGCATCTACACATACGAACGCAAGCGCAAAAGCGCGTGCATGAAAACGCGCACAAATACACGCATCCTTGGCCGCGAGCTGCACCCGAACCCTTTATAGCGAAGTACGAGTACGTGTTTCGTGCTGTGTGCTTGACCGTATCGGTACCGTTCCTAGGAACCTCGCCATTGCTGGATCGCGATGGGACCTTTCGAATTCGTGCTCGACGATGTTACTTTCTAGAGATCTCGACGATTTACGAATGAAATTTTGAGAGTGGAAGTATCGATGATCGATTCGATGGAATTTGAAATTGTTGAGGACCGCGATGAAACGAGGGGAATGAGATGGAAGATGGTTAACCCTTTTGGTACCACTGGCACTTATATTGGGTAAAGCGATAAGAAATGTTTCTTTTTTTTTCAGGTCTGGTGGGATATTTCAGGTGTGATTCATAATGAGGTATCAAGAGCTGTTCAGTTTATCATAGGCGAGCTCCAACTGGCGCAATTAAAAGAAGCAAATGTTGTGTATTATGTTTTGTAAATAAATTTGTTTGCATTGTGAAAAAAGTTGTTAAGTCAATAGCTGTAATTTATATTTTATGAGAACTATGGAAAAATAGAGGTTGATTGAAACGAAGTTTGTAATTAGAATATCTTAGTTAGAACATGTTTTTGATTTACTGCAAAAATTAGTACTGAAAGAGTTTAAATATTCGATATTCTGTACTTTGAAGAATAAGCGAGGGAAATCGAAGAAATTTGAATGGAAAAATTAACTTCCTTTGCAGTTCTTACGCTCCTTTGATCGCTTCGGTGGTTCTAGTGTTAAATGCCTCGTATTTCGATCGTATTTCTTACATCGTAGAAGAATATTGTTGGCTTTATACTATTGTAAATTATTATTATAACTATATAAATTCTTCACGAAGCTCCTTGAAATAAAAATCAGCAGTTGCTCCCCCGAACGTTTGACGATTCCAACGTCCACCGTTAGCATCGTTGAAAATTCTCACGACAGACGAACGATATGATTATTTTCGAAATTAATCGAGCAAGATTATTCCTCGTTAATTAATATCCAGAAGGAAACGCCTTACAATGAATCGTTACTGCGCTATATTGTAATTTCATTCTCCAACGAGCTATCTTGTAATCGTATTCGCCCGAATCCAAGAGTTCTCGAGAACTCGATAAAATTACCAGAAATAACGTTCCACCACAGCGAGGAGATAATTCGGAGATAATTTAAAACGTATGGGAATTCTGTTAAACTGAAATCAACGCGTCTTTTTTTTCTGGCGAGTGTGCCAATCGATTCTAAAACCAAACATCGATCGTAACCTTGTGACGCATCTTTGACCAACACCCGCGGGCGCGTATTCGGAACGCGCTGTCAAGGATGTCAGCGTTCTTTCAACTCGAATTAAACTTCGTTACGTTCGTTAAGTTTTAATTACGCGCTACCAGAATCATGTCTGATACCTCGGAATTTCATTTGGTAAAGTCGAAACTGTAATTAACTGATTGGGATTAAAATTATTGACATCATTGACAGCACGCGTCGAGTACTCTCTCCGGCAATGAAAGCTGACGTATCCTGTCTTGACACATGTCAGCTGATTTACTGACACGTGATAATACCTTTACTGAAAACATCCGACGTGTCGTTTAAATGTTTGGCTTATTTTTTTCACGCCAAAAAATGCTGCATCTCTTTCGGCTCGCTCGACGTTGACATAACCACATTTTTCTTTTTCGAAATCGTATCTGCATATTCGTAATGCGCGGCAAGTAAACGAACTGGCTCCATTTTTTAAAATGACGTAGATGTGTATTTTCGTAGTATTTTAAATGGGAAATTTGTAATTTAGCTTTGTCATTTTATATTGAATTTCTATTTGTATTGAGGTTATGAGAAATTTAAGCTTCCTTTAAAATTCATGGTTAAAATTCAGGTAAAGCTGTTAACTAGTTTAACGATATTTCGCTGTTTGATGGATTATTCTTCTGCACTTAGAGCGAATGGATGGATTTAGAAATCAGGGACTCCAATCGTCGATCTGGCATTATAACATGTGCAGGAAATACAAAATTACATGTATACTCCATTCGGCTGCATCTAATAACACGCTTCTTGACAGGAAAATGTTTTGTTCCTTTGTTGAAAAGGATATAGCTGTAGGCACACTGTCGTATTATCAGGCATGATTTAAACTCGACTCGTTTCTATTACCTGCTCTTGTGAATTACATCCAAACGAATAGATGTAATGGAACAATTATCCAAGAGCATACCGTTGTATCTCTGTGGATCCATTTAATTGCAGCATTTCCATTTTTTCAGACTTCCTGCCATCTGTATAATTATTAAATCCATGTAACAATAATATACGGCACGAAAGAAAATATAAAGATGTTATGCATTGTAAAGAGAGTGTTTCTCAGGCCCGGATTTAACTCTCCTCGAATTCCGATTCCTGTTAGAAAATGCCTTCCATACAGCACCATCTCGGGGTCCTTTGTCTCTCAAGACCACCAAATTCTACAGAGGCTACATTGCCTCCAGTTTGCCAGCAACTCAAATTTCCACATGACCCAAGCGTTGCACATGTCCCCCTTTTTCATACTGTTCGCTGGCACTTCTCTGCAATACGGATCCTTCTTGATCGGATGTTACTTGAGAAGATGGTGGCTGAGAAAGTCAGAGACGGAAAGAGAGGAGTACAAAAGGTGGTTTAACGAAAGAAGAAGCACGTTCCTTAGTAAGCTATCGGTCTTCCAATCGTCGGCAAAGATTCACCATTGACTTTATCATACATGCACTTTCAGAATACCTCGGTCTCCTTACATCGGCAGTAATTGTTTATTACGTGATGCACCTCGAAAGGGATCCGGTAGTGAAACGTTTGCGATTTATAGTATTCAACAAAACGGAGCAAGCGATAATCGGGAACATTATCCTCTCGGCGGTACAAAACGATCCTTTTGATACGCGATCGCAAATAATTCAACGCACGAGCCGTTCTATTTGAAAGTGGTACCAGTCATAAAATATAACAGTCGAATCTTTTTTTCATTCGTTCACTTTGCCATTTGCAATGCGAAAAGAACGTTTTGTTAGCTTGAGCAAACTTTCCGTACAATGGACTTGTACCACTTTCAAAGATATCAGCTCGTGCAATTCTTGAAACGACGATATCTATGCAGCTACTGACAAAATACAAGGAAAGCCTACTGCCAGAGTACGATCCAATGTACACCAGGCTCTCTAGAATAATACGTAAACTGATAGTCGCTAATCCAGAGGTATTCGGACAAACAGAATGGACCATCAGCATCGTCGATGCACCCTTGAGTAACGCAATGGTCCTGCCAGTACGTAAATCCCCTAATCCTCTTAATCTACCGTGCGATTATCGTCTCCCATCGAATTCCACGTTCGATGGGCACAATAAAAAGGAAAGCTTTCGACAAAGGGTGGAAACATATTCGTCTTCTCCGGTATATTCGACGTCTCCGAGAACGACGATCAGCTGACGTTCATCCTGGCGCACGAAATGTCCCATGTTTTGCTTCTGCACGCAGTGAGTTGGAGAATCGAACGATATCCTCGCCGTTTTGTATGCGTCCCTCGGTTCGCCGATAATCGAATAATCCTTCCACAACCTTCATTATCAGATCGAATTAGTCTCCTACAAGGTATTGACAGAAATCATGCAGGCGATACCGACGATCCTCGTTTGGACTTGCTTCTCGAAATGGCAGGCGCTGATGCTTTACGGTGCTGGCAGCTTGCTTTATAAACTCGTGTTCCTTTACCCATACAAAAGACGCTTGGAAGTCGAGGCCGACGAAGTGGGATTCAAATTAGCTGCGAAAGTATGCGATTCATTCCTCATGCGAGGTGCATCCAACGTCGTAAACCTTGCGCGACGATTTCCTTTAGACTTGCATCGACTTGAGGGAGGTCCTGGTTTTCTGGAGGATAATGGGAAAGCTGAACGATCTCATTGTCGACAATAGATACCGATTCTACTGGTTCTCCACGCATCCTCGCGACAAGGACAGAGAGAAGATACTTACGAGGCAGATGCCGCATGCCTTAAAGTTGAGGAAACAGAGCGGTGTACGTGATCAACGACTTTTTTAATTACTCTTTCTATCGAATCTCCTGTGAATCCTTTTAGAAAATGTCCTCATAAGAAGAAATGATCCTTTTTCAGTGCTCGGAATTGCCGGCGAAAGATCCGCGAACCAGGTTCGAGGAGCGTTCGAAGAAGAATCTGGAGGATCACTTTCGCGAAAAGGGACTTCTCTGATGGATAATCGTATTCCGGTTGTCCTGCTTCCGTTTATTCGCGATTCTCGCAAAAGAAATTCACGTATTCCGTAAAATCGATGGTCCCGGTGAAGAGCTTCAGTTTAAACTAATAATTAATGCTCTAACGAGATCCGGCGCACCAATACGGGGCACGTTACTCACCGATTGTCTTATCAGTGCTCTTCCTGTTCGTGAATGATAATTATACCGAACTCGATAAATTATGATTCGCGTCTGCAGTAAGGATCCTCGTGGCTAGGAGCAACCTGATCGTAGAAAATTATTAACAATGATCGTGAGATCGATACTTCTTACGTTCCTCTCTGTCGCGTTTGGATACAATTTAGATGAGGATTATCCGATCGTCCATTCTCATCGTGGTATCATCGGGGACGAATCCTTGAAACAGGACGACAGTTATTTCGGTTACACGGTGCTCCTGTACGCCGAACGATTCAATAAAACAGCCTGGTAAAGTATTTATTTTCTTGCGTTCTTGAAAATAATTAGAAGATCGATTCCTTAGGCTTCATTAATGCGCTTGAGTCCTCTAACGCTAGATTTGCGCGCGTTAAATCTATCGTACTTAAATCGAGCGGAGAAGACAATTAGCTAAGTAATTGCTTCTTCATAAAATTGAGAAACGTTTAACAAAGAAGTAGAAGCTAGTAGACCTAGCGTTAGAGCAGCGTGATTTCGTAGGAAGAAAGACGAATCTGAAGTTTTAATCGTCGCTCTGCTTGAGTTTGCAAAATTATTAAGTCCGTCTTCGCCAGGGGAAGTAACGATCCTCTGGTTATTCAAACAGTTCTGATTTCTTCGTTAATTGCTGCATTTTCAAGGCTGATAATCGGCGCACCACGAGGGAATTACAGCAGATCCTTCGAGAAGACGTCGTCCTATCTCAACGAACCTGGGGTGGTTTACCGGTGTGCGATCGAAGGAACGTGCCAGGAAATCAAACCGGCAACGATCGGAGACATCGACAGCTATATACTAAGAATGAAGATACATATAAAGAAGGAACACGGCTGGTTCGGAGGCTCGATGGCCATCGACGATTTCAATGGCTACTTAACGGTGAGACTTTCTGTTCTTCGTGCGTCAGGTTGCTTTTGAGCGCAGCCACGTAATTGTTTTTCATTTCTTCGGCTTCATCGCTATGGTCATTTTGCCTGGGATCTACTGTTTGAGGTGGATGAGCAATCACCGGGGTGTTGATAAATTAAGTAAATATTTTGCATAAATTTCAGAGAGGCAACGAGGGAAGATTTGAACTTGGGCCCACTAATTGCGAGTCCGAGCTTCTGCTTTTTCGGTTTTAATTGCTGCAGTCATTTCGGCTAGGCTCTACTGCTTTATGTGGACGAGGAACCACTGCGGCTATGATAATTTAAGTGATCATTTAGGAAAAATATCTGAGGCGAGGGAGATTTAAACCTGATACACTAATTAGGAGAACCGAGTCTTTGCCGAGTGTTTGCCGAGCCTTTAAACACAAAGCCACAATAGATCCTTTCTAAATTATTATTTAATGTATTATAGTCCTGGCGACTCTCAATGCACCTAAAACTGTGAGTCTTACCCCAAATGACCGCAGCAATTAACCCCTTGCGAGTGCCACACGTTATTGTTGGCCAAGGGGATAAATCCGAAGTGCTAAATGGCAATCATTAGCGATTGTATTTCATCGATTTCAGGTATGCGCACCAAGAACGGTCGTGAGCATCTATCCACAGTCTCCGAGCCAATATTTCGACACTATGCAGGGGATGTGCTACAGCGGGTCCGTTTCTTCGCAGGGGTTGAACACCGACGGGCGAGACCTCCTCGTCTATGGTACACGCGTTTAAAAATCCTATTAACAATCTTCCAAGCTAATGTGAAAACCATTAGATTTCAGTAAACGCTTCTGGTACAATCCTTTGCACGGCTTCTCCGTCCACTTTCCATCGACTCGGGTACGTTTCAACACGCTGAAGTGTAAAAGCGTGAATTTTCCATTCAAATAATTGATTTCCATGTAAAGAAGAAGAACGAGGAAGCGAAAGAATTCCATCGCGTCGTGGGAAGGCCGGGACACGACCTCTACGGGTCAATGGAGATTCTGAACAGCGAGAAAAGAATATCTGTATCTCTGTCGACCAACGATGATCTGACTAAATTCGGTATTCTTCGGTAGTCCATTTTTAAGATTCATTCGTAGAATCAAATGTTAATGAATCTTATTTTAGGCTACAGCGTGACGTCCGGGTACTTCTTCGGGGACGAACTGCTCTACGTCGGTGGTGCACCAGGTTGGCAGTACGTGGGCCAGGTAATTTTCTTCTTCTGCCTGCTCTTCCGATTTAGCCAGCAACTCGGAATATATTTTCCTTGTCGTCGATCATTTTAACGTTAACCCATTTGCATCGTAGCTGTAAATACTGCAGAAGAGCCGCAGTACCGTGCATTTCCGCACGGAACTGTTTAACATTGTACAGGGCGGAATATTCCTCTTACGGATGCAAATGGGTTAATGCCGAAGTTTGTTCTTCGTCGTTCTCTCAGTTCTCCGCAACTTCTAATTGAACTCTAGAACTTTTCAGTGTCTGCGAATAAACGTAAACGATTGATTCGAAAAAAACAGGTAACAGTTTTGAATCCATGGAAGAACATGCTGGTCGTCGCTGAACTTCATGGCAGCGACATCGGCGAATTCTTCGGAGCGAGTTTGGCATCCTGCGACATGAACAACGATGGTCTCGACGACCTCGTGATCGGTGCACCATATTGGAGCCAAGACAGGGGCAAGGTTTACGCTTATTTGGGCACTCACGAGGTACCAAACGATTTTCAAGTGGATGCATCATCCATTATGCCCTAAACTCTAGTTCTCTAGAACTCTAGATCTCCCAAGGTGGCCGAAATGACTTGCTCTGAATATTTTAAGTGTTCTAATGCTTCTTATTTAACGTTCTTGTAAAGTTTGAGGCGTCGAAACGGTCAAGTTTCTCGGCTCCCTCATTCTCATTCTCCCGAAGTATTTATCTGGTATCTTTGAAATGATATTTAATTAATTGTTGTCCTTTTCTTCCCAAGTATTTGTCTAATATCCTCAAAAACATCCTGAACTAATCATCGCTAGGTGTATCGTTGAACAATAATGAATTCCTTTGACACGAAGGGACGCTTCGAAGCGGTCGCATTCTTGCACGGTGACGCGGAGGAAGGTCATTTCGGATACGCGTTAGCTTGCGGTGATTTGGACGCCGATGGCTTCGATGGTAATTCTATGCGCATTCTTTGAAATCCCTCCTCGACTCACCTCCTCACGATTTTCCCGTAGACGTCATCGTCGGTGCACCATGGGAAGAACAGGGAGTGATCTACGTGTACAATGGAAAAGCAGCGATGTCCAACGACGAGAAGCTCGAGGTTTCGCAGAGAATCTCGGCTTTGGAGGAATCTGGATTCCATTCCGATCAGAAGATCGAGAGATTTGGGTTTTCAATCTCGAAGCCAGTCGATATCGATGATAATGGGTAGAATCTGAGACTTATAATCCGACGAATCAATGACTTACAATATGACGAAGTTATCCGATATTTTTTAAGCGGTTAAAAATTCTTATATGTTTTATAAAACGTGTGAAACTGCTCGTCAGATATCCGGATGTCGCGATCGGCGCCTATAAATCGGGCCATGCCGTGGTTCTTCGCAGTAGGCCGATCGTAAAGACTGTAATTACGATCAGAACAGCGCCAGAGATTTTGCAAAGAGACGCCGAGAGTTTCGCCGTTGAAATTTGCGCAGAGTATCGTGGCTACAATATGACAAGTAGTCCAGGTAGATCGTACGACTTCCTTGTATTTTAATTCCTCGTGTCGATCATAATCCACCTAGGATTTCAGAATTTAAGATCACGCTCATCGCCGACGAGAGGTACCAGCGGGTCAAGGAGACTTATCTGGAGCTGAAGTCTGTCCCGTTTGGAGAACCGTGCGTGTTCTCCAATCTTACGATTTTGGTGAGCCTTGAGTTGCGATTTCTTTAAGTCTTGGGTTGTAATTTCTTTTAGTCTTGAGTTGCGATTTCTTTAAGTCTTGAGTTGCGATTTCTTTAAGTCTCGAGTTGCAATTTTGGTAAGTCCAGCAGTCTGAGAAAGTCCAGGAGTGTGTTCTGTTACTATATCGATAATGGCACGTATCGATTGACTATTATATTCTTCGACTCTCAGGACAACGTGCAGGACTTCATCGAACCGATCATCATCGTTGCAAGGCACGATTTTCTTGAAAATACGAGCGGCACTTTCTGTAAAACATGCCCTATGGAATGCAGAAACAGCAAGTCGAGAATTGCTCAGGTTTTGCAGCTTTTCGACACCGGCTGCGGAAACGATACAGTCTGCAATTCTAGAATCACAGCCACAGCGAAGTTTCACGGAACTCGGTGAGAATTTGACGATTTTACCGAGTACATTTCGTATGCTGAGACAATAAATACGTTCTCCAGGGAGAACGACACGTGGGTGATAGGTTCTGACGACATAAGCCTGCAAGTGGACTTGGAAAATCATGGAGAACCGGCTTATCTCACCACAATCATGTTCACCCTTCCCGAGGGGATAATTATGCGCAGTATTTTGCCATCTTGCCAGGAAGACATCGTCGAGAACAGTTTAATAATCGCCTGCGACGTCGGCAATCCTCTTGCCGAGGGAGAACAGGTACTTCTACGAAGATCCGAGGAATCCTGAAGCGTTAACGAAGTCCACGTTTGCTCGATTGTTGCAGAAAAGTATTAAATTAGACTTGGACATGAGGCCCTTGATCCACGACTGGTCGCATGGCGATGAATTAATGTTCCTTGCGACGATAAATACTCGTAGCAGGAATCACGGAACGGTGAACGTAACGAAGGTGCTGAATCTGGTCAGCGAAGTCTCCCTCTCGTTAAATGGGTTTGTATCTTTGACCCTTGCCATCTTTTGCTCTATATCTCTCCTCGTACCTCCTTTGTGCGCAATTACTCGTATATCAAAGCTAAAATAGTTCCAACTTTGCAAAATATTACGTAATTATTAACCCCTTGCCGTGCAGCAACGAGAGACGCGATAAATGGAATAGGAAATTTTGAATTTCCACAAACTATTAAATTAAAAGTATCAGTGGGTCACAATACGATCAAATTATGTCTATGCTTAAACGCTATATCAGAAATCAGGTAGAGATTGTTACTTCAGCAATTAATTCTGAATTATTGCGCATCCGGTCGCAAAAGAAATCGCTAACAAAAATGACACGACCTCTTCCCGCAACCTAATACCTTGGTCAGGCACCTAAAATCATTCTCGTTTCCTAAAACAAGCAACAATTTACTTCAGAGAATCTACCGACGACAGTTACTATTTGTCAACTCCAAATGACGCTTCGAATTCAACGAATCTGAGCTTTCAGCATAATTACCAAGTGTACAAGCTGGGTGCGACCCCCATAGAGGATGCGCGATTAATTATCAGAGTGCCTGTGAGCTTGGAAAACTCAGAGTCGCTGGTACACGTGTACAAACCGCGGGTAAGAAGCGTGCAAACTTATCTCTCCATAGAATCATTAAAAATCAAATTAACAAAGACATCAATCAACCGCGCTCTTAGTTGTACATTTCAGGGGAAGCTTACGAGTGTTCCTCGGAAAATACATTGCTCTGGGACACTCAATCGATCGAGGTGCAAGATGAAGATGTTTTTAACGACTTCGATTCGGACACGTTAAATGAAACGGGAGAGATTGGATTTTTAAGGCGAAAGCGCACTATTTACAGAAATAAAGATGGAATTGGGGATGATGATTTATTAACGGGAGAGGAGCAATCATTCTATGAGAACGGAGAATTTGAAATGTCAGAGATTAAAAGTGATCCTGCGAGATCCAAGAGGATCGATGTTACTTATTTCAATTGTTCGTCTCCCGGTGTTAATTGCTCGTCCATCGTTTGTGATTTGAGCGCACTGAGAACTCTGCAAGACGTTGGACAGATGTTTGTTAAGTTTCTCTTAGATATCAAGAAATTTAAAGGTAATTATCGATATTAGAAATCGTAGATCGAGGCAATCATACGTGTGAATATTAATATTTGTACTTTCTTTAGATAATTTCGCGGAGGAGAAGAAGATTTTGAAGTTCAGCACCGATGCCCGCGTTGAAATTATAAAGCCCGCGGAAAGATTGCCTATTGATCGAGCTCGGTAATCTATTTTTCTTTCTACACTGACATTAACAATTTCATTTCTTCCAGGAGAATTATATCGCATTGGCAATTATTAAATTATATTTATTGTAGATCTAACATGGAGATTGTGACGTTCTTTCATTTTTCGGAAATACAGAAATTACAGCTGTGGATAATTTTGGTATCCGTGTCGGTTGGGCTGCTATTATTACTAATTTTCGCTAGTATTTTAGCTATGGTAATTAAACTAATTCACGTTAGATGCAGGCATCGAATATCTTCTATTAATTAAGCTCTCGCTCGGATCAAACATCATTTTCACCGACGTTTATTGTTACCTTCCAGTTGGGCTTCTTCAAAAGAAACGGTAAACGGGAATTATCGGAGTTACAAAGCAACGAGGTAAATTCCATCGCATGTTTTTCCGACGCCTCGGAAGGAATAATTGATATTGCAATTTTAGATTACCGAGGATGAGGCAAACGGAGCCACAATCGTGTCCAAGATAGAAGATACGTAACGTGCAACTAACTATTACATCGAATTTGTAGAAAAAAAGTCTCATCCGCTCGACTAACAATTTCTCGAGTTTCGTGTGAAAGACAAGTCCCATTGTTTAATAAAGTTCTAGCTTTTATTTACATTGTATTCGACACGTTCTCTGAAAAAAAAACTCGCAAAAACGTATGTATACAAACTCTTATGTTAATTTATCTTTTATCGTATATTTACAGGTTCTCTCCTTTTTTTTCCTTCTTTTCTTTAAACGTTTTTCTTTCCTTTCAACTGATAAAACGTATTATCCGGCAATTGTACGCCAACGCGCGCGTCGATTGAAGTAAAGAATATTTACAGTATTCCTCTGACAATGGAAATACGCAGGATTTCCACCGCTCGGAAATTCACGGTACACTTGAAACTTAATAACACTCTCTTTTTCTTTCCTTGATTTTCTCCTATCAACAGTAGGACAGCTATCCGTGAAAATTGATAGAAAACGGATGTTACCGTCCACAAAATAGTTCGTACAATAATCTAAAATGAAACGACAAATCATGCTGTTGCGCTCGACATGTTACAAAGTATCCCTCAAAACAGAAACCTAAACTTAACTCTAGACGATAGCCCTGCTTAAAGTACAACGTGCGAGGATAAATTATTTCATGAATCGTTAATTCATCCTTACCCGTGTCTCTCGTATCGTTTGAAAAAGAAAAAGAAAAGTAAAAACAAAATGTTAGCTCGTAGCAATAATTGGTACCATCAAAGAGCTGCCATCTTTATCACGATTATCGTTGTAAAATGTATTAAATTCACGTTTTAGTATAGTGTCTTTTTTTTCCACATATCCAACGTCAGTTTCGTCTGTCATTGTTGTTTTTAACGTGTCGTACTTTCAGACACGAACTGATCGTGCGGATACTGCATTTATCTTATCGATATTAGCACCACACGAATCCCAATTCCAGTCCAGAGAAGTTCATTCACACTCTCTCTCTCTCTCGCGCTTTCTCCTTCGTGTCAATGGATTCGTTTTGACAAAGCCGTCTTAAAAAGAACTGCCTTCATCTCCTCGATGTCCGACAAAGTGTTTCCTTTGTCGCGTGCACGCCTTATCGCATCGCGATAAGCATCGACAGAGTGGAACAAACTTTCAAAGTTTGCCGCAGACTTTCTTCCTTTGCGTACGAAGAGAAGTCCTATTTAATAGTAATTAAGGACTATGTATTTTTTTTGTTTTCTTTTTTCTTGAAATCTTCAGATTCGTCGTGCAATCACACCTTCTTCGTGGTGTTTGAACACCGGCGAAGAATTGTTCTTCGTTACTTTATAACTCTTATTATACTCGATACGTGTGCATATATGCATCAATGTCGATTTTTTATTCGCTCTGTACGTCTCGTCGAAGTGTAATTTAATCCGTCGTTAATGCGATGATCGGTGATTAATTGAGAAACAATTTGTACTCACACGTTGTACGAGAGTAAATCGGATAAACTAAGTTTACAGGTAGTCGCGAACGATAGATTTACATTGCGAGATATGATTAAACACGGAAAGCCGCGGCGATCTTTCTTACGTTATAATTAGATTTCTGGCAATAATATTTCGCAGAGGCTGGTTGATTTTTTTTCCTTCGTATTAAATTCTCTTCTTTTTCCACCTCTTTCTTTTGGCAGTCGTAGAATATTTCTTTTTTTGCGATGCTAGACTATCAATTCTACGGTTCGAAATTTAATTTAACTTCTGCTCTAAGTAGTCAGTTAATTGTATGCTTGTACCTTTTTTTTCTTACGTTCTAACGTGACATTTGTTCTCAACGAGTAAAATCAACCAGCGCAAAACGAAAGAGTGAGTTTCCTTATAAAAGTAAGTCCTTGATGTACGTTGTGCTGCAATTCTACGAAGTTTAATATAAACTAGTTTTGCATTAGATACACGGCAATGTTCATTTACACTGGAAAAAAAAAATGGGAAATGCGATGTAACGCGAGAATCTTGATTTCGAGTGCCGATCGTTCGAAATTTATTTACACACGCTAAAACACGAAGTAAATATACGTAAATGGAAAAAATGCGTTTTGACTAGTCTGTAAGTAATGTTTGCTCGTCGTTTACGTAACTAAATGAACATTACTATGCATCTGTGATGTAAATAGAATCTGCAGTGCAGATTCTATTTCGAGAATGATTTGAAATTCGTCTTCTCGCATCGACGCGACGAGGAAACTCAATGACGCGTATTTCTACACGCAGGTGATAACGGCGTAACAGTAATAATTAGTTGTACACTCGAATTTTTCGAACATTAGGCAAAGTCCCGTGGAAATTTCTGTGAACTTGATACTTAAAAAAATATGGTTCGATTTGTATTGGGAAATATTCTTTGAAATAAATCAGCGAACTTAAATCTCGCCGCTGTAGCGTATCCCTTAATTTCCTATGCATCATAATCTGAACGAAAGTCATCTACTTTTCTTGCATCGTAGAGTAACATAATGAAGTACTTGCTCTTGCTGTGACAGCACTAAAGTTAATTGTTCTTTTGTTTTGTTTTTATATACACTGCTATCGTAGTATATCACCGCTACCGCTGCCATTTTCACACCATACGCTTACCGTTGAAATTAAGAGACGTAGATCTTGGGTGAACAAACGTAACCATCGACTTACAACTACATAACTAATTAGTGAAACAACGACACCTCGCAGTGTACCTTTCTTCCCTCGTACTAAATGAGATACAAATTGCTAAGGAAAAAGAAAACAAAGAAGAAAACGAAAAATCAAACACCCAACACCTAGGATTTCGTTCAGATTTTGATGTGCGAGTATCACGAATTCGAAATGACTATACAAAGAAGAAAAAAGAAATGGGAACTTAAAGTACAATAAAGATCATGCCGGTACCTTTTCAACCTCTTTTCTTTTCGGAAGTTATCTACTTGTTAAATGCCGCAGCTGGTATCTGGCCGCGTTTGAAGTATTCTTGAAACGCCGCGAGTGCATTGTCGTAGTTCCATTGCACGTCCTCCAAGCATTTTAAACTCCATTCGATGTTCATGTTCGTCTGCTGGCTGAGAGTTAGAGTCATCTGTTGCTTCACGTCTTCCGGCACTTGCTGTGGAATCGGCTTCGCAATGGTAGCGGGAGCGGT
Source organism: Cerceris ruficornis (assembly GCA_963989415.1). Taxonomy (NCBI): domain Eukaryota; kingdom Metazoa; phylum Arthropoda; class Insecta; order Hymenoptera; family Crabronidae; genus Cerceris; species Cerceris ruficornis. The sequence goes on along the minus strand of OZ022526.1, from coordinate 16,252,985 downwards.
CTTCGATCCCGAGGCCGCCGGTTCCGACATCTGTGCTTCCGACGGCAGCGTATTTAACTGCTTCAATTGCGCATCCGTCGGATGACTGATATGCAATTGTTCGTTTCGGATACAATATCCAGCACCTTGCGGTACTATTATAAATGTTCTATTGAAGTAACGAATCGGTTCTTCCTTGTTACCGACTTCCTTGAACATCCCCGTAACGGTCACCAACATCATTCTTTCCTGTGCGCATGAAAGAAATCGTTTTTGCGTTAAACCGTGAAATGAAACTTAACTCCTTGGCTACGGCAGACTTTGAAATTTCCCGCGCTGTACACGACAGGCTTTGAATTTGAGAACAGCGGAATTTTTTGTCAGCGTTGTTCGAAATAGCCTTTCGGCGACAATTATAGCCAAAGGTTTAAATTGCCAGGCGAGTTTGTGAGAAAATCTTTGTAAGAGAAGGGAAATAGATACACTTTAAGTGTTAAAGCGTTTCTGTTTCCTTGCTCTTTGTAAAGTAGAACAGTTTGTACCATTACTAGACTGATGTCCAAGGTGAACGTATTAAGATAGTGTCTGGTTTGCGGCATTTCCGAAATGGTTGACACCACTGGCAATCGTCCTTGTTTTAACAGCTTCTGCCTCTTAACTGGGTCGATTGTTCTGAACAAGTTTCTGTTCTCCAGAATATATCCGTTCAATCTGCGATGAATGTTAATTTGTAAGTTAATTGTTAACTTTGTGTGCAACGAAGGGAAGCATTAACCTTCATACGCTCCTCAAAGGGCTAATATTACAGCCACTAACGCTTCAACACTAAAACTACCAAGGCGGTGAAAATGACTAATTCCTAATTTATATTTCGAATAATTTTCCACATTTAAAGGGAAGTCGTACAGTACGTATTCTATCCAATCATTTCTTTCATCTATTGATTCCTCTTTCGCCGAGGTATTTATCTAATATATTTAAATATAATAACTTCCACGCCGGTAGTTCTAGCGTTGATTAATGTTACTTGCAATCTATTATACCATATTTTACAGAAATTAAACCAAGCTACAACGTATTGAGAAGAGAATGGATGAGAATTCAGCCGAAGAAGCGTATCAGGGCTAAAGACGTTGATGCATACTCACTTGCTGGTGTTATACGAATAAGATACGGTCATACTAAAGCATGCATGCTCGTCGTACGCGTCTAACAGCGGTTGACGATTTTCGCTATCGAATATAAGAAAATATTGTTGCAGAAATTGGCTTGCAATTTCTTGCGCTTTCGCATTGGCCACACACATTCTTCGCGCGGGTGGCATTTTCGTTCCGTCGTCCGCAAGATCGAATATAATTGGTCTTGGAAGTTCCATGCCGTCCTTGTAGAGAGAATTATCGAATGAAGTTATTAACTGCATAATTCGTTCACGGAAAACCCGCGTTAAATTACTTACCAATCGTAGGAGCCTGGGAAACCGTTTCCGTACGTCGCTATGGTCGGGAAAGAAAAGCCAGAAGCCCGGAAGCTCCAAGTTAATCGTAATAACAGAAACATTTGCCTCATTATTGAACAGTATAGTACAATGAAAAATAAAGTACGCAGACTATTCAGAATTAGCAGGAGTTGCATCTTCGAATGGAAGATTTACGTTGCGTGTATCGATTGAAATTACATTGCACAGAAAAAGTATTATGATTCGTGTAAGGAAGTTCTGTTAGTCTGCCTACGTTCTGTTAAGAGTCATGAAATTTCAATAACACACTGGATTAGGATATATCTAGGTTGTTAGTATATTTCGGTGCGATAGCACCTTTATGAGAGTTCATCCTCCTGCAGAATCCTTTTCTTACAAGAAAGAAGTCTGCATTGAAACAGTACATTACCTAATGTAGTCATTTTGTCGGTTTTTATACTTGTTGCAAAGAGGATTCCCTGCCAGTTTTAATTCCTCCAGTTTCACGTCTTTGAATAAATCTATCTGTTGAAGATCTTTTATCTGAACATAAACACGTCATATATCTTTTAAGGACCTTTGTCATTATTACGAGGATATCGAAGATATTCAGCCGAGGATAAATTACCTTATTGTCACCTATATAAAGTATCTTTAAATTTCGGAATTTTTTCCCGAGAGCGCTTAATTCTGCGGTAGCAGTTATTTTATTTCCATCCAAGTTCAGTGCTTCCAAGTTTGGTATATGTTCTCCTACGATCTCCAAGACCACTTTGAGTAACGGGAGTCGGCATAATGCGCAAAGGTAATCGTTAATTAGGTCTGCAAGAAACGTTTTATGTCAAATTCATTCCGATAAATTCGTTTAAATATTTAGTCTTATCCTATCGTATATGGATATATATCTACCGACCCGGATCGTGATGAAATTTTGATAAATCTAAAGCATTCGTTTCTTGTACGTATCTTTTGGCCATGGCTTGTTTCAATCTTTCTTTCAATTTATCGTCTACCCTGAAATGTGGATATGGCGCGACCGACATATTGATCATCAGCTTGACACCGTCTGAAGCTGTGATTTTACGATCGCACTGAAGTATAGCCGTCGCCGTTTTTTCATCATCTACGATAAAACTCGCATCGTTTGGCCCAACTTTGTACTGCAAATAAAAATTTTACACAGTTACATCGTAGTCTCCGAGGTCCGCGATATAATCGAAATTCAATCATACGCATACCATTATCGGGACAAAGGTTTCCGGTGCCATATAACTAAGGAGATTATTTAGTATATAATCTTTTTCGTATTTGTTCCCAAACGATATCTGCAATTAAAAACAAGTTCTGAGATGTCCAACGTGGAAGGTAACATGTTTCTCGTAAACATTAATGTTTTTTACATTTCTTTTCTTAAACTTACACTAATTTTAAACCAATTTTTGTCCCTAATAGGATGCTGATTGAGTCTATTAAAAAATTGCCCTCTGAATCCTCTGTGAGGCAATGGACTGTTTCTTCCGCGTGACATGCCTCTGTTCCTTCTTCTCATAATTATTTGTCTAGAGTCATTATTATTAGAACTAGTTGCCATTGGAATGTCAACGTCTAAACCCGCCATTACTAAGCTCATTGGCGTCTCTCTCGACGGTCTGGCTTGCGTCTTAAACGATACTCTCGGCCTACTTCCAAGATACGATCTTCCATCGGCCCTCGGTACACGATCGTCATGAGCTGAAAAAAGTATTACAGTTTCATTACACACCGTATGCATTATGTGTTCTTCCGGCTAGAAAATGTATTGCGCACGCTGTGCTTAATTTGTCTCGAATGCGTTAAATACATTATTTCAACCGCGGAAAAATAATACATCGGACATCGATAGAATTAATATAAAATGTGCGTGCATATTGCTACAATTCGGGATTATTCGTTACACGTGAGTGCAATCAGACGAATTGCATTAAATCAAGGAGAAAGTAGGCCACGAATATAAGTTTCATCAAGGTGTTAAGTACCGAAGTAGTGATACTCATCCGGAGGTCCTTGTCTGCCACCGCGGTTACCTCGCGAGGGCTTATATGCGTTAGGTCGCATCTTTCTTGAAATTGCACAACAAACGATTATAAAAACAATGCAAGAAGCATTGCAATCTTCTCGTAGGTTAGGAAACAATGAGCTCTTAAGGCCAGAACGATGCACCACTATTTCCAATAGGTGCACCAAGAACGATCGTTCCGTAGCGAATACGCAGAAAACCGCAATTTCCTGTCACTCTTTTTAATACGGAAAGCCAACGGCACCGTTAAAACATCAGAATTGCGTTTTACAGAGAAAGAAACTTTCTTCCTTCAACGATACTTGGAACACGAGAAAATGGCGGGTAAAGCGAATAAAGTAGGTATTCGGATCTCCTTTCAATCCAAGTGAAGGACCTTGCTAAAAACGACGTTCGTCCACGTTGCACCAGAGTGCATTCTAAAACGATTGGCTCATTGGCTCTGACTCTTATTAGTGAATGTTAATAACCAATAAAGAAAAAGATCTTTTGTTTAAAACATTATAAGATCACGGATTGGCACTCATTAATACGTGCAATTATTGCCTGGTCACTTTTTTAGGCGTGCACACTATGGGTTGGTATTTATCTTGAAAAAAGTGAAGATACAATGTGCGATCAGAGATGGCGCGCAAAATCACTAACAGTGATTTATCACTTTAGCCGATGCAAACGCCATCTAACATTCTGCAGTTTTCTGCATTTTTCTCTGGCGGGAAATGATACTCATTGAAGGACAAATATTTAAACAGTAATATCTCGCTTACTTTTTGGCCACTTTAGATACGCTTTGTTTCAACATCTTATTTAGAGCCTAAACTATCAACCTACCAGTGGAAAGAATTTACCCTCTACTCTTTTGCTCGCTATAACAAAGTAAACGTTTTCCAAAAATAACGTCTTTGTTTTAAGAGGGTCGGAACTTTGTGACAGATATCGTCTGAAATGGCGTGAAAAACTGCGTTCAATAAAAAAAAATCATCTCTCTAACATCCGCAGAAGCCGAGAAAAACGGGAAAATATATTCGATGTATTTTAAAGTTAAGCCGCGACGCTGCGACGGAAGGTAGGGACACGCTCGAGACCGTAGTTAGCGTCACTTTGAAATCTCTCGAGGTACAAGTAATATTTTGTTTATTCTTTCGGTTTTCAATTTTTTCATACTCTGATGGAATGACAGTCGGTATACTACATCCATAATTCGTATCTTTATACTGGCCACTCTAACAATTTCCCTGTTTTTTTGCGGGACAATATTTAAACAAAATACGAAAGTTAAAAGGGTCATTTCAAATTCTTTATACAAGGCACTACATTTGTAGCGATATCGACTGTAGATCAAATAGAAATTAATCTCTATAAATTAGGTGAAATTACCGCCATCTAATATCTGCCGCACACACTAAATTCGGTGACACTACCGCCTCCTACAAGAATTAAAATGAAACGTTTCCCGAAACTTTATTCTTGCTGTTCTTATTTAAGATACACGCCATTTCTATTGGCGACACTGAGAAGGTGATTTACCCACGTGGTCTGTGTTTTGAATTGACGAAGTGTCTCCAAAAGTGTTTGCACTGTCATATGACAGCTATTTAAACAAATACGGAGACATTAAATATTAGATACAATGGTAAATATGCCTGGATGAACATGATTTTCGTTTGAAATGTAACAAAAAGTAGTGTACTAGTTGTTGGAAATTTAAGACTTACTCTATAGGTTATGTTCTGTAATTACAATTATTTTTAACACTTCCTTGTAATTGTGTATATGCTTAATTAAGAATTTATTTAGGATTAATATGTTTGTAATTGACGATACAGGCAGGTAAACCGAAAAAGGGGAAGAAAGCTATCACGCAAAAGTATGCCCGGATGAAGAAAATGATAAGTCTGAAGGACTCGAGGATGTAGGTGTCTTTTTTCGAATTGTTAAACATATGTATAATTAGTAACAAAGAGTAACATAGCGTATGAGTTTTCTCTAATTTATCTCAATTATTTCCAGAAAGCCAGAGCTACGGAAACAATCGAAGGAGAAGAAGGAAGATCCTACCGAAATGAAAATAACAGAAGTGTCAGTAGTTTTTTATATATACATTCGTTAAAATGAGTCCTGTATATTTAAAAATACGTATATCGTTTTATTTTCAGACGTCAGCCATCCAGTGCGCTATTCTTTCAGTACAACATGCAACTGGGTCCTCCATATCACATTATCATAGACACAAACTTTATAAACTTCTCCATAAAAAACAAATTAGACATCATACAGAATATGATGGAGTGTCTGTATGCAAAATGCATACCCTACGTAACGGACTGCGTGATAGGAGAATTAGAGAAACTAGGAAGAAAGTATAAAATAGCCCTGAAGATCATAAGAGACCCTCGTTTCGAGAGGCTAGCTTGCTTGCACAAAGGTACCTACGCGGATAACTGCATCGTAGACAGAGTGGCCCAGGTGAGCAATTAAAACGATACGTAATAATATATTACGTTACCTATCGTCAAAAAGATAAAGAAAAATACATAAACGACGATGAAATTTCAGCACAAGTGTTACATCGTTGCGACGAACGACAAGGATCTGAAGAGAAGAATACGAAAGATACCAGGCGTGCCGATAATGTACGTCGCCCGGCACAGATACACGATAGAGAGAATGCCAGACGCTTACGGAGCTCCGAAGCAATAATTATCGTTAAATCCCTTGTAAATATTTATACAGAAGCGCGCAATAAAATGTATTTTACACTATCTCGCGGTTTCAATTCGTTCGCAGAGATCCGTTTTCCGATGCGACTTTAAAGGGATCCCGAAAGTTTACGGGGACAGTTTGCAGAACGGTTCGAGACCCACCGGAAATCGATATATGTCCTTCCGTGTATGTATAACACCCGAGGACAAACCGCGAGAATGTGTTACAGTTATTGTTCGGTGAAAACAATGAAGCTGTTTCATGTAAACGCCCACGCGACAGCGTTGCAACCCGATAGAATTTTACTGTTTTCGCGAGTGATGCTTCTCCGTATATGGCAGAGGGTACGAAATAACGTTAGAGAAGTGGGCGCAAAAGGCTATTTCGTGTGAGGAACGATTGCGCGCGAATTTATTACGGATACGCCCCGACGAAATAAGTCGTTAGCCGGCTCACGGCCGAGGAGATCATTCTCGCTCTCCGGAAAGATATCACGCCGGATAGAGATCGCGTTGGCGATCGTTATGCTTACCTACGCGGAAAACGATCGAATTTCCGCCTGAATCGTGCCTTTCCTTCTCATGCAGTCGTAACACTCCGGGCGCAGATCGAACGATAAGATTTACGAAGCGCGCTTTAAGCACCGGCGTTAAGGCGATCGCTGTGATACTTTCGGAGAGAGGAAAATGCAATTTTTCTCGAGTCTAAGTGGACGGTTTTTGGAGAGAGTCTCGCGGATGCTGTAAAAAAAGGGCCCGTACGGAATAACAGGCGGTGGTGGATGACGAAGTGAAGGGTGGGACTCGCGGTTAGTGGGTCAGAGTTAAAATACCTCGTCAATTTTGGAAATTTTTCCTTAATTATCATTTAAAATATTGTAGCCTCGGTGATTCCGTATCCAACTAAAACAGTAGGCTCTAGGCGAAATGACCGCCGCAATTAAAATCGAGAAAGAAGACTGGCCTCGCGGCCAATGGGCCCAAGTTCAAATCTTCCCCCGCCACCTTGGGACAATTTTTCCTAAATTATTATTTAATATATCGCAAACTCGGTGGTTCGGTACCCATCTAATACAGTAAGTCCTAGGCGAAATATCCACAGCAATTGAAACCAAAAAAAGAAGCTTGTACTCGCTATCAGTGGGCCCGAGTTCAAAGCCCCGTCATCCGGAAAATTTCTAATTATTACCTAATACCCCATAGTCGCAACGGTTCCTCATCTCCCTAAAACACCACCTACCAGAGAAAATCCCCATATCAGTTAGAAAAAACAAAAGAACAAGTACCCGGCACTATTGTCTGACTCGTCACGGCCGTTACTACTTGCCCTCCCGTTTCGCAATTCCATCCGCTCGAATAAAGTCTCTATTAATACCACCGTTACCATATTACGGTCACGATGTATCGGTGCAATAATAAGAACCGCGGAATTCCGCGCGTGCCATTTCTCCCGGTACATCGACAAATGTCAGAATCTTTGTCTTCCCCGGGGTCACGACCTTTCTCCGCGTACCATGGACCAATAAATGGCACACGCACGGAACGTTCCTGCTCACTGAACATCGAGTATGAATCGAGAGCTGGAGAACGGTGCATCCTGCCGCACCCACCCTCGCGACAGATAGTTCAAAGTCACCCTCGCGTGTCATGGGGGATTGTACGTGTACGGTGTGCCAGGAAGAAACGATATGACGTGAAGATCGCGCGAGATTAGCGACTCGGACGGTCCATGGCCGCGTAAAGTGGCGGATGATTGCCGGCGTAAGATCGAACCTTCCAATTTTCCTTGGAATTCATCCCGGCAATGCATAGACATATTTCCCTCGGCGTTGCATTCCTGGCTAAACGACGAGAAGAGCCGTTCTCAAACATCCGAGGGCGTGCATCCTTATCCGACGTGGACGGCCGACGTTTGGATCGGCTTACGTGAAAGTATGGAAGCAACGGAAGAAAGAACGGAGAGGAAAAGGCCTGGGAAGGTAGAGAGAGAGAGAGAGACGAAAGGGAGTAAAAGAAAGGGGGTAAAAGAAACGGGGAACCGTGCGTACGCGCGTAAATCGGGTTAGTTATCGATACGGCAATCGGCACATATACGCGGCCATATAGTCCCGGTACCCAGTAAACTAGATTAAGAGGAAAATACTGGAGAGAAGCTAGCTGGTATTAAGCGTGCAACGATCGACGGAAAGAGGAAGAAGCGTGGAGAAAGAAAGAAAGAGAGAGAGAGAGAGATGAAGGAGGCGAAGAGAGACGGAAAGTTCAAGCGGAACGTTCGATCGTGGTAACGGATTAGTTATAAAAGTGGCTATAGGGCCGCGGATATATATCTACAGCGCCGTGGGTCTGGACCCACGATTCCCTCCTTCCTCTCTCTCTCTTTCTGTCTCTCCTCTCTTCCCGGTATTTCCCCTCCTCCCCCACGCATTATTCATCTCTCGTTCTCCGTCCTCCTTTCGCTCCCTCTAAGTAATTCCCCTCTTTCCGCGGGTCTCCCTTCCTCCCTCTCTCTCTCTCCTTCTCTCCTCCTCTCTCTCTCGCCCGTTCCTCTCGGTCGCACCTTCGCCCTCGAGAGCGGTCCTCGTCGCGAGCACTTGGGCGGCCATCTTGCATACCTGAGCCTCCGCATTGCTCGTTCCTCGAGGGCAAAAGGGAGAATATCTCAGCGCGAGACGACGGCGGGATGCGCGAGGATAACCGAGAAGGTGGGAGGATAACGGCCGCGGGGAGAGGGGGGGAACGAGGGCGCGAGGAGAAAGAGGGACCTACGGCCCGGCCGATGGAGGGGGAACGGAACCCAGCCGGCCCTGCCGGGGCCTGGGCTGCTCGCGCTGCCTCTCCGCCGCTCGCCTCTTCGCCGCCCTCCCTCTCTGCCCTCCCTACCTCCTTCCCTCTTTTCCCTCTCTGCCGCCGTACCTCCCGCCTGGCCCCGGGTAGAGAAGGAGAGCCGACGTGCCGTGTCGCCGCTGTCTTTCTTCGCTTTCTCGGGAGCACGAGGGCGCGAGAAGGCGCGACGAGGAACGACGACGGGCCCGAGAAAAGGAGGGCCCGCGAATGTTTCTCTGAACGAGGACGGAGAACGGTATCGATGATCGGTAGGAGGAGGACGGCGTTGCTCCGAGAAACACGGAAAACGCGAGGGCGAGAGAAAGAGGTAACTGGTCAGCGAGAAGATGCGACGAGAGAGGGAGAGAGAGGGGAAGTCGAGTGGGATAAAGGTGTCCCCGTGACGAAGAAAAGGAGAGGAGACGGGCCCCGGAGGAGACTTCTTCCAAATGCCTCGCGCGACGGAGAGAGAGGGCGGTATCGGGAAAAAGTCCGTTCGAGGGAGAGAGAGAGAGAGAGAGAGAGAGAGAGAGAGAGAGAGAGAAAGGTGGCTGAAGAGAGAAAACACGAGTGTCTCTCGGAGAGAGAGAGCAAGCGAGGAATCGCGGAGGAAGAAAACTCGAGGGTTTCTCCGGAGAGAGAGAGAGAGAGAGAGAGACTATCGGTCGACGGGGAAGGTGCGAGAGAGCGAGAACACACGAAGGCAACGAAGAGAGAAAGAGCTATGGGAGGGGAGAGGGAAGAGAAAGAGGAACGAGGGAAGAGCGAGAGAAAGGGAAACGTACGTTGGGCCCGATAGATCGGAGAGGGACGGCGTCAGGCCGGCCGAAGAATGCTTCTCTTGGCAGCGGCGAGGTTCTGGGACCGGCTCGGTTCAGTCGAGTCAGGTCAGTCCTCGGGAAGGTGATATTCTTCGCCGTACGTTCGGGGCCTTACGTCGTCGCGCTCACGGCCCACGTTACTTCTTTCCGTTCTTTTTTTTTTTTCTTTCCTCTTCCCGGTTCGTTCTAACTCTCCGCCGTCTCGTCGTGACTCTCGCTCCCACGTTTTCTCGTCGTTCCCCGTCTTTTTCATCCCCGTGAAACCGCGAGCTCGAGAGTCCCGTGCGCGGGGGGCACGCGCGAACCGCCTCCGTCCGCGAGTGAGATTCCTTCGTGGTGAACTACGGCCCCGATTCGACGATCGCGCTTCTTCGACGTGCACGCCGATCCCGTGGATGAATTTACGTCGATCCCGTGGATGAATATACGTCGATCCCGTGGATGAATTTACGTCGATCCCGTGGATGAATATACGTCGATCCCGTGGATGAATTTACGTCGATCTCGCGGACGAATGCACGTCGATCCCGCGGACGGATCTCGATCCATCGAGTGCTCGGAGGCGCGGAAAATTGAAACGGATGCACGGCTGACTCTGCGATAACGTTGCCGCATCGAACTCTCCGCCGCGAGAGGGTGGAATTCCGCGTGGACGTGTTTGTGCTCGTATCGTAATCGTGTTTCTTTGTGATGTGTCGGTATCGGGGATCCCCTCGATTCGCGATAATCCTTGGAATCACCGTGGGATTCCGTGCGCGTTGAAAAGTACCCAAAGTGTTGTCCGCGCATCGTATCGACTTTTCCCGGTATTTGCAAAGTGTTCCGTGAACGGAATCGAAGATCTTTCGGTGCGGAAGAGAGATCAGCGAGGAAAGTAGAACATCTTCGACGAGATTCTACGGTATTTTTGGCAACGAGGGAGCGAAAGGATAAGAAACGTGCGAGGAATCGTGGAGAGGGAAGAGAGTGAGCGGTGATAAGCGTAGCGCGAAAAACGCTGAGAATTCGAGATCGATCTGTGGATTGCATTTTTTTCACGGGGTTTCTTCGGCGATTGTCGATAGAATCGAAAAGTGGAAAACCCCGTGGAATCCGAGAGGCGAGGATCCGCAGACGCGTTTCGCGAGGCGCGGCTCCGCGGGTCAGTGCCCCCTCTGTCGGCTCTCTCGAGTCTCTTCTCTCGTGTTCACTTGACTTTCAGCAGCAAGAAAAAGAGCGAAAAACGGAGAGAGAGAGACAGAAAAGCGAGATAGAGAATCGCAAGGCACTCGCACCCACGAGGTAGATGCACCCTCGACGCGATTTCAAATAAACACGTTTAAATAAAAGGACAAAAATGGCATCCATCGTCACGCACCACGATTCCTGCCCATAGAAGAGATTCTCTCCCCTTTGCACGAGAATGTTCGAGGCACGAGGAACAGCGCGGATCCATTGAACGAAAGGAAAGGCAGAAAGGAAGAGAGAAAAATGAAATTACGGCCGACAATGAGGAAGAAGAACGAGAGGTAGGCTCGAGAGGAGAGCCGAGAGACGGAGGGAGGAGAGTGAAGACACGATTACTTTTATGCCGGCTAACCGAGAAGAATTTGGCTAAGGAAGGGGGAGCGTCGAAGGGACAGAAGAGATGATCATAAGGAGATCGATGCTCCTAGCCCTGGTCCTGGGACTGTTGTCGGTGGACCAAAATGGCGGGCAGGCTAGCAACGAGGAGAGACACGCGTCCGAGTACTTCTCGCGGAACCTACCTCAAAGGGTCATGCGGCTAGTGCCACGAAGGTCACCGATGTTACCACAGGACAGCGCTACGATGGGACTGGCGATGCAGAGCAGAGCCGTCGACACGAGAGTTCAGCTGGAGGTCAGGGAAGGTGAACCAAAGGGAACCTTGGTCGGTCCGATCCCGGTGAAGCCCGGATTCACGTACAGATTCAACGAGCCCCCTCAGGAATTCGTGCTGGATTCGGAAACTGGGAAAATTCGTACAGCGAAGGTCCTCGACCGGGAGGCTCTCAGCAGCGACAGATTCGATCTCGTCGTTCTCTCGAGTCAACCAACCTATCCGATCGAAGTGAGAATCCTCGTTCTCGACGTCAACGACAACGACCCGGAATTCCCTGAGTCCAGCATCGCCGTAAGCTTCTCCGAATCCGCCGTCGTCGGTACAAAGTTACTCCTCGACGCAGCAACGGACAGAGACACCCCGGAGAACGGTGTCGTCGACGATTACTTCATCGTCGACGGCAATACCGATGGAAAGTTTCGCCTAGAAGTCACCGGGAATCCTATCGGCGAGACTTCCTATCTACACTTGGAAACAACCGGGAAATTGGATCGAGAACAGGTAGAATTCTACTCCCTCAACGTCTGCGCGAGAGATCGTGGACGACCACCGAGACTCGGCTATCTTCTGGTCAACGTGACCGTCCTGGACGTTAACGATAATCCACCGATATTCCAACAGAGCGACTACGTCGTCGCTCTCAACGAGAGCGCCCCCGTTGGTACCAAAGTATTGACCGTCCGCGCGACGGACAAAGATTCCGAGGATAATTCCAAGCTGACGTACTATCTGCCCGACTCGGAGAGACAATTCACGATAGACTCGGAAACGGGAACGATCACCACGGCGGAGCCTCTCGATTGTCCTCAGCAGAGCTGCACGATAGCTGCACGTCCGGGTGGCGGTTGTCCGAAGAGCTGCGTCATAACGGTCTTCGCCCGAGATCACGGCTCACCGAGGCAAGACGGCCGTACGTACGTAACGGTGAACCTATTGGACGCGAACGATCACGATCCCGAAATAAAGTTCAGCTACTTCCCATCGACCCCGGGTTTCGCGACGGTCGACGAGAATGCCGCCAAGGACTCGATAGTAGCCGCTGTCGCCGTCATCGACAACGACGAGGGCCTGAACGGCGAGACCACCGTGGAGATTCGCGCCGGAAACGAGCTAGGACACTTTCGCCTCGACAACACGCAGAGCTTCGACATCGTCCGGGTGAACGGGAGGCTCGATCGGGAGGAGATACCGAAGTACAATCTAACCGTGGTTGCAACGGACAAAGGAACTCCGCCGAGATCGGCGACAGCCTATCTCGTCATTCACGTCAACGACGTCAACGATCACGAGCCGGTCTTTCAGCAGAGCGAATACTCCTCGGTGTTGTCGGAGCTCTCGCCGATAGGAAGCTTCGTGGCGAGTATCTCCGCGACCGACGCTGATTCCGGATTGAACGCTAGGATTTACTACGACTTCGATTCCGGCAACGAGCAAGGTTGGTTCGCGATCGATCAGGACACCGGTTTGGTCACCACCGTGGCGATATTGGACAGAGAGGTGCAGGGAAGCATAGAGCTCCACGTGTCGGCGAGAGACGGTGGTCCGAATCCGAAATATGCGTCGACGCATCTCAAAGTTACGATACTCGACGAGAACGACGAGGCGCCGAGATTCTCGCAGAACGTCGTGGAGGTGACGCTCTCGGAGAACACCCCGCCGCAGAGCCTCGTGGCGACCTTGATAGCCGTGGATAACGATCAGGGAACGAACGGCAGCGTTGCTTATAGCTTTCACTCCAGCGTGTCGAGAGATTATCCGAAAACGTTCGCCCTGGATGGACTGGCTGGCCAGTTAACGACGAAGGTCACGTTGGATCGGGAGACAACGGTGGAATATAGAATCCTCGTGATAGCGAGGGATCAAGGTACACCGCCGCAATCGTCGACCGCCACCGTTGTCCTGACTCTGGAGGACGTTAACGACAATCCGCCGGTTTTTTATCCATGGAGATACCTCATGCCCATACCAGAGGACGCCCCACCAGGTACATCCGTCGGCAAGGTGACGGCTACCGACGCCGATGCACGGGAGAATGCACAGGTGAGATATTCTCTGGAATCCGGCGGCGAGGGACTTTTTGCCGTGGACGAGAGAACCGGTGAGATCACTCTTCAGGGCTCTCTGAGAGTGGCACACAAGACTCTCTACGAACTGACGATATCCGCCAAGGATACCGGGGATAAGAGCGCAGCGAGGAATGCCCTCGTGGAGATCATTCGCGAGGAGGATCTCCAGCATCTCGAGTTCGACACTTACAACGGATACGAGTTCCGCGTTGCGGAGGACAGAGGAGAGTGCGGCTCCATGCCGTCCTTATTCGGCAGAGAAGTTGGTACCGTTCAGGTGACGCAATACGGCAACTCCAAGGTCTCTTACGCCATCGTTTTCGGCGATCCCAAAGGAAACTTCAAGATCGATCAGAGTACCGGGACCATCAGTACTTCCGGTTGCCTCGACAGGGAGCAAGTGGATTATTACAGCCTGCAGCTCGCAGCTAGGGCAGGTTTGGCTTACGGACAGACGTCGGTGAACATCACGGTGTTGGATGTCAACGACAATCCGCCGAGATTTCCAAAGGGTGAGAGAGGCGACGAGGTTTTCCTCAAGGAAAACGCCGCCGTGGGACAGGAAGTGTGCCTGGCACGTGCCAGAGATCGGGACGCTGGAGCGAATGCAAGGATTATTTACTCTTTGACTCACAATCCTGGAGGGCAGTTCAGAGTGGCGGAAAACTCGGGGATTATTTATCTGGACAAGCCGATCAGAGCATCGCCGGGGACCGTTTTGCACTTGGAGGTGACGGCGACGGATTCCGGAAGTCAGTCTCTATCCGCGCAGCATCAGGTCAGAGTGACGATCGAAGACGTTAACGATCACACGCCGGTGTTCAAGCTAACGAGCTACGAGACTTCCCTGCCGGAATCTACGCCGGTTAACGATCGATTTTTCTCCCTTACGGCGAACGATATCGATTTGGGTGCCAATGGGAGAGTACTTTACAGCGTTACCGATGGAAACACCGAGGGAAGGTTCGGTATATTTCCCGATGGACAGCTGTACGTGAAGAACGTTCTCGATCGCGAGGAACAGGATTACTACGCTCTAGAGGTCACCGCTACCGATCAGGGAAGTCCGTCGAGGAGTTCCGTGGTTCCGGTGGTCGTTCATATAATCGACGAGAACGACAATGCCCCGGAATTCACGAATTCCAGCTTCATCTTTCACCTGAGGGAAAACGAACCACCGGATACCTTCGTGGGAAAGTTACTCGCCACCGATCGCGACGTTGGTCGCAATGCCGATCTCATGTTCTCCCTTCCGACAAGTCAGCAAGATTTCATCGTCGATCCACGAAATGGATTCATCAAGTCTCTGCGTGTCTTCGATCGCGAGCTCCTCGTCACAAATACCGGCAGTACCTTCGTCACCCTCGAGGCAACGGTGACCGACAACGGAGCTAATCGGCTCCGAGATCGGGTGAAAGTCGCTATCTACATCACCGACGTGAACGATAACGTTCCTCAGTTTCAGAGGCTTCCGTACAGAGTCCAGGTGAACGAGGGTGCGGCAACGGGGACTCAACTTCTCAGGGTGTACACCACCGACGCAGACGAGGGGTTAAACGGCGATGTGTTTTACTCCTTGGAAGATGGCAATCAACGGGGTCACTTCGCGATCGACGAAGCAACCGGACAGATATCTCTGGTGAAGGAGCTCGACAGAGAAACCTCCGACACCTACGTCCTAACCGTCGTTGCCCACGATGCCGGATTAGAGACACGTCTATCCTCCAGCACCACCGTTCACATCGAGGTCCTCGACGAGAACGACAACGTGCCGCTCTTCGTCGACGATAAATCAAGGATCTCCGTTCTCGAAACGACACCGACCAACACGGAACTACTTAGGTTCAAAGCCACGGATAACGATCTCGGCCCGAACAGCGAGCTGGCCTTCGCCATATCCGCCGGCAACCGAAGGGACACCTTTTACATCGATCCCTTGACAGGGACGTTATACTTGAGGAAGCCGCTGGACTACGAGGAACTCGAAAAGTATACCCTCAACGTGACCTGCAGCGACGGAGGTCATCCGCGTCTGAGCTCCGTGACGACCCTGATAGTCGAGGTGATCGATGCGAACGACAATCCACCGGTTTTTCCGAACACCGCGATCGCCAGGCAGATCAGGGAGGGGATACTCGTTCATAATCCGATAGTGACGATCACCGCGGAGGATCCGGACTCCGGTGAGAACGGGATCGTCAGTTATTCGATAGCCAGTCAAGATCCGGAGGATCAGGTACGCAGATTCGGAATAAATCCATCGACCGGAGTGATACACACGTTGCTGCCGATCGACAGGGAGGAAGTCGATACGTACAAGCTCGTGGTGGTGGCGACCGACAGAGCGCAACCACCCAGCGCTAGATTGTCAGCCGAGAAGCTCGTCATCGTCATCGTCGAGGATATCAACGACAATGCACCCATCTTCGTGAGCATGTCGGCGGTGGTGTTGCCGTTGAAGGGTAACCATCAGTCGCAGAAGGAGATGACGGTTACGCAGCTGGTAGCCAGAGACTTGGATTCCAGTACCAACGGATTGGTCACGTACGAGCTGTTACGATCGAGCGTCAATTATTCCGACATGTTCCGAATTCACCGTAGCACCGGCCATTTAACGATGAAGCTCCCTCGTTCCGTTAAGAGCAACTTCGAGAGAGTATCCAAGTATCAGGTCGGCGTCAGAGCGACCGACGAGGCTGTCCAAGCCGAACGAAGATCATCGGAGACTTATCTCACTCTCATTGTCCCCGGCGAGGACGGCGACGATCAACCGATCTGGGAACACCGCGGTCAGATCGAGGGCAGCGTCTATGAAAACGAGCCCGTTGGATCGAGCATTCTACGTGTGAGCGCCCGCAGCCGCAGATCGAACATCGATCTCGAATATTACGTGACGAACGTGACCGCTGGTAGCGGCGGTCCGCAGGTCGACAGATTGTTCGACGTCGACACGAAGACAGGTATACTGTCGACGGCTGCCGCTCTCGACAGGGAAACAGGAATCCAGTGGTACGAGGTGGAGCTGTACGCCATCGGTGTTGGTGGTACCAGGCCCAGTACGACGTCCACGAAAGTAAGTTCGCGTCTTTGATTGATCATCTCCGAGATATTAATGATCCTACGTCTTCTCAAAGTCATTCGCCGCTTTTTGTTCGGCTAGTACGTTTCTTCTGGGACGAGCTCGGCGCTCTTTGCGGATAGACGCGCCGGGGAAACGTGCGTTTCGGGGTGATTCACTTCGAGGGGATTTAACCCTTTGCAGTCCTGAGTCGAGCCATGCTCGACGTTGCTCCTCGCTTCGCTTGATTTTTTAGCGATTTAACATCGACTCCTCGATTTCATCGTGACTTCGTGGTATCACGTAAATATCCGTCAGTACGTGTAGCTATTGCTTTTATTAAAAAATAATATCAGGGGACCCGAAAGTAACGTCGTTTCGCCGGACATTTTGCTTAAAAATTGATTTTTATCGATTCGGCAGTGAAACTTTGCACACTAGATGACGAAAGGTTGTGCATTCCGAGGGTGAAATATTGGCATACGCAATACGCTCAGTTTGTTTTTTAAATATTAAATTGATTTAAGTTTATAATGTCATCGTTTTTAAAGTATCAGTTAACAGTGAAGTAGAGAAATTATGTAGGATAATTTTTCGACTAAATATTATGTCTTTGCGGGAAGTGGACTTCCACAACTTTCAAAGTAATTATATTTGTAGTTTCACTAACTCATAGCAATTATCATTAACTAACTTTTTGTCAAAAATGGACTTGCACCACTTTCGATGAAAACGGCGCATGTACTCGTCCCGTTGAACGGACAGAAGTCGCTACAAGCGACAGAAAGTGAAATCCGTGATTTCCCTCGCAAAGTTCGAAACGGGTCAAAACGACCCGGGCGGCGAACCCCGCGTTAGTCGCGAACCAGACAGAGGACACGAGCGAAACGGACCAACGAGACGAAAGTTATCGGTGGTGCTCATTTATCAAGAACAGCACGCGAAGGAATAGATTTATTAATACGATCGTTAAGACGCGCTACACGTACACGCTTCTCGTCTTACGGCTCGCGAGAGACACGATAATTCGTCCGACTGAGAAACGTGTTACGTAACAATAGCCTTAACGCGTAATTAGAGTCAACGATAGAGCGCAGCCGGGAGAGGCTGCGAGATGAGTGGTCCGCGAGAGGGACAATGCGATAGGGGAAGAGGAATGACTGGTAATAGCGCCTCGCGATAGGAACGTCGGAAAAAGATCGCGGTGAGGATCGATAGATCAATAACGAGAGTCGATATCTCTATCGATTAATCGTAGCTACCGGTTTGCCCCTTGCAAATATTTTCACGCGAATGAATTCACCGTACTGGCGAGGGGATTCTTTAAAGTTTCTTCTCTGTCTCTCCTCGTTTCTTCGCGGATTTGAAAATTGCCGCGCCTCGACGCGCGCTGAACCCTTAGCCTATGACAACGCGCGACACTCGTGGCGCGGTAAATGAAATAGGAAACTTTCAAGTCTTCTGTTATATTGAAAATATCGCTCGGTAACGAGACGATGAAATTATTTCTACGTTATTAATATTGAGTTGAGCTATACGAAATATTAGAAGTCAGAGAAATTTTGATTTCTGGAAGTAATTCTGAGTTATTGTGGACGCAGTCAAATAAAAATTGTAGGGCAAGGGGTTGATGAACGGTTGGGCAGAGAGAAATGTCGCTTTCGTTTGCAATGTGGGCAAATTGAATTACAGGAGAAGTATTTATTGCTTCTAATTGCGCACAGTAGACATCGGCTGAGATGAACTAACTAAGTTTAAATAATTTATAATGAATGACACCCCAAATATACCACGTAAAAAAAATCAATATTGATGAACCTCTATCAAAAGATTCTAAATAAGGGAAATGCAACGAGGGAAGAGTCTCTTTCGGCACTTAAAAAAATTACGGAGATCTACCTGCACGCGAAAGAGGGTGAAGTGGCCATTTCCGAGGAGCACGTGCTCCTATGCGACCACCCTTCGCCCCGTCATCGTAGAATTCTCGTCGCGGCACAGTGGGGACGATCGGGCAAAAGCGAAAGGGAGAAAGAGAGCCGGAGAGAAAGGTACTCGGGAGCGTTAGTAGTGGGAGAGAATAAACGACAAGACGAACCGCGTGCCAGGAAATCAAGTCGGATTCGAGTCGGGGCTCCCGGCTCGCTCCTGGAGGTTCGGAACTCGAGAAAAACTTGATCTCGGGCCGAACTCATACAAACAGCCGGACGTAGGTAAAAGTCGGTCCCATCTCCTACCCCCTCGTGTGCCACTGCTGCTTCATTTCTGAACATTCTCTCGTTCTCCGTCCCTCTTTTCGAACTCCGCGGTGTCTCTTTCCACGTTTCCCCTCTGCCTCCTTTTTTCGACCCTCCTATCTTCCCTTTCTTCCTCCCCCTTCCCCCCCTCGGCCCTCGTCGTTTCGCCCGGTCCCCTGCCTTTATCGTTCGCTGTGGGATCTGTGACTCTTCGTGAACCGACTGCAGTTCGGACGTTTTTGTCCCGGGCCGCTCTTCGGGGCCCGTTTCCCCCTCCCTCGTCCTCCCGGGGCCCCCTTCTCTCCCGCGCACATCGGTCCCCCTCTCCCGCCGCGCCGTCCTCTCGCTCCACCCCCTTCTTTTTCTCCGTTCGGGCATCGACTTCGTATCATCGACTTTTTGCAGGTCCATGGGGTTGAAAGCGAGGATATATTCGTACCGATGTCGTCCCGGATCGCTCGGTATTTTCGTTAAACCTTTACCGCGGTCAATTAGAACATTCCGCGAGTGGGGTGGAAGCGTAATCGTATTTGCATCGTGAACGATTACGGATTTTTCGGAACGAAATGATCGAGCATCCTCGATTTCTTCGCAATGCCCGGCAATCTTCTTACGGACGTTGGGGGACTCGGATGATATTTCCATTAAGTTAGACCTTCGGAGAGGAGAAGGAGCCGAGGCGGTGGACCTCGACACGATCCACGAGACCGTCGATTGCTATTCAATTTCCTTCTCGGCGTGCCGTTACGATCGAGGTGTCGGCGCGTTTAATTGCCGGCATTAAATTCGTCCTGGTAATTTGTATGCGTAATACGATCTTATTAACGGGATGCTGTAATAATTGCGATACGTCGGGCACGTTGGAAGGGACGCGACGTTGACACTGGGAAAACGTGTTGGGGTTATGAGACGGGACGGGTCTTACGGTGTTTATATACAGCGGAGCCGCCTTTGAGAGTTTCTCGACTATCGCGACTTTGTTTTGAATCGTACAAAGTATTTCTTGACTCCAATCAAATCAAATTGTACGCCGTGAATACCTATCGTTTTCGATAAAGTTAGTGACAAATAAATATATAAAAATTATATATAAAATAACATCTTCCCGAATGATACACGGAAGATTGTTAATTTAATGTTACAAACAGCGCAGAATCCAGCCACCAGCTGACAATACAAAGAATTACAAAATTACTGCTCATAGAATTACAAAATTCCTGCTCAATTACTACAAAATCAGCTACCCTGACAATTAAAAAATTTTCCATTGAACAGGATTATTTAACACTAGAACTACCGGCGTTAAATCTGTTATATTTCAATACATTAAATAAGTACATTGAGAAAAGAGGAACCAAGCGGCAGAAAAGATGATCAATTCGGTCATTTATGTTTTTTGAATTGGACGTAGAACATTTCTCGTACGACTCTCCTATAAACTTTGAGAATTTTTGGAAAAAATTGTGTACCAGTCATTTTGACTGGTTTGGTAGTTCTAGTGTTAACAGAGCATGGTACGGTCAGCGTTAATGGAAAAAGTTTCGCTGCGGTGAAAATGAGGAGACTAGCGAAATAGGAGGTATTAATCGAGGAAAACCTCCGAGCAAGAAATTCCCGCCGTTCGTACGAAGTAGTCGGTACTTAAAACAGGCCAGGGCGGATAAGTAAAGTAAGTGGCACGGCGTTTGATTTAAGAAAGTGGCCTTAACGTGATCTTGATGTATGGACGCGCGCGAGCTTCGAACGGCGAACCCACACGTTCGCGCGAGCATGGGTGGGTCCTGATCTCGTGCGAAATGTAGGCGTAATGTTTCCACCGTTTTTTCTCCCCCCATGAGGACACGCGCTCGCACGACGGATAGAGAGGAAGAGAGAGAAAAGCGAGAGAAAGAGAAAGAGCCCGGTTAGACGAATATATATGGAGTAAAACGTACGTAGGGGCTATTAATGTACACGTGAGAATTTAATAATAGCCGATAATAATTATGTCGGCGGCCGATTAATAACCCTCGTTTAACCGTCGTGAACCATCAATTAACTGCACCTATTTTTTTACTCTGTCCCGAAAGACGGTCGTTTAAATGATATATATCCGACTGTTTGGCGATAATTTGTTATCGTCCTGATTAAAAAAAAAATTGAAACTTTGAGCCTTTGAAAATGTAGGGTTACTCTTCTCGATAGAAAGTTACACATTTGGGATATAAGAATTCATCTGCCCGAAAGACGGCCGTTTGACTGATATATCCGACTGTTTGGCGATAAATTTATTAACGTTGTAACTAAAAAAATATTGAAACTTGGGGCCTTTGAAAATGTAGGGTTACTATTCTCGATAGAAAGTTACACATTTGGAATATAAGAATTTTTCTCTGTCCGAAAGACGGCCGTTTGACTGATATATCCGACTGTTTGGCGATAAATTTATTAATGATCTAACTAAAAAAAAATTGAAACTTTGAGCCTTTGAAAGTGTAGGGTTACTCTTCTCGATAGTAAGTTACACATTTGGAATATAAGAATTTTTCTCTGTCCGAAATACGGCCGTTTGACTGATATATCCGACTGTTTGGCGATAAATTTATTAACGTTGTAACTAAAAAAATATTGAAACTTGGGGCCTTTGAAAGTGTAGGGTTACTCTTCTCCATAGAAAGTTACACATTTGGAATATAAGAATTCATCTGCCCGAAAGATGGCAGTTTGACTGATATATCCGACTGTTTGGCGATAAATTTATTAATGATCTAACTAAAAAAAAATTGAAACTTTGAGCCTTTGAAAGTGTAGGGTTACTCTTCTCGATAGAAAGTTACACATATGGAATATAAGAATTTTTCTCTGTCCTTATCGTTCCAATTAAAAAAATTCAAATTTTGGGCCTTTGATAATGTAGAGTTACTCTTCCCGATGGAACATTTTCTACGCGGAATATAAAATATTTGTTACAAATCAATTTCCCTCAATTGTTCCCTTACACTTGGAGGAGGAGGGCGCAAATTCTTCGGGAGTTTTGTAAAATGTGAAAGTACTTTTAACGCAGAAGTCAATTATAGTTAACGGTTGGATATCGCTCCGTTGGAATTAATTCGTTCGCGAGATCAAAAGATACGATGTGATCGTTCCTTCCGATGGAAAATATTCGATAGGCACAGGGGTATGCGTATCGACGTCTGTCCGGCTCGTAGGATCATTATTTAAACATTTGACACTACCGGCCGAGAAGTCGGTCGTTTCTCAATCGGCGGACTTCTGAGAAATATGATCCGAAGTACGGTTACACAGGGTAGCCGCGAAACTTCGAGAACCCGCTTAATTATTCGACTTTCGCGGTTAATTAATTATTCCCCGATATGATCTCCGATCGCCGGCACGTTCGCCATCTGGAGCCGTTTCTTCTAATCGCCGATACGTCCACTTCTCGTCGCTTTTCCTTGCGTCGCTCTAATGGTAATCCAATATGTTATTTCCATCGGATCATTTCGCTTCGACGCGCCGAGGAAATCGTTTTCTCTCGGAGATATCTTCTCCTCTTTTTTTTTTCCAACCGTGGAAAGATAATCAATTATCACAGTCAATCCGTTTCTTCGTCATCGTTTCCGGCTGCCAGGTTTAATGGAACCGTGCTTTGGTGTCAACAAACTTGAGGATTGCATTGTACTTGCGATGTTGTATTACACAATGTTAATTACACCTTTCACGACGCGATACAATGAGGACGGGACGAACAATTTCCTGTTTTAACGTCGTAACAGGAGGCTTTTATACGAAATCGCGGATAAAGGGACGGTGAGGTCTTTGCCACGCTGATCTTTCGACCGCTCATCATCATTATTTTTCTGCGTTTTTATTCTACACGCTGATGCCATTACCGTTGTTCTCGGCGGTGTCGCGATTCTTTGCAAAAAGACGCGCGAAAAGTGTCGATCGTCGTTTAAGTTTGCCTGGCTGGCGATGGGAACTTTGGGAGTTAATGGTCTTCGTAAAAATGGTGGGTTTTTAACTTGGAGAACGGTTTCTCCTTGAAATTTCTCAAGCTGAATATCAGTTTCCTTTTTTTCTAAATTCTCCTATTGCTATGGGATCATTAAAAAATGTTGCAGCAGATAAATACAATTGTCTATGCCACGTGCAACTAATTATCAAAAATTATACAAAATTGAGTCTATAGAGAATTAAAATTCAAATTCCCGTCAGTTCCTTCGCACTCATTCTTACTTCTCAAGTATCTTGCATCCTCGGCAGCTAAAAATCCACCTAAATCATATCTCCTCTGTAAAACGACGCCATCAACCAAATCCAAATCACAAACCCCAAAAAAAAACAGCAATTAACTCTCTCCTTCATCTTCGCTTCGGCAAGAATTGCCCGAAAGAAAAAATCCCACGGACTCTCAATTGTTCGGTTGGCCTCGTGAAATTTGTCCTATCGGCGAAAAAACGAGACGGCGCGATCCCATAAAATGATTTAGGGGGTTGCATTAATACAGTCGGTCGCGAGGATGTCCGAGCGGCCGGTCTTCACGGGGCACGAAATAAAGGAAGCGGGGTGGCAGCTTTAATGCTACGCTAATCTTCTACTTGCTCATCATCATCATCTTCCTCCTCGTTCCATCGCCGTTGTTCGTCCCGTCGTAATCACAATCGTCATCCTGTTCATTTTTCAACGTCTTCTTTAGAAGGCACAGCGAGAAGAATCGAGAACGACATGGAAGGAGAAATCAAATCTCTGTGGGCGTGAGCGATTGCGAGCAAGGAAGCACTCTCAAACTGTTGCCCCTGCGCTAAGCCGGTATCGCCTCGCGGATAACGTTCCGTTAACGGACACCGCTTAATTCCGTGGATGACGGAACACTTCCGATCGATTCGACGGCCTCGTACTTCCTGTTTTATATCTGTGCAATTCAGGGAAATTCCGATTGAGGGCTGCGAAGGAATTTCTTTTTAATATCTTCTGATTTTGGATGCTTTGATCGTTCCGTTGGAAATTCAGAGTTGTAGAGTTAGGGGTTGTTACGGGGTGGGGGTGTAGAATGAAGGGGGATGCGAAGGAATCTTGTAGCTTTTTTTTGAATCTTCTGATTTGGATGATTTGATCGTTCCGTTGAAAATTCAAAGTCGTAGAGTTAGGGGTTGTTAGGGGGTGGGTGTAGAATGAAGGGGGATGCTAAGAAATCTTGTAGCTTTTTTTTGGCACCTTATGATTTTGGGTGATTAGATCGTTCCATTGGAAATTCAGAGTTGTAGAGTTAGGGGTTGTTAGAGGGGTGAGTGTAGAATGACGGGGGATGTGAAGAAATCTTGCAGCTTTTTTGTGGTCTCTTCTGATTTTGGATGCTTTGATCGCTCCGTTGAAAATTCAGAGTTGTAGAGTTAGGTATTGTTAAGAATGGGGGTTGTAGAATGAAGAGGGATGCGAAGGAATCTTGAAGCTTTTTTTTGGTGCCTTCTGACTTTGGATGCTTTGATCGTTCCGTTGAAAATTCAAAGTCGTAGAGTTAGGGGTTGTTAGGGGGGCGGGTGTAGAATGAAGGGGGGTGCGAAGGAATCCTGTAGCTTTTTTTTGGTATCTTCTGATTTTAAGCTAAAAACCTAAGACCTGAAACCACGAAAGACTTTGTGTTTCCCTGAAGTCTAATTGTTCTCCAACGAAGTATTATCCCCCGGGAAGCCGAAACTTCGCGTTTTTTCAATCCCAAGGACTCCTCGCCCTCCAAGAAACTTCAGGTTCTTCGAATCGCGAGGAATCCTTGGCCTCCGTCGAACTTCACGTTCTCCGAATCGCGAGCGGCAGAAACGAGACCAGAACGAGCCGCGAATTCCGTAGAATCACGATGGTTCGGCCGATTAAATTACGATTGTAATTCAAAAATTACAATCGCACGATAAGAGCGAACGATCGACGGTGAACGAGGGGAGAGGGCAGGGAGAAAAAAAGAAAGAAGAATTAATCGTCCCGGGAAGGATTCAAAGACGGACGATCTTGGCCGCTAAAAAAGGAATAATCACGAGCGTTACTTAACGAGGGAGGTTTAAGCTACGTTCCGCCCGCGCGCTCGTAACGCATCGAACGATATTTCAGACGATATGATCCCCGATGAGCTTGCACATTCGAACCAAAGTCGACGTATCGATCTCGATCGTACGCATAACTATCCGGACTTTCCGAGGACGGACCGTAAATCGATTAAAAAAAACCTACGAGAGGGTGAACATCGCGGGGGGAAGTTCGGAGGAGCTACGTCCATCGAAAATCTTCACCGGGCCAATAAAATGCGACGAGTTTCAACTGAACAGCGATCGCTGTTCAAATCTGTCGCTCAATGAGTCATCTATAAGTTTTGTAAATAGTATAATGTAAAAATATAGCGGTGAAAAAATAGTGCACGCTGGTAACCGCTCATAGACGATATACGTAGATGTTCAGTTATTTAATTCGGTATTATTCCGGTTATTTATATATTTCGACTTCGTAGCAGAATTGCAAATGAAAAACTATTTTTCTTTTGAGGGCTCCAAAATACTGTGGTGGGAGATTTGGACAACTCTGACGGGGGGAGATGGGACTAATTTCGGGTGCTCGATAATTCAAAGGAGGCCTTGTTTATAATTTTTTTAATACCAATGTGGGGCCGGTTGTATTTTTTTCCTGGGGCCTGAAATTCCTGCGACAGCCCTGCAGCCGACTAGAATTCCCAAAAGGCGGATGTTATTGCCACGAAAACCGTAGATATCTTTGAAATATTTCGGAACAGCGATAACTCGACCGAAAGTAAGCACGGCGTCCCATCCGGGAGCCGAGTCACTTTGAGGGTATATCTTACAAAAATATTTGAAACGAGTCGGTATCCAACGATCCATAGGAAGAGAGAGAAAGCGAGGGAGGGTGAATCATAAAGGATTTTATCTCTCCGCGCTATCTATATAGACGTTAGGACGGCACGAATGCAGTCTTTAGTGTCGATATATTTCCTAGGTGGTAGATGTATCCGTAGAGATTCCGCGTCCAGGACACCGCGATCAGGAATAATATTCCTCCAGCGGCGCAGCCGAACCCCATAAGGGCCCATTGAAATATTATTCTTGTTAGTCCTCTGGAAATGTCACCGTAGAATACTCACAGCAGGAACCAATGCCGACCTCGAGATTCGTCTATTGAAATGACCGGTCGCACAAAAAGGACGAAATTCCAGAACCGCATACCGTTTCTCCACGGATGATCGTCCATGGGGATATCTTCTACATCTTTTTCCCTTCCTCTCGTCCCCCCACGGACCCACCATCGATGATTCTTTTCCTTTTTCCTTCCCTCCCACCCCCGTCGACCAACCTTTCGTGGATCCTTTAAAGGACGCTTGCGTTTCTGCCGGCGCACGGTTTCTTTCAAAATGCACCCGGTACTGGGCCACATTGTTGTCCCTCGTAATCTCTACCTGCTTTTTTCCTATCCCTGGACATTTGACACGAGCGCTCGAGAGACTTGCTATTCGGCGAGCATCATTCTTCGACCATTCCTTGGGCCTTACAGGGCCCGAGGACTTCGAATGACTTCGATTTCGCGTCCACCTATCGACCCATTGTTGCCGCATTGTCCTGCGGATTCGTTCTCTCGAGGATCTCCGATGGCACCGGGGTTCCTGGACTTTGATAGATCTCCGTTGAAGGTGTTCGATCGACGGGGGAACGATGTTCGTTGATTGTTAGAATTGTATCGAAGGATTTCGAGGAGTCGAACGGTCGCTGGACTCCGTATTCGTGAGAGGTTTACGGAATTAGAGGAAACGGGCGGGAAGAGGGTAGAAAAAGTGTTGGAAGAAGTGTGATCCGAGGAAGATTATAGGTATTATTCAATTATGACATCGTTAAGGGTTTGTTGCGCTTTTCGAAGGTTTCACGTGGTAGCCGTCGCTTTTCTGGGACGGTAGCTGCGATCATTTCTTTCCTCGGTGTTTTTAATCGATTGTTTTTTCAGACTTTAACACGTTGAACGCCACGGTATTTTGCTTAGTTTCACTATTTTTACTAAAGTGAAACTTTTTCTATTCAAGTCAGATCTTCGCAAAGCAGAAACCATAAAGACGGGAAGCAGGACTTCACCCTTTTAATGTCAATATTTAAATTTAAATTAAATAAAATTTAATTTCTCAGTATTCGAAATATAATTTATATAAAATATTAATTTTGGAGATTAATGAAATTTAATTATTACATTATTCTGAAATTTATTTGATTATAAAAAATTTATTTATATTGAATGCATTAGAAAATTCGCAAATATTACAATTCAAAAGTCCTACGAAATTTCATTTTATTTAATAGCGCCGGTCACCGGTGACCTCCATGGCGTTCAACGTGTTAAAACACTTTTCAATTCTACTCGAATTCTTAAAATTAGTACAACTTCCTCCAGATACTATCCTCTGCTAATTCCTGCTTAATTCTACAGCCGATTGCCCCTGAAACTCATCATGCCCAAAAAATTCGCGAAAACCTCGTTTTCCGCGGGGCCCGTAGCATCGGAGAGATCGGCGAACGAGCGTCGTCTCTTCTCCGAACTCGGTATCTCTTCATAATCGGCCGACCTTCGCATAGTGATCATTCTTGGGAACTATGTCCCCGGTAAAATACAACTTGGTTGGTCTCCCGCTTTTTATCTCGCGGCTCAGAAGCGCGCGCTCGCTAATGACCGTCAGATACGGTCCCACCGTTTTCGGGCCGACTCACGCTTGCCCATGGACTTTCGGGGGACCCACACGCACTCGCGCGTGCACCGGCGCGCCATCGATGGAACGCGCCACGACCGGTGCTCCTACGGGGCCTCATCGTGGGTCCGTTCGATCGTGCCAGAACTACACTTCCTTTTGGTCGTCGTATCTTCCTCTCGGCCATTTCCGAATTTCCGTGGACACGGTGAAATATCATCCGGCGTTCCCCGACACCTATGGTTTATCGCGAGATTGAATGTCCATTAACTCTGGTCATCCCAACGGGGGCCCGATGGTGTTGTTCTTTTCTTCGTTTTCTTTCTTTTTTTGTGTTTTTTATTCCTCTCTGTCTCTCGATAATGCCGGATCTCTCTTCCCCGCGGTGGTCTTTTTATTTTAATATAAACAAGGTATTCTTTTAAGAGATGACTCAAAATTCCCATCGTCATCGTGACTCATAAATTAAAGCTACGTCGGGTAACGTAAACACGTTACATTACACGATCACTCCTGTCCGTGGAAGGTTCTGTTTTTTTTTTATTTTCTTCTTTCTCTCTCTTCTTTGTCTCTCTTGCTCTTTCTCTCTCTTCATTCTCCTTTTTCTTTCTTCGTTTTTTTTTTCTTCTTTAATTCTTGATCGTGTTAAGAGGCACGTCAAGCGAACGAGGAACGAGGGGACCGCTTCATAAATCAGATGTATTCGTAAACACGATATATCTATATCGGAATACCGATACCTGTAGCGCCATTTCGATCGATGGAGATCCATTATTTTTTTTTGTCTTGGGTTTCTTCAATTCAATTGCTATGGTGATTTCACCTAGGACCCACTGTCTTAAGTGGGCACCGAATGACCGAGACTGATGCATTAAATGATAATTCAGCAAAAATTTTCGATAAGTGACGGGCAGCTCACTGATCATGAGTCCCAGTTTTTACTTATTTAACGATCAAAGGTTCAGCAATTGATATAAATATTTCGCCTGGGACCCACTGTCTTAAGTGGGCACCGAATCACCGAGACTGATACATTAAATGATAATTCAGGAAAAATTTCCGATAGGTGACGGGCAGCTTACTGATTACAAGTCCCAGTTTTTACTTATTTAACGATCAAAGGTTCAGTAATTGATATAAATATTTCGCCTGGGACCTGCTGTCCCAGTTTTTACCTACTTAACGATCAAAGCTTCGTTAATTGCTGTATTTAATTCGCCTAGGGCCCACTGTTTCTAATCGAATTACCATGGCTGATACATCAATTAACAATTTGGCAAAAATTTCCCATAGCTGACAGCTTATTTGAACTCGGACCCACCGGCGTTGTGGGCCCTGCCTTACCTCCTTGCCTACCGCAGCCCCCTAGACATCCATAACCTCCAAGCACCTCGCGCTTTTACAAACCGATGCAAAAGTATCCTCCATGCCTGCTCGCATCGTTATCATTGTTTTATCATCGCCGCTATTATTACGTAACAACATTATTATTATCATCGCCGTCATCGAGGGTTATTCGATGACTCGTACGAATTCATCGGAGGGCCCGGGCGCATAATCCCCATGGCACTCGAGAAGAGGAGCAGGTAGAGGAAAGGTCGGCACCGGCCTTCGAACATGCGTATAACGTAAAATCGAATGATGCATAGCTCCCTGGAAATTCAGCCTGCCGTGGAACTTCTCTCTCGAGATTACCGTGCTTGATTTACATTTATTTAGGCCCTAGACAAACACTCGAACAAGGAACACGAATCTCTACACGTCTACCGGTCTCCGAAGCAATTCCATCCGTCGAAGACCCTTTCCACACGATTTTCTTCCCTGCCTTTCTACCTTTTTTCCCTTTGCACCCAACAAATCACCGATTAATCACCGTGCGCCATTTTCGTGTCCATCGTTCCCGGTAAACGGTGACGTTTTAATAAGGAAGAATAGATTGGCTTCTATGGAATTCTGATCGTAAAAAAGTATCGGAAGCAAAGCCAAATACTGTGCCGTACGAGGTACATTGTAAGGGGAAAGTGTCGCTCGCATCGACTATTCTCACCATATTGGTCCTGGAAACCTGTGATCGACCAATGACAACCGAAAACAAAACGCTTGTTTCGTCGTTCCCATGACGACGCAACGAATGCGCAGCTTTATCGGCCAATCGCGCGTTAGAGTCGAAAATGACGTCAGAACGAGGGATGTGTGACGAATCGGAACAAAGCAGAGGCCAGAGGACTTCTCTAGTCTTCGCGAGCTTTAGAATTTTCGCAAAAACGAGAGGTTGGTCCATCGAGAGGCAAAGATCGCTGGTTTGTTCGCCAGCGAGAAAACGTCAACGTGAATTAGCGTCGGAGGCAGACGAACGAGACAGAAACGACCGCCCCGTTCTCCGAGCCTCGACGAGGAATGTTGTTACGCGAAGAATGACATCGACGAGAGGAGTCCTCCAGGAGGAAATGCGAGGGAGAATAAAAGATACTTCGGCGAAGAAACGAGAGAAAACGGCGGAAAACTGGGACGACCCGAGAGACGTTACCTCCTCCGGATACGCCTCGCGAGAGCAAGAGGGAAAAGCGAGGTCCGTGAGAAACGAGGAGGAATGGAAGAGGAGAAGACCCCCGAGAGGAATGTCTCGAGGAGAAAGATGACGAAGAAGACTGAAAAGAGAGGGAGCTCGGCATAGAGAGGAGATAAAGAAAAAAAAGGTAGAAAGGACGGAAGGAATAACAGGGAGGACCGTGAAAGCAAAGCGAAGGGAACGAGACGGTGAAAACGAGGGACGGGCTGAAGAGCGGCGAAGAAAAATAGAAAGACAGGCAAAGAGACGCGTTAACCCCGCGAGTTTAGATTCTCTGGAGGACTCTCGGAAGAGTCTCGTTTGTCTCCCTCGTTGGAGCCTCCTTCTCCGGCTCGTCCTCTTCTCCACGATCCCTCTTCCCTCTTTCTCGTCTCTTCCTAAGTCGCCGATGCGCGTCATCCTCTCCGTCTTCCTCTTACTCGCTTTTGGTATTAGTCAGTCTACCTTACACGCGCATCCTTATTCCTCGCACGCAGGATCCTCCGCGTCCTCCGCGTCCTCCCTGTCGGAGCTGAGCTTCTCCTTTGCTCCTCTCTCTTCATCCTTCCTAGCTTACTCACTGTTATCCTCTCTTTCCTTTCCGCCGCTCCTTTCTATCTCACGCATTCTTCCCTCTCACTCTCTCTCTCTCACGAGATGCCCTCTTCTTCCTTCCTCTCGAGGACTCGTCCCTTCGTCCTTCCTTGCACGTCGCATTCTTCCTCGCGCATTCTTCCTATCTCCTTCTACTTTGCTCGCACTTTCCACCTCCTGGCTCTTCGCATTTTCTCCTCTCCTCTCTTATCGACCGTTCTCGCTCTATCGTCCTCTCCTCTCGACGTCTCTCCCTCTTCCGGAGGCTTTTTCTCTCTGTAAAGCGCATCTATCCCTCCCCGGAGGATCGAGGAGCGAGGCAACGTGCTCAGGCTCGCCTCTCGTTGTCCAGTCTTCCTCTCGGTCGGCCTCTCGCCGATGCGGTGGCCGAGGGGTCCTTATCTTATGCAGAAAGGTGGTGCGGAACCCACCGGGCCCCTTTGGAAGGCCCCGCATGACATTAATTTTGAAATATTATTTGGGCCCCCCTCCACGGCTGCCGCGCGCAACAGTCCCTTTTCTCTTCTCTTACCACGTCCCTTTCTCTCCTCGCTCCTCTTATCCGCTTTCCTACGGTACAACCCTCCTTTTTTCTCTCACGGGCCTTCCTCTCTGCTTACCAGTCTGTTTACACGCATACCGATCTCCCAACGCGCTCCGGCCATTGAAAATTCGCGCTCGAGGATTTTTCGGAGCGGCGACGATCGTCGGAGGCGAGCGGTGGAATTTCTGTGGGAATTGGGCTGATTTGGGACTCACCGACGGCCCCGTTTGGGATGGGTGGGGCGAGAGAAACGTTTTTATTCTTCTCTGGGCCGTTGGGCCCACAATTCTGACACCAATTTTGCGTTGCAAAATAATACAAGTATTCTTTATGATAGAAATAGATGCAATGGCGGATAAAAATTAGCAGGTGGAAACGTTACTGTTTTTGGTTTAAGCTATTGTTAAACGATGGAAGAAATTCTTGAAAGTCCGTGAAATTGTCAGGGTGAGAAATCGATACACCGCATCTCACCGGCTTCCTCTTCGCGAAGCTCGAAAAGTTTCGAAGCACCTCGATCTCGCGTTTCTATCGAGCAGGAACTACGACGTGGAAAGGGGTCAAGTGAATTTCAGTTTGTGCAAATTGAGCGAAAACGGCATCTGCCGTAATTTCGGTAGCGTCGAAGTGGGCCCTCCTGGTATCGGTTCTCCAGCAGGAAGACACGGAATTTCGCGGCTCAGAGAACGCGCGAAGATGGATATTCGAATCGCATTGTATTCAAATGAGTCTGCTCGCCCGCGACGCGCCACTACGTCACAATCGTAGGATTTCGGTCAGTGGCTATGAAAATTTATCGATCATCGATTCCAACTGTAATTGCGAGCAAAATTTGCCACGGAAAGGGTCTGTCAGGGGGGGGGGGGGAGAGAAGCAATTAAGAAAATCGTTCGATTGTTCTTCCGGGAAACGTCACCGTGCCACGAACGAAACATTTTGAAACGGCGATTCATATACACGCATGCGCTATAAACAATTGTCACGTGACGGCCTCGCGGTCCAATCCATACATCCTGTCGCGCATAAAGATAACGAGGACAGAATCAGCCGCGGACACACGAAGCCGCAACATTTCGAATACCCAGAGACACCCAAATGCTCTTCCAGAAATTCGTTAAAACGAGATAAGAACGGGGACCGACGTAAAGTAACGTAATCTAAAGCACGTTTATATACTTTACGGCACCGGGGACGTGTAATAACGTAAGACAATGTTGGGCCTACCTCGTTCTCAATTTATAATAATCGCGTGCGAGCTTAAATAACATTCCGCACGGTTGCACGTACTCTCGCACGGTATGCATTCTTATAACGGCATCCGAATAGCGACTTTCTGGGTGACTCCTTTCGTACGATTCGGTGTGCACAATGCACCCGTGAATTTCCTCCTGGCAGGTCTGATCTTTCGGTATTTTCCGGGGGCGGAGGAGCATCTTCGGGGCGATAGACTCCTGCGGGTGCTGAATTACGGCTCGGCCACCAATTTTCTGGTGCCGTTGGAGTAACGAAACACCCAGTTTTCATAGATCATTTTCGAGGTAGAGATATCTCAGGGCAGAGCGGAGAGACGAGTTAGATGAAAAGCAGAAAGGTAGAAAGGTACAGAAGGTGGAAGAGTAGATAGGTGGGAAGCTGGGTGCAAAGCTAGAAAAGTAGAAAGATAGAAAGGTACAAAAGGTGGAAAGCTAGATAGGTGGAAAAGTAGATGGGTGGAAAACTGGGTAGGTGGAAAGCTAGATAGGTGGAAAAGTAGATAGGTGGAAAACTGGGTAGGGGTAAAGCTGGATAGGTGGAAAAGTAGATGGGTGGAAAACTGGGTAGGTGGAAAGCTACACAGGTGGAAAAGTAGATAGGTGGAAAACTGGGTAGGTGGAAAGCTACATAGGTGGAAAAGTAGATAGGTGGAAAACTGGGTAGGTGGAAAGCTAGAAAGGTAGAAAACTAGAAAAGTAGAAAGATAGAAAGGCACAAAAGGTGGAAAGTTAGATAGGTGGAAAGCTAGAAAGGTGGAGAGCCACGTAGGTGGGAATCTAGAAAGGCAGAAAGGCAGAACGAGAGAAGGCGAGGAGGAGAAGCAACGGGCAGATAGGACGGCGTACCAGCGGGCGAAAAATCAGTCGCTTAGCCGGGCCCGATTTCGGGCCTCTCGCAGGACAGCCAAATGCTCTTCCAGATTTTCGTTAACAGGAGATAACGGCGGGGTACGAAACGGCAAGGTAACGTAATGTAAGGCACGCACGCACTCACACGTCCCCCGGTAATGTACACGTACGTGAGATCGAGGGCGTGGGGCCCCTGGGCTTCACTGCTGGCAGAAGGGGACTTATATACCGAGGCACAGGCGGCTTATCGGGCATACATCCTCGCTCGCAGATTAGCATAATGTCTGCTGCAATGCGTAGGTACTCTTCCCCCATCCCCCTCCAGCCCTCTTTGGCCTTCTGCTTCCCTTCAGCCCCTTCCTTCACCCTCTACCCTTCTCTTCTCTTTTCTTCCCCCTTATTCTCTCTTTTTCCCTCTTCCTCCCTCCTCCTCTCCTCTCTCTGCACTTTTCTCGTCTCCTCTCTCCTCCTCCCTTCACCCTGCTACCTTGCCCTCCCCCCTTCTACCCTCTCCTCCCTCATCCTACTCCTCTCCGAGAACCACCTCGTCCTCCTTCGCCGGCTCTCGAGTCGAGCACCATCCTCATCACCATCGCAACAGGCACAGCCTCGTTCCATCACCCTTCGTAGGCACCCGAGGGTACGAGGATGATGATAAAATAATAATAATCATTATTATTAATTATTATGATTACGATTATGATTACGATTATGACCGGCACTTTAATGACGCGAAGGAAAAACGAGCAAAGGACGTGCCGGCGGTTGTGTCAATTGGAGAGAAAGTTACGGGGAGTGGGTGGGCACTTTTTCGTTCGTATGGATATGATGGATCGTTCCTTCCTTTCCTTATATGCGTTTCTTTCTGGATTTACGTGCCGCGGTTACATTGCCTGGGAGTTGCAGTTTCAGGTGGTTTCTCAAGAGTCGAGATTCTCGCGTATGGAATGAAAATTTGAGGAATAAATTCATCGGAGATGATGGACGTACGAAGCTTCCGACTGGAAATGATACAATTGTTTCGCCTAGGGCCTAATAGATTAGGTGGCTTCCGAACCACCGAGGCTACGATGTAGATATCACGTAGGAAAATTTGCAAATTTCCCAGAGCTGACGGGAGAGGGTTTGAACTTGGATTCTAGCGATCGAGAGTTCGTTTAAATCCATACCCATCGTAGCCTCGGATGGAAAGCTAAGAGGAAGAGTAGTCCAGAGTTGTGGGATTGATATTTATCTAAAAACGAGCCTCGAGGAAAGAGAATCAAACGGAGGAAGAACTGGAGGTTCGGTATGCAAAAGCATCGACTCCCGTTAGTCGTACAACTGTTAGCAGGTGAAGCCTACCTCGTGACGTTGTAGGATCACTTTCAAGGGCAATGATCCTTTTTCCGAGGCCGGTCGAAGTCGCTAATAAAAGCGGCTACTCGTGTTCCTCGTTAATAAACTACTTCTCTCGCCGTAAAGGGACTTCCGAGGGGAGACTCCTCGTTTCTATTCCCTCGCATTCCCTTCCACCTTCTTTCCCGGATGTTCGCCGAAACTCGTTACCCTTGCGTCCGCTGCGTTTCCTTAGTTTACTTCCATCGTTCCAAAAGATTCTTCACCTCGATTCACGCTCTCACGGTGGCTCCAAGAATTTTTAAACGATTCTTGCGCTCGATTCTCGCGCTTATGGTGGCTCGAAGAATTTTGAAATCATTCTTGAGCTGAATTCACGCCCTTATTGAGGCCCGAAGAATTTTGAAACGATTTTTGGGATCCATTTGTTGCCCTACGGTGGCTCAAAGAATTTTGAAACGATTCTTGAGCTCAATTCACGCCCTTACGGTGGCTCAAAGAATTTTGAAACGGTTCTTGAGGTCCATTCAGGGTCTCACGGTGGCTCGAAGAATTTTGAAACGATTCTTGAGCTCAATTCACGCCCTTATGGAGGCCCGAAGAATGTTGAAACGATTTTTGGGATCCATTTGTGGCCCTACGCTGGCTCAAAGAATTTTGAAACGATTCTTGAGCTCAATTCACGCCCTTATGGTGGCTCGAAGAATTTTGAAACGGTTCTTGAGGTCCATTCAGACTCTTACGGTGGCTCGCAGAATTTTGAAACAATTTTTGAGCTCAATTCACGTCCTTACCGTGGCTCAGAGAATTTTGAAACGGTTCTTGAGGTCCATTCAGACTCTTACGGTGGTTCAAAGAATTTTGAAACGGATTTTGAGCTCGATTCACGTCCTTACGGTGGCTCAGAGAATTTTGAAACGGTTCTTGAGGTCCATTCAGACTCTTACGGTGGTTCAAAGAATTTTGAAACGGATCTTGAGCTCGATTCAGGCTCTTACGGTGGCTCAAAGAATTTTGAAACGGTTCTTGAGGTCCATTCAGACTCTTACAGTGGTTCAAAGAATTTTGAAACGGATCTTGAGCTCGATTCAGGCTCTTACGGTGGCTCAAAGAATTTAGAAACGACTCTTGAGCTCAATTCGCGCCCTTATGGTGGCCCGAAGAATTTTGAAACAATTTTTGAGATCCATTTGTGGCCCTACGGTGGCTCGAAGAATTTTGAAACGATTCTTGAGCTCAATTCACGCCCTCATGGTGGCTCAAAGAATTTTGAAAAGATTCTGAACTCGATTCCCGCTCTTATGGTGGCACCATGAATTTTTGTTTGCTCCAAGTCCTACCATCGTCACTCTCACGCGATATCTCTCGTTATTTCACTCAAGATTATCAGTTTTACGTGCCGCGATAACTTGAATGACAATTAAGCTAAATCTATCAGAACTAACGAGAATTTGAACTTGCTCCCAGCAGCTGGAAGTCCCACTCTTTAATTCCATAGCCACCATAGCCTTCTCCGATTCACTTCTTCCCCCTTCGCCGTGGAATTCCACGACAAACGTTGAGGAGAACGTGGCCTAGTGAGCTCGCAAAGTAACAATGCGTTTCGTCGTCTGCCGATACAACGCCAACGGGTTACGAGGCCCCGATGCACCGAGCACTGGGCCCAAGATGCAGCACAGAACGGGCCCAGCCTCGCTGCCACTGCTATTATGGCCAATAATTCATTGAGTGACTGTCAGGCCCTCCGCCGACCAGCCCAGAGCTGCCGCACCCCTCGTGTGCATTGTACATACGGGGTGCCATGAAAATACGGATTCCCTTCGACCATAAAAATCACCATGATTCTCTCCTCTCGCAAATTCCTCAAATCTTCTTATAAATTTACCGTGAAACACGCGAAAAATTCTATTTGCCCGTGGAGCGTGCAGTGTAGGAAGCAAGGGGAATCTATTAAGAAGTGTCTTTAATCGCGAAAAGAGACGAAAACGATACCGATCGAGCGTGCAGAATCGAATCAAGGCGGAGGGGAGAAGATAACTCGCCTATCGGCATCGAAACTCCAAGCGGAACGAGAGCAAAGGGAGCAAAAGTCAGGGACATCGTCGATCGGCAATGAAATTAAACGGACACCGAGTTCGCGCGCACTTTTCCCCGGCGTCGACGTGTCGCTTTTATACGGGCGCGCGCAAAAATCAAATTCTCGGATCGAGGGACCGAGAGAGGGGTGGGAGGAGAGAATTTCTCGGCCGAGACGCGGTCTCGGAGAGAGAAAAGAGAGAAAAGGAGACAGGCGAGACACGGAAGAGCGACAGAAAGAGACAGAGAAATGCAAAGAGAGACACAGAGACACAGAGGCGAGAAAGAGAGAAATAAAGATCCAGAGAGGAGAGCGAGACGGTCGCGGAGAGATAGGAGAGAGAGAAAGAGAGAGAGAAAGAGAGAAATAAAGATCCAGAGAAGAGAGCGAGACCGTCACGGGGAGATAGGAGAGAGAGATAGAGAGAAATAAAGATCCAGAGAAGAGAGCGAGACAGTCGCGGAGAGATAGGGGAGAGAGAGAAGGAGAGAAATAAAGAGATAGAAGAGAGACACAAAGAGACAGAAGAGAGAAAGAGGCAGGAACGTAGAGGCGGCAGAGCGGCGAAGAGGGGACAGGGGGATAATTGCAGAAGGGCCCCTCGCGTTGCTCTTGCAAAGGAGTCTTAAGACGAGATAAGGCCCCGGCGATAACGATTGAGCCCCGCGGGAACTCTTGCCTACGTGTTACACACGCGCACGCACTCGCGCAAACATCCGAGCTCGATGCTTGCACACCACGTCGGATTTAGAGCCCATCCTCACGCGTGGCCTACGTAAAAGGCCTATGTATCTCCTCGCGTAAGCAAAAATCCGTCTACCTGTACCCGCGGCACTCGTTCCCATCGCCGGTGTGTGCGAGCGGACGGTGAAAAAAGAAGGAAAAACTGCACGAGCACCGGGCCACGCGGATGATGCGCGTGTACGTGCATGTGCGCGCGCAGCCACCGGAGAATTTGCCCAAGGAAAAATTGCCCGACTGAATTAATTAATAGCGCTATCGAGAGCAGACCCCGACGCGATCCTGGGAGCGGCAGGTACGGGAGAAAAATTCCACGCACGAGTCGCCAACGATTCGCGAATCAATCGAGACTTTCTTCGGTTAGAATCACCGTTCACCGGGGAAAAGGGTTTTGGAGGGTTGTCGAAGACAAGTTTCTTGGTTCTTCGGGGTGAATTCTGTCGTTGGATGAAGCCGATATAATGCTGGAACGGTAAGAAGGCAGCTGAGACGGAAGGGCAGATTGCTCTCGCACTGCCTATCCCCGTCATTTTGGTCCTGGAAAACTGAGATGGGCGAATGACAACCGAAAATAAAACACTACTTTCGTCGTTCACATGACGACGCAACGAATGGCGGGTCTCTCTTGCCAATAGCGCGTTAAAATCGAAAATGCGTGAGGGAGAGGGATGTCCCTATCCGTCGGGCGAATCAGAGCACATTGTCTCTGAGGTGCCAAGTAAATTTTTATCCACTTTACCTTGTGACGTTGGTTAGGGGCGAGATAGATAGACGTGGAGAAAGTAACGGAGGAGGGAAAGGGACGGAGGACGAGGAGAAGCGCGAGAAATCGCATGGACGATGGAGCGAGTGTAAGCGCGCGCTTGTATGCAAGCGCATACGAGGAACGGCGAGAGGTGCAGCGGCGCTGGTTCGACGCGAGGGCCAAAAAGAAAGGCGCATGCACGGAAATTAACATAAATCGATCTCGGAGCGGAGATCTCCAAACGAAAATATTATGTATTACGCGCTTATGGGCCCGCTGCACGGGCCCCAAAGGACAGAGAGCGGGCGGGGCTCGGTCGATCCGGCGACTCTCTCTCTTTCTCTCTTTTCCTTTCTTTGTATCTTCCTCTATCTTCTTAACTCTCTCTGTCTCTCTCTTGCGCACTCTCACTCCCTTTTCTCCCTCCGTCCTCCTACTTTCGCAATTCGTCGCTCCTCTTTTTGTTAACCTCGAACGCAACTATGCGATCCCCCGGCCACGGTATGGAAATATCAGCGTATATGGTCAGCCGAGAGAAGTCCTTGTACGCTCTCGAATCTCGATGGGTTATTTCTGTAAATGCCCCTTAATGTTCAATTTACGCGCCAGGCTATCCGCTTGCCATCAGGCCCAATGGGGCATTGTGAGGATAATTCGGATAATTTTCGGTAAAATCCAAACGACTCGAAGCTCTCGGTTTCCCTTCTCGCGGCAGTTTCGGAGGATCGATAAACTTTTACGTAAAATGAAAGTTCCTGCAATTTCTGACCCCCTTTATGCACCAGTCAGTTTAAAGATACGTGCTTGCCCGTTGCAAATATATCTGCGATGATTCACGATACGAAAGGTACTTCTGTCGGTAGACTGGATTTCAAATCATCCTCGGTCACCTCTGACCCCTAAAATCGGTGGTTCACCACCCTTCCAAATGGAAGATCTGTGACGTACTGACCCTTCGACGTTGACCCCTTGCCCTACGATCTGTTTTGCGACTGCCTCCGCTATAATTCAGAACTTAATTGCAAAAATAATAATTGATCAGTGATTCTTGACACATCGTATAATTTAATGTAATATTAATGTCATAGAGATAATATTATCTCGTCGCGTCTCATTAATATTTCCAATTTAATAGGTTTTGCGAGATAAAATTATAGTAGCAGTTGAAGCCAAGAAACTACAGAAAAAGAAGAAATGCTAAAATCGGTGGTTAAGGACCCAACTAATTCTGGAGATCCAACGCGAAATGACCGTAGTTTTCGAAATCGAAATAGAAGACACAAAGATACTTCGTTGCTTTTCCAACGTATTCAGGACCTCGGTTGCATCGTCCATTTGCTTGCAACCTTCTCCGCGATACCTTTGCCAACTATGCGCGATTTTTTGCGACTCTTCGATTACTTAGGCCGCCGGTCGAACGTATCGACATCGTGGCCGCTGGAATTTCTCGAGGAAGCGACGGTAAAAGTGCCGATATCACCGGGAGTGTCCCGTGCACGCAGCCGTGTCGCGTTCACCGGCGACAATTTTACTCGATAATCAAGAAAAAGAAGAGAGGAAAGAAAGAAAAAAAAACATCCACGTCGTTATGCACCGTCAATCGTGCGCCAAGAGAGACGTACACGTCGATTCGAACGTATCTCGGATTACAAGCTCGGGGTACAAGCAATTCCATGGGATACGGCTCCGCACTTTCTTCCGTTTAATTCCCTCTCCATCGTTCCTCTCGTACCTTAATTCCTCCCTTCTTTTCCTAGCCATCGCAATCGCGCCGTGTGCGATCGCAAATGCGAAATATGAAAATACACGCACGTACGAACATCCTACCGTTGCGGGAATCGTCCTTTTGCAACGGGGATAATGCGTATCCGCGGGTCCGTACGATCGGGACGGTTCTCGAGGTACGAATCGAGACCGAAAATTCAATCGGCAGCGATTGGAATATTATTTCCATGGGAATATCCTACGGGGAGCAGGTTCCTAGGGGAAGATAGGTAGTACAGTGTTTCAAGGGGATCTCCCGTGGAGTGAACCTTGGCTCGGTGCTCGGCGATGGAGGAGACATTGTTTTCGTTTATCGTGCTTACTGGGTCTCCCATAAGAAAATTCTGGTACCTGTTTCTTTTTCTTGTACTTTCTAGAAAGTTTCGTAGAGGCGTGCATTTTTGAGGGGATAATTTTTCTTCGGTCGAACGTTTCTAACTGAACAATTTCTGCTTCTATTTGTACCAAGAGGTCCTACTTAATCAAACGCTTAACACTAGAACTACCAAACCAGTCAAAATGACTGGTACACAACTTTTTTCAAAAATTCTCCAAGTTCATAGAAGAGTCATAGAATAAATATTTTACGTCCATCTCAAAAAACATAAATCGCCGAATCGATCATTTTTTCCGGCTCTTGATTCCTCCTTTTTCAAAGTACTTATTAAATATATTGAAATATGATAGATTTAAATATATTAAATAAGTCCTTTGAAAAAAGGAAAATTCAGTGGTGGAAAAGATGGTCGATTCGGTAATTTATGTTTTATAGGATGCACGTATAATATCTACTCTCCGACTCTCCTATAATCTTGTAGAATTTTTGGAAAAAAATATGTACCAGTCATTTTGACTGGTTTGGTAGTTCTAGTGTTAAAAAAGACTCAAAATTCAACCAAGCAAAGTATAATTCCTATCGAAGAGTCAATTCTCAAGCTGACTTCGATCTTGAATTCAATTTTCCAATTTATCGAATCACTTGGAATTCGCCTTTGAACTTTGAAGTTTCGAAGGCCGAAACGCCAAAAGCGCAACATGGCGAACACGGGATAAATAGAAACGGAAGATCGGTATTAACGCGAAACATCTTCCATCGGCGATAAAGAAAATTGTCCACGTCACCGTGTAAAAACGTTACGGCCTTCCGAGGCAGAAATGTGTTCCTCGTCTCGTTGAGATTCTTATTGGTCTACAAATTTTTAATTGCAACGCCGGGTTCAAGTATCTCTACGCGG
Source organism: Cerceris ruficornis (assembly GCA_963989415.1). Classification (NCBI taxonomy): domain Eukaryota; kingdom Metazoa; phylum Arthropoda; class Insecta; order Hymenoptera; family Crabronidae; genus Cerceris; species Cerceris ruficornis. Next base: position 16,211,558 of record OZ022526.1, on the reverse strand, counting down.
CCAGTAGGCATTAGCGTCATAAAGATTAGTTTACGTTCGACGTGCGCATCCCTAATGGCGGTCGTTTCCCGTGAGAACGGGAATTAACATAAATCGATCGGGCTAGAAGGCCGGGAGAAGAGATCCCTGAATGAAAACGTTGCGGCGAGCGCTCGCGGGCCACGGGCCCCGAAAGGACACGGAGGGCGGGGCCCGCTCGGTGACTCGACTCCTCGCCTTTTTTTCTTCTTACTCCCACTTCTTTTAATTGTATCTCAAACATACCTATTCGATCGTGCCAAACACCGTGTAAACACGTGTAAATTTTTCCTCTCTCCTCTCTCTCTCACGCTCTCTCTCTCTTGCCGTGTCTCTTGCTACTTTTCTTTTGTCTCCGACTGTCCATTTCTGTATCGATCTACGATCGGTCTTTGAGATTTCAATTTATTAGTAGGTGAATATCGGTGTGCCTGAAGATTCTTTCGATTTGAGAATTATGCTTTTTTATTTGTTATTCTTTACTTACGAGAGTAGCAATTTTGAGATTTATTTTTAATTTGAATACGAGCGATTGCCGAGGGCGGGAATACAGTGGAATTTGAATATTCTAGGTGGTTTAACCCTCTATAGTCTGAATATTCTGTGGCATCTGAAGATCAGTCGCACGATAGCGCATAAGAAATGATAAAAATACTATTCTTTAGGTTGGTGAGAAATTAATGTCGGTTGTCGAGTTTTCCAACTTTAGCGCTTAATTTTGAGATAGCCGTTAATTGTAATCGGTTTGTCTCCTTATATTATTTTAGAACAAAAAAACTTATTAAAAAACTTGTTTCTTGTTGAGAAAAATGTGAAAATTGTAATGGAACTTATTTTCATTAATAAAAGTTATTCCCATTCTCAACATGTGTATTTAAAGATAAAGTTTGAAAACCGACATTAATTTCCTACCAACCTAATAAATAATAGATTTAACTTGACTTTGAAAAATTGAATTGTAAAGAAATTCATGATTTTTAAGAACTACATTTTAATATTTAGCAAAATTCAAAAATTGACTTTAAAGAATAAAAGCTTAGATTTGTCGTGTGTTACTTCAAAGTTACACGGGCCCATAAAGGGTTAATTTCGTAGTTACCGTTCTCCCGGTGAATTAGTAGCATCTAATCTGCGAATAAGTAGCAACATCTTTCAATTGGAAGTTGCAGTCGAACACGAGGTATTGGATAATCGGGATTATTCGATCCCCGTTACTCCGACTCGCGAGAAGAGATCGGCCCCGTCCTGGAAACGATATTTCGCGGTACAGTTGTACGAGGAAGAGCCTCGTCCCGGAAAGAAACGAGCGGAATATTAATCATCCGCGCGCGAGTCCAGAGACGAGCGATCTTACACGGGATCGCACGCACGTAAATAACGCACGATCGTAGGGAAGTATGTGCAGTCGGGTGCTCGGAGATACTCCTTGGATCGAAATCGAACGATATTTAACGTTTAACATAAAACGGTGGGCCTCAAGGCCACGGGGCCGAACGACGACCCTGCTCTTCCGCCGGGATTCGCTTTGCTCACGGCTCACGCATTTCTCTCTCTATTTTTTCTCTTCTCTCTCTCACGCACTCTCTCTTCCTCTCTATTTATCTATCCCTCTAACTTTTCTCCTCTTTCTGACTCTCCTGCGCTTTCTCTCTCTCTTTCTATCACTCCGTATCTTTCTCCCTCGCTATTTTTCTCTCCCCCTCTTTCTGTCGTTCTACGTATCTATTTTTCTATCTAAATATCTATTTGCCCTTTTTTCTCTCTGTGTATCCATTTTCCTATTTTTCTTCCCTTTTTCAAATCTCTTCTTCCGGTGCTCTCTCTCTTTCTATCACTCCGTTTCTTTCTCCCTTGCTATTTTTCCCTACCCCCTCTCTTTGCCTTGTTCTATATACCTATTTTTCTATCTATCTATCAATTTGCCTTTCTTTCTCTCCCTCTGTCCTTTTTCCTACTTTTCTTCGACTTTTCCAAATGCCTTCTTCCTTTTCTCTGCCGTTTACTTCTCTCCCTCTGTTTCTCCCTCTTCTCTCTCTATTTATCTGTCTATCTATCTATCTATTTGTCTCTCTATCTATCTCTCTATCTATCTATCTATCTGTCTCTCTATCTATCTATTTGTCTCTCTCTCTCTCTCCTGCCGCCCCGCGCACGTAACTGTTCCATACGGAGTTCTTGTGTCCACCGCCGGCAATCAGGTTCATTACTATTCTTCTTCTTCGTCTTCGTCGTCTTCTTACGATCAGGACACAGAGAAGCATTGTTCTATGACCGGTAATACCTGTCCATGTAGGTGTAAATGAAGATTGCCTCGAAATGTTCGACTTGCAATTACCTACCGATCCAATGCAGCGTCTAGACTCTAGCAGAAGGGTTCGAAACCTTCCCATCGAGGCCGTCCGTGCACCGTGCCATCTTCTATGGCGTTCCGCCATCGAAGAAGGCCGTAAAGTCGGCCTCTTCTGTACGCTACGAACGCCGGTTATAAGTTTCGAGCATTAAACGTCCCTTGCTTTTCACCGTAAAACCAAAAAAAAAGGAGACAAAGAAGAAAGAAATAGAAAAAAGAAGTACGATAATTAGAGTTTTCAGCCGACGAGACGAGATAACGAGGATTGATTTAGCGAGCCTTTTAAGAGTCGCGATATTAAACCGCGGAAGATTAAATTCTCCTCGCTAGATAGGAGCCGCGGTGTGGTCGAAAATTTTTCTTACTCCTCGGCGACGTATCGGATATTTTTACGAGAGGAGAAAGCATTAAAGCGATTAAAGCGCGGCAGCCGTTGTCAACGTTGTCTATATATCTCCCTCTCTCTTTTCGCCCTCTCATTCCACTTGCTTCGAGAGCCTTTCTCACTTTTACACGGCGAACGATGCGCAAGTGAATCGTGAAAGACGTAGAAGGTAGGATAAATGCTACAAAGTTCGGCAGTATATTATTATCATATCATAATAACGACGCCGGCGCTATTAAGCTCTTAATGCGCCGCTATATTCTGGACCATCTCCAGAAGAAGGGGTTAAGGATCACCGGGATGATGGATAGTAGAAAAATGAAGGTACACTTTACAGCCTACTAAACGTATTAAGACCGCGCATTAAAAGGGCTACCTGTCTTCGAAAATATCGCGACGATGGAAAATCAATTCCACACCGTAACCATCAACAGCAACGCACCTATCTCTCTCCTCTCCTTCCTAATACTCTCAGTCCTCCGATAAATCCTCGACACACAATTTCTCAAAGATCGTTGAAATTCCCAAGCTAAAAAGTCTCCCGTAAAAACTCAGATTTCCGAGGCCAACTCGGAAGCTAGTTAACGCAACGACCTCACCGCCGTACAAACGGAATCATCCATCCACCATTTAATCCCGTAACTCTCCACGACGTTCAACGAAGCCAACGTAGCTCCAGAGTCCGTGGGTTCTCTCGTACCTTTTTCACGATGAAATTAACGAGACATTCGAGGCGCATGAGTCTCCTGCGCGCCGATCGTCCATTGGGATTTTTGATAAAGCGCATTTCACACCCGGTATAACGCGAGGAGAAAAGCCAGGTATACCGGGGCAATGAAAGAAACGTGGATATAGAGGCAAGCGACGATACGAACGGCGAAGTTCTTGCTTCGTAGAGGCCATATAGCAGCCCGCGGACCGGCATTGTTGGGAGGCTCTTTTCAGCCATGAAAGAGGCATCACCGGCCGACGAAGGTGACCTCGCGTGGAACTGCCAGACGAGGCCTTGGAAAACGGTCCACGGTGATGAACATCAATCCGTTTCAGCGCTCTTGTCGTTTGACATTCAGCCGTATTTTGCGGCGGACGGGTAAGACCGACGATTACTTGCTTACTCGGATCGAAGGATTTTTCGCGCGACGATTCGATTCGCGGCGAGGTGAGATGACGACGAGGGGAAAGAATTATTAACAAAGGTGTGCGCATTGGGTTTGATATTAAAATAAATGACAATGTGAAACTCTACGGATGCTCGGTGCCGTGGATGTTCGAGGAAGAGGAGGAAGAAGTAGAATGTGGCAGAGGAGGAGGATGGACGTTTGCAAGATGGCGAACGGGGTGCGGAGGATTAATTCCTATCTGGGAGCTAATACATCGGTAGCATCGCGTGAGCAACGATACAGAGATATCCGACATTACCGTCAGAAATATCGGGGATAGCCGTAATTACTGAAAGCCACGAACAAACGAGATACCGAGTTTTTATTGGGATCTAATAAATCGTAACGGCGACGACCCCGGGGATGGGGCTGAGATTAAAGAAGAGAAGCGACCGCGAGGGGACCGAGAGGGATGGAGGGGGAAGGTGAGGTATACGGAGGGATAGAGAGAGAATCGAGAGGTACCGGTAGGAGGAAATAAGATCCTCGGGGAAAAGAGAGAACGGTCCTCGACGTTGTGCGCCGATTGTGAGGGGCGGAGGGCCCAAAAGAGTGTCAGCCGGCAAAAGAGCGAAAATGAAAGAAGAACGAAGGAGAGAGAGAGAGAGAAAAAATGAAAAGAAAGCAAAGGGAGGCATAGAGAATACCCTCATTAATAAAGGCCCCACTTCGAAGGTCATCCAGCGGTGGAAGCGAAGCGCAAACTTTTGTACAGGCTTGAATTAGAACGCCGCGAGACAAAAAGCCTCTCGGCAAATGTGCAATCGGTATAATAGTGCCTATGAGCATTGTGCCGATTGCACGCTTACACGGGCTTGCAATAATGGCGGGGGATTTTCGGTGGCCTACCTCTATGTCGGAAGGTGGACTAATTATTTATAATTGTAGGATCGCGCGTATCTTTTTTTCATCCTCGTCTCAAATTACCATGGGCAAAATTACCAAAGCATTTTTACACTCTTGGACTCGTGGACTCTAACGATTGTCGATCGTCGAACGTTAAGTGAATCACCGACGATTCAATTGCTCGAGGGTTGCGCGCCATTATCGTTGCACGGGCTCCACGCTAATTGCTATCGTCGAGGCAAAGACAATGCGGTTGATGTAGAGCGCAATCGTAAGTGCGATCGTAAGTGCAATCGTCGCCGGGAAAAGAATGAGACTCGGTCGACGCTGAGACGCGGATGACAGTTTTTACAGCGCTTCTTCGTCCACGGCTGTTTTTTTTTACGCCGCTTCGAGGGACGATGGCACGGCGATAGAAGAAACTATGGATACTTTATGGCTACCCGGACTGTCCGGATAGTTGCCCGGATATTTACGAGTTCGTTTTACGACATAAAACGACATTAGGACTCATTACTTTGCACGTAATTACGGACACGATTTATATACTCCGCTGTCGTCCTGCTCCTCGCCGTGGGCATCGAATTTATACGATTAACGTTTTCCCCGGTGTTAGTTGGTTAATTAGCACCCCTTTGTTTGCGAATTTTAGTTTTATACTTCGTTTACGTTTGGTTTGCCGCTGACCGTTCGGAGTGTTTCTCGTCGTCCGGGCGAAACGACGCGGTGATTCGTTGTTTAAAAAATCGGCCAGGAAAATTCGATTTGGAAATTTTGTGGGGTCGGTGGACTCGTTACGGTGTCTTCTGTCGAAGAACGAAAGAAATCGTGGAAGGAAATGGATTCGGGAAGGTTTCTGCGAATAAGGGCGAACGATATCCGTGACTGCGCTTTCATTGGAACGGTATGAGCATTTAGTACTTGACCTTCGATTATCATTCCGTCCTTTCTAATATCCCCACCTCGAGGCATGCGCTCTAAATAAACGATTCAGCGACATTACCGTGGTTTAGAAAGTGGCGCCACGGAAAAATGCCACTTTTCTGACGTTTCATTTAATCCCGTTGCTTTATAATCGCCGTTTTCTCTTTTACGAGCCACCGTTACGAGCCTCTCTTATCTTCGGATTTCAAGCAACTTCACACCATCGCCGGTCCCGTTTACTTTTTCATAGCACACCGACTTTTGCGGATAATTTATTGGGATTCAACGAGAACACTTAACACCGTAATTTCCCGCACGGTTTCGCGCCCGCTTCCTACCGCGTTTCGTTCCGACTCTCGATTTCTCGCCACCGTTAATCTATATTATGCGACACCAATTAATTTAATTCCATACCAATTAATATAATATCAAAGATACAAGAATAAATTCCCAGATATTATCTACGAATCTCTAGACATCGCAGGAATATCTCCTGTCATGAAACGACCTACTACGAAATAACAAAGAAATTACATATTTCCATTGCATCGAACCGGTCATTCGACCGCGCATGAAACGATCAGCGTTAAAATCAAATAAAAAACTACTAACCAACGACAAATGCTCGCCGCAACCTCGAAAAATCTCATCGTTCGACAAACTCCAAAGTACCGCGTCACTCTATTCCCCATAGAAAAGTCCAGAACCATAGCTAAGAAGGCGATCCTTCCAAAGGACTCGTCCCTACACCGTGAGATATCGATGCTCCTCACGGTATACCATCGTTGTTCCCTAGGCGTTCGAGGAGCTCCGATCACAACGGGCAGATACAGTCTTTCCGATGTCAACGGAAAGAGGAGAAAGGGGGAAAAAAAAGGACGCGCGGAGGGATAAATGGTTGGAATTCTTCTGGATCGCGGTGCGCGAGGCATTCCATCGTAATCTATTCGTCCACCCTTTGAATCTCGATATTTTTGACGATACGAGGGGGACGTGGCGGGGCTCGGGAGAGGGGGGGGGGGGGGCGAGGGGAGGTGGCGGTGGGTCGTCGATCAATTTAAAACGAAGCGGGGCCCACGTAGGATACCCCGTGCGGCCCAAACGGTCTCGCGCTTGTGAGGCGACTTTAAAGCATGCGAGAGGAGAGAGCCGAGAGGAACGTCCGAGCACGTCCGAGCACACCGGGCGCAGCGAGCCTACGGCTAGCATCAACGGCAACCAGAATCCTTCCTTCGTTCCACCGTCGATTCGCCTCTCTTCGACTCGCTTCGACTCGGTTCGCCTCGACTCGCCTCGACTTGCCTCGACTCTGCCCGACGAGAGTCTCGAGAATCGAGCCGAAGAGAAGCGAGTCAAGCCCGGAGCCTGGCTGGGTCTCAAGCTGAGAGAGCCTGAATTCCACACTCTATACCTTTTATATTGCCTTTGACTATGCGAGTCGTTGGCTACGAGCGACACGCGAGTCCGTACAAACATCGAGGGATTCTTCTCCATGCATTTTCTACCTCGAATCTTCCTGCTCTCCAGGGCCGGTTACATTTCGGGCCCCGAGAAAGAGAAATATCTTTTTTAGAGAAATAAATTTTTTAAAGAGTCTGTCTCGGTTCGGATATCAAGAGTATTTTTTAAAAAATTGAAAACAAAGGGATAGTATCGGGGCCCGGGATTAATTCAGTCTTTCCCGGTCTCTGATCGGAACGGCTCCTCTTCTCCGCAGCGGTTCATTTTCATCTCTTTCCATCGCGGTGTCTCGTGAAACGTTTAATTAGGATCAGAGACTGAATATACTGAATCCATCCCCCGTACGTTTATATTACCTTTGACTATGGCAGCCGTTGGCTACGAGCTACATGCGAACTCGTGCAATTCCTCGCTGTATTTGCAGCCTTCGTCTTTTCCCTTCCTCTCCGCAGCATCCTATCCTTCTCTCTGTCTTTCCCTGTCTCGTGCCGGAACATTTAATTAGGATGAAAGCCTGAATTCCATACTCTATACCTTTTATATTATCTTTGACTATCCGTACCGTTGGCTACGAGCGACACGCGAATCCGTTCAACTAGCGAGCGGACTCTTCGAGCTGTATTTTTTGTATGTCGTGTTTCTTTTCTTATTCTCCTCGACCTTCCACCTTTCTCCGTTACTCTTTCGCGGCCTCGTGCCGAAACATTTAATTAGAATGAGAGCCTGACAGACGGAGAATTTCGTACTCTGTAGTTTGCTCGCCCGTTGCCCTGGGACGACCGGTTGATTATGAGCTTCGCTCGTGAAGCTCTCTTTGCAAACCGCTTTCCGTCTCTTTGATGCTTTTCTCCGTCGTTCGGGCAAATTTCAGGATGTGCCGTTGCTTTTGGCGAAGCCGATATTGCGAAGGGTTCGCTCGCCTCTTCGTAGTTTTACGTTGAAGACGATAGAAGGTTTAATTGGGGATTGCAATTGGTGAATTCTTCTACTTGGTTCTTTCATTTTTTAAGTATACTGGGATTTTTGATATTTCATGTAGGATTTCTTTCGATAGTTGAGACGTCTCGGGAGAATTGTTTTATCGTGTTCGAGGGAAATTGAGGATCGAGCGGAATGCGTTTTGAGAAATATGAGAGAGGTTTCTCGGCGCGAATACCTGGAGCTGATGTAGGTTCGATACAGTTAAGCTCACGGTTTTGAATGAACGATAGATTCTTACGTTTTTACGTCTTTTTGGGCTGAATTCCACGCTCGGCTCTGCCCTTGACTAACAAACGCGATGGGTACGAACGACCAGCGGATCTGTGCAAGAGTTTGGGACTTTCGACGATCGGATAAAACCTGCGGCGATTTAACACTGGAATTACCAACTTTCGGAAGGGCCGGAGAAATTAATCTCTGACTGCCAGAGTAACTTAGTTCGAATTTGCAAACTACTGATCTAACGCGAGACTTGGCACATGCTTTCAATGACTCAGAAATAACGTGGTGGAAGCTCTTGATGACTGCATTTTTGTGATTAAAGCTCCAAAGAGCAAACATTTTTCCTATGACCTTCGTTGGATTCATCCAAAGTTCTTCAGAAAAATCGCTGTCCATATAATGAGCAATTTTCGTATTTAAAACCTGAGTAACTTTAACTGCATCTACAAAATATTATTCGAAAGAAGTCGATACCCAACAATACTTTCACAGTGTTTCCACGAAACTAGTTTATCCGATCTCGTGCAAAGTTCGCCAGACATCCCGTCCGATCCTAGGATAATCGATTCCAAGAAATTATAAAGCCTCTGGCAGCCTCCGAAAAATCCATCCGCCATGGAGATAACGCATCGCTAATCAAAGCTGCTCCAACTTAACGATAATTGCCAGCAACAATGAGGAAACGTTCTCCAGAAACGAGTCTCTCGCCTCTTGACAACCAGCAGCCAGCCGTTCAAAGGACGGAGAAAAAGATGACGGTGAAAAAGCCCGGCTGAAAGTAGAAGCAGCCCAAAGGAGATTATTTACGACGCTTCACGGTTTTCTTGGAGCTTTTCGAGGTTTCGCCGGAGTGCTTGACGTGACGAGGACATCGGTAGGACGAGATGAAGTGGCGGAGGTGCTGGGTTTTAAGAGAAGAAAGGAAGGAGGAGGAAGGACGACGAAGTAAGAAGAAGCAAGAGGATGAACGAAGAAGGGGACGGCACTTCTCCTTCTCGCGGAGGAGAGAACCGAAAGAGGCGCGAGTCTTGGAATGCCTTTTCGAGTTTCTCGCCAAGTGGCCATCAGTTCGGAGCGCCGGCCATCCGAGCCAGCCGGAGTCAAACGAAATCACACGGATTTACATATTATGATTTACATCCTTGTCCTCTGCCTCTTCTACTCTTCTCGCGGTCTCCTCCTGCTCTTCCACCACCTCCGGATACCCCTTGCTGCCTCTGCCTTTCACTCTCTTCGTCTTTTGTCTCTTCTGCCTTCCCGTCTTCCTCCTCCGCCTTTATCCTTTTCCTTCATCCTCCAACTTTATCCTTCGTGCCGTCGCTTCTCCTATGACTTCGGCCGAAGAAAAATCCCAACTTTTTCCTGACGATCGCAGATTCCACCGTCTTTTCGTTTCACGTTAGACGAGAAGGCTCGTTAATTCTTGTACGTCGTTTCATCACTTCTCTTCGACGATTTTTCTCTATTTATTGTCCCCTTCAGTGTTGGTTTCTCCTTCCGCCGGACAGCAGGACGATTTGCTTTGTTTTTTCTTCTTCAATGAGATTCCCAAGTCGATATTGGTGTCGTTTTGAAGGATATTTTGACGCGGTTGTTTTTACGATCTTGATTGAGTTGTAAAGATAAAGCTTTTTTTTGCCTCGATGCTCAGGTTTTTTCAATGGTCGCGCGAGGATTTACATGGTTTCGTGAAATTAAATTATTTTTAGTCCGAGATTGAATTCTTCTCTGCTTTCTCATGAGTTTCATCTTTTTCTTCTATTACGTTTTAATAGTAATTGGCGGGCAAAAATTATTTTCGTATGCGCGGGCGCAGATTATTTTCGGATGCGCGGGCGCAGATTATTCTTGGATGCGCTGGCGCAGGTTCATTTTATTTTCAATTATATTTATCTTCTCGATTAGCGTAATCATTTGAGTAACGAAATGCATCTTGTCGTGGAATCGTTCAATCGACGAGGCTGGAAATCGGAAATGGAAGACTCGTTTAATTCGAGGAGACCGAGTTGGAGCTCTCGGAATCCAAAATTCCTTTGCTATTGTTCAACTACTCACGAAGAATTCGGGAATTGACATTTACTTACAGTCGAAATTTTGCATTCCATTTGCTTCGTTTCGTGACGTTCAATACGCTTTTTAATACTCGACCGAGGAGTTACGTTCGAGCACGAATTCTAGAACGTCTGGGCGACTGTTTTTCTTCTTTTTCAGTTTCGTAATATTCTATGGGCTGTAGTAGATCATGTTGCAAGTTGTAATTAACGTGTTGCTAGCTCGATAAATTTTCTGGGATTTATTCGATGGAAAAGTTTGAAGGAAAGTGACGTTGCACAGGCTGACAATGCTGGGTCGATGTAACGTGCGTCTTTGAGACTTTAACGCTGGGTGTAGCGACGACTGATCCGCCGGATGTTGAAATATATATTGAGACTTGTGTTAAGATTTATTTTGAAATTTTGTTAGGACTTAATGGGCTACTTTTTATACAAAAAAATATAGAAAATTCGAGGAGCAGTAATTATATAAAAAGTAGCTTCGATGACTTCGATCAAGATAATTTAATTCGTCATCAATTCCCCTTTGCCAGCAGTATAATGCAAACCACTGAAACACGTGTACTTTTGGACAAATATCATCCAACGTTCTCTTCTCCTTCTTAATTTACATATCTACAATGCTAATACTGCCTTAATAATTCACAAATCTGCAATCTTAACTTATGTTCTCCGAGGAACACCTTCCACTAAAATACAATTTCACAATTTTAAACCTTCTCGGGAATTAAAGTTCAGATCCTCATCCTTCAAGATATTTCTCAGAAATTATTATTTAATATATCGTAGCCTGTGCGATTCGAAAGCAACCTGAACCACCTAATGTAACTAAATCCCAAGCGAAATAACCACAGCTTAAAGAATTGCAACTGAAAAATTCGTAAAGCGAAAAGGAAAGCAAACCGTTGGAAATGGTGAGAGAAGAAGTTTCAAAAAATTGGAATATATTTTCTCCCATTAAGCCGAATCGCTTCTAATGGCAAGACTAAGGGGTGCTGTAACTGGAGTAATTTTTACAATTATCGAGAGCCAAGAGAAATCTGCCATCGGAGCGATACTCGCGGAAGTATAATGATACAGGGAACCCGGTGCAGCGGCACTTTCGCAACGCACCGGCCGCGAGGAAATTAGTACATTTTCTCGTCTAATGACACTCGGCTGTCCCGCAAAAACCATCGACTGGATTTCATTTAATTTTACCGCCCCGCTGTTACTATATGACTTTAACCTCCTGACGTGCCGAGACTTTTGCGAGATGTCGTTTGTTTCTTGTGTCACTTTCGGACGTCGACGACTTCGACAGGATAAAATTTATGCGCTGATAATTGCATTCGATTTTAGTGGCCTTATAAAAGAAATATTAGGAGAACGGTTATTTATATTGGGTTGAGAAATTCTAAGGACGAATTGATCGCGAATTTTATATTCAATATCGATGAAGAAAGATGGAAAAATTGCTAAGAATTAACAAAACTCTGTAATTATACACTTTTGAAGTAATAGAAAAATTATTAAAGTTGCATGGAATTTCATCGAACTCAATAACATGTTAAAGCATTTTTTAAAGTTTAAACTTTTTTTTTTAATAGTAAAATAGTAGAAGCCTTAATAAACATCATCATTACCCCAGTTCTACTTCACCTTCTGCGATTTTTCAAACGACCTTCCGGCGCGCCGGAAGCGTTCGCCAGAGCTATCGAAGCTTCGTTGAAACCGATAGATCTCGAAACTAGCGCGAAAAAATACGTCGGATATCGCCAACTGGCACGATATCCGAGTGCAACGACGGGGTGATCGTGAAAGTAGCCGGGTTTTATCTCGATTCGAATAAACATAATATCCTTGACCCGTCAAACAGCAGGAGACGGAATAACGTGGCGGAAGGTGGAGGAAACGCTCGTCGATTTCTCGCTCGGAGCCGACTAAAAATAAGCTATGCCAACGTAGAAAGAAAAAAAAAAAAACGGCCCGAGAGAAATTCCAAGGCGACGAGTTTTCGATAAGACGCTAATCGATTCGCTAATCGTCCCGGCAAAAAATCACTCGACCACCCTCGAGGATACGAGAACGATATGGACATGGCGTCGCGAGGCTTTAATCCTGCTCGACCGGACCGGCGGTCGAGTGATGCATTCAATTTCGCAGAATCTGAATTAAAGAGAGAATTTATCGCTCGGCTCGATCCGACCGAGACACGGTGAACGGAGGACTGAGTAATCGCGACACAATTTGCCAAACGGAAGGACTCCGTGGCGCTGCGCTGCGACGTGGGCAGCGATTTCTAATCGCAACGACCGATCGGAATTGTCTCGGTATCCTAGATCCGACCGGTGATAGGGGGTACAGTTTGACGGGAATGGGAAATTTGGGGAAAAGTTCGGCGGTACAGCAAAAATTCTTGAGACTTTAACTCTTTGAGGACTGCGGGCGCGTATATGTGGCCTGAGGAAAAATTTATATGTTGTTTACTGGCGCATGCGCACACGGTTAGAGGTAAAAAATTGAAATACAACCGTTGAAGTATGATTTCGCAGATAGTAATTTGTAACTTTTGTACATTAGTCCGTTGCACTTGGATGTCCCATCCGAGGGGACATCGTAACTCTAGCATATCACTCGGTTGTTCCCTCTGAAGGGACATCGAAGTGCAAAGGGTTAATGCATACAAGTTAAAAGTTACTATTTGCGTAATTACAAGTCTCCGCCTGGAAGTTTTCCCTAGCTCTGCTAAAATTGTGGGAAGATTGAGAGCTTAAGGAAGATCAGGACTTTCAATTAAAAATTCTGAGTTAAATTCTCTGCCTAGAAGATTATTCTGGTACCGCTAAAATTCTGGGAAGATTGCGAGTTTAGCGAATAACAAAAGGAGGAATTTCAATTGACGAATCTCAGTTGAAAGCTACGTCTCCAAAGATAGACATAGCACGGAGGAATTCCTTTGTCTCATCAGCCTTGCAGATTCAGTCCGCTCCCCGGTCAAAGTATTTATTTTTATTATGCTCAACTAAATTCAAAATTTCAAAAAAATTCCCTCCAACAATAAAAACTCAGAATCAACCAGAAACCTATCATCCGTAGACTATCACCTCGTCCAAAGCCGCAGAAAAATCGATGGAAATAGAAGCCAAGCGCCACGGAGCGACGAAGTGTTGCAAAAGCAGGCGATCTGGAATGGCAACAATTCCCGACAGATAAATCCTCGATGAAAAGCGGAGATCGGTTGGCAAAGTTTGCAGAGGGTCGAGACACGTGCCGGGTCTTAGCCGCAAACGTAAGGCCTGGCTACCCACGTTATTGGAGACGCAGAAAATCGAGGAATGTGCATGTCTGTGCATTATCGCGCAGCCCACTGCCTCCGGCCGAATGCGAGAAACGTACCGGTCGATGTGTGTACACTCTACCTACATAGGTTCACGTGCATACACGCATATCTGCTTGCACATATTACAAGGGCGTAGCCGCAAAACGCTCCGTACGAGAGTTCGTTTCGCTTTGCCTCCTATTAGACAAAGCGAACAATGCGGCCGTCGACTCCGATCGACTCTGTTTCGAGTCACCGAGTGGTCTTTGTGTTTCCGATGAAATTTCGCGGGGGAATTGCACTCTGATTTGACTGCCGGGACTCTTTTTTCGCGGAATTGGAGCGGTGCTTTGAAATTTTTGGTTTAACTCCTTGCCGTACGATTTATTTTGTGACTGCTTCCGGAATAATTCAGAATTAAATTGGTAAAATAAAAATTGATCAGGAATTCTTGATATATCGTATAATTTAATAATATTAATAATATTATTAATAATAATATTAATATTATAGAAATAATTTTGTCTTGTCGCGTCTCCGGGATATTTTTAATTTGATACGTTTTGCAAAACTTGAAAATTTGCTATCTTTGCACGTCACGAGTGCCACTCGTTACTGTACGGAAAGGAGTTGAAATTCAGGCACGCATGCGCATTGTTTCTTTAAATACGCGAAACACTAACACTCTTTTCCACCTTTAAGTGAAATTTACAGCAGAAAATTAACAAAAGTATCATCCGACAATCTATGTAGCCGCAGGATTACTCGCGGGACGTTTCCTGCTAAAAAATCAGGAAAGACACCGACACGAGGCTGCTCAAAGTGGGCCTTAATCGCCCGAGTTTCGGGCAGGATCGGAAGTGAGAGATGGCGGAGGATAAGAGACGAACCAAACCTCCTATCGACGAGGCTCACGGCGATTTCGATGACCGCGAACGCGATAGGGTTAAACCGTAGGAAAAAAGAGCTCGCATTTATCGCTCGAAAAAGTGATATCTGGCGTTCCAGACATTTTTCCGATAACTACCAACCTCCGGCACCGTTTCCCCGCGAGAGGAACGTGTTCTACGCGCCTGCACTTCATATACGCATACGTATCCACACTGCGGACTGTCGTGCAAGAGTTGCTCGACCGGCGCATTCTTTTTGTTCCTCCCCGTCGTCCCGCGCCTCTCTTTCTCCTTTCCGTCTTTCTTCGGCCCTCACCGTCTCACCGGCTCTCTCTCTACGGCTCTCTCCGTCTCTCCGGCTCTCTCCTCCTCTCCGGCTCTCTCCTCGGCAGGAGAGAGTGCACGAGAGCGAAAGGCTTCTCGGAGAAGGAGAAAGAGAACGAGAGAGAAGGAGACGAAGAATCCGTGCGGGGGAGAGGAATAAAAGTACCGGCAACCCTCGTAGGGCCCCTCTCCTTCCACCGGGCCCTCTTGACACACGGAGCGCGTGTCATATCCCACGTAAGTGAGCGAACAGCGCAAACACAACCGCGAACCTACGGGAGAGACACGTACTGCCATAAGCCACGTCCCGCGTAATTGACACGACTTTCTCTCGGAAGCTCGATATCGTCGAGCCCACCCGGCAAAAGGTGGCTTCGCGATCGCACGCTGGACCCGCGGCGATTTATCGCGGACCCCCGAGAGAGTCGCGAGGAGAGGTTGGACTTGGATCGAAGGAGAAAGAGAGAGGGAGAGGTGGAATCGAGAAATTAAGCAGATAAAACGACCGGCTGCCATTTAGTCCCGATTAGGAGGTCAATTGCGGCCACTCGCGTGCTCTGCTGCCGATCGAAATTAAGTGGAGCTAAGCTAACCGGGGACTGATGGTATTCGAAAGGGGGAAGAGGTGTTTTTTGGTTGTTGCGAGCAGGATTTTATCGTTTGAGTGGTATTTTTGAGATGGATGTACCTGAAGAAAGTAGGAGGAGAGTCGACAGAATATTCAATACGGAGATGTTACATTTTTGGGGATTTTGCGAACGCCATGTTGGTCCCAGACTGGAGAACGATAAAGAACACTCGGATAAGACAATTTCAATAAACAGTGCAAAGATCTAATCACCATACGGATCGTTGAAGGCTGAATTCGGAAAGATAAAGTCCAATTATCGTCGATTAAATGTGGGGCCTCGTTTGCGCGCAGGTGGGGGAAGGGCCGCGTGGAGAGGAATGAAGAAATCAGTCGATACGAAACGATATTACGTACCCGTAAGTCCCGTTTATCTCGAATCACGGAAGCTTTACGGGGGCCTGGCAGTTCGTCGAGATTTTATGTATCGACGAGAATGTTTCCGTTAAAAAATGGGCCCCGTGCCGGTGCGCGCCTCATGCCCATAAGACGGCACGTAAAGTCCCTCGCGTAACCGGTAGCATCGGCGGTCCTCTTTCAATTAATAACGTGATCATAGGTTGTTAGAGGTTCCTTCGCCAGACAATCCCCACCTCGTCCTCTCTCTCTCTCTCGCTCTCTTCGTTCTCTCCTCCTCTCGCGCTCCTCTCCACCCCCAAGGCCCCCTTCCACCCCGTTCCCTTTTCTCTCGTTATTCTACTTCCACGCACGTCACACCACTTACCCTGCGCCACCTTTTTTTCGCCGTTCTCATCGCCATCCCTTCCCCTCCCTGGGCCCTGGGCCCTTCCCTCCTGTCCTCCGCGCACGCGGATCAACCGTCCAACCTTTTCTTCCTTTTCCTACCTCGCGTCCTTCCTCGTCTTTTACCTTTTTCCTCTCCTCCACCTTCGATGCTGCCCTTCTCCATTCGAATTCAGTCCGGCGATATGTGCATTAGAGCCCTGCGAGATTATGACTCGATGCATCTCACTTTTTGCACTTCGACCGTCTTCCGTTCACGTCCATTTTGCGGAAGCGATCGGATTAATTAAACGGCGAGGTGAGAAGGTTTCTTTGGCCGATGATTCTTCGAGGTGGCAAGAGTCACGGGGAGTATGGGTGGGTTTTATGGGGTCGAGAGGGTGGGTATTTTTACTTCACGATGGAATTAATCGAGTTTAAGCGTGGATCTATGGATGTTAAATTTGTTTATCACGTTGATGGTCACCGGTGACCGGCGGTGTTGACTCTTCGAGGCACGGCGGGATTAAAAGTGTCTTTTTGACGCGTGAATATGCATGCTGGAATATTTTTTGTCCCATCTTGAAAATTTGTATTATTGTGTAACTTTGTTTAATCAAAGAAAAATGTGTGTGCAACATGCGTCATTTTATTTTTTAAAGTCCCGTGCCTCAATGATTCAGAATTAAATCGCTAAAATAAAAATTCGTCGGTGATTCTTCATACGTCGTAAGATTCAACGTGATATTAATATTATAGAAATAATTTTGTATTGATATAAAATTTCGTATGTAAATATTACGAAACTTGGAAATTTTCTCTTCCGTTTACCGCGGTACGAGTGTAACTCGTTATTGTAGGCTAAGGGGTTAAATATATTAAATAAGTACTTTAAAAAAGAAGGTTCAAGCGGCAGAAAAGCTGTTTTTTAAGTAATTTGTACGTTATAAGATATATTTATAATATCTATTGTACTGTATCTCTATACAGTTAAAAAAAAGGTCAATTTTGCGGCTTCCGGAGATCTAGGGTCGATCGATTGGGTGGTCGATTGATGGAGGTGGCAGGATATTGGAGAATTCCTACTTGAAAATGGGATTAATAGATTATAAGGAGTGATCAAGAGAGTTTTGATAGTAGATTATCCCTATTGTCGATATTCCAACTGGATTAGAGGATAGAGAGAAGACTGCATTCCATCCGAAGTCGATGGATCGAGGAGTGAAGTTGGAGTTGATATTTCGCGAGGCCGAGAGACAGATTTTCGGGTTTCGCTATGACGTTTACTTATCGCTCCGAGGCTACGGGTATTCATTACTCTTCGTTTGAGCGGTATTGTAATATAATTTTAACGAATCCTGCGAAGGTACGAAATAAAAATAAGAGTCAGTCAGTATTTTGAAAAGGATGATCCATCACGTCGCTCTGACGGATCTTGCACAAAGAACATCTGCCTAACCGACGTTTCTCTCCGCGCCAAAAAGAGATGGAAAAGAGAGAAGGATAGAAGAGAGAGAGAGAGAGAGAGAATCAGCGAAGGAGAGCGTCGCTAAATTAGGATTTAGCGCGGATGCTGGACGTACCTCCGAAAAAAAAAAAATTCTCCCGCATTATCATGATAATACGGGAACGTATAAATTCAATACCCTCGTATTCCGGGGTAAACGAAAGCGTACACCGTGGAATGCCAAAATTCCCTTTCGTCTTATTTCCTCTCGTCCATCGATTTTGCTCTCTGAGCGTTGCTCCAGTCGATCGAGATCTCGGGCCCTCTTAATCCCGAGGCGCGTACCGTGGATATTTTATAACCGGTCGAATATTTAACTTCGCGTTCTTCTCTCTCGTAAAGCGAAATTATTTCTCTGCCGTGTGTGTCCTGCAAAATTTCCGAGCGCTTCGATCACTCGTTTGTTCCGCTGGAGAACACTTTTCTTGGACTGGTACACAATTTTTTCCAAAAATTCTCCAAATTTATATGAGAGTCATAGAATAGATATTCTACGTCCATCTTATAAAACATAAATTGCCGAATCAATCAAGTTTTCCACCTCTTAATTCCCCTTTTTTCAAAATTCTTATTTAGTATTTTTAAATATGATAGATTTAACGCCGGTAGTTCTAGTGTTAATTGGCGTGTTCGTTGTCTTATTCTACTTAGCCTAGGAATTTAGTTTGGAGGCTTGAATATTTAATTTCACGTTGCGAAGCACCGATTTAACCCTTTTGATGCCACTGGGACATATATAACCCACAGAAAGTTTATTTGACAATTTTTTGGCAATTTCGCAATTTTTTATCACTTTGTGGGAATTTAAAAAGCCTCGATTAAAGCCTGATTCTGATCTTCTGCGAAAATGGTAGCGAAAGGGTTGAAATAGTAGAGTTACTCCTACATCTATTAATGTAATTAATGAATTTAATTAAAAATTGCGTGAAATGGGATAAATGAAGCCAATCAGAGATAAAGACGTGGAAAATTGATACGTGCAACGCTCGTGTTTTCCAATAAAGGGGTGAATACCGCACGTTACAAATTCCCAGGAGATATTTTAGGAATAACTATGGGAGTTATTGCAAAATAATGGGTATTTTGTGGTTTACGGTACTAATTTAATTACACTCTAGTCAATAACTCGTTGAGACTCTATAGATTGCCTTGAATCGCGTATTTATCGTTTGCAATCCACTTCATACATTACACATCGATAAATTCCAAAGGGGTGCTCAAGAAACACCCCACTCACCCTTCAATCTCCCTTCCAGCAACGACTTATTCATCGGAAACCATCCAGGAAACAATATCCTTCAGATTACATAAACCATCAAGGACCTCGAGTCCGCGAACTTCATCCCTTCCACTCGACACCCTGAATTCCACCCAGATATCTCCACGACCCCCAATAATTTATGTACCCCGCAAAGCTGTACACAAACGAAACGAAATTTACATACCAACCATCTCAAAGTCACCTCATCGGACTTCCATCCCACCCGATACTTTACCCCATAGTCATTTAAATCTCTCCACCCCAACGATCAAAGAAAAAAAAATACCCCGACATCCTCGAAAAAATTGCCACTTGTTTCTACACGCGTTGACTCGTGTTCGAGATAACATCCCGGAGTTGCGTCAAAGGAGACAAACGGCATTCCGATCCGTTCCCACTATGAGCGACGAAAAACCATCGGCCCCATAGACAATCCCCACTCCACGGTGGGCACGATGGTCGAAAGTAGAAGAGGATAAAGTACCGATTCCTTCACGGCCATTTTCCGTGACATATTCCCCTCGTAACGGACACTTAACCCGCAAGTTGCGGTCGCCCGTAACATCTCACACGGGGCCCCGTGGTATAAATTCAATACCCCATGGGTATGTTCGGGTACCGACGCGAAAAGTCCACCGTACCGAGTGGCCAGGGGTAGAAAAACAAAGCGAGGCCACGGATCGATCTTTCAGGGAGGCACTGACCGCAGTGAAAACTTGGATGGCTTCTCCCGATGGTGCATCGTGCCCCCTTCCTTCGTCCTCGTCTCCTCTTTCGTTTTTTAATTGCTGGCCCCCCTCTCCCTCCCGCCTTTCTCTCCTGCGCGTCTTTCTCTGTTGTCTCTCCTTTCTTTCTCTCTGGATGCTCCCTCTCGCTTAGATCTGTTTCTTTGTTGCCTCTCTGTCTTGCCACCCTTTATTTCTTACCTTTCTCTCCCTTAGATTTCTTTCTCCCTTAGATCTCTTTCTGTGTTACGTCTCTCTCGCTCTTATCTCCCTCTATTTCTTACCTTTCTCTCCCTTAGCCCTCTTTCTCCCTTAGATTTTTTTTCTGGTACCTCTCACTCTCTCTTACCTATCTTTCTCCGATACCTCTGCCTTGCTCCCCTGCCTCTCTCTCTCTCTCGATCGCCTCTCTTTCTCTCTTACGTCCCTTTCTCCCTCTGTCTTTGGCCGGTATAAAAAAGAGGCAACTGCTGGTCGCAGTATCCCATATGCGCACACCTCGGCAAGGTGCATCGTCCTTAGACGAGTCTCCTGTGACGGGTCTTCAAGGTGAAACGGATGCAACGAGGGCCCCGTCGCCTTTGACGTTTTCATGATCGATCGGATACCGTTTCCACGTGTGCCGGAGGGCCATCGGGACCGATTCCTTCGATTGGACGGTGGCCGAATCGAAGGATCGACGGGGTAGAGGTCCATCGAATTCGAGCAAAACCCGTGGGAATGTCCGGACGATGGTAGCAGCTAGGGGATAGGGTCTCCGCTGCGTTCATTCGCATCGATGCACCTCGATGGCTACTCGAATTTCGTAATTTACCGTGTTTACCGTGTCGTCGATGGGTGATATTAAATTAGTATGTTTATCACGGGGCTGAACGTCGCAGGGAAATTTAGCGTCGCCATTCGCGAGTTAATCGTACGGTAACTCGATACGTCTTGCGTATGCTATTATCCGTGTGTGGGGGGTACTCGCAGTCGAATGGAGCGAAGAGGGAAGAGGGAAACGGGGAAAAAGCAGAGGGAGGAAGAGTGAACATGTAGATACGGGAAGAGAGCAAAGTTGAGAGAGAGAAAGAGCGGAAAATTTGAGAAAGTAGAGAGACTAACGAAGGAGACAAAGGGAGAAAAGTACAGACAGAAAGAGGGCAAATTGGAGAGGGAGGAACAGCGAAAAAGTAAGGAGAGGAAGAAATCGAATTGGAGAAAGAGGGTAGCTTTAAAAAACTTCAGAGAGTGAGAAAGTGGAAGGACCGAACGTAGGAGAGGAAAAGAGCAAAGTAAAGTCAGAAGAGTGAACAAGTAAAGAGATAAAGAGGGCAAATTGGAGAGGGAGGAAGAGCGAAAAAGTAAAGAGAGGAAGAAATCGAATTGGAGAAAGAGGGTAACTTTGAAAAACTTCAGAGAGTGAGAAAGTGGAAGGACCGAACGTAGGAGAGGAAAAGAGCAAAGTAAAGTCAGAAGAGTGAACAAGTAAAGAGAGAAAGAGGGCAAATTAGAGAGAAGAACAGCGAAAAAGTAAAAAGAGGAAGAAATCAAATTGGAAAAAGAGGCAACTGAAAGAAACTTGAGAGAGTGAGAAAGTAGAAGCACCATACGAAGGAGAGAAAGAGAGCAAAGTAAAGTCAGAAGAGTGAACAAGTAAAGAGAGAAAGAGGGCAAACTAGAGAGGGAGAAACAGCGACAAAGTAAAGAGAGGAAGAAATCAAATTGCAGAAAGAGCGAACTGCGAAAGACTTGAGAGAGCGAGAAAGTAGAAAGACCAAGCGAAGGAGAGAAAGAGAGCAGAGGAAATGCAGGAGAGAACAAGTAAAGAAGGACTGACGAAAAAGAGCGACGAGGAGAGAAAGGCAGAGTATAGGCAAATCTGCGGCCACAGAGGCACAGAAGGAACGTGCGGCTGTACAGTTAGACGATTCGCGTAGAAATCCTTTCATGACAGTGGCAGCATGCGAAAAGCGCGCGTATACTAACTAACATATCACTCGTAATAAAGATACGTACAAGCAGCACGGTGTAACTGGCCGTGGTGGGTTACATAAGAGAGGCTGCGATCTGGAGCCGTTGGTGCATAAAGAATGCTCATTAATACGCGTTACGTTGTTGTTCCACGATGATCGTAGTATTTTATTGCGCTCGTGCGGCCACCGCCGTCCCGCGCCGTTTAATTTCTGCCCGATGGAAAATTATGAACGAAAATCCTCGCCGGCACGGGCTCCACGTTATTAATGGCCGAAGATCAAGGACGCGGATATTGCTGATTATATTTACTTTTATCGGAATTGCAAATGCTTTCGCGGACTGCCGGTTAATTTTCTCGCCAAATTACGGCACACTTTTGCCCCCATCGGGACGAAGACGACGGTGGAAATTCCAAGGGTCTTTCGAGATTTCATGGAACCTTCTATTAATATGGGAGATACGTTTTTTTTCGGGGACTGTTTGACTTTCAGGGTTATCTTCCAAGCTTTTCGTAGATACGGAACTAAGTACCGGTTAACCGTCCAAGTACTCATAAGGCCGAGGTATTTTTCTAGAGAACCGTTTCACTTTCTCTGTTATCTTTCAAGATTTTCTTAAATACTGAGCTAAACGCTCTCTAACTCTTCGACCTCCTACAACGCTGAAGATAACTTCCTCGGGAACGACTTCACTTTCACCGTTACCTTTCAGATTTCCTTTACGTAAAACCCTTTTATTTGTCAACCTCTGCACCCCTGCGAGACAATCTGGATTAATTCTGGCAATCTTTATCACGGTGAACGCCATGGGGGTCATCGGTGACCGGCGCTATTAACACTACAACTACCAAACCAGTCAAAATGACTGGTGCACAATTTTATAAAAAAATTCTCAAAGTTTATAAGAGAGACATAGGAGAAATATTCTACGCCCTACTCAAAAAACATAAATGACCGAATTGACTATCTTTCCTGCCTCTTGATTCCTCTTTTCTCGAAGTATTTATTTAATATATTGAAATATAATAGATTTAACGCCGGTAGTTCTAGTGTTAAATAAATGAAATTTCATGACTTCCAAGTTGCAATATTTTCGAATTTTCGAATGCATTCAATATTCAAGTATCGGCATTAACACTAAACCTACCAAGCCGGTCAAAATGACCGCAATTTTTTCTAAAAATTCCCTAAATTGATCGGGGAGCCATGAAATAAATATTTCACTTCTATATTATAAAATCTAAGTTAACTAATCATCTTTTCCACCTCTTGATTTCTCCTTTTCCAAAGTACTTATTCACTATATCTAAATCTTAGTCGATGTAACGTCGGTAGTTCAAAAAAAATAGTCGGTCGTCGATAGTGTTAAAAAAAAGTATGAAATTAAAAATATTAGTAGGTCACGATACGCTAAAATTATTTCTATGCTATCAATACTGCCTTAAGTTATACGCTGCGTCAGAAATCAGCGATAGATCGTTATTTCTGCAATTAATTCTGAGTTATCGCGCACTCACAAAACAAATCGCACGGCAAGGGGTTAAGAAAGATATCGAACCAAGCACTTCGACAATATTCTCGAAAATTAGCAACCCCTCGATCGCCCCGTACAAACTCCACCGTACATCCTCTTGCCCCCCTTAAAAAATAGCCGCGATCCCGCAGCAAGGACACGGTCATAATTCACGTTTCGATATTCATCCCGAGTCCGTTTTCTCCCCTCAATTATTTCTTTTTCTGCGTTACCTCCTCCGCGTGCCCTCCGCGGCGAAGGTATGCTCCTCCCGCGCTCGATGCGACAGAAAGCATAATAAATGATCGAAGGACAAGTTAACTCGAACGTAAGCGCAACTATTCATCGGCAAGGGCCAAGTTGACGTAGACATATCTACGGCGAAGCCACGAGCCATCGGATGGTGGACGGTGTCGTGGTACGAGGAAACAAAGCTATTAGTCGTAAGCACCATAGATATATATCTTATTGTCTCCAGCCGCTAGACGGAATTGCACCGTACCCTTTAACTTCACCGTGGCCTATGGGGCCTATGGGAATATCCGTCGGAGGGAACGTTATTAAACCGGACCCCTCGCGCAGGACGGGCCCCGATCGGTGAAAGGGACGGCTGCGAGATGCAAATCTAAGACCAACGGAACCTTTTTACGCGGAGGAAAACCAGTCTCGAGTGTCTCCAAATTTATAATCTTTTAAAAGTTCGCCGTTGCGACACCGCTGCGGTTTCCGACGATCTTCAGCCGCTTGGAGGAGATTATTTAAAGTGCTGATCTCGATCTTCCCTAAATTGGTCGATAGAAAATTCGACTGGTTGTTTGAAATAGACTTTACGATTTTTCTTCGGACCGGAAGTAGACCGGGGACCACAGTTTGGGAGGCAATGTTCCGGCAGATAGTTTCCGTTCGGATTAGAAACGATGAGTGTCCGCAGCCGGAGAACGGATTTTCTCAATAATTGGAAAAACTTGCAATCGATTTTAGCCAATAGGCGCGTCTACCTCGACAGGGCAGAGTAGGAGGAAAAACGGGGGGCATCTTTTAGTAGATATATATCTTATTGTCTCCAGTGGTTACACGGAATTCCGTACCCTCAGAGTCCACCTCATCGTCGTCGTCATCTCGGTCGTCCTCCTCGTCCCGATCGTCGTCGTCGTCGTGGCCTATGGGGGCCCCCACGAAGACACGTTATTAATCGAGCGATGTCAGTGGTTCGACCCCTCATAGAGAACCCATAGGACCCCGTTCGGTAAAGGGGACAGGGAGGGGGGCAGGGAGGAGGGCTCGAACGAGGCCCGAGTATCGGCTCGAGGCTGAAGAAGGAAGGCGGTGGACTCGCGGAGCGTGGAAGCACGGCATCGAGCTGAGAGAGAGAGAGAGAGAGGAGAGAGGCTGTCGAAGAGAGAGGCCGTCGAAGAGAGAGGCCGCCGAAGAGAGAAAGAGAGATGGCTGAAAAGAGAGTGGGAGAAAGATAGGCGAGGAGAGAGCCAAAGTCGAAGGAGAAAGAGAGCGCAGGGTGGAGAGGGGGCGTGGGGCCCTCGAAGAGCAAGGGGGGAAACAGAAGAATGGGACTCACTTCGTGCATGACCCAAAGAAACCCCCGCTGAGCGACTCGATCCGATCCGCTGATCCCCGACCGCGCTGACGCAGATACCATCTTTCCTTGCACTCCGAATGCTCTCCGGGCGTTTCTTGCCGCCCATATACCTCGCTCCTCTCCTCTCCTCTCGTCTCTCCTCTCCTCTCTTCTCTCTTCCCTCCCCTCCCCGTCCCCTCGTCCCTCGCCAGCGAGCAAAGAAGAGGGAATATTCTATCCGAGACAGCTATATGACCGCACTGATTTGTCTGCTTATTGTTGCCGTTGCCGTCTCCTTGTTCTCCGATCGTGACGATGACGCGACCGGCCGCGGACATTCTTCCCGCGAATTTCGCCTTTCTTCTTTTGCATAATACGGTCAACGACGAACGGAGAGAAAAGGGGAGAGAGAGAGTCTCCTTCTCGACGTTCATCCCCGTTTTGTCCGAGGCAACGCTCTTCCGTCGTCTCGAGCTCGTCCACTTGACCGGGTCTCGTTTTGCAGCGAGTCCTCAATTTTAGTGGACGTGGATTCTTAGAGGCAAATTGGAAGTCAATTTGCACCGGTGAAATTTATTTTCGATGGTACGAGATGGTTATATACGCTGGGTTGGACGAGAAACCGCGTCCAGAGTATTTTTATCAGGACTATTCCAGTTACGCGGTTTTTCAACTTGCAGGGAGATCGGTGGAGGGAATTAATCGCGAAGTTAACGACCTACTGTGTTGTAATTATCATCCCCTTACGTAATTGGTTGGGACTCTCGGTCAGTATTCACCAATAGGAGGATTTGTACGATAGGTCTTTGTCGAATCAGGTTCGACGAAAACAAGTCGAAGGACGATAAACCTTATCAATTCCATCGTGTCGAATCTCCACGAATCTACCCGGTGGCATATGCCACTGCGTGAACCGTGGACGTCGAGGACGCTATTAACGACACGGCAAGGCCCAATAATCACCGGCGAGCCTGGGCCCACCTTCCTCCTCCCTGGTCCTCGACTTTGCATAAATTTACCTCCAACATTTTCGTCTTCCCGTGAAACTCGCCGGTAGCCGTTGGTGTTCCTCGGTCGTTTCGATTTTTAACGATTACAGCGATGGCCCTCGTGTCTCGCGGCTCGATTTATTGCCAATTCTCGATAGAGACTTGCGTCACCCGAGGATGGCTTCGAGAGGAAGAAAACAAGACACCGTGCCATAAGTCGCGCGACTGGAAATTTATTAAATATCCGAATAACTCGATTCATGGGAATACATTATAAAAATGTCCAACGGTGATATCGTCGAGATATCGGAGATATCTGCGAAAACGATTTCATCGGAGAGGAGCGGAAATTGGCGAATGGAGAACGCGCACTAGTTCCCCGGCGTCGACTTGATTTGAGGCTACCGGTTTGTTGAATATCCAAGTCTTTTGCTATGAAAATCCGCAATAGAAATTTTCTACGGTGATACTATCGAGATATTAGCAATATTTACCGATTATTAGGATTTTATTTGAAGACCGGCGGAAATTGTCGAGTGGAGAACGCGCCTCTGGTTCCAACTTGACGCAGGGCTACTAGTTTGTTGAATATCCGAGTCTTTTGCTATGGAAATGCGTTATAAAAAATTTCCTACGGTGATACTATCGAGATTATAGCAATATTTACCGATTATTAGGATTTTATTTGAAAACCAGAGGAAATTTTCGAGTGGAGAACGCGCCTCTGGTTCCAACTTGACGCAGAGCTACCAGTTTGTTAAATTTCCGAGTCTTTTGCTATGAAAATCCGCAATAGAAATTTTCTACGGTGATACTATCGAGATATTAGCAATATTTACCGATTATTAGGATTTTATTTGAAGACCGGCGGAAATTGTCGAGTGGAGAACGCGCCTCTGGTTCCAACTTGACGCAGGGCTACCAGTTTGTTAAATTTCCGAGTCTTTTGCTATGGAAATCCGTTATAAAAATTTTCTACGGTGATACTATCGAGATTACAGCACTATTTACCGATTATTAGACTTTATTTGAAGACCAGCGGAAATTGTCGAGTGGAGAACGCGCACGAGTCCTCCGGTTTCGACGTGACGCACGACGTTGACTTTTGTTTCGTCATCGCGAAGCTCTGCTCCAGGTGGAGGCACGCCTAGCTTCGAGAGCAATAATCGATGGCACGTACTTTATCAATGACGAGGGGAGTCCAACTAATTACTAGGAAGATCGATGCGTTTCAGCGGCGATTGTGTAAGACCAACTGAAAACTGTTGGTGTACTTTCGTATTTAGTTTGTAGAGGTACAACGTAGCGGAGAGATTTCTGAAGAGGCGAGACGATCGGAGAAACGACGGAATTTTTCTAACATCTGTTTCTTCGTCGAGGGAATCGCGGCAGTTGAAAGTATTTGTTTTCGAGAAATTAACTTTATCCTTTTGCTCTGAAATGTAAATACAATTTGGCATTGCATCTCTTGCATGTTAAATAAGAGTAGGGATAAAGATATATTTAGAAATTTAACGAGGAAGAAATATTTATAGCTAGGCTTAAGTTCTTTAAGAATCCCTTTCGTTTCGCGATCATCTTCCTTTATCTTAAATACCAAGCTAAAATTTTACATCACCCAGGCATATATTTTTATTTAAGCCGCCAAAAGGACAAAGGATTGTTCACCAGCTATTTTCGCCGGTACTCTGATAATCGCTGAGGTGTGAGAGTCCATTCTAGAAAATGGTACCAGCGCAATTTTCTGAGATTCCTTGGACGACAGTTCCTCGGACGTATTACGCTCGTAGGAGAGAGAATTTCCTACTGCCTTCCATATTTAGGGCCAGTTTATATGGCTTGGAAGATGCGAAAGGAAGTGGAATTAGAGGCAGACGCGAAGGTGACGTGGGAGCGGCGTGGAAGTGAACTTTATACTATTAGTTTAAGCCGGGAAAATACGAAATAAAGAAAGAAACAAGTAAAAAAATAGTATTAATATTCTAAACAATTGCTATCGATAAAAGTAGAATAACCGGCGAAATCTATACAAAAAGAAACAGGTAGAAAAATAATATAAATATTTTAAACAACTGCTATCGATAAAAGTGTAATAACCGGTGAAATCTGTAGAAGAAGAAACAGGTAGAAAAATAATATAAATATTTTAAACAACTGCTATCGATAAAAGTGTAATAACTAGTGACATCTATAGAAAAATAAACAGGTAGAAAAATAATATAAATATTTTAAGCAACTGCTATCGATAAAAGTGTAATAACCAGTGAAATCTATAGAAGAAGAAACAGGTAGAAAAATAATACAAATATTTTAAACGACTGCTATCAACAAAAATAGAGTAACCGATGAATCTATAAAAAAAGAAACACATAGAAAAATAATGCAAATATTTTAAACGACTGCAATCGATAAAAGTGTAATAACCGGTGAAATCTATTGAAAAAGTAACAGGTAGAAAAAGAATATAAATATTTTATCCAACTGCTATCGATAAAGGTAGAATAACCGGTGAAGTCTAACAGAAGTATCGGTGTTAAACGTAACGAAGCTTCAACGAAACAGCGCTCGCTGAGGACGAACAAGTACGATACCGATCGTAGATATACGTTTGGTATCTCGACGGACGTGTTAAACCGATAGATTCTCTCTGTCCTCCCTTTTGTTTCGATACATTGGCTCCTGGTGGTCACATAAACCTTGGCCGCTGTGACGTGACTGAGATTTTAATGAAATGAGACATGCACGAGCCGGATCGAAAAACTGACTTTCTCACGATTCTTCGCATGCATACCGTGACTTCGCCGCAACAACGGGGACCATAGGTTTATATTGATTACACGCATAATTGTATCCTGGCGCTAACAAACACCAACGAGATTCCACCGTCGATTAATCCCTGACTATATTAATCGAGGCTGAGAAGCATCGCCTTTTTTTTTATGAAATATAATCTAACAAGAATACTAATTTCTATTCTCTACATCGTCAATTTTTATGCTCGTTGCATTTTACGGGGATAAAGTCAGAAACTTAGCATAATATTAAGTAATTAGAACAAAGATCAATCAATAATAATTATTAACCCTTTGCCTTACAACAACAAGTGACACTCGTGGTGCGCTTGGTGGAACAGAAAATTTTCAAGCTTCTCAAAAATTATCAAATTGAAAATGTCAGTGGAACACGATACGATAATATTATTCCTATGTTATTAATATTAATTTAAATTCTAAGATATATCAGGAATCACTGACATATTTTTCTTCTAGCAATTTAATTTTCAACTATTGCAGAGGCAGTCACAAAAGAAATCGTAGGGCAAGGGGTTAACACGTTAAGCACGAGTGTACAGCATATTTTTTTTTACAAAGGACTGCAAACTATTTTGGCAGTGTATCATCTGCAAAAATTTATAACAAATAATTTACATAGTTTCAAACATTTAATTCCAGTTTTATCAATTTTTAGTTAGTTAAATTATGTTTAAAATATGTTTATACCTCATCTTCTTTAAGTAAGATAG
This sequence comes from Cerceris ruficornis, assembly GCA_963989415.1. Lineage (NCBI taxonomy): Eukaryota > Metazoa > Arthropoda > Insecta > Hymenoptera > Crabronidae > Cerceris > Cerceris ruficornis. The sequence continues at coordinate 16,182,245 of OZ022526.1, read as the reverse complement.
TGTTAAGATAGATAAAAAAAGAGTAATCACGTATTAAAATTGCTATTTTTGTATTGAAATTACTGTCTCTGAAACCTCCAAACTCCCCGAATTCTTTCAAATTATATAAAATTCCGACGGTACATCAAAGTTTGAATACAGACTCCGCAGAATTAAGTGAAAAACTCTATCCAAATTCTCCAGAAAAATATTGAAAATCCAATCTACTCCCGGTGAAATAATATAATCGCCCTGGAAGAGCTGAAAGAAGCGAAGCACCAATCAATTTTCCAAAGCGCGTTAAACTCCGGCGATTACCTCCGGGGCCGCTGAAGAACGTAGAAACCGGACATCGTTCAGCGCTTGATTGATTTTCACTTCTCAAACGCATCTCTTCCGTTAACATAATGAGTTATAATTAAAGCCGATTCTAAGGCACGAACGTAAATTTTTAATTACAGGTTCGAGTGACGGTTCTCGACAAGAATGACGTGGCACCGACTTGGGGCAGCGGCACCTGGAAATTCAAAATTTCCGAGGAGGCGCCACCGAACACCGTGGTCACGGTGTTGAAGGCTTACGACCCGGACACCATAGGGACACTCACTTACACCCTGGTACCGAATCATCGTCCGGGAGGCAGCGGGGAAAAGGACGAGCTGGAGAACGAGATCGAGAGCCAATTTAAGCTTCATCCGACGACTGGACAGCTGAAGCTTGCGGAAGCTCTTGATAGAGAGACCAAAGAAAAATACGTCCTCAAGGTTCGAGCGGACGATGGACTGCAGCATACCGATATCACGCTGACGATCCAGGTAAATGCTTGTTTGGATAATTTTTTCAACAGCGCCAACCGCTCGGTTCGCCGATGAACCGATGAATAGTCGGGGTGATTTTGAGCTAATTGAGCCGTTCAGTGCACAAATCGATTAACTCCACTTTTTGAATTTTTGTAAATATAAGTCACAAAGCAGTTGATTGAATCCTAACTTTTTATGTTTAGAATAAATTTTCGTAATTATAACGATTAACACGATTAAATGGCGAAGTTTGTTTGACCATGGAATAATAAATAATTTAATTCAGAAGTCAATCTAATTAATTCCAAGGCTATTCCACCTTATTCATTTTGTACTTCGTTAGAGGAAAGCTAAATGCGATTATATATTCTACAATATTTATTTATATTTATATTTTGAAGGGAATTTTGAAAAGGAGTGTATACTATTTCATCACGTTTCTCCGCTTTAGGTTTTATGGAGTTAATCGATTTGCGCACTGAACGACTCAATTGCTGAAATTTAGTGATTAATTGTAGCTTGAAGTATCAGCTTTCTCTGTTTGATAATTATTGAAGTCTCAGGTAGACTCGTTTCATTTTCCGTGATTCATAGTGGAGAACATTTAGATAAACTTCCGGAATTATAAGTTATCGTCGAGCTGGGTGTAATTGGCGGTACTTGGAATGAAAGAAAATATTCTGGACGTAGAGAAAATAGGTCTTGGACGAGAAGAAACTTCCGATATCTCTCGATCGTCCCAGGACTTCCTAGGAGTCCCGTTCCATCTTGATTATCCGCAAGCCCGGTAATTACTCGCGATGTAACTCGTATCGTAATCATTACGATCCTCTCCGCGCACCGTTATTCCACTGTTATTGATTATTACGAATCAATTAACAATTACGATGAATTATCATCGCGAAAATTCCCCGGACGACAAAGACGATGAAGTTTCACGTTGGTTTCCGCCGTCCTCCACGTAATTGCCAATCGAAATGGCGCGTATTCGTGTCTCTCCTTTGTGGATAAGCACGTCGATGCCGCGGATTCCATCACGAGGGAGGAGGAATTACTATTTGCGCTGGCAGGAGTCGCAGATATTAAGCAATAGGTTACAGTTATAGTAGGAAGTTCGTCGGTGACCTTTTGCCTGGTAGACGGCTCTAATGTATTATCGATTCGACCTCTCGATTGTTATTAAATATTACCATGCTGGACGAGAACAATCGGAGCTTCTAACTTTCCTGGACTTTTCGACGATTAACGTTCTTTCGGCTGCTCAACGGCGCTCGTACGTTATCGACGCGACCTCTCGATTGTTATTAAACATTGCGATGCTGGATGAGAACTTTGCAGGAGATTCCGAGGATTAACATTCCTTCAACTGGCATACTGTTCGATCTAGTATCGACTCGAGCTCTCGAAAGTTATTGATCCCTTGGCCTATAATAACGAGTGACACTCGTGATGCGGTAGATGGAATAAGAAATTTTTAAGCTCCCCAAAAAGAATGGAATTGAAAATATGAGTGGAACACAACACAGTGAAATTATTTCTGTGTTATTAACACGTTGACTGCCATGGGGGTCACCGGTGACCGGCGCTATAGAATTCAATGAAATTTCATATGACTTTTAACTTGTAACATTTACGAATTTTGTAATATATTTAATATTTTAATATTGGCGTTAAAAAGAAAAAATCCTGCTGAGTATATATCCATTTGTATCTTTGAGTTTTTTGCTTTATAAAGATATGATTTTAATAGATAAAGTTTCACTTCAGTAGAAATGATGAAACTAGCGAAAAACCGGTGGCGTTCAACGTGTTAATATTGTGTTAAATTGTAAGATATATCAGGAGTCACCGATCAGTTTTCATTTTAGCAATTTAATTCTGAATTATTGCTCGCACAGTCGCAAAAGAAATCGTAGGACAAGGGGTTAAACATTGCGATTCTGCATGAGAACTTTGCAGGAGTTTCCGAGGATTAACATTCCTTCAACTGGTAGACTGCTCGATCTATTATCGATTCGAATTCTCAATCTTTATTAAACGTTGCGATTCTGGATGAGAACTTTGCAGGAGTTTCCGAAGGTTAACATTAATCCAACTGGTAGACTGCTCGATCTATTATCGATTCGAATTCTCAATCTTTATTAAACGTTGCGATGCTGGATGGCAACTTTGCAGGAATTTTCGAGGATAGTAAACGGCACCAATGTATTTCCGCTTCGACCTCTAAGTTGCCACTAAATGTTGTCATGCTGGACGAGATCAATCGGAGCTCCTAACTCTGCAAGAGTTTTTTGGGAATAACATATTTTCGACTGAGAGGCGGCTCTGATGTACTACCGATCAGACCTCTCGATTGTTATTAAATACTGCCACGCTATTGGAGAACAATTGTAGCCTCTAACTTTGCTGGAGTTTTCCAGTAGTAACGTTCTTTCGGCTGATCGACGGCACTCGTATATTAACGACTCGACCTCTCGACTGTTATTAACGCTACGTTTACGGAATCCGTCAAATTGACGAGTTCATATTTTTTTATAAGCATTTCTCAGACATATAGAGAAACAGTACAGTAGCTATTTCACGTGTATTGTACAATACAAAAATTACTTAACCCCTTGCACTACAATTCATTTTGTAACTGCCTCTGCAATAATTGATAATTACATTGCTAAAATAAAGTTTGATCAATTATTCTTTATATATCATATAATTTAACGTAACATTAGTATTACAGAAATAATTTTATCGCGTCGCCTCTCACTAATATTTTCAATTTCATAGGTTTCAAAAAACTTGAAAGTTTCCTATCCCATTTAGGGCGTCACGAGTGTAACTCGTTATTGTAGGGCAAGGGGTTAACGAATTATCAGCTTTGCAGATTGATCCCACATTTTCCAAAGTCTTTATTTAATATATCGCAGTGTGACTGATTTCGGTCCCGTGAATCTAGTGTTAACACTAGAACTACCGGCGTTAAATCTGGTATATTTAAATATACTTTGAAAAAAGGAGAATTCAGAGGTGGAAGAGATGATCGATTCGGTAATTTATGTTTTATGAGATGGACGTAGAATATTTATTCTATGACTCTCCTATAATCTTGGAGAATTTTTAGAAAAAATGGTGTACCAGTCATTTTGACTGGTTTGGTAGTTCTAGTGTTAAACAATACTGCCTACACTGCCATCGCAGGAGCTTTCGAGTCTCAACGTTCCCTCGTCCGACAGATTGCACTTAATTATTACAAAGAAGCGGGTATTCCGCCTCTCACGTTTAACACTAGATCTACGGCCGCCGTCAAATTGACGGGTTCCGACTTTTTTAAAAAATTTTCTCAAATTGATAGAGAAGCAGTACAGTAAATATTTCACGTGTATCTCGTAATACACAAATTACTTAACTGATTGTATTTTTTACCGCTTGAGCCATCCTTTTTCAAAGTACTTATTTAATATATTTAAATATAACAGATTTACCGCCCGTAGATCTAGTGTTAAGATAGGAGAGTCAGCGGGGCCGAGAGAAGAAGCCTTTCCCCTCGGACACGACTGTTTTTAAGGTGAAAAAAGTGGCCTCTCCGAGGGAGCATTATCCTCCGACTCGTACGGCGATACACCGTGGAAACGTTGAATCTCGCGCATCCCACCTTGTAATTCATTACGCTAGTGAAGTGAAACGATTCGCGGCGATAAAAAAGACCGAGGCAGAGCAGCGAGGTTCGTCGAAAGAGAGACGGAAGAACGGTAGCCGATGGCGGAGTAAGGGACCCTTTGGAGACAATCGCAAAAATTATCCTTATGATGTGTAATGGCTGGAATTCTTTTAAGGTCCTCGCTACCCGCCGGCCGCTATTCTATCCGGGTCTCTTAAAGGCAAAAGGAATGCCAGTCCCGATCATAGCTCGGCTCTTTGGGGCTCCATGAAAGAGGCCCGCTGCCGACAGTTGCGGAATCTGCCCCTTCTGGCCCCTTGTGCTCCCCCTACTCTTCGATCCGCTGCTCGACCTTAGAAGAGTTTCTCTCTTCCGACCTCTTCTCTCCTTCCTCCACCCTCTTCGCAATCTTTCCTCTTCTTCGTCTTCTTCTTCCTTTCTCGCTCGGCATCGTCGTCATTCTCTGCTTTTTCCTTCTCCCTCGTCCTCACCCGGTCCCTCTGCTCCTTCGCCGCGTCCTCTTTCTCCTCTTCCACTTGGTCATCCCGTCTCGGCTCTCTCCCTTCGGTCTCTCCTTGTCATCCAGCGTCTCGGGGCAACCGTCACTTTTTGCAAACGTCTCCGAGCCCTCCTTAATCAAACCGTGCCCACCTCCGCTTTATTCTTTTATGCCGCCACCGCGTGTCGATCCCTCTCCCCGCCGTGGAAACCTATCCAGCGGAGTCGGCCCTCATCCCTCGCTTCTCTCCCCGTCGGCCTCGAGACAACGGGATTTGGATTTTCGGGTTAGCTTTCTCTGCCTTCGCTCCTCCTCGAATTAATCCCTCGATGATGGATCAGATCCGTATCGTTTCTGTATCTCTGAGATCGGAGACGTACGTCTTCTTCGGTTACCGCGGGATTGAAGGACGCGAGGAGTCGAGATTCCGAGTGTTTGCCGGAAATGCGGGGGGCTCCAGAGATTGGGAAGGGTTTCCTCCGCGGTGAAGGGACAGAGGGAGCTTCTGCTTGGGTCAATTGTTGGAATTCGTATTGTTATGGATTGAGTTAGGCCTAATTCTCAACTCGGAATTAATTCAATCCTGACTTAGAAACTATTCGTTTTTAGGGATTTAACCCCTTGCCCTACGATTTCTTTTGTGACTGCCTCCGCAATAGTTGAAAATTATATTGCTAAAATAAAAATATATCAGTGATTCCTGATATATTTTAGAATTTAACGCAATATTAATAACACTGAAATAATATTATCGTGTCGTGTTCCATTGATATTTTCCATTTGATCATTTTTAGAAGTTTCAAAATTTCCTGCTCCATTAACCGCATCACGAGTGTCACTCGTTGTTGTAGGGCAAAGGGTTAAATAACATTTTGTTTAAAAACTAATGGAATAGGGTAAGACTTCGTTGTACGAATATATGAAGAGGGTACGTCTTCTCTCTACGAGTGAAAGTCACAGACTGAGGTTTAAAAAGAATCAGCGACGGTCTAAGGGCCCTTTTCGGTTTTAACATAAAACAGACTGCATAGCTATACAGCTGCAACGTCTTAAATATTCGAAGAAGTAAATATACCAGCTGATTTTTGTATGTTTATAATATACTATGTTCGTAGAAACATAGAAAACCAACAGAAACTAACGCACGAAAAAATATTGATGACACTACAGGGCAGCGTTTCCCAAACTATTACAACCCGGGCCAGTATTATTTGTAAATTTTTAAAGCGGACCCCTTTTATGTAAAAACAAACTATATCATATTATTTAAAGTGTCGCCTTGAATTTTTGATAACTGAGTCACTGGGAAATCAAGTAGCTTATTTGAAGTAGATTTTACTACGATTTTTCTGCGGACCGGAAGTGCGCCGGGACCACGGCTTAAGAGACGCTGCAACAAGTGACTGTTCTCCGAAGATTCACTCAGAAGATTCATTTGGAGTATTATTCTCGTTAACACTAGAACTACCGGCGTTAAATCTCTTATATTTAAATAAATTAAATGAGTACTTTGAAACAAGGAGAATTAAGAGGTGGAAAAGTTGATCGATTTATTAATTTATATTTTATGAGATGGACGAATATCTATTCTATGACGCTTCTATAAACTTGCGCAATTTTTGGAAATAATTTTGTGACAGTAATTTTGACTGCTTTGGTAGTTCTAGGGTTAATGCCCCACTTTTTAAACAGTTTGTGCGGAATTATGTTTGATAAAGTCTATTCTTTTGAAGTAGGGTAACGGTCATTTTAATGGGGCGGCAACTGACAGCTGAAATACCTCGAAAATATGCAAAAAGTGTCCCTTTTACAAATAGCGAACCGGTAAGCTCCTAACTTTTGCCTTTCACGTGCAAATATTCAGTGACTTCGTGACGCGTTCGGATACATAGGTAATTAAAGCTGATCATTCAACTGTACACGATTTTATTGCTGTTTGTTATTCCTGAGTAATATACTTCCAGAGCGGCCGACCACTAAATAGAATCTGAAGTACGGCACATTCACCCTAATATATTGTCCATGATTTATGCCATTCGTAAGTTACACACAGAAACTACAGCGATTTATAAATCTATACGCCGTATTCCACGAATAATTAAGTGCACGGAAAGTCGACCGCTCTATTTCAAACCTCGTGGACAATTATCTCGCTATATTTAAACAACTCTTGCTGCATTTAACAACTCTTTCTTTGACTTCCCAACGTAACACTCCTACAACCTTTGCAAATTTATATCGTACGCAGAAGAATGCCAATAATTCATAATAACTCGTACCTTCGACACAGAATTCTCCAAGCGTCGAACTTACAAATTACACCGTAACAATTACGTCGAATATCGTTTCACAAATTCAACAAATATATTCTCAAAAGTGCAGAAGACTTTTTCTCGTTCCAAGGCGAAATTCGAGAGACAAACGGTATTATATCACCGACGAATTTGTCACCCGTTAATCTTCTCCAAGCGGAGAGAAATGACGGTGTCCCGAGGGTCAGCAGCTACCGTCGAACGATTTCAAACGACTCTCGGATAAATTGCTTCTTATTAAAAATTCATAATTACATGCCACGAAGCCCGGGAAAATCCTACGCCCGAAGTTCCGGCGGAGTTAAGCGTGTACCAAAGTATCCACCAATTCGCAAGGCCACCAAAAAATCCACGGCTGAATCGATTAACGTCGTAGAACCGTAGATTTTGACGATACAACGGCAAATTCGCTGATTTACGAGGGATCACGGCTCGAATGAGAAATGGTAGAAAGTACGAATTAAATCGCGCAACTTCTCGTCGATTATAAACGACCGATCGTTGCGACGTTGACGTTAATACCTGCTAAACGCGTCCAGAAACGATAATTTATTCGCTCCTGTAACGCGATCCACCTTTATTTCTACCTTTTTTTCCCCACCTTTTCTTTCCTTTCGCCCTTCGTCGTTGCCCACCAACCCCTTCGTCCCTCACCCTTGCTTTCCTATCGCAACGACGGATCGTCCGAGAGGACGGTACGATGAGAAGAGATCCATGGGAGCCGATTTCTAGCGGTGTTCTCCACCCCGTAGAACTATTCGACGATATGAATATGGTAACAGTGATAATTTGAGGCCGAGATGAATAATGCAAATACCGGGACGACGTGTATCTCGACTTTTGATTGAAATATGTTTATTCAGGAACGACGTGAAGTGGGAGAAGGAAAGGGTCCGCGCGTCAATACGCAAAGAATGGTTGGAGGGGGATCGAGACGTATGGAGGAGAAGGAGAGAGAGAGAGAGAGAGAGAGAGAGTTAACTTTAATTTCGAATTGTTTATCTTGACTCGTTTATCTTTTTCTCCGGCCAACGATAAATGTCGGCCGGCTCGAGTGCTTTGAGAACCCACACCTCTCACTTAGACGATGAGAATCGAATCGTCGAAAAGTAAGGTGAGAGAATAAAAAGCATCCCGTCTTCCAGGTGACTGACACCAACGACAATGCCCCGACCTTCCAAAGCACCGCGTACTCATTCGACGTCCCGGAGAACATGCCGAGGGGAAGTCGCATCGGGACCGTCGTCGCGACCGACGCCGACGCTGACGGGGCCAACAGTCAATTGAGCTACACCCTCATATCGGATTGGGCCAACGACGTCTTTTCTCTCCATCCTAGCACCGGTGTTTTCACGCTAACTGCTATGCTGGATTACGAGCAGGTTTGTATACCTTTGAGTGTTATTTTTAAAAAAATTTTCAACGGGGGGAGTTGCGGTTATATGGGAAGCGATGTCCGATTAAAGATGGCTGCAAAAGCCTCAGAGCCTCGAGGGGTTGCTGATAAGGGCTGAAGTGAATTACGAAAAGGATCGAGCACTTTTGAACGTTTCTTTGGGGATTTTTTGGAGGGATGGAATCGAGGTTTGTAGGCAAGAGCTGTTAGGGGTTGTTAACAAGGTAGTCAAGTTTCTGAGGGTGGAATATTCTTCTCGATGATGCAGAATCGACGAAAGTCAATGCTATAAGTTCTTTAACCCTTTGTGGACGGAGACTTTTTTGTTTGTGGAGAGGTAATCATTTATTTGGCGATGAAAAACTGCTTTTTTATCAGGAACTTCGAGTGTTAATGTATCCGATTTATACAATCATATTTCAGCGGTTAAATTTCAATTTTTCTATTCTAATCGTGTATACATGCCTCGATAAACTATAATCAGATTTTTTCTCAGACTGCACATATGCGTCAGTAGTCCCCAAAGGGTTAACCTTTGCACTCCTTAATTTTTTGTCACCTACCAGCAGCTCCTTAATTAATTTACAAAATATAAGGGGGCCTCGGTAAAAAGATGTATTGCAACAGAAATTGTTATTATTATATTGTTAGTATTATTTTAAAAATTGCGTTGTATAACACTAGAACTACCAAACCAGTCGAAATGACTGGTACAGAATTTTTTCCAAAAATTCTCCAAGATTATAGGAGAGTCATAGAACAGATCTTTTACGTCCATCTCATAAAACATAAATTACCGAATCGATCATTTTTTCCACCTCTGCATTCCCCTTTTTTCAAAGTACTTATTTAATATATTTAAATATAACAGATTTAACGCCGGTAGTTCTAGTGATAAAATCGAGTTCAGCTCAAAATTAAAGTTGGCGCAAGAAATGTAACGTCGAGACGTAGGAGTTTTAAGGGTTAAGAGGCAGAAGGAGGAATTTTACTTCCTAATCGTCTTAACCAACCGTGACAGTGATTCGTTTGCTGAAACTCGCAAACGAATCTATGACGCCTCTTTTAGAAATCGTAACGAGACAACGTCCAAACTGCTCAACCTGTTAACATGAGGTTCAAAGGGCAGAATTCCTTTTTATCGTCGTTACGATCGATCGTGGACGATACCGAAAGAAATTCTGCACGGACGGATCACTCCGAGCGAAAGGTCCACATACGGTAAAACACGTACCTGCCCGAGGCAACGATTATAACCATGAACACGCCTCTACATTCAAGCTCCAGCGCACCTATTATATTACCTTTCGGCTATAAGCCAACGCTAGAATTTAGGGTTTAACGCTAACAGTCCGACAGATCGATCAACAGACGTTTTTAATGGCAGTCCGAAGATACGGTTCGGAGACAAGCCATACTTATTCTTCGGGCGTCGGTGTCCGTGAATCTTTCCAGCAGCGTAACCGAAAGTTTCGGCTCTTAAGATCAAAATGAAAAAAAGGGTATTCCGAATTTTAAAAAGTCAACTTTAGATATACTATACTTTAGATTTTCGAATTATACTAAAAAGTTTCGGTTCTTAAGGTAAAAAAAGAAAAGGGTTAGAAATTAAATTTAGAAAAACTCAGCTTTAGAAATACTGTACTTTAAATTGTCGGATTGCATTAAAAAGTTTCGGTTCTTAAGGTCAAAAAGAAAGAAAAAGTATCGGAATTTAAATTTAGAAATAGTCAACTTTAGAAATACTGTATTTTAAATTTTCAGATTGTATTAAAGAGTTTCGGTTCTTCAGGTCAAAAAGAAAGAAAAAGAAACGAAATTTAAATTTAGAAAAAGTCAACTTTAGAAGTACTGTACCTTAAGTTTTCGGATTGCATTAAAAAATTTCGGCTCTTAAGGTGAAAATAAAGAAAAAGATTGAATTAGAAATTTAAAAATAATTAAATTTACAAGTTATGAGTTTCAAATTTGCCGATGGCATTATATCTTTTGGATATCTGAACTAAATTGCAGCTGTAGAAATTATCAAAATTCCTGACCGAAGTATAAGTTTCAAAGAGGACTTTGAATCCTTTGTAATTAACAATTAGAAACTTGATTACCAGTGATCGCGAATTGAGCACCGTTCCCTTTTTTATAATTTTAAAAAAGATCTATGCAATCCGATATATTTTCATTTCCCAAAAAACCCGCAGCGCGCCGGCCACCGCAATATTTTCAGCGGCGCAGAAATTTTCAACCTGAAATCTTCGCACGCATCTCCAACAATTTTATTTTTCTCCCCGCTCGCACCGCTGTTGTTCGTTTTGAAAATCCCTGTAGAAGAATTCACACGGCTCTCAGAGCCGTGTGCGTTGGCCGAGCGCTATCGTGAAAGAGAAAAAGTAAGGGAAAAGTGGAGGCGCATAGGGTGAGGGTAGTTTATAGAACCCTTCATCATCGTAATGCCCGACGAGATACCGGTCCGGATCATTAAGAGATCGTGAAATGCTTTCACGAGGGGGTAAAAAAGCCGAGACGCATTGGAAACGAAAAAAATAGCGCGCTGCTTCCACGAAACTCGTATTAGTGCTTGCAGAATGGTTAAGTACAGGTCTTAAAAGTACCTGCTATAAACGGAAGCGCGCAACAAGGACAAAACGCTCGTGTGCTTCGAGTGCGTCCTCTCTTAACGAGAAGCAACATTTTTCAGCCAACGTGCAACAATGTACGACGCACTGGCGATAATTATCGTAAACTTGCGCGAGGTTTGAAAAAATGTTGAAATTAGTACGGATTTCTCTTGCCTGTTATCTCTTTAACGCTGAAACTACCAAGGCGGTCGAAATGACCGATTCGCAATTTTTCCGGAAATTCGCCAAATTGATGGTGGAGCCATGCATCCAATATTTCACTTCTATCTTGTGTAACAAAAATTACTTAATTCATCATCCTTTTCACCTCTTAATTCCCCTTTTTCCGAAGTACTTATTCGGTATTTTTAAATGTAATAGACACTTTATTATCAGCTCTTCTCTCTCCTAGTTTCTAATCCCAGAATTCTAAAATTTCTCTATCACCGGAAAGAATTCGAAGCCAACGAAACATAAATCAAAAATAAGCCAAAAATCGGACGCATTTTAAAAATAAAACACTCCCACCTTGCGACGTCTACTTTGCTCGAAGTCTCATCAACACTAAACCTACCACTTAAATATATTAAGTAAGTACTTTGAAAAAGAGCAATCACAAGATGAATAAAACGACCAATTTAGAAATTTGTATTTTGCAAAATATCTACCGTACGCTTCCACCATAATTTTTAGAAAAAATAAGGGGCCAGTCACTTCGACCGTCTTCGTAGTTCTGCTCTTAAAAATTCCAAGTCAAAAACTTACCCCCGTATCACCGATCTCCGACAGGTCCAACATTACATCCTGGTGGTCCAAGCAACCGACGGAGGTGTGCCAGCCCTCTCGTCAACGGTGACCGTCTACTGCAACGTCGTCGACCTCAACGACAACGCGCCCATCTTCGAGGCTGGTCCCCATGCCGCGGACATCGTGGAGAACGCGACGATCGGCACCCCCGTGTTATCAGTGGCAGCCCAGGACCTCGATTCCGGTGATAACGGAAGGGTGATCTACGCCGTCGCCGGTGGTGACGAAAACGGTGACTTCGGCGTGGCGCCAAACGGCACCCTCTACACCCGCAAGCTCCTCGACAGGGAACAGAAGCCGCTTTACAATTTGGTGCTCAGCGCTACCGACAGCCCCTTGCCACCGTCTCGTCCTTTGTCCTCGACTGTGCAGGTTTGTTCGCTGCTCTCTGCAAACAGAGGAAACATGCTTGGTCAGATTTGGGTCGAATGGGACTCGCGTGGTTGACGAGAGCAACGTCAGGGGTGGGCGAAAGTGTGAGGGGATATTTTACTGGAATGTAGCAGGGGGACCGGAAAGTAATGTCGTTTCTTCAGATATTTTGCTGAAAAACCTGTTGATTTTTATCGATCCGGCATTAAAAGTTGGCGCAGTAGATGACAGAAGGTTGTTGATAACGAGGGTGAGTGCATCGTTCGTTAAAAATAAATACTTGTTAGAAATTTATTGGTCTGAATTTAATGTAAGAAAACGACATTACTTTCCCACTAATATTTGGAGTTTGAGCTGCGTGAATGAGGATGAATGGAGTTTTACTTATTCGTTGATTAAAGCTTTTTTGAAAATTGCATCTAATTTTTAATTATTTCATTGAGGTTTTGTCGATGAAACAGGATGACGCAGTGGAGAAGTGAAGGTGGCTAACAGATTTTGTGGATATTGGTGCTGGCATTTCTGAAATTCGATTTTTTAAGCTTTATTGAATTTGTCATGGCAGCAACGAATGAGTATTCAGATTGAACATAATCTGTGTTCAAATTTATCCCGCCAAACCTATCAACCCATGAGATCCCACCTGACACACCATCCACAGCACACTAGTTAAATATCCGCGCCACTTTTCCACATACTCAAATTCAAAAAATACAAATTTCCCGCGCGAAAGGAACTCTTACTACTTCTAGATATAAATACTCATTTAATTGTCCACAAACGATTTAAAAAACAGAGTATTAATAAGAATTATACTCCAAATGAATTTTTATAACGCCTTAAATGGTCAACTGCCTATAGCGTGAAAAATATTTTCTTCACCATTATGAAAGTCTGAGTTAGGTTTAATCTGATAAAAAAAATAATCTGTAAAAAAGAAGCTAGAAACACGATCGCCCCGTTTGATCGGCAGGTCACCGTGGTGTTGCTGGACGTGAACGACATGTCCCCGGAGTTTATATCTCCGACGAAGATATCGATAATCGAGAACGCCCCGAGTAACACAGTGGTGATGGCGATAAAGGCCGTAGACAGGGACGAGGGACGAAACGGATACGTGGAGTACTCTCTGGAGGACACGAGCCTTCCGTTCACCGTTGGCCCGGTCGACGGGCTCCTCCGAGTTTCCGGCTCGTTGGATCGCGAGCTCAAGTCCAACTACACGCTCGAGGTAACCGCCAAAGACCGCGGAGAACCGGCGAGATCGTCATCTACGACGGTAACCGTTACGGTCCTCGACGAGAACGATAATTCGCCGATCTTCGATCCTCGACCGTATTCCGCAACAGTTGCTGAAAACGCTAGTATCGGGGCTAGTGTTCTTCAGGTTGGTACCTGGATTTTCCTAATTTTATTTCATTCTTTAACCCTTTGCACTCCTTTCGACACATATTTCTATGGCACTTAGCGTTTCATCTAATAATTATCGACTTTTCGAAATCGACGATAATTTTGTATCTTAACGTAAATATCCCGCGGTATAGTACGATAATTGAAAGATGGCTAGGGAGCGGCGAAACCTCCCGTTTTCGAACGCCTATTCTCGAAAATTCGTTTTTGGAATTCCCAAACCCAGTCTCCTAAAGTAAACGCTCCGCATAGTCGTTTAGTTTAGGAGGTTGGGTTTGAGAATTCCAAAAACGGAATGGCGGGAATAGGCGGTTGAAAATGAGAGGCTCCGCCGCTCCCTAGCCATCTTTCGGTTGTCGGACTATACCTACAACCGTTCCTAGTATTAACCCTTTGAGGACTAGTGACGCATATATGCGGCCTCAGAAAAAATTGAATTATAGTTTATAGCCGCTTGTTTACACAGTTAGAGTTGAAAAATTGAAATACAACCGTTGAAATATGATTAAACAGATAGTAATTTATAATGTATATGGATTGACAGTATAACTTGCTGATAAAAAGGTGCTTTTGGATCGCAAAATCAATGGCTATCTCTTAATTTTGAACAATGTCTCCGTCCGCAAAGAGTTAAGTAAAAATGAATAATCAACGGTAGACAATTTTCGGAGACTATATTTGCTTGTCTGACGAAAAGTTAGTAAAATACTTTAAAGCACAGAGGGTTAACTCTAGAACTGTTGGTGGTAAATCTATTATATTTCAATGTATCGGCAGAAGCGAGAAGAAATGTGTTTTGCCCCTGATGTGATTTTTTCTACGATAAATTCTAAATGCAATCTTATTTTCGAAGAATAGTGAAAATATTGGAACCACTTTGAAATGAAATTAGGTATCGGCGATGGATCGGGACGAGGGTGCAAACGGTAGGGTTCGATACAGCATCGCAATGGGGGATGATAACCGTGACTTCACCATATCGGAAGACGGTGGTGTGATAAGGGTAGCGAAGAACCTGAATTTCGAGCGGAAAGCACGGTACCATCTGGTCATCCGGGGAGAAGATTGCGCAGCGGAAGTCGGCGAAACGCCTCAGGGTGACAATGCTCAAGTTACCATCACCGTGTTGGACATAAATGACAATGCACCGGTCTTCCTGGACTCGCCGTACCTGGCGCACGTGATGGAGAACATGGTACCACCTGGGGGAGGATTTGTGATACAGGTAATTTCTCATTAAAACCCGTTGAATGCCATGGGGGTCCCCGGTGACCGGCGCTATTGAATTCAATGAAATTTCACATAACTTAAATTATAATATTTATGAATTTGTTAATTCAGTCAATATTTACGCGTTGGGTCCAAAAAGGTAAAGTCCTGCAGTCTTCATATCTCTTTGTGCCTTCAAAGTTTCTGCTTTATAAAGATCTGATTTTAATAGAAAAAAATTCACTTCAGTAGAAATGAAGAAACTAGCAAAATACCGGTAGCATTCAACGAGTTATAAATCATTTATCTCAGCCTTTTTCTCTTACTTATCCCACCCACCCTAGTTCTATCGATCCTCTCGAAGTCTCTTGGAACTTTAACACTAGATTTACGGAAGCCGTCAAATTGACGGGTTCTTCCTTGTTTTATAAATATTTCTCAAGTTTACAGAGACGCTGTATAGTAGATATTTCACGTGTATTTTATAATACAATAATGACTTAACGAATTGCCATCTTTGCCGCTTGATCCCTCTTTTTTCAAAGTCCTTATTTAATATATTGCAATTCAACAGATTTCACGCCCCTAAATCTAGTGTTAAACTCGATAATTCCCTATCAAAACTATCCAAAATGGAGAAAGTCTTTGTTCGTTCAGGTGAAGGCATACGACGCGGACACTCCGCCTTACAATGACCAAGTGCGATACTTCCTGAAAGAGGGTGACACGGATTTATTTCGAATAAACGCAAGCACCGGTGACATATTTCTCCTGCGGCCACTCGACAGAGAACTGGTCCCAGAGTACACCCTCACATTGGTAGCCATGGACACTGGTAAGTCCCCTTGCAATTCAACTATCTCGTGATCATCCGATGACAATCGTATTCAACCCATTTGCATCACAGCTCAAATTACACCACCCTCTCCTTATCACCGCAGTGATTAACACTAAGAGCTCGTAATAAAATAGAAAATTAATAAAAAAGCTGTTAGCAGAAGCATTTCAATTTCTGCGATAATGCCCCCATAACGGGACCGTGTAACTAAAACCCCTAGGACTGATTATATTTAACCCTTAGGGAACGAATGCCGCCATATCGCGACGTTATAAATATCCCAAGAAAATCAAATGCCGCAATATAGGCGGCACGACGTGATATCTGTAAAAATTAATAACTTAACTTACAAAATTGACCAAAGTAGAAATTCCTCATTGACAGTAATTGCTTGTAATAAAATAGAGAATTAATTTAAATATTTAAAAAATTTAAAAAATTGCTAGCAGATGGTATCACAGGCTAGATAATTTTTCACGGGATATTCCGGCCGGCGATGCAAATGAGTTAAAACGCTAGCACGAAAATGACCAACGAGACTCGATTCCTCCTGCGAATTAATTAAGCGAAATAAAAAGTACGGGCCACGGCAATATAATATGGCTGAAAGGAAATATGTCGGCGAGGAGCGGGAGGGGTTGGGTCGAAGAGGCAGAAATAAAAGTGTAGAATTAAAGTACAAAGAGATGGCGATGGTGAATTGTACGATTCCCTGGGGAACGTTCGGGAGGTGGTTTTTAAGGGAACGGCTAAATAGGTGTATACCTCGTGCGACCTACACAAAGGTCCCGATTGAAAAGGGTGGTCGGTATTCTTCGGAGAGAATATTTTTCCGGCCACCTTACTGACCGGTCTTGGCCTGTGTGTAAACTGGTTGCGAATTAGCGCGGACAAAGGACTTAATTATGTTGGGATTGGCACTTCGCTCGAAAAAAAACGAGGAAAGGAGGGGGAGAAAAAAAGAGCGAGGGAGAAAACAGAAAAGCGGAAGGGTCGCCAGTGATAAAAACAGTGCCGCTAGATTCGCGAAGAACGTTCCATGAGATCAAAAGCGATCAATCGGTATACTCTTGCGAGGAATTCCAACTGAGAAATTGAGAGATTTTCTTGCTTTAACACTAGAACTACCGGCGTTAAATCTATGATATTTCGATATATTAAATAAGAACTTTGAAAAAAGAGGAATTGAAGAGGCGGAAAAGATGATCGATTCGGTGATTTATGTTTTTTTACATGGACGTAAAATATTTATTCCATGACTTTCGTATGAACTTGAAGAATTTTCGGAAAAAATTGTGTACCAGTCATTTTGACTGGTTTGGTAGTTCTAGTGTTAAATCTTCAAGCTTTGATATTGCAAAAGTCCGAGGTATAAATATCGTTTTCGAGTTACGGATGAATTTTTTAAAGTGCTTTCCCTTCCAACGAATCTCCCGTAGATGAGGAAATCAAACAGAGGCATCAAAGTGTCACCCGAGAGGCGAATAGGCGAAACAATAGACGATATATGGGATGGGTTTAAGTAATGAGCGGTAATATACAAATTGGATATAAATTTGTGGGTTGTTCGATGAGATTCTTTAAGCGGTGGGCAGTTCCTCGTCGAAATCTTTTTTGTCGTCCGTTCCTCTACGAAGCCAGTAGTCCCCTCCGAGCGTGGCCCTTGCCCGGCCCCCTGGCCCCGGCCCATCGGGGGCCCGATGGCCCAATCGGTCCCCGCCGAGGTAGACAAGCCTGCAGAGTTATGACGCGCGATTATGATAATCGCTCTCGAATGCCTTCCTCTGCCTCGATGCTGCACTCTTCTTCTCCCCACCGTCCATTTTCCCTTCTCTCTCTCCTTCCATCTCACTTTTTCGCTCTCCTTCAATCTCTCTCACTTTCTCGCTCTCCTTTATTCCCCTCTGTCTCTCTTCCCCTCCTCCCTTTCTCCTTTCCTGCCGCTCCTCTCCCGCCCCACGGCTCTTTTTCTCTCTCAGCGGACCCCCGCGCGTTTTGGGCCCGTTCTCCCCCCTCCCCTTCCGCTCGTCTCGCGGCTCTCTCTCCCTATCTCCTCGGTCGCACATTATATTCCTATTTTATTCATACCTTATACTTGTCCCGCATCCATACTCATAGAGAGAGCGAACACATCCCCGAATTATTCACCTAGTAAATACTCGGCGGCGTTGCACTTTACCATTAAAATGCATGAACGATTTCGTCCGCGGTCCGATTTTTATCATGGAAATGAACGTTTCATTCTCGAGTATGTTAAACGATAACGCATACAAGATACACCGAAATTATCCCCGAACATTCTCTATCCGTCTCACGCTTCGGGAGGACGAAGAAGCGTGTGGGGAGGGACGGAATGAAATTTGTAAAGGGATGAAAAAAAGAAGCGAAAAGAGAAATAACCGAGCATAGCGAGATCCTCCTTTTTCTCAGGTACCCATAATGGGTAACGAGAATTCCCGCGCGATGGTGCTAGCCGAATAAAACCCCGCGTGCAGTTCACCGTTGGAGTTTGCCCACCAGGGAACGCCGCCTATGGTGGACCACACCATTGTGCGTTGCGATTGTTGGGCCCGTGCCCTCCCCGTGAGAGGTCCACGTGATTGAACGATATACGCTTATAGAGGCGCGTGGCCCTGGGCCACGCCGACGCTTACAATGTAGCTGGTGCAATCAGAGAAATCAGGTCCCCCGGAGAATAATGGCCCGTTTTAGGCAGCGTAATTAACTCGACGGTACCGCCCGCCTGATACTTTGTAAAATCATGATTTGTCTTCTTTAATGTTAGACGTTCCGATCGATAAACCTCGTGCCACCGGCAATGCTCCGGAGAACTTTATATGGAAAGCTCGGGGGGTATAAATCTTTCGGATTGTTTTTAACGCTTTTGTTGCTATCGGGATTATTCCGTTGGGCCTCGGAGAGGGTTGGGGACCTTTGGTTTGAGGGTGGAGATGGATGAGGGGGCGAGGAGAAGGCGAGGATGGATCTGTTAACGCGTGGAACGCCACTGGTATTTCGGTTGCTTCGCCATTTTTACTGATGTGAAACTTTACTATTAAATTCTCATCTTTACCGAGCAGAAGGCTTAGAGGCACAAATAGATATATAGACTTTTTAAATGCCAATATTTCAATGTTGGATGTATTGGAAAATTCGGAGGTATTGAAATTTTAGAGTCGTGAAATTTCATTGAATTCAACGGCCTCGGTCATCGGTTGCCCCCATGGCGTTCAACGTGTTAAAGTGGTTTCTGGTGGTCTTGTTGCTACTGCGATTATTCTGTTAACCCTTTAATTTATTGCTGCATACTTGGTGTAAAATATAAAAAAGTGGCTCTTCCATTAAATAACCACTGTTATTTATATTAAAAAAAAACAGTTGATATTTTATATTTATTTTATATTAAATAAAACAGGTGAGGTTCCGAAAGGTTTGGTGATTTTTGGTCCAAGAGAGGAGATCGATTGAGAGAAATATTTAATAAATCGGTATCACATCGCAAGATAAATTTATAACCCTTTGCAGTCCTATGTCCAGCTATACTCAACATAGCTTTTCCCTCCGTTTCATTTTCTAACGATTTATTATCGACTTTCCAATTTATAATAATTTTGTAACGTCACCTAAATATCCGTCAACTCCTATACTTATTGCTATCATGAAAATAATGAATAATCAACAATGGAAAATATTATGAAATTAATTTCATTTAGCTCCGTAAACTCCTATACTTGTTGCTATCATGAAAATAATGAATAATCAACGATAGAAAATATGATGAAATTAATTTCATTTAGCCCACTATGAAATTGATAAAATAATTCAGACCGCAAAGGGTTAATGCACCAACAGAGACACGTCAGTCTCCGTCTAAAATTCCCCATGGTAGAAAAACCTACAAGAATATGTCAAACTGGAAAATTCCACTGAAATTCTCCGAATAACTTGCAGAATTCCAGGCAATCCTCGAGTTTCCCACTTTGCGTAAATCGCCTCGGTAATTTGATATCGTCCATTAATCAGGGCAATTCGGCCGCGTTACGTTAACCGTAATAACCGTATTCCAGCGTAATAAAGTTATTTCACGAAAATTCGATTAGCGGGCCGAAAAGGGCAGAGACCGCGTTACAACTGCCGCGTTATAAATTCGCGATCCCGCCGTGCCGAGCGGCTGGTACCACTTGGAGAACCGGATACGTATCACCGGAGAACTTTCTTTCCCGGTTGCCGTGATTTGTCGTCGATTTAACGAGTCCTCCGTGGCCGCCGGAAAATACCCGACGAGCGTGAACTGTCGCTGGATAATATTCGTACGTAACACGTAATAACGTTCGCCGTAATTGAGTATCATCGATGCCGGTCCTAAAGCCCTCGGGCACTCACCGATCACCGAAATTAAGTTTCACGGAGACCCGCTCGTATTTAGCGTACTAATTAATGAGCTTCGTGAAATTCTTCGGGATCATACTTAATTAGCTCCTTTTCCTTTTCGTTCCTTTTTCTCATTATTATTTATCGATCACTATTTGATAACCGCTCATTGAAATTTCGACCGGTTCTAAGTTATCGATAAATATCGGAAGCTTAATAAAAATTGTGAAATTCTTTTTTCGAGTTGTCTTGTAGATAGTAACATTGAAGAGAATTACATTTGCAGTTGATTTGATTGTGTGTAGGACGAGAATTTTGAAAAATTGTGTTCTCCAGGTTCTCCACCTCTGACTGGTTCCGGTATCGTCAGGATCGTCGTGCTTGACGTGAACGACCACAGTCCGGAATTCACCAGGCAGGAATATAAGGCCATGGTGATAGAAAATTCACCATCAGGGACTTGGGTCACCAAACCATACGCTACTGATAAGGACGAAAGGCTCAATGCAAAGATTAGGTGCGTCGTTTATCTTTCAACGTCTATGGACCTTCGTTGCAACAATTTTTAACGTCTATAATCGTTCTCCAGGTACAGTTTACTGGGAGAAAAATCAGAACGGTTCTCCGCGGACCCGGATACGGGAGAGGTGTTCACCATGGTGCCTCTGGATCGAGAGCAAACTTCCGTTTACCATCTCACGTTGGTTGCTCAAGATTCCAGCCCCACGGAACCGCGTGCTTCTGCCGTTAATTTGACGATTTTCGTAAAAGACGTTAATGATAACGCGCCCAGATTCTCCAGTCCGAGATACACGGCTTACGTGCCTGGTGCAACCAAGCCAGGTAATTGTTTAATTGAAAATTCTTACGTTAAATTGCCGATTAAATTGTTATCCACGGTTCGCTATAATTTATGATAAACTTCCCAGGGGATTTCGTGTTCGGCGCGAAAGCAGTGGACGACGACGATGGAGAGAATTCCCGCATTGTCTACCGTCTTCAGGGAATAGACGCTGATAAGTTCGCTATCGATCAGAACAACGGTGTGATAAGGGCGACTCAAGAATTGGCCAGCGACGAAACGACTTATCAACTTCAGATTCAAGCTTCCGACTGCGGCGTGGAGCCTCAATTCGTCACAGCAGATTTAGTGATACATTTGTGGGAGAGACAATTGTTTCCTAGCTTTCGTCCGACCATAAATACCAGGTTTACTCTGCCGGAAGACGTACCGGAAGGACGAGTAATTACAAAATTGAGCGCAACTACGCCGAAAGTTGGTCCAGCGAGTAACTTGATTTACGGGATGGCTGGAGGAAATATTGGAGATGCTTTGAAGATTGATCTGCATACTGGAGAGGTGGGTAAAAATGTATTGTTCGATAGGAGCATTGTAATTGTCATAAAATTGTAAAATTGATAGTCCAATTTAATCACAAGATCGACGTTTACGAAGTTAACACTAAAACTACCGAAGTTATATCCACTAAAATTTAAATATATTGAATAAGTGCTTTGGATAAAGAGAAATCAAGAGGTGAAAAAGATGATTAATTAACTAATTTAGGTTTTATATTATAGAAGTAGAATATTTACTTCAGGGCTCCCCTAGCAATTTAGGTAATTTTTAGAAAATTGTGTGCCGGTCATTTTGACCGGCTTGGTACGTTTAGTGTAAAAGCACAGCAAGAATAGTGAAAAGATATGAAAAACTATCGAGGTGAGAGTGGAGTCTCGCAACAAAATTAATTGATTTGTTAAATTTACAGGTCCTAGTTGCATCCGGATTCGATTACGAAACAGCGCCTCACTACGAAGCCTGGATCGAAGTTCGCGATTCGGATACTCCTGCTCTCCGAAGCGTCGTGCAAATTCTAATTAACGTAACAGATGCAAATGACAATGCACCGACGATGGAAGCATCCATTTACAACGCGAGCGTCCCGGAGAACGAGTATCCACCTTTGTTCGTCAGCAAAGTTTCCGCGAAGGACCGAGATTCCGGGGAAAATGGCCAGGTCGCTTATTATCTGGTGAACGACTTCACCGAAACCTTCGTCATCGACTCTGCCACCGGAGAAATTAGCACAAACGCCAATTTAGACCGTGAAGAGGTTCGCATATCATTTTAACACTATTTTTGCCAAATAATATAACTTAATAAATGAGTCGCCCAGAGGCCAATGCGGTCAAATCAATTTTTTTCATATTTTCTTATTTTTGTAAATTTTAAAATTTCTAAATTGAAAAATTCTTAAGTAAATTTAAGTATTAAATTTAATAATTCTAAATTTAAGTAATTAAATTTAATTATTCTAAATTTAAATAATTAAATTTGATTATTCGTAATAGAATTTAAAAATTCTATTAAAATTTACAAATGTTGGAAAATATTTAAAAAAATTGACTTAACCGCATTGGCTTCTGAGCGACTCAAATAAGTCTTCCCTGCTGGAAATAGCGTTAACAAATTGGCTAGGAATTATTGCGACGATCTGTCGGAAAATTGCGACGATTATTGCAATAAGAACTGTTTGATTTTAGATCGCCTCTTACGAGCTAATAGTGGAAGCTAGAGACCAAGGTCAGCCAAGGTTAACGGGAACAGCGACGGTCTTGGTGACCGTGTTGGATAAAAACGACAATCCTCCACACTTCACGAGATTATTTAGCGTGAACGTCACGGAAAATGCAGAAATCGGCACCTTCGTTATAAGAATCACCAGCAGCGACCTGGACATCGGCCAGAATGCGAATGCGACCTACAGTTTTACGGAGAACCCTGGGAGAAAGTTCTCCATCGATCCCATAAGCGGGAATGTGACCGTAGATGGCCATTTGGACAGGGAGGAGCAAGATGAATACTTGCTAAAGGTTGGTATCTGCAACGATCTCTTTAATACTACATTTTTAACGTGTGGCGATAATTAGAACTTTCAATTAGCCACTTCCAGCCTCGTATATTGTTATACAATTTATACCCGGTGCATGTTACATTAACACTGAAACAACCAAGCAAAATGACCGGTTCTCCAGATTTTTTAAAGGAGCCACGAAGCATTTCTATTCTCTGATACTTAAATTACTTAATTGAACATCTTCTTTGCTGCTTAATTCCTCTATTCTCAAATTACTAATTTAATATATTTAACGCGTTGAATTCCACCCGTATTTCGCTGGTTTCGCTGCTTCTACAGAAGTGCGACGTTTTCTAATAAAACAGCATCTTTATAGAGCAAAAATATTATAGTTAACAATAGTAGTATATTAGGCATTACTTTACTTTTTTGTAGTTTTGTGATTCCTCATATATTTCAGAATTTAACGCAATATTAATATCATTGAAATAATATTACCGTGTCCTGTTCCACTATTTTTAATTTCACAATTTTTAACCCCTTGCCTTACAATTTCTATTTTGACGGCATGCGTAATAACTCAAAATTAATTCCAGAAATAGAAGTCTCTCTCTGATTTTTAACATTTTGTGAAATCGACTGCAATAACAATCTTATAGATATAATTTCACCGTCTCTAGACCGACTGATATTTTCAATTCAATAGTTATTGGAAAACTTCAAAATTTTGTATTCCATTTATCGCATCACGTGTGGCACACGTCATTGTAAGCTAAGGGGTTAAGAAGCTTCAAATCTTCTCTCGTTCACTCTCTCTTCTTCACTCGTTCTTGTAGGGTAAAGGGTCAATATAAAATACTATACCGATCTCTCAAAAATGCTTGATACAGGTCATAGCAGCGGACAGAGCCTGGAGATCGGAGACCCCCCTGACGATCACCATTCAAGATCAAAACGACAACCCCCCAGAATTCGACGAGGACTCCTATCACTTCCACTTCCCCGAGCTACAACCTCCAGTTGCCCACGTTGGCCAAGTGACCGCCATTGATCGCGACAAGCAAGGACCAAATTCCGTGATATCCTACAGCCTCCTGCAGCCATCGGATCTCTTCACCGTCGATCCAGCGACCGGCGATGTCTTCAGCAAGAAGACCCTACGATACAAGCATACTCATCGTCCATCCTCACCGGAGAACCTCTACTCCTTAACCGTCGTTGCAACCGACAACGGAAAGCCGCCGATGTCCTCGAAGACGGTCGTCCACGTGAGCGTCGTCGACGCGAATAACAATGCTCCCAGGTTCGAGCAAAGATCCTATCTCTACCCCGTCCCCGAGAATTACGGAATCGGGAAGCGCGTGATGCAATTAATCGCCAAGGACGACGCAGACTTCGGCGTGAACGCCGAGATAAGCTACTTCCTGGTGAACGTCAACGGCAGCGAATACTTCTCCGTCGAGGAGAAATCGGGATGGGTGTACGTTCGAAAGAGTCTCACGGGGATTTCAGTAGGTACGACGTTCATGCTGAAGGCCAGAGCCATCGACAAAGGCGTGCCGCCGCAGAAGGACGAGGTCCTTTTGACCCTAGTTATATCCGGCGAGAACAAACACTCTCCTACGTTCGCCGCTAGCAGCTATCAAGTGAGAGTACCCGAGAACGAACCTGTTAACACTACCATAGTGACTGTCAGTGCCGTCGATGGTGACGAAGGACCGAATGGAATGGTGAGGTACAAGATTTCCGCCGGAAACGAGAGAAACGAGTTCTCCGTTCACTCTATCACCGGGGCCGTGACGGTTCTGGAACCTTTGGATTACGATCTGGTGCAAGTTTATCAGCTTAACATCACCGCCACGGATTTGGGATTCGAGATGAAACAGGCGGTTGCAACTTTGACCGTGAACGTGTCGGATATCAATGATAACCCGCCGACCTTTAATCAGAGCGTGTACGAAGCATTCTTGCCGGAGAATTCTCCGCCGGATAGCTTCGTGTATAAGGTTTGTGATTTTTATTATACAGTAGAATATTTGCATTTGCTATCAACAAACTATATTTGCATTTGCCTCCAATCGATCCTAAACCCTGAAATGTTCTCCAGGTCATCGCCCGTGACATGGACTCTCCAAAGTACGCGGTCGTCCAGTACAAAATCCTCGGTGGTACCGGAAAGGATCACTTCCGCATCCGCGAGGACACCGGAGCGATCACTTCCATCGTCAGCTTCGACTACGAGGAGGCCAACGAGTACACTCTCGACATAGTAGCAGCCAATCCAGACTCCAGTCAGATGGTCGGTTTCACGACGGTCCTCGTTCACGTGACCGGTGTTAACGAGTATTATCCAAAGTTCATTCAACCGGTCTTCCACATGGACGTCTCGGAAAGCGCCGAGGTCGGCACTTCCGTCGGTCTCGTTCAAGCGACCGATCAAGATTCCGGCGAGGATGGCAGAGTCTACTACCTGTTCGTCGGTTCGTCGAACGATCGTGGCTTCTCGATCGGCTCGGAGACCGGAATCATTCGGGTTTCTCGTCGTTTGGATCGAGAGACTCAAAATAGAGTTGTCCTAACGGTGATGGCGAAGAACGGAGGTGGTATTCGGGGCAACGATACCGACGAGGCTCAAGTGATCGTTTCGATTCAAGATGGCAACGATCCACCGGAATTCCTTCAGAATAGCTACGACGCAACGGTTTCCGAAGGAGCGACGCATGGAACTCGAGTGTTGACCGTCAGAGCTGTCGACAAGGACATACGACCGCAGAACAATCAATTCTCTTATTCCATCATCGGTGGTAATCTTGGACAAGCCTTCAAAGTCGATCCGCAAACCGGTGACATCGAAACCGCCAAACAATTGGATCGAGAGACTATTCCGACTTATGAGCTGACGATCGGAGCTATCGATACTGGTTCTCCACCTCAGACCGGGACAGCGGTCGTTCGGATCGAATTGCTCGACGTTAATGACAATGGTCCGGTCTTTGATCCACCGGAAGTCGTGGGTTACGTGAGCGAAAACGAACCGGCTGGAACGAGTATCATGACTCTTAGCGCAACCGATCCGGATCTGCCACCTAATGGGGCACCGTTTACTTACAAGCTCGTCGGAGGGAAGCAGAGCGACGTGGTTACGTTGGATAAACATACGGGGGTGTTGAGAACGACCAGAAGCTTGGACAGGGAGACTATGCCGCAGTTAGATCTTGTGGTGAGGATTATATTAGTTGACGTGTTCACAGTTTGGATCGTTATGGGTTTTATTGGCGAGATATTGTACCTGATTTCTTATTCGATCTATTGTTTTATTAAAAAATTTCTATGGTACCATTCCAGGTGGAGTTAGAGGACTCCGGAGTACCTCGAATGAAAAGCGAGCACACCATAACGGTGATCGTGACTGACCAGAACGATAGTCCATCATCCCCGAGATCGGTTCATGTCATAGTTCACTCCTTCAACGGTCAAACGCCAGTGGGAAAGATCGCGGATGTACATCCCAACGATCCTGACATTACTGGGACTTATTCATGCAAAATTCTACCGGGATCGAATCCTAGAGTTCTCAGTATTCCGTCTGCTTGCGATCTTCACACGGGCAAGATAACTCCAGGTTCGTATTGAACGAATATTAAGTGCTCTTCTTGCAATTATATACAATTTTCTTAAAATCAATCCGCAATAATATAACTGCATAAAAGAAACAAGTGAAAAGGAGGCAATTTATATAATTATCAGAACGTCGCCTATAATTATCTAACGGATGTTGGATCTCCATTAACGGTTCTTATTCCAAGAATATTAGGAGCTTCTCTCGTAAACAGTATAAGCAATTTTCTAACTTCATAAGAAAATAATATTCACAAATAATAGCCAAATAAAAGAAGGACTATTCAAAAAAATTTCATAACTGCAACTGTAATAATTCTAACAAGTGTTGGATCTGCCTTGAGCGGTTCTTATTGCAAGAACATTAGGAGCTTCTCTCGTAAACAATATAAGCAATTTTCTAACTGCATAAGAAACAATAAACACAAGTAATAGCCAAATAAAAGAAGGACAAATCAAAGAATTTTCATAACTGCATCTGTAATAATTCTAACAAGTGTTGGATCTGCCTTGAGCGGTTCTTATTGCAAGAATATTAAGAGCTTCTCTTGTAAACAATATAAGCATTTTTTGACTTCATAAGAAACAATAAACACAAGTAATAGCGAAATAAAAGAAGGACAAATCAAAGAATTTTCATAACTTCAAATATAATAATTCTAACAAGTGTTGGATCTGCCTTGAGCGGTTATTATTTCAAGATTATTAAGAGCTTCTCTCGTAAACAATATAAGCAATTTTCTAACTTCATAAGAAACAATAAACACAAGCAATAGCCAAATAAAAGAGGAACAATTCAAAGAATTTTCATGACTTCAAATATAATAATTCTAACAGGTGATGGATCTGCCTCGAGCGGTTCTTATTGCAAGAACATTAAGAGCTTCACTCGTAAACAATATAAGCAATTTTCTAACTTCATAAGAAACGATAAACACAAGTAACAGCCAAATAAAAGAAGGATAATTCAAAGAATTTTCATAACTGCAATTGTAATAATTCCAACAGGTGTCGGATATTCCTTGAGCGTCTCCGGAAACGACGGCCGCCACCCTAACGTGGTGTCAAAGGTCACCGTGGAGTTCCTCGTGTTCTCCAACAACACCATAGAGAACAGCGTGACTCTCCAGGTTTCCAAGCTGCGCGCAAAAGACTTTCTCGGTCAAAATTATCGCGCTCTTCTCGACGTTCTCCAGGAGGAGATCGACGTCGGGGATACCTTGAAGATCTTCAGCATCGGCGAGAACGGATCCGATCTTAATATTCACCTGGCCGTGGAGTCTCCTCAGGGTAATTTAATTAAAAACTAACCGGATAAACCCTCAAACGTGATTAAGCTTTCAAGTCCTAAATGAAATTCTTCCAACGAGAAGATAGAAAGATTTTCAGCATCTTAATTAAACTCTGATAATTATTTTCCAAACTATACAAATCCTTTTTGCAGGATATCGCAATAAATACGAGGTCACTGAACTATTGAATCGGAATCGGGACAAAATTCGATCGCTTCTGGAGGGAACGACCTTCACAGTGGGCTATTCGCCCTGCAAACATATACCTTGCGAAAACGGTGGCACTTGCAGCGACAAATTAGTCATTTACGACGATGCAAGGATCACAGATAGTCAAGCGCTGATCCTGACATCACCGAGAATGATGCACGAGATGATCTGCAAGTGTCGGGATGGATTTACCGGAGAGAGATGCGAGAGGAGACAAGATCCTTGCTCGCCGAATCCTTGCTTGCTGGCAAGTATTTTATTTGAAAAATTTCATAATTAGGGAGAATACTAAAATATTTTAGAGTGACTTCGAGTTAGCGCCAGGGGGCAAAAACGAGGAGAAATTTGGGACTAGATGTTACAGTAGCCGGAAGATAGACCACCCATTAGCTATAATTATCATTTTTCTAAATGCGCCTGGATGTTGGAGAACTTGATTTGTGATTTTCTGAATTTTAGGGAGGACAGTGTCGACGATTGGGATACGATTTTCAGTGCACTTGTCCGATCGATCGCGAGGGCAAATTGTGCGAGTTGGAGAGGGGCGATGCCTGCGCCAGCAATCCCTGTCGGAACGGTGGATCCTGCAGGAAGAGTCCTGATAGCTTCAGTTTCTTCTGTCTCTGTCGCGCAGGCTACAGAGGAAATCATTGCGAGGCGGTCACTGATTCTTGCAGGCCGAATCCTTGCCTTTATGGAGGATTGTGCGTTGGAGAGAAACCTGGGTAAGCTTTTCTCCTTTGACACTTAATTTCTTTACCAAAATTGCCCCTTTTTAATCGTATTGTACTTTGGAAAGTGATTGTCTTCGCTCCAAGGATCAAGAGCAGATTTACTTCAAATATAAAATTAGTTATTCGATAGCTAAACAAATTTTCCCATTTAACACTAAACCCACCAAGCCAGTCAAATGACTGTTTACAATATTTTCGAAAAATTCTTTAAATTGATAGAGGAGCCACGCATTAAATATTCCACTGCTATCTTATAAAACCTAAATTACTCAATTGACAATCTTTTTCAAGTCTGGATTTCTCTTCTTCCAAAGTACTTATTCATTATATCCAAATACAATAGAAATAACGTCGGTAGTTTTAGTGTTAATCGTTTAGTTTTAGTGTTAATAAAATAAAAATTAATCTTTGAGCTCTGAAAGGCCCAATTCGTCAAGAATCAATTTCAAAATGAACTCAAACTTTGCAGCTACAGATGCAGCTGCCCGGAAGGTCGTTACGGGAGACACTGTGAAAAATCCACCTTCGGTTTCGACGAATTATCCTACATGGCTTTCACGGCCTTGGATTCAAACACCAACGACATAACAATGGTGTTCGCCACGACGAAACCGGATGCTCTGCTTCTCTACAATTACGCGCCTCAAACCGGAGGACGTTCGGACTTCGTCGTCTTAGAGCTCGTCAACGGGAGGGTCGTATTCTCTTATGGGGGTGCGAGGAGTGCCATCACATCTATCACCATTAAAACTGAACATTCCGTGTCCGACGGGGAATGGAGGAAAGTAACGGCGACGAGAAACGGACGAGTGGTTTCTCTGAGCGTTTCGGTGTGCAGAGAACACGGCGATATTTGCGACGATTGCAGACCTGGCGATGGAACGTGCTACGCCGATGACGTGGGACCGACTGGGTTGGTGTTATTCGAGGATAATATATTTATTTTTCGAGATTTTTAACGGTTTTCTTAGTGCAAGTCTATAGCATATTCTGTTGATGTATAGACCTCTGTTAATTATAGACTTTTACTAATCTACAGACTTTCAAATATAGAAATTTCTATTAATTATGGACTTCTGTTAATTATAGACTTCTATTAATCTACAGACTTCCGGTAATATAGAGATTTCTATAGTTATGGACTTCTATTACCATATAGACTTCTACTAATATAGGGACTGCTGTGAAGCTATAGTTTTCTATTAATTATAGACTTCTGCTAATATATAAACTTTTGTGAACCTATAGACTTCTATTAAATTTAGACTTCTATTAATATATAGACTTCTATTAATTATAGACTTCTACTAACATATGGACTTCTATTAATTATAGACTTCTACTAATATATAGACTTTTTTGAACCTATAGACTTCTACTAATTTTAGACTTCTATTAATATATAGACTTCTATTAATTATAGACTTCACTAACATATGGACTTCTATTAATTATAGACTTCTATTAATTATAGACTTCTATTAATATTAGACTTCTATTAATATATAGACTTCACTAATATATGGACTTCTATTAATTATAGACTTCTATTAATTATAGACTTCTATTAATATTAGACCTCTATTAATATATAGACTTCTATTAATTATAGACTTCTACTAATATATAGACTTTTGTGAACCTATAGACTTCTATTAACTATAGACTTCTATTAATATATAGACTTCTATTAATTTTAGACTTCTACTAATTACAGACTTCTACTAATATATATCCCTCTATTTACAGTATCTACGCTTATCCCTCCAATCACTGATCTCATTGCTCATTTATCCGCAGGACTCTGAACTTCAACAACAACCCCCTTCTAGTGGGCGGCCTCGAGAATGCAGATCCGGTGCTCGAAAGACCAGGCCAAGTGCATTCCGACGATTTTGTCGGTTGCATTCACTCGGTATCGATAAACGGCAGAGCACTGAATCTATCGAATCCCCTGGCATCTCGAGGCGTAAAGGCAACGTGCATCAGATCGAAGAAAAATCCTTGCATGAGAGACGAGAAGGATTCTATCTCGGTTTGCGGAGCCGGCGCGAAATGTTACGACAAATGGCACCAAGTCACTTGCCAATGTGGATCCGTGACTGCGCCTAATTGCGAGGGTGCACTGGAGTCTGCTACCCTCAGCGAGGGTGGTTTTATTGAATTTAAAGTACGTGGAGAATCTATATTTACTTCTTTTCCGAACAAAATTGATTAAAGTACCATACCATGGAAACTTAAAATGTTATTAATATAAAACGTTTATGGTACAGATTTCAGAAAAGCACAGAAGAATTCAGTTACTGGAATATCTCTACGGAGGATCTACCGTCTGGCATAAAAATCGTGCTCAAAGAAGCCTAACGGAAGATGGGAACTTCATGACGAACCCATCGCCATTTAAGACGATCAGTCTGATGTTCAGGACGGTCAAATCGGATGGTATCCTACTGTACTCCGCGACTAATAAACACTTTACATCCGTGGAGGTAATTACCACCAGCTACATTCTACAAAACAATTTAGAATTTCTCGATCCATCGATCCAGCTTCCTTCGGTCTAAGCTTAAATTCCAAATCATCGTTCCGTCAACAACAGCCACGAAAGCCTCGAAATCTCGAGCTAGATTCTATTATTTGCCGACAGAATTTAAAATGACAATCCTACCAACTCTATTTATTCATTTCAGCTTCGAAACGGTCAACTACTCTACTCCTCCTTGCTCGGATCCCCGGTGAACATGTCCGCAAACGTGGAAGGAGGTCTCGCCGATGGTCGCTGGCACAATTTAACTCTCCACGCTTACTTCCGCGGTCTCAGGCTGTTCGTCGACGGTGTTCAGACCGGCGACGAGCTAGATTCCGCCGGGGTGCACGATTTCCTCGATCCCTACCTGTCCGTCCTGTCGATCGGTGGAGTTAGCAAAGACCTCTACTACGCTCACAGCGCTGGCGCGAGAAGTTTCGAGGGCTGCCTGGCTAATTTCACCGTGAACAGTGAGATCCAGCCGTTCAACGGTTCCGGCTCGATCTTCAAGGACGTGCTTTATCACGGGAAAGTGAGCACCGGATGCAGAGGGCCGATCGGCATCAGCACAGCCGCCGCCGCCGATCCTCTGAGCATCGGCATCACCCTAGTCATAGTTTTCTTCGTTATCCTATTAATAGCGATCCTGGTCAGTTTCATAGTATTCCGCCTGAGGCGGCAGAACAAGGAGAAATCTGCACCCTCCGTCGTCAACAAGAACACGAACGCCATTATGACCGGAAACCCGCTGGTCGGCGCCGGAAATGACAATCTCATGTCGCGCCACGAGAACACGTACATCTCCGACACCTCGGATCTGCGCGGTGTCGGTCACATGGGACCGGAATTGATCAGCAAGAAGTACAAAGAGAGGGAGATCAACGCGACTACCGAGCACCGACCTCAGAGACCGGATATCATCGAGAGGGAAGTGACGAAATCGCCGCCGATCCGTGACGAGCATCCTCCGCTACCTCCGCCGACTCAAACCTCGCTACATTCTCACGAGCACAACCCGGAACCGGATATGCCGGAGCACTACGACCTGGAGAACGCCAGCTCGATCGCCCCGAGCGACATCGACATCGTCTACCACTACAAAGGATACCGGGATGGAATGAGGAAGTACAAGGCGACACCTCCGCCGATCGGCAACTACGCCAATCATCACAAGCACGGAGGTCAACAGCACAGACACGCGGGACCGTTTCCACCTCGGGCACTTCCGCCACCGAACGTCAGCCAGCCTTCCGGTCCCACTCAGAAGCTCCTGCAGAGCACACCGTTGGCGAGATTGTCGCCTAGCAGCGAATTATCGGCTCAACAGCCGAGAATCCTCACGTTGCACGACATCAGCGGAAAGCCACTGCAGAGTGCGCTACTTGCTACGACCTCGTCTTCCGGTGGAGTCGGCAAGGACGCGCTGAATTCTAACAGCGAGAGAAGCTTAAACTCGCCGATCATGAGCCAACTATCTGGCTCGACGGCGAGTCGGAAAGCTCCGCAGTCGAACAACGAGAACTCGGTGAACAACGTTTCATCCGGTCCCATGGGCCTGACCGCGGAAGAGATCGAAAGGTTGAACTCTAGACCTAGAACATCGAGCCTGGTCTCGACTCTGGACGCTGTGAGTTCATCCAGCGAAGCCAGAGGACCACCTACGCATGGCCCTCTTCATCTGCACAGAAGACACACACCGCCGGTCGAGAGACTCGAGAGAAGGAACTCATCTACGACGGATGAAAGCGGAAACGATAGTTTCACGTGCTCGGAATACGATAATACGTCTCTCGTTGGGGATAAACGTTCGGATAACCCTTTCGCGAAGCAGGACGACGAAGAGGTGAATCAGAGGAGCAACGAGTCATCTCAAACTACCAAACCACCTTTACCTCCTAACGTAAACTACGACGGATTCGATAGCTCGTTCAGGGGATCACTGAGCACCCTGGTAGCCTCGGATGATGATCTTTCGACGCATATGGGTGGCCTTTATAGACCGTCCAACAATGGATCACCTTCGACGACCACCACGGCGCTCAGTTGGGACTACTTGTTGAATTGGGGACTCAACTTTGAAAGTCTCGTCGGAGTGTTCATCGACATCGCTGAACTACCGGACAGTGCGAATCGCGTGCCTAGCACCCTCAGACTGCCTGCCAGTATGCCTAAACCGTCCGAGGAGTACGTTTGAACGAATCCGATCGACGATCGTGCTGCTGTTTCTTGCTTTAATTAGACTAACTATCGGTAGAAGGTTGGAGATGTTTGGAAGGAAGTAGTTCGAGACCGACGACGTGGTCTCGTGTTTCAATGGTTGAAAGGGAAGTACGGAATGTGAAGTGAAGATTCGAGAGATTAGGATGGAGAGGTAAAGTAGGAAGATGGACTTTTTATTTTCATTAGATTTGTAAGCGAATTTACGCGACATTTTTCGTGCTCCGTCGTGAAGAACATCGAGAATGTGATTCGTCTTGCCATAATGATTGGGAAGATCGGTCGGAGACGATTGATCTTTCTTATCGTTAATTATCGACACTATTAGATGGCTACGAGCTCTGAGGCACCTCGTCGATTTAACAGGTGGCCAGGGTAATTGTGAATTTGTAAATAATCCGCGATCCTTTCAATCAAAATGTGACTCCATTTGACGAGTTTATGCGCGCTGTAGGAATCAATCATCGATGTACGTTGTTTTCCTTCCTTCGATTTGAATTATTGCGAAAGGTCGCGACCTATGGCCTCGTTAAGGTATTTCGAGTTTTCCCTGCGGCTGTCGAAATCGTGCGACTGTATTGCGAGAGACTATAAATAGATATTAAATAGCAACCTCCTGTATATAAAAGATATCGTAATGATAAATAAATAAATAAATGGTAATATTAATTAAATATACGATAATAAGTAATAAATAATAGTAGATAATAATAATAGATGCACCGTGCCAGACATACTCGATGCAGTCGCATTCAAATTACGGCGCGACAATCGTAGATCGAGAATCGATACTCGAAGATGATTCGAAGAGTTTGAAGAAGGAAGGAAAGAACGTACACGTTTCGTCGGTAGAATATTACGTTTATCGCGTTCCTCGTTCGCGGCCGCGACGGCTGCAACTTCCGCTCGTTTCAAATTTCCCGCCGCAATCCCTTACGGGGTGGAACATTAGCGTAATTCCGTGGAAACGAACGTTTCCGTCATTTCCCCCTTTAATCGTGGGATTTCAACGGGAAATCTTGCGAACGGGACGAAACTACCAGACTGATTTATTAATTTTTCTTCTTTTTCCTCCATGTACTTCGAAGTGGTATCGTCAAAAATTTATTGTAAATTACGTGAATCGATTCATTGTAAATATCGTACGCCTGACCTGTACAAAGTGTGTGAATGATGCGTGTACTATCTTATATCATCGTATTTGTAATAAAAAAGGACATTTGTAAGAAAATCGAACATCCTCCCTTGCTCCTAGCGCCTCTGACGAACTGTTTGCAATTTTTCTTCAAACCGTTGGAATTAAATTTACATAATTCTAACGAAGAAGTTAGTAGAATAACGGGAGAATAAAATAGTAAATTAATAGAATAATAGGGGAATGAATTAGGTAATTAATTGGGTGGTTCAAAAGCCACCTGAAACGATAGCTCCCAGGCGAAATGGCCACAGCAATTAAAGCCGAAGAAATACAAAAGAAAAAGAAAGGAAAACCTAAATATTAACTAAGATACTAGAATAACCAAATAACAGGGTAACCGAGTTGTAAATTAATCGGTTAATGGAGCTTTGAATTGAGTCGCTCAAAAGCCGATGCGGTTAAGTCCATTTTTTGATATTTTCTGAGTTTTATAAATTTTAGTCGAACGAAGTTTATTCCATTAAAATTTACGAAGATCATAAAATATTAAGAAATGGACTTAACCGCACTGGCTTCCGAGTGACTGAATTATAACTTATATAACACTTAAATGAAACAATTTTATTTTATCTCAAAAAATTAATAAATATCTGAGGTGTCTGCTAACGCCCTGAAGTTCCTGCAAATATAAAGAGGAAAGTGGATAGTGGATATCGAGGTGATAACGAACGACAGAGATCGAGTAAGCCCTGAATGCGCTTCAATTCTTCTATCGATTCAGTGTCTATCTCGATGTCAGATTTCAACGCCACGCCAGGGCGAATTATTAAATGCTGAGCCACGAGAATAAATAAAACGAAACATATTCATCTGGATTTTCATTAGTTACTGAGACAATTACGATCGGTTTATAATGTTCAGATAATGATATCATCACCTCCGTCATACGACGACGAGCTCTTGAACAGCGCTTATGCGAACGTAAGCCTAATTGCCGACAAAGCATGGATATTCGACAAGGAGGATCTCTTTCAAAAGTCAAATCGTTCTTTGTGGATTCAGGTAGATTAGCGACATTTTCAAAATTTTATTACAACAGTCACAATCAAAATCTAGATCCGTGGAACTTCGAGCTTGTAGGAGAAAGGCCCACGAAACTTTTAGGAGCTGAGGCTATATGTTGAAGGTTCAAACTTACAATCAGGGTTTATTTAAATTATATATTTAAATTAGGGTTTACTAATTATTAGTTATTTAATAATTAACCTATTAACCCCTTGCCGTACCATTTCTTTTGTGACTGACTCCGCAATAACTCAGAATTATTTGCTAAAATAGCAATCAATCGTTGATTTCTGATATAACGTATAATTTATCGCAATATTAATAGCATAAAAATAATCTGATCGTATCGTACCCGACTGGTATTTTTAACTTAATAGTTTTTGGAAAACTATTCCATTTATCGCGTCACGAGTGTCACTCGTTATTCTACGACAAGGGGTTAAAGCTGCAGGTGTTAATTGAAATTATCATAGCAAATACGAGAGGAACTATGGCGAACAAGTAGGTAGAAATTCTAACTCTCGATTACTGAACCTCCTTTAATCATCTCGTCGGAATTTTTCTTAATTTATTAATTAATATATCAAAGCCTCGGAAGACACATAAACAGTAGACCTAAGAGAAATAAGAAAAACCATAACAGCGTTAACGTAAAATAAAATGCAGAACGACTTTTCGAATCATTTTCTCCTAAAGAAAGCGCCACTCTGAAGCTTCATAGTCATTGCTTCATTATTGCAATTATTATTGTTGCATACTTTCAACAGTTTTAGTGATGAATTATAAAGAGTTAAATAAATTATAAAAGAGTTAGCTCTTTGAGGCACGGCGGGAAGTGTCCCACCTCGAAAATTTGTATTATTGTATAACTTTGTTAATAAAATTAAACCAACTTTGTTCAATCAAAAAAAAATATGTGTGGAACATGCGTCATTATATTTTTTAAATTCCCGTGCCTCAAAGAGTTAAAGAGTCGATAATTTATCACCAGCCAGTAATACTTTCACGGTAGAACTGCAAGCTGAGAGCGAGTTACAAGGAGAACAGTAATCAACCTAAAAGAGTCCACGATGTTATTCCCAACTCTCGTTTGGCGAAATACGGGAATTTCGCGTACAACGAGGAACGGGAGAAAAGTTATAAACAATACGACCATGCGTCTTCGATTTCTCTGTCGAGTTTCTGCTGGACGGAAGTCACGGAGCCGTGGATGCTACCGGAAGTCGAGGAACACTTCGCCCGGATAATTTCGAGCGGGACTGAAGCGAATCTTCGCGAATTGTAAGTCCTTTTGCCATTCATAATTAATCCTTTGACTTATGATAATTTTCCTCAATGATCGATTTGTAATTGAGGAAAACTGTCAGTTTATATTATTGCTCTTAGTTTTTAAAATCAAAGAAAAGATTAATAAAAAAAAATTAGTTGCAAAAAAATGGGTTATCAAGTTTACAATAAACTTCTTACGAAGCTCGACAATGAAAGAATCAAAATCCATGGAGGTCCTGAAGACCGGAAGTGACTTCAAGACACGCTGGAAAGATCTTCTGGAGAACCAACACGCGAGATCTAACGCACCCGAGAAAAGAATGTTCGATACCAATTACGAGTTGTACTTCGTCGATAAAGCCAATGACAATGGTAATTACGCAAAGCAAATGAAAACTATTACAATTAAAAAATCTATAAATTCCTTTTCCAAAGAACCAATAAATAATAACCAAAAATATTCTCTACATTAAAACATTTTAAGTGAGCGTTTTCTCACAAACAAAATAATTCAAATAAATTCCTATTTTACCCGAAAATTCGAAAGGTTCATCGACGCATCTAAATATCGAAACGGACAGTTGCAATTACCGCCGTTATTCCATCGAAAACTCTGCCGAGATGCAGTTGCACATTCGCATCACGAGCGATGCAGTTCGAAATCTATGGAATGCAACTAAAGTCCATCAACAATTCAGCCATCAAGGGATACGTCTTCAGTGTTGTCATCAGCAGTGTCCCAGTCGTCGAGAGACGAGTTATCAGGGACGAGAACGTCAACAACAATTTTACTACGCCTTTCAATATCGTCCTTTCATTCTCACCACGGAATATCAAAACATGCGAACCGAAACTTACGGTATGACGAGGAAACCATTGCCGCCTGTTTTGAGCCCGGAAGTGCCGGAATTTTTCCCTAAGGTGCCCGTGGCTAGGTTCAACAATAACAAGGAACACAATGGGAATAGAATACAATATTTTCCATCGTTGAACGAAAGGAGCTATCAGAACGACCTGTTTCCATATGCCAGGCCGCTCGAAACTGTTGGGATTTATCAGGTTTTGATATGGAATTTTCTATTTTATTTTTAATAACGTTGCGGAGGAATTCTTCTCTTTTGGAGGATCTGAAATCTTTAGGGGTATTTTTATTTAATGTGTTAATTAAGAATGGGAGTATGGACGATTGGTTTCGTCGGTTTCAAAAGAAATAGGGAGTGGAAAGAAATTGATAGATTGGGGAGTCTATATTGTGAAAAATAGAAGTAGAAAATCAAAGAAATTAAAATTATCTTTCTACTGGAAAATCTGCCGCCAGTTGTTTTGACTGCATTGGTATTTCCAGCGTTGGTTAACCATAAATTTGAAATATTAAATGTGAAATATGTCGAATTAAATAAATTAAATATTTTCGATTATAGCAAAGGTGAAGTTTTAGTAATTGGTTTAATGTAAATTTAGAATATTGGTCTACCGATGTTACAAGCTACGGATACCACTACTTTTATAAGACCACCTCAACAATGGCTCCAAAGAATGCCGCCACCGGGACAAATACAAATTTCCACCACCTCAACAGCCCCCATATGCACCACGATGCAACCCCTAAGGACTCCTGCTATTCCAAGACATCCCTTGCAGGTAGTGCAACTATCAATAATCATGCATTTTCAAAGAACGTATAATATTTATAACTATAAAGAACGGCGAGCTAAAACTCAGAGTTTTAGATCTCCGTCTAGTCAACTTTAAAGTCTAAAAGACATGTAAATTTATCGTATGTAAATTCACGTGTAAATGTAAATTGTAAATCGAAAGG
Organism: Cerceris ruficornis; assembly: GCA_963989415.1. Taxonomy (NCBI): domain Eukaryota; kingdom Metazoa; phylum Arthropoda; class Insecta; order Hymenoptera; family Crabronidae; genus Cerceris; species Cerceris ruficornis. The sequence goes on along the minus strand of OZ022526.1, from coordinate 16,143,241 downwards.
TAAATGGTAAAATGTAAATTTATTATATTTGTCAGTCAACATTTACGACTGTAAAAAACGAGGGCGTAAATACAGTCTTTCAGACTTCCATCTACTCAACTCTAAAGTGTAGAAGAAATCTAAATTGTAAATTAAAACGTAAATGTTAGAAACGTAAGTTCATTATATAATCGACTACATTCGTCAGCAAGACTTTCAGAAGAAATATATCAAATAAAAGTTTCACAGGTGCAAGAAAAGTACTTGCGATCGACGCCGATCCCAGTTTACCAGCATCCTACGGAAATATATCACGAGGGCGCGCAGAAAAGGAAGAATCAGGGTGTGGATTTCAAGAATCTTATTCTATTAACGAAAAGCGCGATGAAAGCTCATCGAAGCCAGGCGAAGAATTCTCAGCAGAGACCAAGTTACGTTCTAGAATCGAAGAATCGTAATTCAAGGTCGAAAACCGAGGTTCTTCGATGGCTGGACGATAAAGGTCCTCCGGCGAAGACGAAAGAATACGAGGCGGTAAACGCTTTGGTCTCGGAATTGCAAACTATCGACAGTAAGCGCGAATCCGGTGGTGTTTCCGGCTCGTGGAATGAAATTGGAGATTTTCCAAGTACTTCGGAACATTTAACAGCGGACAGTGGAAGTTCAAGGTCGGGCAATGCAAGGGGAAAAACAAGAAGAAGACTCTACAGAGACGTCTTGGCGAACGCCTCTTCGAGCGACGCCGTCTTGGAGAACGTGTACGAGAAGAGGTAAATTTTAAGACGTCTGTGTAGAGTTTATTTTTAATATTAAATACTTGGTTTCTATGGGGAATTATGTATGGGAAAATGAAAGAAACTTGATCGATTTAGATACGACGAATTGGAACAGCAGGCTATGGAACAATATAGGAATTCGGAGGAGTCCTTGGCGCTCAAGTATCAAGTACGGTTTTCTGCGTTATTATTATGTTATACGTGTAAAATCTAAGACGTCTTATAGATAAAGTTAGTTATGTTTGTAATATGTGGTATTCCTGATTTGGACCATTGTGGATATTTTATTATTTTTACTAATTACTCTTAAATTACGTCTAAGGGTGCAAATTTAACATGGATTATCCTTGTGCTAATTAATGCTGGACGATGAATAATTTAGTTATCGTAATATTACGGTGTTAATATCGCTGCTACCTTCGAGACTGAAATACGACGCACAAATAATGTTCCGTACAAAACAGCAAGGAATTCTTCAACATTCTTTCTAAATTATTATCTAACACGTCATACCTTTAATAATTCAGACACGAACCAACAGTATATGGTTATTGGGGGCTGTGCGATGCTATGGGGGTTATGGGGTCTAAGCAGGTAAAGCCTCTGACTAACACTAAGTGGCCCCAAATTCAAATACTCCGTCACCTCTAGCAAATTTAAAATTTTTCCTATCTGACATTTACACCATAGCCTCGATCGTTCAAAATCCCCATAAAGCAATGGGTCCAATGCGAAATAAGTATAACAATTAATGGGACTGTGGTGCTAAAGTGGCAGAGGCTCGGATCAACGATGAGTGGGCTCGAGTTCAAATAACCCCATACCCTCTAACAAATTTCAAATTCGTCCTATTTGACAGTTACACTATAGCCTCGATCGTTCAAAGTCCCCATAAAACAATGGCTAAGCGAATAACCGTAACACTTGAGGCGAGAAAATAGAAGATAAACAAAGAGCTTATCATCTACCACCGTATCCTCCAAATGCCCTTGCTCATTCTCAACTAACACTTAACAAAATTAACAAATACTCCACTTACCTTTCATCCATAAGGCCCACAGTATACACAGCATCCATGGTGTCTATGGTATCTTTGGTGTTCATGGTGTCCATGGTGTCCATGGTGTCTATGGTGTCTATGGTGTCTGTGGTGTCTAAGGTGTCTATGGTGTTTATGGTGTCTATGGTGTTTATGGTGTATATGGTGTATATGGTGTCTATGGTGTTTATGGTGTCCGTGGTGTTTATGGTATCTATGGTTTCTATGGTTTCTATGGTGTCTATGGTGTCTATGGTGTCTATGGTGTATATGGTGTATATTGTGTATATGGTGTCTATTGTGTCTATGGTATCTATGGTGTCTATGGTATATATGGCGTCTATGGTTTCTATGGTGTCTATGGTGTCTAGGTGCCTATGGTGTCCACGGTGCTCGCCATAAACCATTAAACACTGTACACTATACCGAGCGCGGCGCGGAACACGTCTAACTTCTACGACGTTATCACGACGACTGCTCGACTTTCGCCGGCAGCTAATTCGCGGCTCGCTCGGGTCGAACGGCGATTCGTAAACATTCGCCGTTTGAATTCCAGGAACTTGAGCGGCAGGCTGTCGAGCAGTACAAGTGTTGTGGAAATTCGCTGGAGGTGAAATTGAGCTCTTCGAATGTTACTGAGGAGGATAGAAGGATCATCGAGAACTCGGGGACGTTGGAGGAAAGAGAATGCACCGATGCACAACGATGCACGGGTTTCGGAAGATGCAATCCTGTGGAACGAGTAGAAAAAACGCAAAAAGGTTAGTCTTGATGGAAAGAAAGAAGTTAATGGGGGAAGGATTTCAATGGGGGCTTATTCATTTAGGGTTTTTTATCGTTTCGACCTTATGCACTTCGAGTAGGGCCGAAGTCGGTCTTATGTGCCTTTTGCCCTACGACGAGTGTTACTTGTGACGCGGTAAATAGAATAGGAAATTTGTATGGCTTCGGGAAACTGTTAAATTGAAAGTATCAGCGAGTTAAGAGACGATCGAATTATTTCTATGGTATTAATATAAATAAAGGTTCATTCTATAATATAGATGAAGTTTAAGTTCAGCAACTTATGCTGAGTTATTGCTCACGCAGTTATATTTCTAAGTTTTTAATTTTTGTAATTTTAGAAAAGGAATCGTAGGGCAAATGGTTAATTGTTGTTAATTCTGTGGCAATTTGCTTATCATTTAGAATATTGTGGAAAGTAGAATGGGGACCAGCGGATTTTAGTATTAAAAAGTTGAAAAATATATGTAACTAATACTGTTGCTGTTTGAAGTGCAAAACGTCGATTGCATAAATTTCACCGTCTTAAAATAATACGAAATCTTCGCGATTAGGTTCCTTTCGACAACCTCAGATCACCCTTTTGAAACCGGAAGGTAAAATTGGGGGAAACACCCCCAATCGAGCAACAAAAAACGCCCGAGCGACGATCGCCTCAAAAAGTCTAACGAAATTGGCGCAAAAAATGTCTCACGGATCGAAAAACACATCTAAGGGTGCATCAGGTGATAAGATCGATAAAAGTGGTAAATATAATTCACCTAACGAGACTCTGAATAACCCTTTTTACTTCTACATACTTATAACGCTAATCTAACTCCAATAAAACCTTTTTTTTAAATTAAACTGATAACATTATTAATTATTAACCCTCTATAGCCCGAATTTGTATAGAATTTAATCTTCAAACGTTGAATTGCAAAGACTTTCAGGATTTTTAAGAATTAAATTGCAGTATTTGGCAAAGTTAAATAACTGACTTTGAGGAATTGAAACTTAAATGTCTTTTATGTTACCTCAAAGACACAGGGGCTCATAGAGAGTTAATTATATATTATTTTATATGAAATCAATGATAAATTTCAGTACGTTGCTCGTCAAAGAGGCGTCTGATACTGATGTCACCCTTCGAGCGCGAATCAGAAGCCAGATTAACAAAAACGACCGACTTGGAGGAATATTATTGCATCTCCCGAACGAACAAAACCCTTCTCAATTATTACGGAAACACAAAAATCGGGAAAACCGGGGGCGGCGATGAAAACATAACTATCATCCGTTCACCAAGAACGGAGGGTACATCGGTTAAACCAATATCTTCGTTTTATCGATGACGATTAACTAGCCTGCGAATTTTTATGCATTTATGACAAATTTAACGTTGCTAAAATAAACAAAGAGCATCTAATGTAAAAAGAAATATCTCAAATATCCAAAAAGTGCATTCGTTGTAACATTCACCAAGTGAAAGAGTCTCACTCTACTTAAATTTTTCTTTATTAGCAGCGTTCACCATACTTGAAATTTTGCATAAAAATCCGCAGCATGATGATAAACTTTTACACAAAATTCTAAAAATTTCGACACCTTTTAAGTAGTTTGGCTCTCCGGATTTTGGACAACGTGAAGGAGAAAGAATCAGACGCCTCGCGGAGGATTAACCGGAAGCGGTTGGGGACCATTGAACGGAAGTACGAATGCACGGAAGCATAAATGCAGCCACAGGTGCACTATGAACATCAATCGCTATATTTATGTATTTCGCTGATAATAAACGCTCCATTGACGTGTTACACATAGATAGCCTTATAAAGAAAAACAATATTATTGAACTCTTCATCCACACGCATACAACGTAAACGTAACACACTCATTTCCGGTCGATAATACTATAACGGTTTGTAAAGTAACTATTCTATGGTGTTCACTAATAGCCACGATGTACGTACATTTCATGAATAAAATACGATCATACGGAAGTAGCTCTTACGATAAGCTTCTCCCTCTTTTCACTCTTTCCATTCAACTTTCAGCGAAAATTCTGAATTCATTGACGGTTTGATTCATTAACGCTAAAACTACCGGCTTTACATTTATTGCATTTGAATAAACTAAATAAGTATTTTGGAACAGGGCCGGTCATAGAAATTCCGGGCCCCGGGAAAGAAATATGGCGGGTCCCACTTTCGTATTAAAAATAAGAAATTTAGAATTGAATTTAGGGCCCGGGAATTAATCCCCCCTCTCGACATCTGTGATTGGGCCTGCTATGGAGAAAGAGGACTCAAGAGGTGAAAAAGACGATCGATTATCGAATATTCTTTTAACCGGTGATTTGGACGGCCTTGGTAGTTTCAGCGTTAATTAAGTTACCGTTTAAAATGCATGGAACTATGAGAACTAAATGAAACAGCCTCTTCGGTTTACATTAAAAATACTTGCTCGTTTTGTCTGAGTATTCTGCACGTTGTTAAACGCCTATCTGTTCATTCACGGAAGAATAGTTTGCGACAGCGGTACGTTGTAAAATGTATATAAAAAACGGGATGAATATAAAAGGGGTATAAAAATGTTTAAAAGTTTATAAAAAAAAGAAAGTCCATATATCTCAGTAAATCGCAATCTTCCACTGCGAATCTAACATATCCTCCTTTAAAACTCGTATGTATATATTCGTGTATAAATATCACTGCACCATAGCGATAATAATAATTTGCGCGTATCGTAAATATAGAAATTCTATTGTATTCGATATGCATACATCTCACCCTCGATTAAGTGCTGGTTTCTAGCATTCTTTTACCAAGCACTGCTACTAATAAAGGTCTCTTCACCTCCTCAAAGAAAAAACACTTACATTGAGATCACAATTAACGCCAGCAGAGTTACCTAAAACTACGTTTTCTTAGCGAACTTAATACCTAATTTGAAATTAACACTCAAAGCGCCGGAGACACGTTAACCCTTTCAGTCCCAATGGGTCAAATAAGTCCCAGAAAATTTTTAACCCAATTGCACCCGTAAGCGGAATATTTCGCGAATGACGATCTTTTATCCACCAGCCGCGGAATATTCCGCCCTGTACAATGATAAACTGCTGCGCGCGGAAATGCACGGTACTGTGGGTATCATGGCGTATTTAGAGCTATGATGCAAATGGGTTAAAGTGTATATCTCGGAAACCAACAAATTTCTTTTGCAATCAAATGCTTGAAATAATATTTTTTTAATTCTTTATGGTCAGTATCGAGAGTAAACAAAAAAATCGAGTGGATTGAAACAAATACCTATTTAATTTTCATCGTATAAGTCCATAGGCACTTTTGCGCTTTTGACGCAAAAGAAGTATCCGGCGCTCTAAGAGTTAAATCTGTACACGTATACTGCCATGGCCTTAATATTTCAGGAACGAAAACTGCATATAAATACGCTCTGCCGATATTCATTTGCAACGAAACGCGGCCGACTTGAACGCAACGTAGCCGATAATGCGAGATTGTTAGTTCGATCGAGTAAGATCTCTACCAATTATCGAGAAACTCGAAACCAGTCTTTGGTATGCTTCTCTCCTCGTCCTCCTGATTCAATTGAGAAGATTGGAAACTACTGTAGGAACTAGGAGTCTCTAGAAGTGCCGTGGATTCATTGATATCGCTAGACTTCGTCCGCGACATGACGACCAATGTGTTCGACTGACTTTTGTCAGTGTCGGAATCCCTCTCTCTAACTAGACTTTCCATATCGTCAGCTAGATTATTTTGCAACTTCAGCAAGGAAGTCTTATTGATTAACTTCGCGAATATACTTTCAGAATGATCGCTATCGACATCGACCTTTAACAAATTACCGCACTGTTCATCCTCGAATAGGCTACTGGAATAACAATCGGGCTGATAACGGCTAACTTGATGAGACAAAGTATAATTATCGGCGATGGAATTAGAGTTGTTCCTCTGTGGTTTAGCAGGACTGGAGAAATGTGGAGATTCCCCGAATTGAGCCCTTAACGATTTAGACTTTATGTCCTCCGTGGAGTCTATTATACTGAGATTCATTTGCGACTGAGTCATAAATGAAAATGGAGCTGAATGCTCGTCGCGCCAACGTAATGTCTATAATACCGTAATAAATGATGTTTCCTTAACTGGGGATTCTTCTTTTCAACTTTAAATTCGCGATCGAATAGCGTTTATTTGAGCAGATATATCTTATTGCATATATAATCTATTGGTAATTACACAGACGAAGATCCGTCCCACTGATTTAAATTATTTTTCGATATGTTGTCAGGATATTGGCAAAAAACTGTTCCAACTTCCACATTGAATTTTGCCTATACATGCACGTCCGTGGCAAAGTGTGCATCAGCACAATGCAATCGCTTATCTACTGTTTCTACAGCGGCCGGCAAAGTGTCTTTACAACGGATGAATTCGTCGAAAAGGTACCTCGCCAGGATGGATTAGAAATATAATTCTAATGTTTATTTTTAGTCCGACCGCCTCATGGCGGCCTTCGCTAACACACACGTTGCCGAGGATGTGCATATATAAGCAAAGTTCAATGTGGAAGTAGGAAAATATTTTTGCCAATATCTCGAAAACTAAAGCCTAGCCAGGGTTACATGTAAAGGAAGAAGATGCTTAGAATGACGATGCTGACAACATATTTAAAAATCATCGAAATCAGTGGGAGGGATCATCATCTGTGTAATTACCACTCTATTGGACCGGTAATAATTATTTTGAATTTGAAGCATTAAATGCAAGGTACCTCAATGTACCTAAATATCTCAATGGATTTAGAAACTGTAAAAATATACTCACAGAACCAGTCTCGTCGATAACATATTTCAGGCCTGTCTGAATGCGCAGCTTTGGATACCATTCGGGCAATTCTTTAGGAAGCTCCACTTTTTTCAGGGTGTATTTCAATGCTACTTCGGGTTGAATTATGGTCTCATTGATAGCTTGGTTTCTTTCCGCTGTACTCAGCGTATTCCATAAACCCTCGTAGGCTTCCTTAGTCGCTGTTATATCTTCTCCTATCCTTTGTGCCAAGGGATTTATACTGTAGAAGTACTGTTCAGCCCTCGAGCTTAAAGTGGCACTCATATTGAAATTCTTTCAACTAACACGGAGACGACAACTGCAATAAAACGAAAAATCTATTAGAAACGAATGTTCATAACACTAGACAATTCTAAAATGCACTGTAAATAAACAAGGGTAGTTTGGAGTACGAGAATGAAAAGGTTATAGTCATCGCGGAACAAATGACTTTCAAATTCACAAGGTTTATATTGTTACTTGCAAAACGAACGGGTAGATTGTAGAAAATAAATGTCGTACGATAAAAAACAAAGTAGAAATTGAAGTAACTGTTGAAGTGTCATTCGATCTAAACTGTTCCTGAATGACAGAACGACTTTGACTGTGTTAAACCCATCGTCAACATCTACTACAGCGACATCGCGTACGATCTCCTTACCCTTGCATCGAATACAATGGCGCCCCTCACGAATATAATTTCAACTATTAATTTTAGATTTAGAAGATGCAGATAACTGCACAAATGTTGAAAAATGATTGATAATTGATAATGAGCAACGAAATCTGTATAAGACATTCGAAATTCTTGATATTCTATTCCTCCGACTACTTTAGCTATTGCGGATTCATGATCTTTTAAAGGAACGAACTAGCAAGCATTCGAATTCGTAAAATTGAATTAAAGATGATATATATTCAACAAAAAGATACAATATGAAAAAGAGACGAATATTATCGATCTTTAATTTGAAATTTGCAAGAATTAGTATCGATTGAGCTATTAAAAGATCGATTTCAAATTCCTTACAGCTCACCATTGCGTGGTGAATCTGGGAATAGTAGGCGCAGGAAGATAAAACGTTCGTAGAAAGATTTATAGATAATGATCCTTAATAATTAACGATATATAGAAAAAAACCGCTTGCAAATATATTGATATATCAATTATAAGATAATTATAGTAATTATAATTACGTTTAACGAAGAGACGCAAGGAGCCCCGTTGTTCGTCGTGAAACCGCGCGCGAACACAATGGCGGCCAGGAGAAAGAAACCGGAAGTGGTGGGTTCAAAATGGTGCATTTTTAATACAACTTAAAAATGCAACAAATTTTGCATTCGATAATAGACCAGATTGTACTTATTTATAAAGAGAATTGTTTATAATAAAATTTTAACGGCTATAATTACGTTTATACGTAAATTTTCAATTAAACGGAAGCTGACGTTTAAAAAATATGGACATTACATGGATGCAGTAGTACATGCACTTTTTGCGGGCTCCAAATTCAAATTTAAACGCATATAACGGCCAGTTACAAATTTCAAACTTAACTTTTTCGAAATACTTGTTTAATCTATTTAAACATAACAGATATAAAGCCGGTAGGTCCAGAGTTAAAGAAAAATACTCCTAAAAATTTCAAAATCTCTGAAAGTTAAGAATTCTTCCGCAACATTATTAAAAAAGAATAAAAAATTCAATATTAAATTAATTAACTGTAATTAGGGGAGACTAATTCACGCAATTTATGAAACAGTAAAAACATTGTTATTGCTGAAACCTCGCTGAAATTGGGTGGGAAAAGCGTATTAAATTATTCATTGTAATCCTTTTAGAGATTTATTTTATTCGATTCATTCGGAATCACTACGGTCTTTTGATGAATTCTTGTAACTAATAACCTTATCAACGCTTCGATAAAGAATGATATAACAAAAATCAGTTGTGGAACTGATGATTTTAAAGTGTCTAATAATAATATTGATAATAAAATTATTTAAACGTACACGGAAACGTCCGATAAACAAAGAACAGTATAATGCCCTATCTCGTATAACTGTTTAACTAGATTCCACTGAAATATCATATACTTCACCTTTTTATTATCATACAAATATATACAATGTCCATATGTCAAATCAGTTCTTGCGCGTATTTAGTAAACGTTTCTGCCTTTAACAGGTAACGACAAAACGGTGTACTTACTTTTTATAAACTATACATAATACGCAAATAATGATAATTATTTACATGTAATAGATGTTCTAACGGAAATGATAATAAATAATAATCGAGCGTGATATCCGGAGAATTGTATTTAACGATAGTTCTCGTTTTAGGTAATCACTTAGTAACTAATTATCGTTTATGTCTTTATGAAGACGTTCCAAGTACAAACAAGTGTACAATTTAATTGTGTTTCTTTACAAAATATATTTACAGCCGTAGTTACGTTTCAATAAATCCGTCGAATTGGAAAATAAAGAGGGAAATCCAACGAATGATAATTAACGCCTTGTTTTCTAATTCTATTCTATCGAAACGAAATTACTTTTCTTGCACATTTTAAAGTTTGTTTTCTTTTTTTGTTATCCTTTTATTCGGAAACGGACGTGATTTAACGCTGTCAAGTGCGAATAATAACTATGTGTAAAACTTCTTAAATTATCCGGTACATCATTTATAGCAGAACGAATCTGCTGATTAGGTACGTTAGTAACTCACTGCACGTATTGCGTGTACAATGTCAATAAGTGTTCCCTGACAATGGATTAATTGAAAGTATCGCTCGCAAGCGATACGAATAACGAAAACGAAATAATTCTCCACTGTTATCGTTCACTTAAAAAAGGAAAAAAAAAAAGAAAAAAGAACAGTGAGATCGTTCGTTAAGTTTTGTAAGCTTCGGAAGCTTTCTTTTTACTTTTGGAATTCGATATAATCGCAGTAATTTTGTACGTTTTAACGTAATTCTAGAGATCGAGTGCCAGGTGAGTGATTTCTTCAGTGCGGTAAAGAAAATCTGTAACTATTTCATGGGACGAATGGTTATCTGTGCAGTTGTTATGAAATAATCATACATCCGAATGAATGTACGTTCGTTTAAGTTTCATCTTATCCATTATATTTATTTAAAAAAAATATACTAATAGTAGTGACCATGATCTTCTTGCGCAAACTTAATTCGCGCGTTAAAAACATCTCTATAATGGCATTATGACATATACATATATACTTTTATATCTTTTAATCCTCTCATAGTGATTGTATATCTCAGATTTCGTTTCTATGTAACTCTAAAATAATACGAATTATATCCTCGAACCGACGTTTCGAATACTGTATTGCTTCGAAATGAAAATAATACGATGATCATCGAGCAAATCGCAAAAATTAAAAATCCCGGAAAAATAATGAAAAATTCAAAAGAAATAAAACAACTTGGAAAGTTTACCCGTTGTTGATACATTTTCGTAACAAAAAAAAATGAATGCATATAGTGTATATATGTCCAATGAAACAAATAGTCGAAAGAAAAAAAGAAAAAAAGAAACGTTCGTCATGGTATTATAGGAAATACAGCGTTATTGATATGAAACTTCTTACAAAAGTATACACGAAGAATGTTAGTATTACAGAACGAGTAGGCCAAACATAAAATTGTCCACAGTTACCTGTTCGATAAATGTTTAAGAGGGCCCAAACTCAGTATGGATGTAGCACCAAGCGCACCTAAATTACAAGTGTTAGGATTCCTTGCACCGTCTATCGTTATTATCGGCAATCCAAAATATCCACCGGTTTGAGCGCTGAGCTGCGACAGCGGAATGTAACTCTGAATACCGAGACTCGATAGACGATTTAATACGTGAGGTGATTTCAAATCTACAACGGGCAGTGCTAATTCAGCACCGCCGTTTTGTGCCACGGTATCGACCTCTTTGTGATAGGTCTGTTTGTGTGTTGTGAGTGCCTGGGCCGTTGGATATTGAGCAGGGCATAGATTACACCTTGAAGAATGAGATTGCACCTAGTAAAACTTCATTTATGACGAAATAAAATAACGTATACAGAGTAGACTCTCCTGTAACACGATTAATGCGTGCCGCGTTGTATGTATTAGCGTTATAGGAAAAATGCTGCAAGGGAATTTTTCTCATTTAATGCGCGCGATCTAAAGTAGAAGAATCTTTTGTTACACGAGAGTCTACTGTATATATTCTTCATCAAGTAACTCACTTATGAAGTAGTTTACTAGTAGCTCGATGCGTGGCCATGTGCTGCGTCAACATCTCTTGGTTTTGGAAGCTTTTTTCGCATACCTGACACGTTAACATTGACCTGCGATGGACACGAGGAATAAGAGGATAATTATACGTTACGATACAGTGGTAAAAGACAATGGATTCCCGTTAGAACGTTCATCTCACCGCGGTGGCCTTCCACGTCTAACAACAGGTACTTGAGGTGGACCATCTTGCGTTAGATCAACCGTGGGTGGTCTCGGTGGTCTCTCCACCTCGTTTACAGGCCCTTTATTCTGTTTGTTCTGGGGAACAACAAACTGACTTTGCTCCTGCTGCTTTCTTTGCAAACTAGCTGGTATGATAGAAATAGCAGAATTCAGATTGAGGGCTGTAACATTCAAAGGCGGCTGTGAAGGCGTAGACCTCTGTGGCTGCGAGGGTATCTGCTGTTTGTTTTGTTCGCTTGTCTTATTTTTATTTGCTGCTGGAGTAACAGTAATACCTCTGGCTGCCAGAACATTAGCCACAGCCTTTGCGTCGGATTTCTTTCCACCGGCGCCCGAGGTGTTCTGCACTTGAGCTGGAGCGGAACCTTTAGATTAGTAAAATACAATCTCTTAACATTCTCTGGGGCACCTCTTCCGCGAATAGTTCGAAAAACATTCGCCTTCTTGCGTAGTCAAAACGGAATACAAATGGGTTTATACCATGAAAACAAAACGAACGTAAATGATATCGTTTAACTGAGGAAACTGAAATTAGAAAATCATCAAAACTAATTCTTAGAAGAGGCACTGAAGGGTGGAAAGCAATTGGATGGTAAAGGGAAAGTGTATACACGTTAAAGTAATCAAAGTAACGACAAAAATAATCAATTAATACCTGGCTGCCGAACACTGAGCGTTATAGAGTCCGTAAGATGTATCGTCGAATCGTTTCGATTTGTTTGCTGCGTCGTAGCACCTTGAACGTTTTGAATAACGGGCAATCCGTCGTTTCGCTTTTGCTGCGCGATAACATGGCAATCCGCGTCCTCGTTTCTATCTGGCAATAAAACGTCCATCCGTCTTTGCTTTAGAGCAGAATTATTTTGCTGTTGCACTTGCATCGCCTGTTGCAAAGGTCTTTTCATACGTTGCCGCGGTGTAGGTCCCGTCTGCGGCACACGAGGTGACCTATAGATACGCAAATGTTTAAACTAAGCCATTTTTTTAACGCGTCAGGTGATTAGGACGTGTATACAATCTAATCTTGACAATCCGATCTTAATTCAAATCTTTCAAGCTCCGCCACAAGCACCAGAGCTTACTAGCGACAGTGTCGCGTACAAATTATATTAATTTTTAAATAGTACACGCCCTGGGGTATTTAAATATCCCACCGCGGAAGCGTCTGCGTGCAGAAGCCATTTAACTGGTCGTAGATAACTCAATGTCTTGCCAAGATACAATGAAAATTCCTCGTGCTAATTAAAATTACACTTGCCGGCTGTTCTGTACGACGGAAGGATATCTTCCGCGTGGAATTTGTTGCGATAGTTGAGGATGCATCTGCGGTGCCGTCATTTGAGGATACGGTCCTGGCCCGTATTGCGGGTACAAGTGTGCTATATGAGGAGGATAATGCATTCCCTGCGGACCAGCAACTCTATACAATGGTGGCCTTCCCGGTGGTTGTACGAAGTAATTTGGTCCTGGGATCATTGTGTTAGCACCTGGTGGAAGACTCGGAGGCATTTGCGTTTGCGGAAGAGGCATGCGTTGTACTTGTTGAGCCAATTGTTGTACAGGTGCGGGTAGTTGCTCGAAATTAACCGGCGGTATTAATTGTTGTCCAGCGCCCGAGACCGCATTATACGTCGGTGAATTCGTCTGATGAGGCGACGTTAAAGGGGAATTTCTATTTATTTGCTGCGACGTCGGTGCATTCGGGGAATCCATTGACACCGCATGGGGTGAGTGCGTATTTAATTGCGGCGACGCTTGACTCAGATGGGGCGAATTTTGATTTAAATGCGGGGAATTCGTGTTTAACTGAGGAGAAAGTTGGCTCACGCTGGGTGAGAGAGACGTCCCATGCATCTGGGCCTTATGCATAGAGACTTCCAGTGGCGAATGAAATATAAGATTTGCGCAGTCCGGAATATTGCACTGATAGTGACCGGCTTTACTTCGATGCTCGTCTAAGTGAGCGATATCCTTAAATTTCTCGTTACATACGCGACAGGTAGTAACGGTCTCCGCCAATTTTTCCAACGAAACGTATTCCGTTTCGACGGGTGGCAAATTATTTGATAACGATGCCTCGCTTTGATTGCGACGTTGATGCTCGATCAGGAAGTTTTGTAAAAGAGATCCAGCATTGTCGATGTTATTGTCGCCCGCATTTTCCGACTGCTCGTTCTCTTTGGAGCTTTCGTTGCTCTTGTTCGACAGATCTGCCGACAACTGATTCCAATTGAAGCCTCCCGTTCCCTCCGCTCCTTCCTCGGATTTGTCATCGTTTTCGCATACCGCGTTACAATCGGCCGAATGATTGGAAAATGTGGAAGACTTTGAAATAATGCTAATAGCCGGATTCTCTTCGAGATTGTGTATCATGGTTGCATCGTGTCCTCTGTCGTCGTCCTCTTCGACCGATGAATTATCAAGTAATTGACTCGCAGACCTAGAACTGAAAAGTTAAAGTACACGTGTAACACGAAATCGTCTTTCTACGGAAAAATTGTTTCAAGTCCGACCAAATTACCCCGATTGCTCGCCAAGTTTTTTCAAGTTTTCAATTGTTTCCCGACACGTCGCTTCGAGGGCGTCGGATTCTTCGTGATCTTCGGTTTCTGACAAAATCTTATCTGGATTATCGTACTGGTCCGTGCTCTGTAGATCATCCACATTCTGGTCTTCCTTTTCGGATGGATTTGCCATATCACTTCCTACGCCAGAATCACCTTCATTTACATCTAACGATGGTCTGTCATTTTCTTCCAGAGGATTAGGATCGTCCGTATTATATTTGATATTATCATATTCATCCTGATGAGAGAATGTTTCGTTAGAAATGTGCCAGTCGAAGTTCTCTGCAGCTATCGTCGTAACATACCTGTTGCTCTACCATCACGTTTTCAAACGGTTGTTCAATCGGACTTTTTCTCTCTTTGTCATTTTTTTGATCATTTTCCTTTGCTCCTGCCACGTCTCCTCGATAGTGGGCCTCCACACTCAGATCAATATTGCTATTCACAACCGTAAAGTCCTCCGACTTGGACGACTTTTTAAGTTTGAGCTTCAAAGAGTCCGCGGAACTCTGCTTCTTAAGGGTAAACTTCAAAGATCCCCTCTTCTCCGGATCCAACCAGTAAGTATCGCCTTTCTTCTTTATCTCTTTAAGATTCGTCACTCTCCTTAAAAGTACTCTAGCGTGCCCCAAGTGCGTATGTATATGAGTACGCAGTTGCTTCTTCGATACAAATTTCTTCCCACAGATCTCACAATCGAGCAATCGAAAACGCAGGGAAAATATCGAATTTTGATTTTCTACTTGCTCATCTGAAATAAAATACATACAGTACATTACATCGAATATTATTCCATCTCCCACCTATAATTACACGTAACGTGAAATAAAATATATTAATAGAATCTCCCGGATAAAAGAATTTCATTTTATTCAATAAGATAACAAAAATTTCGAGATATGATCAAAGTATCTAACCACTTCGTTAAACGAAAATCTCAGGAAAACATCGCCTCGGTAATTTGCCGCGCTTTCGTCTCCCGTGTCAAACCGATAAACCGTTGTCACTGCTGATTTAACTGCATACGATTGCTACATCTCGAACATACTCCCACGCGTTTCAAGTTTCGAATGTTCACTCCGTGCATCAACCGAACCGTTCACCGCGTTACAACGGATGTAAACAATCGATGCCGTTGTGTATGCAGCAACATCGAGTGTTCGTGCAAAATGGTTGCAGTAGGAGTAGTCTATCTAGCGCAGGGCAGGTAATTACCTCTGCTTTTGCCGAGAATTGGAAACAGGACTCACCAATCGATATCGAACCTAAAGAATGAATATCATTGGCGCGTTTTGTTTCAGCGTAAGATTCCCGCCATGATTTGCCTCGTATCGAGACGGGAGTCCTGCGTGATGAGATCGCGAGGGTGTAATAAAATATTGCTTTCAGTGATCGTAAAACCGAATAACGCTTTAACGTGTTATGAGATTCTTTTGTATCATGAGATAAGGTGAATAGTTATGCTTGCACGCCGAGGAAATGCGAAAATTAATACGATACGGGACACCGTGATTTCGACTACGTAAAGAGAATGGTATGGGTTAAGGAGGTTGGCGGTGTGGGTTCGTATTTTGATGAAATGAAATTTAAACATAAATTGTGTTATATCGTACATCAGGAAATGTGGTAGACTCGTGAAAGTTTGATTTCCTGTATACTTTGCGATACCCTAACCTTTTATGGAGTACGCTAAACCGCAGATATCGCTATCGAATAAATGATAAAAACTGTTTGGAAATTTATATTGTAGCGAAGGGACAGACAGTGTAAAATACATAAATAATGGTTCTGCTTGGGATTCATGCAGTCTGTAATGTATCGAGTAATACGGTTCATACGTCTGTTCGGTCTAATCTTTGATATTGGCTTTATTTTCATATAAATATATTAATATCAAATTGCAATATTAAAATGGCCATCTAAGATATTTATTTTGATTATGCTTTCTTGGTAATATCTTATTTATAAAAGCAGTTTAGGTTATACTGGTAATACATTATTGTAACGGACAAAGCTTACGAATAAAGTGAATTTCTGAAAGAATAATGTTTATTAGTATATCTATACTAGATCGAATGTTTTTATTAACATTTTATTATGCCGTTTAGTTCTTGTAACTATCTTTTTTCTCATCGGCATAAGGATCGTTAAAAGCACTGGAACAATACAAAAGTATAAGAAGAAAAGTATATTCGACTGAACAATGGTTAGCTCTTCTTAAATTAAACATCAAAGAAATGAGTTGTAAAAATTATAGTAAACTTTCAGTCGGTGTTGCTCTTATGGATCTTTTAATATAGTTAATTAGCTCTTTTGCACGTTGCATTCAATGGGGTGTTAATCGAGAACATACCAAACTTTTGTAAATTATCCACTGCATTGTCCTCACAAATTTTCTCCTGTGATGAAAATTTAAAATCCTCAAAATCGTGACCCAATGGATTGTTCATTTCCAATCTGTAAATAAATTTTTCGAAATTCATGTAATCTTCCATTATTCATATTCCTCATTCGTTGCCATTAACAACAATGACATTACTTTTAATAACAATTTCAAACGCTCATCGTTTGTATAGTACTTACAGGCATTGTTGTTAACAATGCAAATTGTCATGAGGTCATCAACATGGATTTATCTTGACTCAAACAAACGTTCACTGACAATTACCGATCATAACGATAAACGTTAGTGATTAACAATGCGCACACGTCGTGATAACATCAAACTTAAGTTATTTTTACAATACACAAAATTCCGCACTATGTTAAGCCGTACTTTCGTATCACTGAGAAAAGTATTCTCAACGCGCAAACGAAAAAAGATCGACCGTTGATTCACGGGCAATTGTTTATTATCATTTATAATCGGCAAGAAAACGTGTTGACTCTAATCAAGATCAATTAAACACGCGCGCTACGGAACATTCTCAACATGCGTCCGTTTCTATTCCGACCGTAACGTTTGCATTTAAAACAACGAGCCCGGTTTATAGTTTCGTCAATGTCAATCGATCCAGCACCGTTGTTCCTCTAATTTTATCGTTCAAACTCAAAAACCATGATCACGAGACCGTTCGACGGTCAAAAGCGGTATAAAGAAACATTGTTTCTGTTGTTATTTGGATGGTGAGTCCCTCTGGGTTCTTGCATACAATTAAATATGGCTGACAATATTATGATATGATCACTGATCTGCTCTATATGGCACATTTATTGTAGCGACATTCAACGGAGATGAAATCGGCGCGTCGACTGCGATTCCTACCGTTCCCAATCTCAACTTATTATTAGTGCGTGTGTTATATCGAGCCGCCAATATGGCGTCGCCGCGATGAAACCCGCGCCCGACAGGATAATCAACTCAGTGTGAATTCGTGCCGAACTGTTGAGGCGCGTTCAGCGACGAGTTCAGAGTGTTCAGATGCGTTGTTTTGTAAGGACGCGCGCGCGGGGCGGCGTGCGCCGGTCGCTTGCAAACGGCGGGCTTCCCCCCTCCATTCTCTTCTCTTTTCTTCGTACCTAACTTCTCCTCGCTGCTATGGATGCTTCTCTTCGTCTCTCTGATTCCCCGCCCCTCTCTCCTCTCCTCTTTCTTGTACATCTCTCCCCTCCCCCGCAACGCTATCCGTCTCTCTCTTCCTTTTAACTTATCTCCTACGCCACGCCGGGCTTCTCTCCTTTATCAGTGGGTTGGAGGGTTCAATCTTGCCCGCATATTTCTATAGTTATACAGGGTACGTGTGCAGTGTTGGTCGTGTATGCCCTTCGTATGGAACCCAACAAACACAAAAGAAGCATAGCTGAATACGCTGGAGGCCTGACGTAGAAGGGGGAAGTGGAGATGGAGTCCAAATTGAAATTAAGTCAACCTAATGTGCACTCAAGTACGAGTGGGGAGCCAATCTGCTCACAGGAAATATCACCGACGCAGGCGCAACTCGAACATCGCTGTGCAACTCTTTTTCTCTCCCTCCCCCTTCATTTTCCTTCCATTCTCCCTGTGAAGCTTCAGTCTCTCTCCCTCTCCTACTTGTGCTTTCTTCTTCTCTTCTCTGTTGTTCGGTGCCACCCCTCTGTCTCTCCCTCTCCCTCGCCGTCTCTTTATTCTTTGTGCATCGCTTTTTCTATTCATCGTTGCGCCGTTTCACTCTCTCGCTCACCCTGTGTACCACCTCCTCTCCAATGTTCCACCAAGCTTCTCAGTCCATGCAGTCCACCAGCAAAATCGTCAACGCCAGCTTTCCAATTGCTACCTGTCATCCTATGTGTCTAAAGTCCGTTGAAGTTGCGGCAATTTATACCCACAACGTTTGATCATCCGTCTTATTTCTCATGAACCTACATTCCTAGGGATATCATGCGCCTTCCGTTATTACCATTCGTTGTCTGCTGTAGATTTTTTTTGAAAGCATACACGTACGTTTCAAGTACAACTGCTGAAATATATTGCAATTTTAACATGAAATATATATGAAGTCTATGAATTAACAAATGTAAAATCTGAAGTAAATGATATGCTCGATAGCATTCAGCTTTTCATGCAAAACTTCTTTCACTTTCGTTCAGTATAACATTAAAGAAAAGTGAAGACAGTAAGCATATCAGCAATGCCGAAGTGATAGAGAGCTTTATATAGTTTTTCCAGGGAAAATCTACAACACGTCGATATCGTAGATCTCGAATAACCGGTTTGGCCAGGAAAGCGTACGTGAACAAGGCGTGGCAGGAATGGTTGGAGGTCGACGAGGACGAATATAGTAGGGGAACTTAACGGAACATGTCGAAAACGGCCGAATCTGGCGTCTATTGATCGTAACAGGTTCTGGTCCGTGTTCTGCTGAAGTACTCAAACAACATGCGCTCGGAATTCTATATTTAGTGTAGGCTGAAATTCCACATTTTGTTCTTCCCATGTTGAAATTACCTCCGGATACGTAATCTATCTCATTTGCCCAATTCCAGTAAAAGAATAGCTTGGAAACATTCTGAAAATAAACACTATCCCTTAAAAAATACGTTGGGCTGGGACATTCTTATGAAATTGAAAAAAATATAAAATCAACTAATTTCCCTTGCAAGTACGTTTTGTCTGTTTGGTATATCGAAAATTGAACTTTCATTGAAGCTCTATCTTCAAATATTGCCTTCAACGATTAAAGCTCGAGCAAGGAGTTGGATGAAAGAGTATACATCCGGTTAGTATTCTCGTCCCAAAGAAAATACTTGGCTATTGATTTCATCCCCACTACGGGCTACCTCATCCTTTGGTTAGCAACTCCCATACTAGTATAGCCGTGTAGTCGGACTAGTATGCGCAGAAAGATAATCGCTTTTATGGAGGAAGACAAGATCACCAAGATATAGTAGTAGTATAACTTGACGCAGGGGGAAAGGAATAATCGAGCACGTACGTTGACCCACCATCCCTGACTACTTCTCTCCTCCTTCTCCTTTATCTCCTCCCACGAATCTGGTTTCACCACGAGTTGCGCACAACTTTCTAAGCTCGATTCCCTCCTGACGAGTTTTGTTCAAGTTATGCCGAGTGAATGCACAGTGGGAACAGAAAAAGATAAAGGTTTCGATGACGGCCTCCATTAACGGGACTTCTCGAACCTGTTCAAGGCTATCGGGAATACAACGCAATTCCAGATCGAGCGAAGCTTTCGATTTTCATTCGTTTCTTTCGACCGTACGACCTAGAAATTGCAAACGAATGTAATGCTGTAATAATAATTCCTGTAGAACTAATTTAATAGATTAATAGATTATCGAGAATGCACTGCAATTCCAGACCGACCGAAGCTTTCAACTTTCATCCACTTCTTTCCACCGTTTGCTCTGTAAATAATCGCAAAAAACGTAGTGCTGTAATAATGATTTCCGTAAAACTAATTTAATGGGTTAATAAGCAGTTTAGATTAGCGCGAATGCATCGCAATTCCAGTCGGGCCGAAGCTTTCGATTTTCATTTGTGTCCTTCAACCGTACAATCTGTAAATTGGAAAAAAAACAATAATTTCTGCAGAACTAATTTAACAATTAAGTAGACAATTTCTGTCGAGCGAGGGAGCGATTAAATTCTGAAGACGAGTTAGTGGAACGTTAAGTTGTTTAATAGTATAAAAATTTTCGATTCGTATTATTGATATGAACGTGATGGTAAGGGCGCGCGCGTTTAAGAAATTAACTATATAGACAGAAGGGGGAATTTCCGTTCTACAGCTTCTACAGCACTTATCCCCGTTGTTCGTGTTGCTGGCCTTACCCTGGCTGGTATTTCAGACCTTTCAGACTCTTAAAACATGGCGGCGATACAACACTTGGCAACGCAGGCGATACCTTCGTCCCTTCTTTCGTTTATTCTACAGAAGTTTACCTTATGAAAATCAAAGTATTCTTACACGCCATTGTACAAATTCATTTCCTACTTTATTTCTAACAACTGCAACAGATATTCCATTGCATAAATGCAATATTATCGCAATTATGAATTCCTCTCCGAATGTATTCCAATGATATTTATAAAATAGCATTCCTACCACATCACCTCTACTTAAAATACAACTCTTATCTATCGCATTAATTTTCATATATTAGAAAGAAACTTCCAGCTTCTTATAAATAATGGAATTATAGATGTCTTTCTCGTAAAGTTGCAGTCTATAGATTTATCGCAATTAAATTGGATTACATTTAATATAGAGGCATTAATTGATAGTCTTCCTTCGAGGGCCGTTGGATCGTTGGTCCCCATTTATTGTTACCCTTTCTCCGCCTTGACTTGGGTAACACGATGCGGCGGAACACTGTCCAATCAACGTGAAATAAAAATATTTTAATATAATACTTCATTAGCGTCACCTACTGCATTTTCTTGCAGAGGTAATTTGCAATTTGACCTCGTTTGTTGACCTCACTGGTTGCTAGGCACCAGTTATGCTGCCAGCGCCGAGTAATGGAAGGGGCGGAGGTGGTGGTTAAGCTCTACCAATGTTGCCAAATTGCTTGACGTCGGGAATGCAGTTTCGGCAATAAATACATTCCCTTTTCACAGAAATAATTGCTGAAATTCATAATATAAAAGAGAAACTTTCCATTGCACGCTTCCTTATGTATTCCTTTTAATCAGAAATCCATTGGGTGTTGAATTTCATCGTCTGTTTGCGTTACTGTAATTGATACTTCGGAGAAGCAAATAACCTAGAATTGATATGTTGATGTATATGGAACATTATTCTGACACTTGACTGATAAGATTAGAATATTCTCGTATCAATTAATCAACGTTGTAGTATAGAAAAATGTTTGAAATAGAATATGTCGAATGGAATTATCTCTTTCTATGAAATTTCAAAGTCGAAGGGCCGAAAGTTTTAATTAACACCTTCCAGGAAAGAAACGCATTTCATAGATTGCATCTCAGTGGTACCAACCTTACTGTAAAGACAGCGCAGAGCGATTAACAGTCTTTGCAAAAAAACGTATCTTGGTTAATACGTACGCGTATTTATTATGTATTAACGTTAATTGGAAAAATTAATAGCCTCTCGTAAAGTTCAGACTGTATATCCCGTTGACAAAGGGAGATCACATTTCTTTATACGACGGCTTAAAGATTATAAATGATATTGGTACTTTTATGGATTGCCTCCGCTCGTTAATTAATCTGATAATTAAAGTGCAATAAATCTCCACGCTAACGCGGAGGATTTTTTCGTAAAAATTCATAATTCGAATTATTAAAGAGAACGAAGTGTTTGTGCCTTGCGTTTATCAATGACAGATACGTCAGTGGTAAACACATTTTCAAATTAATCATGAATGTTTACATAGAATATATTTCACCTATGTATTTACTGTGTTAATGTAATTGTTTGCGAAGGTCTTCCTTTTTTACATTGACTGAACCTTTGGTATCTCAATGTAAATGACTCCGTAATATTATTTTAAACCGACCGTACGGATTACATTGTAAAGATGTTTGGCACTCTGCGTAATAAATTTCAAACGGTGCAGGAAGGTATATCAGCTAGGTAAAAACAATATAAATATAATGAGAATTATACAAAAAAAGAAATCAACAAGACTCAAAAAAGTTTAGACACCAAGAAGATTTTAATTTTGTTATTCCAGCATACGAGGATTAACCGTCGTTGAAAATCCTAGACACAAAAAACCAGTCAATGTTAGAAATGTTAATTACGATGCAGGAGCCGATATCTTGCACAGATTTCAGTTGCAATGGACCGAATTGCATGAGCTTGCCGAAGAGAATGCAGAGAAAGCCCAAGAGGCAGATAAACTTATAGCATCTATTTATGAAAAACTTGAACAAGAATGGAAAAGTATTACCTGTTTGAACAGTACATTAGCTTATATCCCAAAAATTAATAATGCAATACAAGATCTTATGGATCAAATAGGTATTTGTATTTTATTTTATATTATTAGTTTCATTGTATGTTAAATGGTTTACAAGCTGCATAAGGTCTAAGCAAAAGCTGAACGTTTATTAAACTTGAAGGAACATTGCAAGAAACATTTGAGGAAGTTGAAGGAGCTATATATCGATTAGAAGACTTAAATGAAATGTTGGAACTACAGAGTAGACAATTGGATCATAGATTTCAATTAGCTTTATACAGGGAGAAAAAACTCTCTGAGTTAAATGTTGTGAAAGGTACCATAAGTATCATTTAATTGAACCGACACCTTGGTTGTATTAATGAGACAAAATTGAAGATATTGAAATGACGTTCCTTTCTAGGAAAATTGGCCAGTGAGCATATCGAAAGAGTGTCAAAGCATGAACTTAAGCAACAAAAAATGCTAAAAGAAAGAAGAGAAACGTTCGAAGAGGTATTTAAAGAGGAGCTAGAAGAGTATAAAGCCACAGGATCTATACCTAGTACGTTGAATTTTCCTTGAATATATTCAATCGCTAAAGGGGAAGAGACTTAACGTCTTCCAGTAGAATTCAATGATATATCATTTTCTTTAAAGCTCACTTTTATTTTAGAGTTGCCAGTGGCGCAACAGGGGCCTTCTTTGGATGAGATAGATTTAGATGTAGACTCAACAATATTCGATGAATTTTTGGAAAATTAATATTCCAATAGTACCGATGTCGTGCCCAATTGCAATTCAAACACTAGAGTTAAAACATTTCGTTGTTTATGTAAATATTTTGTAAAGATAGATATACACGCGCGCGCGCATACATAACACAAGCAAAATATTTTTTAATCTTTAGAGAATAGTATGTACAGATCATACGAATAATAAAGAGGTAATATTTGTGATATTTTAATAATATACGTTGCATTCCTATCTCACGTTAACGAGGAATCCTGAGAGTTACGATTAAACATCTAGAGCGGATCGATGTTAGATCCGAATTAATATTTGTAGTATAACTAGGCAGCCATTCATTTTCAAAGTTTCCATTATTATCATTAAATTGTCAAAATACTATTTACACATCTGTCAGATATATACACACACACACGAAAACATATCTTAACATTGATTATAACATTGATGTATTTATGGAATGTTATACGAAGTTTGAAAATTCATAACCGATTATATTATTCATTGAATAAACTTCGAGTTTATTACGAATGAGTATGATTTATTGCGCAATTTATATTTCATACGTCAATATATGTCATCATTCATTATGAGAGTAATATATCAATTAATCCTAATATATAATCATAATATATATATATAATGCTTTCTTCCTCAGGTCAGGTTGGGTATAGCGAAGGTTGATCATATTTTCAGCACATGCGATGTGAGTTCGAAACGTAGAGTAAGGTTAATTCGCTTTCTCAGAGAATACATTGAAATAATACATGTAACAAATAGAATTTTAACAAATAACTGAATATTTATGATACCGCAACATTTCATTTATGTAGGTATTAATTGCCTAATGCTCGAAAACGAGAAAAGATTGAATTATTATTAGGTTATGCTCATAGTCACAAAAACAAATAGCATTTATCAATTAATGCAGCGGTTCGATTATGTATATTTAATGAATACGAGAATTTTATGACGATTGAATTGTAATTGCCGATTGAAATTTCGAAACGGCAAAACCGATAGAAACTAATCATGCTTATATATTTTTCCAGTAAACTGTGAATATTATTAAGTCGGACAAAGGTGTATAACAAGATCGAAGATGTTGTCAAAGAAAGCTAGAAGAAATCAGCTGCTCGACAAATTGCACAGAGGATTTGTCAAAGTTTGCATGGGTGCAACGGTGGTTGGACTTGTAGGATTAGGCTATCAGTTATATACATACTTTCGCTTTGTTCGACCGTTACGCAAAGAATTGCAGATAAAAGCAGAAGAAGAACTGTTAGCGGAAGGCAAAAGCGTGAATATTGCGGCAGTATCTGCCTAATAATAATTGGAATTTGTAATGACTATGAATTTAAATCTAGTTCATCAATTTTATTCGCTATAATGAAGTAAAGTTAATTTCTTGTACTTAGAATATAATATTTAAAATGTATACCATACCATAAAATTCTCTCAAATAAATGCAATGCTACGGAGGAGCATTAAACACAATTGGCAGAATATTTTTGAAAATTTATTTTATTCGAGAAGCCATAGTTTCATACATCTTTTAGATGTGCAGTAAGAAATGTCATTTTTCATTGTCAAAATTTCTTTGTTATATAAAAATGTATATATATACATATCGAATGATTATGCCCTGAGTGATTTCGAAATGTTGTTAAAAACAAAAATCATGATAAATTGCATTTTTTGTATGGCATATCGTCAGGTGTTTCTGTGTGCATCGTAAACTATGTTTCTTTACCTCTACTACAATAACCGAACTCTAAATACAATTAGCGATATAGCAAAACTACGTTTTATCAATATAAACGTGGAAAGGAAAAACATTTTTTCGTAGCGACAACGAATTTCATTCTCATCAAATATAAAATTCAATAGACCTATCAACAAAGCTTAAAAGACAAATGTAAAATGTTATTTACAGTGGTTGGGTTGATGATGAATATTAATATAAATGTTACAATGTTATTTCTTTGCATTCTCGTATAACGTTCCGATAATTTACCATCATAAGGATTCCTTTCAAAGTTAAAAATAATATTTCCTGAGAAGAATTTCTTTTCCACTCAACACATAGAACTTTCTTACGATTGTAAATGTCCAATCATCGACTTAAAGAAACAACGAATCGCTATAATGGAAGGATAACTTCTTTAATAACTAAAATTTCATCTTATAAAATTTGTATATTAAATAAACATTTTATGTTTAATATTTACACTTATGCAAGTTGAGTGCACATGGTACATTTACAAAGTATATGGTCGTAAGTATTTAGCTGCATGGCCTTCAAGTAGCTTCTCCATACTCGGACACGGAAAAATTGTCATGCAATCGTATTGTTATTCATCGCGGCGAGTAACGCTTCCCAAAATGCCAAAAGTTCTCTTTCAGAATTACCGATCATAAGTCTTACAGAAGGCAATAATTTTGTACACCTTCTAAAAGTTATTTTACGAGTACAAAATACATCGTGTATTATTCTCCGGATAGATTATATACAACGTTTCTTTTTCCTTTGTTTTCTTCTTCTTCTCTCTCTCTTTTTTTTTTTGTGTAATGGACATAATTTGTACTCAGTTTCTCGACAGTTCCAGTCATCCGTATTTCATAAGATAGTTCTTTGAAACGATAGCTCATAGATACAATATACATACATCTCAAATTAAGAAACAAAGGTCATAAAACTGTCAATATTTACATTTCTAAAAATCAATCGATATAAGACTCCCCGTTTATACGAGTTTTAAGCATGTTAACGCATATGTAAATTTAATAACTGTAATCAATTCTCTGCTTGTAATTCATAACAAACGTGCCGTTGAGTTTTAAGACTTCACATTTTTGAAGTAATCATCGAATATCTAAAATGATAGCACGAAACATAGGCGCAGCCTTACACAGATCGATCTTTAAAATCATACGTATACATAATATATCAATAAACTTGATATGCCAAATTCGAGAAATCATTGTCGGCTTTCGTTGCGATGAGAAAAACTCTAGATTTTCACGGAGCTAAATAATAAGAAAAACAAAAAAGAAAAAAAAGAGGATAATGTATTTCTAGAAAAACATTTCATGCTTTCTTTTGAATGCTTCAGAAATTCCTAGACCTACTATCTGATTGAAATACTTGCACAAACCCTGTAGCCCATAGGCTGCAACTTGAAGTTTCAAAAATAAAAAATCTCAAGCGATAAACGGTTATGAATTATTTGACGCAGGATTCGAATTCGACATTGACTCTATGCGCATTGAATCGATTCTGGCTACGATTTTCAATGCGGGACCTAGTTTTATACTCATTGCCGACATAAGATGGTCTTCTTTAAGTAACATCAACGCCTGTCCGTCGATTTCTTGAATCGCGAAGTCTTCCGCGTAATCGGCGCATCCTGGTAAACCGCGTATGAAGTCGCATACTTCACCCACCTAAATAAACAATATAACAATCATTTTAATCTTCCGTCTTCTCTTCCTATTATCAGACTGTGAATTTCTATGCATCTATAACAAATTTAACACCGGTAAAATACACAAAGTGCATGTAATGTAACAAGAAATATCCAAGATACGGCATTCGTTGTATCATTCGGCAACTGGCAGAGTCCGTTAAACTTGAAATTTGCTCAAACATCTACAGTCTACTTTTATTCTGTTGTAAAATATATTTCTCTAATTTTCCTTACCGTCCACTTCACAGGATTCACTTTTGGCAGTGTTTCATCAACGGAGGAAGTAGTGGTCGTCGTGGATAACGATTTCTCCTCTCCGTTTTTCTTCGTCATATCTCCATCGATATTTTTTGATTCAGTCTCTATATCAGTCCACTGTTTTTCCCCACCGTCGCGGTCCCTGTTCTCGCGCTTTTTGCTGTTCGATTCATAACTTTCGATAAGAATTTTTTAAACGTCAGCTTGTCTTTATTAATTTGATAGAAGTACGATAAGTAATTTGAGAATGATCTCGTGTACCAACCTCTTCGCACAAACTGACGAACAGAAGCGCTTTTCCTTCTTGAATTTTATATTCTGTTCGTCGATTAAATTTCCACAGCTCTCGCACTTTCCAGCTTGCATGTTATTACCGTCATCATCATTGGGGTAATTGGGCGCGTGTTTCTTTCCTGTTAGAATGAAATCATGAATTCGATATGATATTGTTTCTTTGTGAAAGTTTTCAAAGATCAACAGGTCTTTAATCTTACTTGGAGGTTCATCATGATTGTCTTTCTCGGAGGCCGTATTATTACGATTTAACATATTAGTGGTTTCCTGATTGGCCGCGTTATTCAATGATGTTCGATTCACAGCAAACGGTTCAGACGCTGGAAGAACAATGATTCGTTATGCTATGTTACACCAAACAGTAGTAATAGATGTAATAAATTGCAAATAATTACAGATATTTGTACCTTCTTGAATCACAAAACCTTCAATTACGTGCGTAAGAACTTGCGGTTTAACCATCGCTTTCGGAGGCACGTGTTTACTGTTTGCGGTAACAGGTATCGAAACTGGAATCGTCGTAGATTCCTCAGTGACAACGCCATTTGTAATAGAATTAATTGTATTCGCGAGACCAGCTAAAGGATTATTACACGATTTTTCTTCTGCCTTAGACTGTGAAATGTCTTCGTCTTTTATAACTATTTTGCATTGATCCCCATCTGCGTACAAAATCATTTACATCAAATTGCATTACACTTACGTTATCCCATCTTTCGAGAGTAACACAAACTCATAAACGAACCTGCAGCTTCCTGTTGAGGCACCGTAATTTCTTCTATCGTAATCGACATAGCTTCCTCCTTCTTTAAAATTAACTTCGCATTTTCTTCACCCATAACCTGAGCATTCGTGGTGGCTGGCAACACCAAGGAGCATTCAGCTTGATGATTACGATCAGGTGATGTGATCATTATCGTGGAAGTATTATTTTCATGTGTCTGTTGGTCCGTCGTTTGATTGACCATCGACATCGTTTGAACCTGCGATGTTCCACTGACAATTTGATTGCCGATTATTGCGGAATTTATCGCCTGAAAGAAATATCCCGTTTTCTGTATGTATGTTACATTAAAGTACCAGTTTTGCAGCAAATTCAATATCAAGCGGAGTTGTAATTACACTGAGGATAATTACTTGTAACGGTAATTGCTGCATGGACATCTGTGATTGCTGCACCTGGCTCATTTGAGACGTGGTAGCAACACCGACACCAACCCCTCCTACAGATACAACGGGCATAATTGGACGTTCTCCACTCAAAACTACTCCAGATTGTTGCTGCTGTAGTGCCATGTTTGCTGCAACAACAGAAGAACATTGTATCCGCTGATAGTCTCAATTTATCTCACAGATTACTTATGTTAAATCCTCTCACTCATTATTGGTTTAGGCTGAATCTGTTGCGGCGAAGGTTGAACTTGTTGCTGCTGGTACTGCTGCTGCATCTGCTGCTGTTGCGTATGCTGTTTCTGTTGAATAAAAATCTGTTGATGTTGCTGTTGCATCGTTTGTTGCGACTGTTGCTGCGGTTGTTGCGGCGATTGTAACGGTTTACCACGGCCTTTGCCGCTACTACCGCTTCCTTTCCCACTCTAAATTGTAGAACAAAAAAAAGAAACGCTCCTTCATTATACGAAAACGGAAAGAAAAAAATCGATAAGATTTTCGGGTAATTTAAGAATTACAACAGTCGACTGTTCTTTTTCTACCGAACTGTTTTAACTCTTAACTATATCAAACTGTACAAGTACCGTGGCTTGAACTCCATGAACGGTTTGCGTGGAAACGGAACTGGCGGCTCGTATGTTAGCAGCTTGAACCGCTTGGAGAGAGGATGGCAAAATACTCAGTGGTCGTTGTCCACCAGTACTTTGCTTACCCTGTTGCTGTTGCTGCTGCTGCATGTCCATTACCTTTGGCTTGCCGCTTGCAGCAGCGATTTGTTGCACTCCCTGAATTTGCTGTTGCGTAGCCAATGCTGTACGGGTTTCGATAATTGATTAGAGAAGCAGGAATTTTTTATTTTTACTCAAACGAAGCCGAATTACTGACCATTATGAGCTTGTATCGGTTGTGGGCTTTGTATAAACATATCAGGTTGCGTGGGTCCTCGGATGAATATTTGATTAGGTGCAGCAGTGAGCAATGTCGGAGGTTGCAGACCGGTCCATGCAACCTGAGGTGCAAATTGCCACGGAGCAAATTGCATACCGCCGCCTCTTCCACCGGATGGTGTACCAGCTGTACATGTAGTGTACTGCAAGTGGAAAGAACATTAATTTCTGCTATTCCTTAGACCATAAACCGATCAAAAATCACGAAGTATTAGTCGAACCTTTTGAACTTGGTCCTGCTTGTTTGCCGACTGCTGTTGCTGCTGCTGTTGTAAAGATTGAGGCGGTTGCGGAGATCCCAGTACACCAAGTTGACCAAACACCAAAGTTTGGCCTCCTCCAGGTGTAGCAGAGGTAGGTACCGGCAGGTAACCAGCAGGAAATCCTTGCACCTTGGTTCCACCAGCTCCAGGGTGGCCGCCACCTTGATTCGGCGTGGACGCGGTGGTCAACATATGAGGGGTTAATTGTGCAGCTGACTGAAATGGCTTACCAGCCGTAATGACCTGCAAAAAATCCTAATTGAATTAAACTTGCGTTCCTTCTGTGAATGAAATGTCGCAAATATATAGATTTCTACCTGAATTGAGGATGGATTGATTCCTGCAGGATGAAGAGCTAAGTTTCCTGGCATTAGTAAAGGTGTTCCTTGAGTATTATAAAGTTGCTGTAAGTGGTAGGCTTGGCTTTGCATGGGTTGTTGGATGACTTGTACAGCCTGTGGATGTGCAGCCATGGTTGTTATAGTGGTAGCACCTTGTTGACCGGATAGAGTCATGGATACTCCACCCACACTTTGCTGTGGATGTTGCATAGAGACTGCTACAGCACCCTAAAATATATCATTATAATTTTATGTACCTATTACACCTATTAATAATTCATTAGCGTATAAAGCATCTACTCAATCAGCTTACTGATATTTCTCTTTTTATTATCACGCGTCCTACGTTTCTTTTTGATGCTAAAAATATCTACCTCCACATTATTTTTACCTGTTGCTGAGGCATGATTGCTGCTACCTGTGGTTGAACTTGCACTTGTGTAGGAACAACATTGTGCTGTCCATTGTTCGCTTGCTGCTGTTGAGACTGCTGCGACTGCTGCTGCTGCTGCTGAACCTGCTGCTGTACCTGCTGCTGTACTTGTTGCTGGACTTGCATTTGCTGTTGCGATTGCACTTGTTGCTGAATTTGTTGCTGTGGCTGAACTTGCTGTGATTGTACTTGCTGCTGAGCTTGCTGCTGAACCTGTTGCTGCTGAGACTGTTGCTGCTGAACATGCTGCTGCTGTTGCTGCTGTTGTTGTACATTTTGCTGTTGTTGGATATCATGGGTTGAAATCATCATTTGCTGCTGCTGAGGCTGTTGTTGCTGCGATTGAGCTTGCTGTTGTGATTGCTGCTGCTGCTGCTGTTGTTGCTGTTGTTGCTGCTGCGTTTGTTGAGACTGTTGTGGCTGATTTTGCGAGATTCCAATTGGTTTAACATCTGTCATGTTTTCTTTCACGTTTCAATGTATAAACTTCCTTTGCAAAAAGAAGTATTCTTTCCTCAGTTAAATTTTCAGCAATTTAATATATTTTTTTCTTGCCATTGTATGCTGATATTTCTTCTTAATACGGTGCTTTTAATCTTTTTAATTTATTGCACCTAAAAGGAGAAAAAAAAAGATTCTCTTGAAATCAGATTTAAAAAAAACATTTACAATTGTTATAAACATTCTTCGAAATACGGGATGTGCTTTAATAGATAGAAAAGGGATATCGTAATTTTGCATCTGTAATTAATAAGGCATCCAAAATATAGATAGTTCGAGGTAAACATTTTATCATATCTAGCTACAAAATTCCGGGAAGTACATATATCTGTCTGCACAATCTAAGAAAGCACCAATCAGCATATCGGGCGTTATATTAATGGGGAAAGAATGTTATGCAATATTTGCCGATTTTAACCTTCGTAAACATAATACGTGTGTTATCATGATATTTGTTGTGGCATATTTTTATTCCCGTCTAAAGCAGTTATTAGTGAGTGGAGCGTTGAAGTGAAGTGTGTACAGGAAATCAACGATTTCATCGAATGTAAGTGATTTCTCTCAGCGAATTATTAATTTCCCACAAACTATAAATGCGATTCGTACGAATACATCGATGAAATGAAAGTTCTAAAGTATTTATTGGACTTTACATGAATGTGTACATTGATAATGATTGAAATAATAATAAGCATGTGAATTTTACATAATTCTATTAACAATAGAAAAGACGATTGAGTTCGAACTTATTGTAACGTTGCTTTCTACGATCATTCCGTCAGAACGTTTTGATACTTTCGTCGAAGCAAGTCGGATAACCTTAAAACAGTTTATCGAAGGTAAATATTTTGAATATTATAGCAGATAGATTGTAATTAACGTATTGTATTAATGGAAATGAGTTATTACTACAATATATACATTAAAGTATTGATATTTAATAAAAGAATTCAGTGAAATTGTGTATGCTATTAGTTCGTCGCGCAACAGCAGATGCTGCACAGTGACAAAAATATATTATTCAAATATCAAGAGCAATATATCTCTTGTAACATTATAAATACATCTTTAAATTATAATTCATTGCGTTTTTCGTTCTTTTTGATCGATGCATAAACTTAAAACGTAATTAGATAAATGCAAAGTACGAGGTTTCAAAACTTCATATAACCTATCGTAAGATGTAACGATATTTTTGAATTCTTTCAAAATAGATGTACAAATTCAAAGTGCTAAGCAAATGTTTAAACAATCCTGTAAAAAATGATCGAACATTGTATATCATTAAGTTCATGTAATGTCAATCTATTAACGAAAATACAATAGGGTGCATTTTCATTAAGAAGATGTACTTTTAAGTTACTGTAACGTTAGAAATCCTAATAACCGATTGGAGGATGAAGTAAACCAATCATAGATTAATCTAGGTTATGAAAACCAATGACCGAACAGATTGATAAAATATACAATACCGTCATTCATTCCATTATCGAACTATAAGTTACAATTCATTTTAAAATTCAATTCGTGATTAAATTCGAATAATAAACTAACTGTTTCCTGCTTAATTCAGACGGAATATAACGAACGAGGATATTTCGTAGTTCGATAAGTCTCGAGTGGTAAGGAAGGGATCTAGTTTGTGTAAAAAATGACGAAATATCGATCCACTAAAAATGCACGATCCATCTTGAGATCCGAGTAGAAAGGAACAAAATGTCGTCCCGCCAACACCACCATAATTAGTATTTAGGCGAGGGGAGCAGTGAGGGAGAGGGAGGGCATCTTACTGAGCGGGAAATACGATTGAAAGGCGGGTTGAAGGGAGAAGTAGGGGGGAGATAGACAGAGAGAGAAGAAAAGAGAGCTAGAGGGAAAGAGAAAGAGAGAGAGAGAAAGAGAAAAATGAGAGAAGGGGAGAAGCGACCGTGCTAGGGGGCGGTTGACAACATGGATCTCGCCATAATGGCAATAACGACGATGACGATAATAATAACAGCACACGCGGTTTCTCGTGAAGTGTTCGACTATACCTATCCGTTCGAACGAACAGTGACACAGATGCCCGAGAAATTCGTATCACAGTGAATAGAGAGCAGCGTCCCTAACGCCGACATATTGGATTATAAAATAAAAGCACGTTCGAAGATCCGGCGGGACATAACGTACAGAGTGTACAATATACCCCGTGTTTCTCGCGATATCTCGAAACCCATTGCACCATACGAATCTTTCTACGTCGACGTCGAAACCACCGTTAGATATCACGTCCGAGGAAACTTAAAATATCGAAGACACAACAACGTTGCATGGAGTTTCGGATACTTGGTTCTCAGGTACTCACATGGCGACTGCGCAGTCACACCTATCGCGTTTTCGAACACGCCGTAGAACACTATCACCGCACGATTTCACCGTAAACTCGATAGAACTCTGCAGCATGCGTCCCCCAATGACTTTGTACGTCTTTTTTTTTTAAAAAAACAACAACAACAAATACACTATAGGGAATTTAAAACCAAGTTTTGTTGTACGTTGACGTAGCGAGGTTTCGTAAGCATTCGTAGTCGCATTCGTTGTCTGCCTCCCTGCTCCCACACGGTGTAGGAAACCCCTCGTTTCTTCCCCTCCCCGTTTTCCCCGCTTCCAGTCTGATCCCCACTTTTTCCTTATCCTATAACCTCACCCTTCCCGCCGCGCATCTACAACGGCGCTCGCTGATTGGTCCAGGGAGGACAAATCCCAAAGGCATCGTATGCACCAAGAAAGGCGGGGCTATTGGATATGGTGGCTGCAGGCGCATGCCCCGTAACGGTACTCATACTATTACACCATACTCGAGCGCTCTTCACTCACACATGCGAGTCACGTTCTTGCACGTATACGCGGTTATAGTCCGCAGAATATTTTGCAGTATAACTCCACGATACGAGCAGTGACGGGATACTTGCCCTGGGCACCCTGTTCCATTCTGTTACATCGATATCACTGTAGTTTGATCGGTAGAAAATCGTGGAGCACGTGATTCGGTGTATCTGGTGTGATATATATATACGAATAGTTGTGATTATGGTAAAGTAATATTTTATGGTTAAGTTGTATATTTTTATGGTTGGATGTTTATGAATTTTTTAAGTTTGAATTATTAGGTAGGACAGGATGAAGAGTAGGTTTTATTAAGGTTATTGGAGAGTAATTAACGTAATGGGATTGGTAGTTTGTAAATGTAGTGATTTTATCTGTTGTGGTAAATGTATTTTAAATTGTAGACTACTTTGCGGAAGTTATGAAAACGGCTATGGTGTTCGTTAATTATATATAACTTCAGGGTATGGTCATTATCGTTGAATAATAATAGTCGGGAATTGAAAAAGAAGTGGTTTATTAAATATTTTTATACGTCTGCGTGAATAGTCATAGATTGCTTATTTGTATCAACAAGTTTAAAAAAAATGATGGGTGCCTGACGAGTGAATATCATTTTATTTAACAATTCTCCTAGCACGAACGATTGTTTGAAACGATTAGCTCAAACAATAAAAAATTGTACATTTTATACAATTTTTGCTTTACGAAGCAAATTTGAGATACAGTTACCTGTAGAAATTAAAGATTCCATCAAGAACTAAAAGCATAAATTGCGTGAAATCATTTTACGAAGATTTGGGAAAATTAATGTTATAAAAAAAGGACGTTCTGGTGTGTATTCTGTGTTTTTATAAATTTTAAAATTTCAGCAGCACGGAACCCGATTCCAACAGCGATTGGTACGGCCCTGACCCAGCTGTCTCTAAGTCGAGCTTACGCTTCCCTGCTCGAAACCCCGTAGTTTGAGTTCCCCCGCGATTGGTCCTTTTCTCGCGTGTAGAAGATTTCTATCCAATCGGTAGAAAGCGTATCCTGCATTTTTTCAGCCAACAAACAATGCACGAATCTAAGCGTAGCTCGATAACGCGAAATTCAACGTATACCACTACTCGCATTACCGCTCAAATTACCGAGCCCTAATTTATAGTCCTTCCCTTTGCCATGACACGTTCCATACCATAGTCGTGGTTCGATATCGATGAAAAATTGATCTAACTCGATCCGATACTCTATTTCCCGCCCATTTGACAATTTAACCTGAACATCTTCAAACCGTTACTTCGATCGATGCGACGGATCTTTATCGATTATTTTTCTAAAAAAAAAATTCCACGTATCGTGACTTCGATTCACGTCGAAAAGCATAACTATACAAAGAATGGGTCATAGAACGTAAAGACAGAACCGATTTATCGATCATCTCGCTATACCGGTCATGGTTTTCGAAGAGAAAACCCATACCGTAGGATACGCGTCTCTCAAAAGGGTAGGTAGACTCGCGTGGACGCGCCAATCCCAGCAACCACGTCTCTGCTTCCTCGCCACGCGCACACCAACGTCCCATGACCGTACGTATACGATCTTTGGATGTGTGCCACGAAAGAAGATGCGAGACTATATTCCCCCTCGCACACAAGGTTAGGAAAATTACGATATCCCGCCGAAGGAGCGTGGCGGCGTCCGTAGTTTCCCGTTCGACCGATAGAGCGTGCACCGAGTGGTGGGGGTAAGGACGCAGCCAATGGCCCAACACGAACGGGGTTGCCAAGGTAACAAGTTAATGATTCGAGCCGCCACTGAGGAATTAGCTTTACTCCCTGCCGTTCCCGCGCATGCGCATTCCCATGGAATTCTCTCGCTTACGTTATATCTCGCCGTATTCCCCACGATATATAAGCGACCTCACCGGGGGTTATCCGTGTGTGCGTGCGCGCGCAACCGTGTGCGTGCACGTCGCGAGCGCCGCTCGTTTCTCGGCCACACTCGAAAGTTCGATCGTGTGGAACGTTCGTACGAGATTCTCGAGGCTGTATGGGAGATCTAACACGCATTAGTTTCGCGTATTAGAGCAGCCAGAGCTCGAGTAACGGCGGCGTGTACGTGCAGGGAAACGAGCGGTGTAAGTCGTCGCGACGATTGGTCCCCTTCCCACTCGAGCCTCTTCCGACCGTTTCTCTGTCTTACGCTATCTCGTTCGTTCCCTCTCCCTCCTCCTTCGACGTCGCGTCTCTGCACGATCGTCTGCCCTCTTTTCCTCCTGCCATCGGCCCGTGTTGGTCGTTCGCCCCCTCTCCCCTGACCTTATTTTCCCCACCGCTCTTTGCATCGTTGTTTCACCACGCGTCGTCGCCAGAGTCCACGGCCAGGGGGGCAAGGGGGCGTGCGTGTCGGAGGGGCACGGGGACAGGGGCGTATGGAGGGGAGGACGATAGGGGGAGATGTCAAGGAGGGGGGGAGAGGCCCATCAAGATTCACCGTAGATTATAATATTCGATGTCCGTCGATCGGACATCCGAGGCGAATTAGAGTCTAGAAAATGGAAGCGTTGGGGAGGGGGGGACGTAATTGCGCCACGCCTGGTTTTTATCACGCAACCTGCAGCGATCGCCCGTTTGGCAAAAATTATGCGACTCGGAGTTTTAAATTGGACGGATGCAATTTCGGGGGAAATATCGTATGGATTTTGCGGCGAAGTTGCCGATTCGATGATGACTTCGGATTGTTGTAACTGTAACGTTCGAATTGTACGGTTGATTGGAAGTTAATTAATAAGTCGTAACGATGGATCATCAGCGGGCGTTGCGAATTGCGTACGGATTAATTGGTTATTTTCATTGAATACGAGTAATGTATTAGTTAATACCGTTGTATTTAATTACGAGGATGAGAAGTAATGAGAAGAGGAGAAATTGAACGTTGAAATTTCTCGATCGTGATCTATGATTGTCATTGATCACTGGCGTCGATCAGCCTCCGGTTTCTTTTGTACGGAAACGTTACGTGGAATTGACGATATCGACGCGAGAATATGTAAATCGACGATCGTTTTATCGTGAATTTTCATCTTCGATCT
This sequence comes from Cerceris ruficornis, assembly GCA_963989415.1. Lineage (NCBI taxonomy): Eukaryota > Metazoa > Arthropoda > Insecta > Hymenoptera > Crabronidae > Cerceris > Cerceris ruficornis. The sequence continues at coordinate 16,106,073 of OZ022526.1, read as the reverse complement.
TCGGCGAGGTTACATAAATACCGCGTTTCAATTCGAGAATCCCCCCCTGCGAATCTCTCGCCGTCAGACGAAAATATCCGGCGCACTAAACTTATCCTACGTTGAACGAACATAGGTAACAAGGACGAGCTTTATCAGGAAAGCCGAAAGACAGACGACATCGCTAATTAAATAATTCATTTTGCAACGTGACCGAATCGATATCCCGCGGGAATTGAAGACTTTCGAATGAAACGAATTCAGGCTGTTGATCAACCGCGAGAGGGATGCATGCGTATTCAGAGATTTCCGGAGAAATCTTCGTTTTTAGGGAAAATTGTAATTATTCATTTTAATATTTGTATGCCAGTTTATCATTTAATAACTTGAGTATCGGATGAATTCCTTGGGAGCTTCTTAATTGGATGATTTTCATTGGAAAGTCGTGAAATTGCTGATTTCGCGAGTAACTCTTACAGCGCGCAAGGTTCTTCCTTTTGGGGATTTAAATGTGTTTTATTTGAATAAATAGCGTTGATTGTTAAAATAGTAGGAGGTAATTAACGTGTTGATTCTGGAGATGATTATGCTCAGATTTGTTATGAGTTTTTGGGTATTTGTGAGCGATCTTCGAGGAAGAACTTAGGGTAAATCATGGACGGCTGGTAAATGCGGCGGTCCAGGATGAAACCTTGAATTCGAATCCTTGTTACCCTTGAAGAATTTGATCTATGAACTCATCTAAAATCCTGGATAGATTAAATAATCCTTAATTTGAAGAGAAACATGGAAATACTCTCGGATTTTTAAATGGATCGAGCTCGAGTTGAAACTTTACGAACTACGACACTATATCAATAGAAAATTCGAGATCAATTATCAAAATTATAATTCCATCCTCTGCACACATTTAAAAAATGTCCGATCTCAACAAAAAATAACCTTGTTTTCCAAGTGGACCAAGAATCCCTCCACAGGGTGGAAGACAGCCACCCCATCTTCTCTCCACGCTCTAAAAATTCGCAGTCACATAAAAATAATTTCTCCCCCTGCATCAACAATCACTTCACCCCTTCTAAAACCGTATTCAACAGGAAAGTTGTATTAATCTCCACAAAATTGCAACGAACGATCATTCACATTCTCCCTCGACATCTTAAGTTCTCCAAACCGCGCATCGAACAGGGTTCGCCATCTTTCGCTCCAAAGAGGATGGCATAAGATGTCCCAGACAGTTGGAAAATTGGGAAAATTTCTTCCAGATGATGTCTACCCTCGCTCCACTTCGCTTATTCCGTCGTTTGTCAAATTTACGTGCATTCTCTGCGGCCGTGAAGCCAGAGTTCACCTCGGTCAGGTACAAGGTCGAACGCGGAGACTACGGCAGGATAAGTGACGAGCATCTGGCGTCTTTCGAAAAAATCCTTGACTCTAACAGAGTGATCACCGATCCGCTGGAATGCGAGCCTTACAACGTCGATTACGCGAAAATCGTTAGGGGTAAGTAACCGAAAGCAAGAGGATCCTCGCCGATCGACTCCTTCGCCCTTGAAGCTATTAACGCGTCGAACGTTGGTCTACGACGGTAATTAGGAATAAAATTGGATTTTTATACTATATTGTTGCTAATCGTGGGAAAGAAAGTCGAACTTTGAAGCTCTATGGTTGTTTTTTGGGAATTTTGAGTCTTCTGCGAGATGGACGTTGAAATTGAAGATGGAGAAAGGTGTATTTAAGTAGAAATGTTTAATTTGCGTTGTTTTGGATATGTAACAATTATCTATGATATAAAGCTCAGATTTTAGATTGTTACTGTAATATTAAATTTTATTTTCATCCGCTCAATAACTTTTTCTACGTTATGCAACACGACGGTCCCTACGGACCGGTAATAAATTTGCCGTCTGCAACGACGGGTAGTCGAATTTTTTTAATTAGGGTTTGACGCCGATTAATGGAAACCAGCGGCTGGATTTTGATTTAAGATACTCGGTTCGAGCCGTAATTAATTATTTTAAGTAGCAAATATAAAATTTTATCAGTAATTAATGTAATTTGTTGAAGAAATTTAAAAGAACGATAAGGATATCGCAGTCACGCGGGGTCCGGCGCAAATGGGAAGTTAAGCAAGAGAGTGATGGTTAACGTGGTAAAAAAGATCACAATAAAGTTCCTAGGGTAGTTTCTGACCCGTACTCTATACTCTGGAAAGAGAACAAGATTTTTTATTTACTTTTTCGATTAATAACTTCATTGAGAATAATCTATATTCAATGTGCAGAACTTGTCCCGATTTGGATCGAATTCAATCACGATTTGGGTCGAAGAAGACCCCAGGACGATTGGAGCAAAGATTCTCCTTGAAATTTATCCTTGAAATTAATTCTAATTAACCCCTTGAAATTTTCAAGCTTTGCTAAACCTATCAAATTTATTTATTAATGAGACACGACGTGATAATATTATTCCTGCAATATTAATATTACGTTAAATTATACGATAAATCAAGAATCACTGATCAATTATTATTTTAGGAATTAGCTTCTGAATTATTGCGAAGGCAGTCACAAAAGAAATCGTAGGGCAAGGGGTTAAAGTTTATATTTAAAAATTCAAATTTTTTCACAAAAGAAATCGTAGGGCAAGGGGTTAAAGTTTATATTTAAAAATTCAAATTTTTGTTTATATCAGCGTTCCCGAGCAATCGACGCGTTAATAAATTCGTTCCATCAAGATTTTTCACCTTTGACGATCATAAAATTACCTAGATCCTCTTCGTACGAAGCATAGATCCGATTTATCCTTCACGATTCTTAATTAAAAATGAACAAATTACGAAGCATTATGTGTTCCTGAGCCGAGACACGTTTCAGGAAAGAGCAGTCTAGTTTTAAAACCAAAATCGACGGAGGAATTGTCAGCGATACTGAGATATTGCAATGAAAATCGGTTGGCCGTTTGTCCTCAGAGCGGTAACACCGGTCTCGTTGGGGGTAGTGTACCGGTATTCGATGAGATCGTGATTTCCATGAAGCTGATGAACAAGATTATCGATACCAACCCCGTCGCAGGTAAGTAAACCCCATAGATAACGTCATTCTCGATCGGCGACCATGGGGGTTCAATTATGATAAAGAAATCGTTCGATTTCTGACTCGAATTCAATCTCCCTCGATCGCAATTAAAATTTAGAATTAAAGTCGAAATTAATATCTTGAGAATTGATCAGTTCAGTGATTAAGAGAGAACAGCACCATGGATTTACCAGACGGTAGATCAAGAAGAACTTAACATCTTCCTAATTACTCACTTTGCTAATATTACTCAAAATCTGACCGTCGATTCACTAATTAAAACAGCAGCGCCAAAGATTCATTGTATTCCAGATAAACAAGAAAAAATGAATATCCCCCCGATTCCTCAGCATCTCCTTAACGCTAGAACCACCAAACCAGTCAAAATCACTGTTACACAATTTTTTCCACAAATTCTCAAAATTTATACGACAGTCATAGAAAAAATATTCTACGTCCAACTGAAAAAACACAAATGACCGAATGATCATCTTTTCCGCCTCTTCATTCCTCCTTTTCAAAGTACTTATTTAATATATTGAAATATAATAGATTTAACGCCGGTAGTTCTAGTGTTAATTCTTCTCAATGTTACCCGGATCATTGGTCCAGAAATTAAATCAAGATTGTCGGAAAAATTTAAATTAAACTTTCCCCTCAACGTCCATTGTCATCAGGCGTGTTGACCTGCGAGGCTGGCTGTGTCCTGGAGGACTTGGACAATCATCTATCAAACGTGGGCCTGATAATGCCCCTAGACTTGGGTGCAAAGGGTAGTTGTCTAATCGGTGGTTGCGTTTCCACCAATGCCGGAGGTATAAGGCTCCTTCGTTATGGTAATCTTCACGGCAACGTCCTTGGCATCGAGGCCGTAAGTCACCCCATAGACCCCATCACCCCAGTAATGGGCCAGATGGGTCCCGCTTAGACGTTCTATTCGGCCCAAATTGTAAAATAATTGCATAGAAATGTTCACTTTAACAGTTTAGAGAAAACAATTTTTTTAAATCCTCATTGAGTGTTGCAAAATATTGGCGCGCTATTTAAATTGAACCCTATTTAAATATAATTTATTTATATTAACCCCTATTTAAATTAACCCTTTGCCCTACAATAACGAGTGACACTCGTGATGAGGTAAGTGGGATAAGAAATTTTCGGGTTTTGCAAAACCTATGAAATTGGAAATATTAATGAGACGCGACGAGATAATATTATCTATATAATATTAATATTACATTAAATTATACGATGTATCAAGAATCACTAATCAATTTTTATTTTAGCAATTAAACTCTCATTTATAGCGGAGGCAGTCAAAACAAATCGTAGGGCAAGGGGTTAATATTGGCGCGCCGTTTAGATTGATATTGGCGCGCTACAATTTTTTTGGACGGCTGTTAAAAGTTTGCCCATCGCTGCCATAAAAGATGGTCCCCCTTTTCCTTGTTTTTAACGAGCTTATTTTAGGTAAAAGCAAACGGGGAGGTGATCAACTCCTTGAACACCCTGAAGAAGAACAACACCGGGTACCACGTGAAGCATTTGTTCATAGGATCCGAAGGGACTTTGGGAATCGTAACCAAAGTCGCCATACAGTGTCCTCCGCGTCCCAAAGCCATAAACGTCGCGTTTTTCGGTACAGAATGACGATTGGAATTGTTTCTATTTTTTATTTAACCCTTTTGGTACGATTGGTGCACGCGGTTGCTTCAATTAGAACTTCTATTTTTTTATTTAATTTAAATTAGCGGTGTATCTTTTCTATGCGAATTTCTGTTCTCCATAGTAATTCCATGGCAGCATGCAGTGGCGGAACGAGAAATTTTCGGCCCCCCGCAAACTTTAGTTTTGGTCGTAGGAAAATAAGGCACAATATTTATTACATTTTGAAGTATTTATTCATATTTCTCTCTTACTACAGGTATTAGAAATAATTGCTACTTACAATTAATATACTTTAAATATTCTACACTGTTAGTAACGAAGGGGCCCTATGAAAATCGTGCCCAGAAATCATCTCTTTCTCCTTCGATACATTTTTAATCCAATTTAAATGTCATTTAAAATACGAAATAAATAAATTCTGGGTCCCCTTTCGACTTCAGTCCCTCCACTGGAAAAAAACAACGAATGGTCCCATGTTTTTAAAATAACAAACGAACTTCAGTCGCTTGCACTGTTTAGAATATCGTCACGAAAGGGTTGAATAAATATTTGTCGTAAGATCGACGAATTCCCAAAGTGCATCGTCGATTTCAGGATTGAACAGCTTCGACAAAGTGTTGAAAGGATTCCATCTGGCGAAACAGGAACTCGGCGAGATCCTCTCCTCTTACGAGATGATGGACAAACTGTCCTTGGACTGCTCCTTTCAGATGTTCGGATTGAAGAATCCTTTGACTGCGAAGAGCGAGGGACACGATTTTTACGTGCTGATGGAAACCAGTGGTAGCAACGTGTCCCACGACGAGGAAAAGCTGTCGTCCTTCGTCGAAAGGGCGTACGCCGAGGACATCATCGAGGATGGCACTTTGACCTCCGACCCTGCCAAAGTGACCGTTAGTAGATTTCAAGGACCTCTTTCAGTAATTTCAATCGTTCTCCACGTCTTTTTCCTTCTAAACGAACAGATATCTGCTCACAAGGGAAGCTCGGGAACTGATACACTCCGATTTTGATAAAACTTTGCATTAATATTAATTAAGACGACCCAAATAAACAATATCTGCCTAACTTCCTCTACGACGCTCTCCATCTCTGCTGGAGGCCCTGTTTCTTTGCGTTAATTATTTTCTGCAGCTATTCAATTGATTGAAATGGGACAATAGTTAATTGTATTTAATTGCAGGATAATCAGATTAATTAGATAATATTTCTAGAACATATGGTCGCTCAGAGAACGCATCAGCGAAGGTGTCCTTCGCGAGGGTTACGTTTTCAAGTACGACATCTCCTTGCCACTTCCGTACTTCTACAAGATCGTCGAGGTCCTCAAGGAACGATTGCAAGATCCACGTATTATAAGAATCAGCGGTTTCGGACATTTGGGTATGATTGTAATTTAATTTATTGATTATTTATTCGGCCAAATATTGGACCGATATATTTTTTTAAAATTTTTACATGTAAAATAACACTCTTTGTAATGAACATTTCTTTTTCGTGGCTGGTATTTGATCTTTTGTTCTTTTTTTTTTTAATTAGGCGACGGAAATCTTCATTTGCAAATCTCTATACCAAGCTATGAGGCTGACATAGCAGCACAATTAGAGCCATTTATTTTCGAATATGTTTCTGATCTTCGTGGAAGCATTAGCGCCGAGCACGGAATAGGATTTACGAAAAAGAAGTACTTACATTTTAGCAGAACACCCTCTGAGATTGATCTCATGCGGGACTTGAAGAATCTCATGGATCCGAAGGGGATTCTCAATCCGTACAAAGTTTTACATTCGTTATAGAAGTAAGGAGCTGTAAGCGATATGAAATAAACATAAACATACCTGTGAACACACTTTTAAATATATTTTTTTAAGGAAATCTTCTTTTGCTTTTGTTTTCTACCATATCTTCGAAATTGTTGAGAACATTACACAGATCTATCCTATTTTGTATTTAATTCGTGATACTTTTATGTTTCTTCGTTGAATTCGCGAAGAAAATCAATTTTCAGTTTGACGTTGGCGGCGAGATTTTAAATATTCCCGCGCCTCGAGCACGCGCGCGCGGGGAATTCAAACGTCGATACAGTGGTACCATTCTAAGGTAAATGGCGCCACAGTTGTCTACCGCACCGACAGAAAGTTCATTTCGTCGTCGCAGTTGCACAAAAACTGTACAGAGTTCGCTATCGTACAGTCGACTGATTTTTTAAGCGCCCTTTTACAGATATATTTATCTTTAGATCAAAAATTCGAATTGCAAATGCCAATCACTTAGCGTTTCTTTCTCGATGTTCGAATTGCTGCGAATAATAGCACCGATATCGTGGTTTCTTTGGATTTCTATAAGAGCGAGATCGGTAGGGTGAAGCCTCGCAAATAAGATTACTCGTCATTGAGGAAAAACGCTTCCCAGAAACTTATTTTAGGAACGGCCCCTCGTCTCGAATGTGTACGATCGATTTAAGTCATTGTTCATTGAAGTAGATGGTAATCGATCGACGCATACGTAAGTAGTCATCGGGTATTTTTAATGCGGCTTATGAATAATTAAGAATAAGAATAGAAATACCATTGAAACAGTCGGAGAGTTGAATCATTCAAATTCGAGGGTCGATCAAACTTAGTCCCGCGATTTGAAACGGTTATCCGCCCTTATTTGTATTTCATAGAAAGTACGAGAAGTTTCTCGAACCTAACGCGTATCCAATCTATCGATATACTTATTTTAATAACAAACTGAACGGTGAAACTTTCCGTTAATTGTTAATTCCAGTAATCTGCATAAATTACACTTATCAGTTTTGCCGCGCGAATCAAGATAACGGCAAAGCGGTCATTTTCGAAGCGCGGGAAAACAATAATGACCCTTTGCGGCCCCACCGACCGTATATATACGTCCACAGTGCTCAAAGTGTTAAAGGAAATTGCTCGAATAAACGAGAAACATTTGCCGGAGTAAAACACATTGATTCGCGCGATATCAATGCACCTGAGCCATGGTGGGGATAAAGACGTGTACGTTTAGGTGGGAAAACGAGATTATTCGAAACTGTCGCGCTCCTGCGCATGCACCTCTCGAAAAGTCTCGAAAAAGGCGGCAAACCAAATATAAGTCGGAGGCAGTCGGTGTTGCGTAGTTAGTCAGGAAGTGCAACTCGGAGCGACGAGATCGTGAGATTTTCGAAGGCGAGTGCTACGAACGAATTATTACGAAACGAGCGACTTCAAGCTTTTTCACGAAGCACCAAGGAATACTTAACATTAACAGGTAATTAACAACCATTAATTATCAACACCTTCGATAATTTAAGTCCCTATTCGAACATCAGTCTACAAACAAACACTACTGCATCCGATAGAATCTTTTTTCAAATTTGCATACGACAATCGGAAAACGAACTAAAAAATTCAAACGAGTCAGAACTTAATTAAAAAATTACAATAACACAACTCGTTCCGCGAAAAATTCCGTCGCAGCGTTGATGCAACGTTTGACAACTGTATTTACGTTCTAAAAATAGAGCTACTGGAGCACGCAAAAACATCTATCGATCTTCAATCCGCACAAATAACATCGTTACGGTAACTGCATTATCGGCTACTCCCATCATCCACAACCATCCTCCGACAAATTCTTCTCATTCTTCTGCGACGCAATAACCCATAACGCATTCCCATTGCAGAAAATCGATCCTACAAGCATGGCATTGATATCGAGAGGCGTATTTCGCAACTGGTGGGACGATATGGATCGATATCATCGCGAATTGGAGGAACACTTCAAAGGGATGACCACCAGGGATGATTTCTGGCAGCCACCACCTATCCCACCGTTCACCGAGCATTTCCGTCCGTGGAAAAACTACTTCGACCAAGTCGAACGCCAAATTGGCGGCACGACGAACATCGAGAGAGGCGAAGACAGATTCCGTGTGATCGTCGACGTTCAACAATTCGCCCCGGAAGAGATCACCGTCAGGACTGACGACAAATGCATCACCATTGAAGGGAAACACGAGGAGAAAAAGGACGAGCATGGATACGTTTCCAGACATTTCCTGCGGCGCTATCTCTTGCCGCAGGGCTACGACATGGGACACGTGAAACCGAGTCTCTCCTCTGATGGTGTACTTACTATCACAGCGCCTAGACTCGTTCTTCCAGCTCCTGGAGAAAGAATAATACCGATAGAGCGCATCAAAGGACTTGCAATCAAGGCTGCATAATTAGTCGTTAAATATTCGTCTCTCTCGTCCGAATCTTTTTGTCTTTGGACTCTATATATTAGCGACTTAAAAGATACTCTCGCGGTTTTCATTTTTATCCGGTTTGCTGGCGATTTCTTTCGTGATTGGTTATTATAACGTTGCTTCTTGGATAAATTAGCGCGGAGTATTTTACGAATCCAAAGATCGTACGCTGTTTTAACGTCAAAGAGTAACATAGTTGCATGCGCGTTTTTTACGATGAGATCGATATTGTAATTGGTTTCTGTGGAACGGTAAAAAGAAATAGCACCGGTTTCATTCTCTCTGTCGAAAGGGATCGAGTGTATTTTTAAGTGTTCATTACTCTTAAGTCACAAGGATACCTTCCGTATCCGGCACTTTGTCAGAAAATTGTAATTTTCTTACGGTCATTGCGCTTTAATGTAACTATGGTTCAGTATTTGATAATACGCTTTTGTTAGATCTTTTCTTTTTTTTTTCAATAAACAATTCACACTAAAAAGACAACGAGTCCTCTGTCACTTTCCCTGACATTTCGACGTATCCGGAAATCATCCTCTATCTCGGCGAAGCTTAAATATCAACGGAATTCGGAAACATTGTCCCGCGAAGCTTGACAGTGTTTTAATCATTGATCCGATTAATAAACCGCCGTGGTTTTAATCGTTTCGTACCTATCATAAATAATTACATAATACCCATACGTTCGTTCGCACGTGCGCGCTTTCTTTTTTTAATTCTCTTTTACGACGGGCCACGATCCTCCTCGCTTTCTGAGAACGGCTGCTCGTCCTGATCCTCCGGAGGTGGAGATTCCTCTAAAATAGTTTCCTCCGCTGGTGCCAACCCTTGGATATACCTGGCCTGCTCCTCTATTTCCGGAATTTTATTGTGAATCAATTGCTCCACGTCGATCTTATTCAATTCGTCTTGCAGGCGTCTCTTCAGTGGCCCCTCTATAGCGTCCATTATCTGATACCTGTTCAAAAGTTTCATGTTATTCGTAAGCTATTCAAACGCCTCTTTTAAGCTCTCGAGGATGGAGAACCATAGTTGGCACAATCGCATGAGATAAACAAGCTGCTTTTCATATATATTCGACCTCAACGTATGTAGATCGCTGCTAAGGTAAAAATAATACTATTCCTCCCCGCGGTAACGGCGCGGCACCGATCCGTTCTCCAAATGCGCATCTGGAGAACCGTTAAACTCGAATATCTTGAAAACGAAACGTCAAACGAGAAAACTTCACTCTACATTTTTTATTCGTATTGTCCGACACTATAATCTTGCACCGGTCCCATCTACCTATCTTACCACGTCCCATAATTCCATGGGTTTCGGTGCCACCGAGAACTTAATTCGTATTTATTAATCCGCTTTAACTCAATGACACTATAAATCCCCGTGAGTGAAATACTTTTCCACGTTTCTTAGCTACAATCTAAAGACAATTAAAGTTTTTTCAGACCTCAAAAGATTTGGCAGTATATTAACACTGGCTTCTATCAGATAATCGATAGTGCCAGCTCCATGAACTCTCGTCTGGATATTCCCCAATTCAAGGTCAAGTTCCTCCAAAACGGGCCTCTTCCTGGTGTCCAACGGTTGGCTGACGTTCAGCTGCACCCTGAAATATTGCACCGTGAAGGAGACTGTGCCGGCCCTTGAAAGAAATCCACCGATCACGCTTGCTTCCCAATGGGTCTTCCCTTCGATTTCCTGGGTACCAACGTCCATCACTGCATACACCTTTAAAAGGGAAGAACCTGAGTTTCCGGATGAAATTCATCGCTGACGCCTACGATCGACGTTTGTGTCGCAACGCCTGACAATTAAGGACTGTGATCAACATTTGTGCATCGGCTATTAGCAATTTATCTCAGATCGCGTAATACCAGCTTCATAATCGAGTCGATTATAATCCTACGAGCTGCGCTCCTTTTTGTAAATGAGTAAACAAGTTAGCGTTGAGATCGGACTAATTGGTAGATGAATGATGAACTGCGACAGGTCTCAGAATATCGTTAATATGCAAAAATGTTAGGATGGATTCTAAGTGCGATGAGTTGCTCGAATGTTAATAGTCGGTGGAATAGCTAGTAGAAACGTTTATATATTTAAGAATATTTGGAATAGCTGGCAGAAATATTTAGATGTCTCGAGTAGTTAGCAAAAGGTATTTAGATATCTAGAATAGTTGATGAAAGCTATTTGGATATTCAGAATTGTTAGCGGAAGATATTTAGAGACATGTAGAATAGTTGGACAGAGTTAATTAAATGTAACCATTTTCAACCATCAATCAGATATCTCTATTTACTGTTTTGTTCTCCATGCTGAGAGTAATATTTCCCATCCGATAGAAGCTCGCCAGACCGGTGATCCACGTATGGGAGGACGTCACCGTGAATATTCCTACGGTTTGACTGTAATCCTTGATCCTAAAAGGATCGTATCCCATCTGCGAAACTTGTCTGCGCGCCTCCGCGACTGCCATGTCGAAAGGTGAAATGGAATTCGGGAAATACTGCGGCAGCTGAGAGATCTGCTTGTTGACTTCGCCTCTGAAATGTTTTTTTCATCGTTTTAACAGCATTCTCCTTTACGATTCTCATTTACATGTTCAAATCCGTCCGCTGATCCCCGCAGGACAGATTTTATTTCAATTAAAATGGAATAGCGAATTCATAGACGTGATTTTTCAAATTTTGTGAATAAAAGCTATAATTCCCTTATAATTCTGAACAAATTTGCCTCTGATCATAACTCTCTGTTTTATCGAACAAATCCATGCTTGGAAATAATGTTATATCAATTTACTTTTTTTCAAAAGAAGTACTCAAAATTCGTGTAGCTTGAAACCGTGTACCTGTGTTACTTGTATTTAAATATATTAAATAAGTACTTTGGAAAAAGAGGTATCAAACCAAGGTGTTTCAGTAATTTATGTTTTATAAGATGAGCGTGGAATATCCACTTCATGGTTCCCCGGTAAATTTAGAAAATTTTTGTAAAAAATGTGAAACCAGTCATTCTGACTGGCTTGGTAGTTGTATTGTTAATTGTAAGCACTCTAAATTCCAACATATAGCTCCAGGAGATGCAACATGAGGCAGATTGTCGTCAAAATTGCAATACGCTAAAGCGATTTGAAATTAATTTTATTATAGTCCTGCGAGGATCGAAGTGTCACCCTATTTACCGCATGTTCGTGTTGACCTCCTTCAATATTAAGGGCTTAATACTGTCAAAGATGAAGGTGCCAACGGAATTGATAACTCCTTGAAAGACAGAACCCAGGAATCCCAGATTCTTGAAGTCCATGTCTATATTGCGAAAAGTCAAGTCCATGTCGATGTCCGAAGCTTGCAATTTCCCATCGTCGCCAACTTCCAGCCTCGCTAAACCTTGAGCCTCGACGCCGTTCAGTTTTACCGTGAAATTGCCAGCTGATCGTGACAACCACGAGGACAATGTGTACAGTCCACGAATGTTGAGAGTTTCGATGCTCAGAGCCACTGAAACCTTGGTGAAAGTGTTGCATTTGAGAGATTACGAAATAATACGGAAACGTGCCTGAATCTATTATCGTAGGAGTCAATTTGGCAGTGATTCTCGATCGATGTTAATTACAGTGACGATGAAAACATAGGCGATACGTTTCAACGTATTATTAGCGCGGTGCTTGGTTCGCGCAGCGATAGATCATTAAGTTTGATAGGATTGTTTTCAGAGTCAGATAACTGATGTGTAATTATTCTTTGAACAGAAACATGGAGAGAGAATGGAGAGTCTAGAATTCCTTGTAGAATTCTCCTTCTTGAATTCCATCTTCCAAAATTTCTTCTAGAATCTCAATATCTCGACTAATTGAGAAATACCTAGAAAACTTAACACGCTGATGCGATAATTTAACTAAAAGTTGATAAAACTGGATTTAAATATTTGAAACTATGTAAAATATTTATTAGAAATTTTCTGCAGATGAAACACTGCCAAAATAGGTCGCAGACCTTAGCGAAAAAAAGGTCTGCCCTACACCCGTGCTTAACGCGTTAATTTCAAAATGCATCTCCTCTGAAAAATTCGGATTCTCTGACTTCTAACTTCGAGTCTCATCATCAAACTCCAAATTATCCGCGACAATTGAATAATCGAAACGGTAACGGTGGTAATATCGATGAATCACATCTTATAAATAACTCCACGAAAAATACATCGAAGCATTTCCACCTAAACGCCTCCTCTTTTCAAAGAATAGAAGCCAGGAGTCTCACTTGCATCAGAGCCAACTCCGATTGAACGTGTACAATACGGAATTTCGAGAGTCCGTAGACGTTGACTTGCTTGAAGTTCATGGTGTACATGGAAAACGAGCGCTTCATATCCGGTACCGGCATCGGATCCGGTACCGGGGCATCGGGAAGCCCGATCGGATCGTCTTGCTGATAGTGCTTCAAAATCGCGCGAATGTGATCCCCAAGCCGCTTCTCGCCGGTTGCAATTTGTGCTGCCGTGTCATTTTTTCCTGGAAAGTTGTAATGATCTGTTCGACAAAGCGTTACACAACTGCTCCTAACGATAACACTATTTTCTCGTAATTGAGAATGGATACTTCTATTTATAAATATAAGAAACAATAACCAGCGAGAGCAGAGACTATTCTCTCGTAATTGAGAATGGATTGTTTTATTTATAAAGGAAGAATTGCAAGAAAGTTGAAACATTATTTCTCAATCAAAATAAATATAGGAATCAATAACCAGCGAGAGCAGAGACTATTTTCTCGTAATTGAGGATGGATAGATTTATTTGTAAAGAAAGAATTGCAAGAATGTTGACAAATTATTTCTTAATCAAAATAAATATAAGAATCAATAACCAGCGAGAGCAGAGACTATTTTCTCGTAATTGAGAATGGATACTTCTATTTATAAAGGAAGAATTGCAAGAAAGTTGAAAGATTATTTCTGAATTAAATTAAATATAAGAATCAATAAGCAGCGAGAGCAGAGACTATTTTCTCGCAATTGAGGATGGATAGTTTTATTTGTAAAGGAAGAGTCGCAAGAAAGTTGAAAAAGTATTTCTTAATCAGGATAAATATAAGAGGACAGAGATTGGAATACGAAAATTAGAAATTCTCTAAAACTTGTCTCATTAGGAGTGCGCGATAGCACAATTGCTTTTCCATTATCAGTTTTATTTTACAGTATGCGATATAGAAGAAACAATTAGCCATTTTTTGTTTCCTTAAGTTTATGCTTGACCTTCATCCGTGCCTTGGAAAAAATTACGCTAAAGTCCTCAACATATTTTCGGCTCGCGGTCTATTTTCTAATTAGAGAGGCAAGGTTCTTTGTACTTTTGATCTCGATATCTCGTTGAATTATGTTAAACAGTCGCGATCGTTGCATCCGAGGATGTCCAGTTCTTCCGCGAACCATGTAGACTATTACCAGCAATAGCGGTCAATTGCGCGATGGTGAATTTGCCGAAGAGATAAACGCACGATAACGCGCGAAAATATCAGCGTTAAGGCTAATTTGCAAGGAGAAAGAATCATTCCGAGTATCACCGATCCGAGAAAACAACTGTATTTATAATCGTTAGAGAGCGCGTCGCTCTATGAACTTGACACTGTATTGTGAAACGATTGAGCTCTCTTCCATCAAGAATGCAATAAAAAATCACTCTTTTTTCCTTCAAACAGAAATAACCGATTGATCGATGAACCAACGTACGAAAGGCTTCCCTTTTCCTACTTACCGGCGGTGCTTTGCTCGTTACACCGGCAAATTACGATGCAGGAGAGAAGTACGAATATAGTTGACGGTTGCATCTTCGAGCTGATAGTAAAACTGTGACGATAACGTCGACGGAAGGACGTTTAAAACGGAGAGGAGAATAAGAATCGGTGCGATCCGAAGCAGATCAGGCCACGCATTCGACTGGGGAGGCACGTCAGTGAATTTAGTGGAACGATATCTCGCGGGTCATTGAGGGGGCGAGGGTCAATCGCTTTATCTCTTCCCCTCTTGCCCCCTCTCGTGTTTTTGTGTTGTTTCCTCCTTAGTCGTCCCTTCCTCCCTTACTTAATGCCACACCACTTGACTGGCATTAGCGTGCACGTTAGCGGAGAATGCAATAAAGAAATGGCCGGACGAAATTGTTTGTCGGACGATCAGAATGATTTTGGAGAAACGGCAGCTGATAAATGGCCGTTAACGATGATTACGTTCGGTTTGGATACGTGGATGTAGATTGGAATCAATGTAATTTGCAAGCTGACGATTAAATGTGTAATTATAATTGAAATTGATGTGTCTTTTATCGACACGCTTTATTAATTATGTTGATAGTTCATTATTTATGGAGTATTGGGGGCTATTTGGCTGTGTGTGCGATGTAATAGTTCACGTTGGGGATTACGCTTTCGGTCTGTTAAGTTCGCGTGATTGTGACGTTGATTTGTAGTTTTCAAATTTTTTGCTCTATTTTTGACTTTCGCGCGTATATTCGATTTTAGTCCTGCGCGCGCACATTCGAATTTTAATCTGCGCGCGCACGTTTCGTTTTCGTCCTGTAATCAATTAAAAATCGTAGTAGGAATTTGTAAGGAATACAAATTCCATAGACCTCAGATATTAATTCGTCCGTTCTGTTTTACAAAATTATTTATTAGTTGCGACATTTATGCTTTGAATAGCGTAACAGAGATAGATAACTTTTACTCTCACGACTTTGAAATTTTACTTTAAGCTGTAGAAAATGTCAGTGTAATTTACAGTGTACATTTTCAACATTAATGAATTATCTTGATAATTTTGTGTGGTTTAAATCATTCCGTTTATTTTCAACATTGAATTTAACTCAACAATACGTAATTCAGAGTCGAAACAAACTCGTACGAACTCTCCATTAAAAATCGAGAAGCTCCATCGTCAAGAATTCCCACCATTGCCACCATATCGACAACAACAGAAAGTGTTTTCATTTTTTTTTATCATCCTGATGTGACAAAATTGCAATATTTTGTTATGTAATTTGTTCTATACCAAGTAAACGAAATAAAGACTGCATAACCCTTGCAATAAACATTCGAAAGAGTAATTTTTTAATGACGAATTGTACTCTATGTATTACAGGATAGGTTAGTAAATCTTACGAGCGTTATACATAAATATAATTATTCTGTTGGAGTGGTAAATGAATCAATTAAAATTATGTATATATTTTTTTAGTTCAGAGCCGTAATTAAAATATAATTTATGAATTATCACAAAACTAACCACAAAGTCTGTTTTCTAGTGGACTTAACCGTACGACTCGAACGTAATTGTCTCATTAAGAGCTTCTTTAATGAGATATGTCAGACGCTTTTGAGGAAATTCAAGCTATCAAGATAAAGAGAAATAGTTTAAGGGAGAAATTACAGAAGAGGAAACGGGAGAGACATGAATTATTTACTCTCACTTCTGCAACACCCGTATCGTCCACCTTAACGAATGATTCGAATAATTCTAATGGTAATTTCGATGAGTTTATCCTTTCGAAGAATTCTGGCTACCTTGTCGTTGTATTAATTATGAAATTATACATTTTAGATGCAAATGCTCAATCTTTTCGGGGTCACAGCGAATACGAGAGGGATGTCCTGTGTATTCTGCACGAATGTTTACCCAATCTACCGATTACATCTGCAGACCTGATAGATCAGCTTCGTAAAAACTTGAATGCAGATGTGTGTTCCTCCGATATTCATAAGATCCTGGAGAAGCTCGCAGCTCAAGATATCGTTAAGTTAGTGAGTTTTCGGATTGTACAAGTACCACTACTTTCGTTACAAACGAGTAAGAAAATCTGTTTGCAGGATCAAAGAAGTCACGGAGAATGGAATCTTTGGGTATACCGTGCTCTCAGTGGCTGAATCCCAGTCGTCCCATCACTCTCAGTCGGACAATACCGAATATCCGGAGAGTATGGAAACGTCCGTACTGGACGGAAATGACTACGTACCTTCGGAGAAACAATTGAAATTAGATAAGAAAAATACCGAGGACATAATGTCCCTTATATCGATGCCGACGATCAGAGAGAAAGAGAGTAAAAAAGTAGGGGAGCAAATTTTGGATTTACTATCGAAACAAACGTCCAAAGAAAAATCTCTGGCAGAGAGATTTCGTTCTCAAGGTGGCGCGCAAGTCATGGAATTCTGTCCTCACGGAACTCGAGTAGATTGCATGAAATTGAACGGTGGACCAGGATTTGCTGAAAAGTGCAAGAAGCTTCATTTCAAGAAGATCATACAAAGCCACACGGATGAATCGTTGGGTGACTGCAGCTTCCTCAACACGTGCTTCCACATGGATACCTGCAAGTGGGTAGCGAACCATCTCATGGAATTACTTTAAGTAAGAAAATTTAATGGAATCGATTCATCCCACAGATACGTCCACTACGAAGTGGATGGACCGACTGCCCAGCCAAAGGAATCCATCGATCCCGAGAGCACGAGTAGCACCGTGACCAGCAAAACTCTGTCTCTAGATAGCAAAAATGGTGGCAGTGGCAGCTGCCCTAGTAGCGTAGGTAGTGAATTAACTCTGTATCCACCGCAGTGGATTCAATGTGATTTACGTTATCTCGATATGACCGTATTGGGTAAATTTGCCGTTATAATGGCCGATCCACCGTGGGATATTCACATGGAGTTACCGTATGGTACCATGTCGGACGATGAAATGAGACAATTAGGAATACCCGCTCTACAGGACGAAGGTCTTTTGTTCCTATGGGTTACTGGCAGAGCGATGGAACTTGGCAGAGAATGTCTTCAGTTGTGGGGCTACGAAAGAGTGGACGAGATCATATGGGTGAAAACGAATCAACTGCAGAGAATAATAAGAACCGGTAGAACGGGCCATTGGTTGAATCATGGCAAAGAGCACTGCCTCGTTGGGATGAAGGGAAATCCGCGGATTAATCGAGGATTGGACAGCGACGTTATCGTAGCTGAGGTTCGCGCGACCAGTCACAAGCCGGATGAAATTTATGGGATCATAGAGCGTATGAGTCCAGGAACGAGAAAAATCGAATTATTCGGCCGACCGCATAACGTTCAACCTAACTGGATTACCCTGGGTAATCAAGTGGATGGTGTTCATTTAATTGATCCGCAACTCATCAAAGCGTTTAAAAAGCGTTATCCGGATGGGAATTCCATGAAACCTAGTAAACCGTAAGTTTTATGTGAAATTAATGTACGGTACATTATTTTCCATTGGATTTTAATCGTGCACAGAGGTGCGCTGTGCACACGCGGCAAAGAGAGGTATGAGAAGGCTCTAAGTAAAAGTATGAACTTGATATGAATAATACCAATTATTTTTATATATAAATATATGTAAAAGTTGCATTTATAAACGGAGTGATACACGTGTGTAATATATATATATATATATATATATAAAATTACAGATCGATAAAGTTAGATGTACTTTTTTTACTTACAATTATTAGTAATCATATTTGTACATACGTATATTTCGTAGGAATATTTAATTCGTATATTCAAGGAACACATATATCAATTCACTCTATTTCTTTCCGCGTTGATACTTCGACTATTATTTAAACAATCTCTATACTTTACAATAATGTTATTTAAGTCAATGTATTCGATTACTTTCGCGGTATATGAAAAATGGAATGCGATGTTTTTAAAATATAAACGACCCGTTGACGGAATGTTTAATGCGCAAAAGATGTCTTCTAGAAGGAAATAAATGATCTTGTAAATATCACCAACATCGATTGAGTATTCTAATTATAAATATCTTGTAAGAAGGTTTATATATACATTATGTAACGACGAAAATTTTGTTTAACGTAGAACGTAAAGAAAAGGCAGCGGTACTAAATGTAACCGATACTGTTGCGTTTCTGCTTCAAAAGACTTCTTTTTAACGATAACGAGAAATTACTTTCAGTTGTATTACTCATAGACGACTTGGCGGATCGCGGACCTTTCGATTTTACCAAATTCGGTTCATTCTCTTTCTCCTGTATATCGATTCCGACTTCCGCTATATCAATTTTCCGTTGATAAATTTTGTTAAACGAATCGATCCAGTGCCTTTTACTGTGTCCGTCTTCCGTAATTAAAAAATGATCGCAGATTTTAAATCCAGAGCTCGTGACAAGCTTCTCATCCACGTTCAGATCGATTTGCTCTTTGGGAATGACGGGGAATGATAAATTGTATTTTTTGCTCGCGGATCTGCTGCCACGAGTTATTGCAAAACCAGTATTGAATAAAAAGCATTGAAATTTCTGAAAAAATAGAGATTAGATATTTTTTCTGTGCTTATTGAAGTCTGAGTGACGATTGAACATACCATTCCTCGTGTATCTTTAAGCTGCCCTTCTGTAATAAGCTCTACTGCATTTTCGATGCACTTCATTGGATCATAATCCAACTTCACGTTGATTTTCGATTTAGCTAATTTGCATTCAGCGTCGCCCATGGTCTCATCTATTTCCTGAAGTAACTTTGACAACATTTCGTATGCCTCTTTTAACGGTATTTGATCCGCGTGCGTAACAGAAGTGTGTCTCAATATTTCTTTAACCAATAAAGGATATTTGACGATTCTGGAACGCGCTACGTCGATGCAAGTCCACAAATCGATCGAATGAGGCGATTCTAAGCGTTTCTTTAAAAACGACTGGAAACGTTTATTCGATAATCTCTTCTCATCCAATATATGTTTTGCCCATATTTGTGTTCTGCATCTTTCCAAATACGGTTCTGTTAATGTTGGGATCTAAGATAACAATTAAATTTGTAGATAAGAACCAAAAATATCTTGTACTTTGTTCATTATTAGTTCTGCAACTAACCCAGTTTAACAAAGCAGGTCCAATATTTTCTGTGAATCCGTATTGATCTCTTAAATCAATTAATTCGTTTCTTAGGCTACTGTGTACTTCTGTGAGATGGTTTATGCCACCGAATACTGTGATTAATTCATCCGAATTGAAAATACCGGTGGCCATCAATGGCTCGTAATAAAACTCTCTAAGAATGTGTAAATCATTTAGAAGAACATTTTCGCCGCAATATAATTCATAGATTGCCTCCTGTCTTTTGACCTCCTTTCTACTTAAAGGCTCACTAGATCGATCCTTAATATTTGTCTTTGCTACATCCAATACCCAACTTTTAAGTGTAAAATTATTTGTGCTTTCAATGCTATTTTTCCTCCTACAAACATAGAAAAAGAAATGAAAGCAAGTTAAAATAAAGTATTAAGGGGATCACATTAAAAGCAGTACTATGAATACTTTTTTTTTAATGTCCCAGTGTCTATATCACTCTCGATAAATGATAAATCTGCAGGACTCGGCTGAATCGTGAAAGATCTGTGTAAAGTACTCCCATTCTTTCCCCCTATGGTAGTGGCAGAAAAAATACTGCTAGCTACTTCAGTGATTCTTCTCCTTTTCTTCTTCTTCCCTACTTCCGATTCAATGGATATATCCATTGAACTGATACTTATCGCATCACTTTTGGTTCGTTTTCTAGATTTCTGTAATTAAGTCTCATCAGTTTCACAAAGAAATTTGAAAGGAATTGCGAGGAAACGTTAGCCATGAATTCCATCATTTTAACCAAAGCGCAAATAGTGTTTCATTTGATTTGTAGAATTGCAGAAATTCAACGGACAAACAAGTGACGTTTAATAAGAACTCGAATGCGGCAGGTTAAACGATGCGTCGATTTGAAGTATCATTGACGGTACGTAATATCTTACCAGCCAGAATCTCTTACGAGGTTCTTGAAACGTATCTTTGATTGTATTATTACCATCATCGTTCATTTCTCTCGAAAATATTAACAATTCACGTGTAAATAATCGAGACACATACAATCATGTTAGGTACAAAGCAGGGAGTCCAAGGTTAGATGAGCTAAGTTTCGAAAAATGTTTCGTGCTCGTTGTTGCAGGAGGCGGTAGCGTCATCGAATTTCGTTTCTTCGATGCGTTCTATACAGAGAAATTTAAAATATTGGGCGCTTAAATTACTTTCTCCTTTCACTGTCAAATGGCAAATAGAAACACACAATTGTATTTTATGAATATTATATCATATATGTTCAGGTTGTATAATACAATTGATAAATAAAGAATTTATTAAATCGAAAACATCCATTCATACAATTCCATATTCCCTACAAATTTCTGAAGGGGGTGTCATAATTATGAGGATTTTTAATTAAAAAGATCCTATTAAGATATAAGTCTCTGAAAAGTGGCAAAATATAACGGCTGGGCATAGAAATTTCGTTTTCTTCTGATCATACCGGCTATACATCGACCCTCTTAAGCCATAAACTATTTGAATGCCGAAAGAGCGGAAACTCGCTGTTTTTAAGGTGTTCTGGCGCCACTGCTTTCAGCGCCATCTAGTTTTTGTAAATTTTCTGCATTTTTTCTGGCGCGAAATAACCCCTCGATGAAAGACAAATATTGAAACACTAATATCTCGCTTATTTCTTGACCGATTTAGATGCGGTTTGTTTCAGCTTCTTACTTAGAATCTAAACTATCAGTATATTAAAGGGAAACATTTAAACTCTACTCGTTTAGCCGCTATAAGTAAGTAATCGTGTGCCAAACATAAAATGTTTTTTCTGAGAGGGCTGGAACTTTGTAACATATATCATCTGAAAGGGCGTAAAATACTGAGTTACTCTAAAAAAAGATCATCCCTCTAGCACCTTTAGAAGTCGAGAAAAACGAAAATAAAGTTTTCCGAGTTTCGGAGAATACAATCCGATAGATGGCGTTGAAATCAGTGGCTCCGGAACCCCTTTCAGATAGTGAGTTTCCACTCTTTCGGCATTCGTATAGTTTATGGCTTAACTTTGAAATACATCGAATATATTTTCCCGTTTTTCTTGGCTTTTACATAAGCTAGAGAGATGATGTTTTTTTTGTTTAACGCAGTTTTTCACGCCCTTTCAAATGATATATCCCACAAAGTTCCAGCCGTCTTAGAAAAAGATTTTATTTTTCGGAATTACTTACTTACTTACAGCATGCGAACGAGTAGAGTTTCAATATTTTCCATTAGTAGATCGATAGTTTAGACTCTAAGTAAGACACTGAAACAAACCGCATCTAAATCGGTCAAGAAATAAGCAAGACATTAGTGTTTCAATATTTATCTTTCATCGAGGGGTTATTTCGCGCCAGAAAAAATGCAGAAAATTTACAAAAACTAGATGGCGCTGAAAGCAGTGGCGCCAGAACGCCTTAAAAACAGCGAGTTTCCACTCTTTCGGCATTCACGTAGTTTATGGCTTAAGAGGGTCGATGTATGGCCAGCAGAACGCGAAATTTCTATTCTTAACATTTATATTCTGCCACTTTTCAGAGACTTATATATTCCTAACGTTTTTTTAATTATGAATGCTCATAAATAGGATATGCTCTTTAGAAATCTGCAGGGAAAACGGACTGTTATTAATGGACGTTTTCGATTTAATAAATTCTTTATTTATCGTTTGTATTATAGAACATGTGATGCAATATTCATAAGATACAATTGTGTATTTCTAAGGCTACAAATGATTTGTTTAATAAATGATTGCCTGTGTAGAATTACTGAACTGTTCTGCGACGTTAATACCATTAACACTGGTTCCTGCATCAGAATTACACTTCATTAGCCAATTTCAGCTGTTAGGATTACAATCTCTGATATTGTAATTGTAGCTCAGCAGATGAATACTTTCTTTTTAAGTTCCACCTGAGACAGATGAGACACTTATTTTTGTCATTAATGAAAAATGGTATGCCAATCAAACGTGAATTGTTTCGTATACATTTAGATACAATTAGAAGCGTACTTTAATGCTTGGCACTATTTGAATAAACTTCCGACACATTTTTCGAAACTTACGCAAAGTCTTTCCCATCTAAGCTTGGATTCCCTGGTACAAAGTAACCGTCGCAAACTTCACCCCTACTTCATAGAGGACCATGCATTGTCTCTTTCCATTTAGGCCGGCGTCTGCAACAATACAAATTCGGCAGGGATAAAGACTACGATATATATTCTTCCTGCCGTCCCGGTATGGACATTCTTACATACATTGCTGCATTATGGATATTCGCACATGCAGTATGCTATTTTGCTGTGGAACTACTAACAAGGTATTAGTACTTCGACGTTGAAATTCGTCCGAATATATGTCATACTATCGCGTGCTACTTTTCCCCATTCAAGAAAACCTAACCTTGAGATTTTAAGTTCAAACATTTCGCTCTTCCTTTATCGTTGATTATGAGCAGCACGTGACATCTTTTAACTGTAATTTCATATAAATTGTATTTATGTTGTTCGACTTGGAAAAGTTAGTTTATATCACGGATTTCTTGTATATTTGTAACTACGATAACGTCATCTCTGTTCGATTGCATAAATTTGAGAAGGAAAGATCGCGGAATCCCGGTTTCAAATGTATACGCCCATGTTTTGAATTTCTACCGCCATACTTAAGGTGTCGTCCCTATGGTTCTCAGATCTTTTATTGTTTCACATAAATTTTCATTTATTTTGATATTTATGATGACCATTTGCATTGTTTGAATGCAAGACGTATGAACGTTTAAATGATTCAGTTCAATAAGCCGTGCTAGAAAGTTGTTTAGAGGTTAGGTCAGGTAAGTATGAATAATCATAGGTTAAGTAATGTATAATAATATGACCATAATGCCCTATATAATAACCATATAACACCATGACAATCATATAACAATAATATATATAACCATAGTAACCATATATAACAACCATAAGTTAAATATGGTATATCTTGTAACTCGAAGATATACTTAACGCTTTATGATGATCCTAATTTTAGTGGCAACGAGGAGAAAGAGAAAAAGGTCCCCTCTAAGAGATCTGCCTGCACACAAACGATGGCTGAGAAAGGAAAAGTGAAATGCAATCAGGCATCTCAAACCGATCGGAAGGCACCCGGCTCTAATTGGGAAATGTGCAAGAGCGTAGTCTTGAAATTGCCGGCATTGGGAACAAATACTAAGAAAGGGAATAATGCTAAGAAGAAGTCATCCAACAATCATCACAAGAGAATGTCTCACGCGGCTGCTTCTAGCCGCATCGCGCACATGTATACAGGCGAGGAAGAAGTCTACGACGAAAATAAGAAGAAATTAACGAAACAAATCGCGCTAGATTGCGAAATGGTGGGCATAGGCGACGGCGGAACCGAAAGTATGATAGCTAGAGTGTCTCTAGTGAACAAGCACGGCTTTTGCGTTTATGATAAATACGTTAAACCACGAGAGCCGGTTCAAGATTATAGAACTAAAGTTAGCGGTATACGTCCTGATCATCTCGCAAGCGGAGAAGACTTTGATATTATACAGCGAGAAGTAGCTGAAATTTTAAAGGGACGTGTTTTGGTTGGTCATGCGTTGAAGTACGACCTCGCTGTATTATATCTCTCTCATCCGAGCAGAAGTCAACGAGATACCTCTTCGTTCAGAATTTTTCGACAAATATCTAGAGGTAATACGCCTAGCTTAAAGAAACTATGCCGCGAATTATTGGGTAAGGATATACAAACAGGGGAACATAGCTCCGTCGAAGACGCGAGAGCAGCGATGCAATTATATGTACTGTATCAAAATAGGTGGGAATCCGAATTCCATTCGAGGCGTTAGTTTCTACATTGAAGAACGTGTTCTCCAAATTGCATCCTATGCATATGCCAGTTCGTTCGAAAGACTCTCTACGTTTCTAAGTATAAATCGATGAGAAAAACCAAAAAAAAAGAAGAAAATGTTGCTTCTGCATTTAAAAGCAATAAATTCGTTATCCTCCGACTTCTTCTCAATTGTTCACAAGCATATTCACAATGTATGCACCAAAATTTTAACAGCTACCTTGCCGTGGCTGAGGAAAACGTATTTCTACGTATAACTTGAACTCCTCGAATTATAGATTTATATAGCTGCAACTCCATTTGTAAATAATCCTCTGTCAAGATGTTGCAGCGAATATTGTCACAGTTGATTTAATAAATTTCACGTGTGTATTTATATATTTTTATCTAATCTCATTTCCACCAAGTGCCCGCCGAAAATGACATCCTTTTCAAAACCACGTTTGCTCGTTACTCCTTTTACCTACGAGCCTCTGTATATACTTGCGAAAAAGAAAACGCGATTTACAAATAATCAAAAGTTCATGGACCGCCCCAGGGTTAATGCAGCGAAAAACGAAAGTGCAAGGAAGGTCGAAGGTCGCACGATTACCTACCACTACTTCGTCCACGGAGAATTTATAACTTCTTTCGTGGTCATAGTAAATATGTGATACACACGTCGACCTCGTTATCAGTGCCAGTCTTATTTCGAACGATACGCTTCCACTTTCCGTCTGATTGTAATTTACTCATTTCGGAATTCTTCTTCGATCGTGTCGCATCGGCTATCGTCAAAACGCGATTTCTGGCGCGTCTTCAAGTGTCCCTCTTCACTCGTGAGTAAAAAGAATTATTGAAAAATGTCTTAACGTGATTCCAAAGCATTCGGACGCGATTGCATTGGCAATTTTCTTTTTTAATTCCATCAAACGATATAGTAGTTAATGATAATGATTATCTAACAGTGAGAATAGTGACCCTGCTCCATTTTTATCTCTGGTTTCGATAAGTTTTCAGACGATAATTTTCATCCGACTCCCGATAGCCCGGAAAGGGAAGGTAAGCGGTAATGAAAGTACATTGTAAAAAGAATAAAAAAGGAATAAGTATTTACGCGCGCCTTTCAGCCGTTGCACCTTTCACATTTCTAACTTAAACCCGCGCGCGTCGGTGCATAATGCGAGTGTTGTGATTTCAATTAGAAAGATTACAGCGATTCTCTCCAGTGATTTTCCTTCGGCAAGAGTTACTTTATCGGGAAAAAGAAAGAACTCGATCGGCACGTATGACTTTAATTCGTAATGTCCGAACTAAAACAGAAATTCCCAAGAAACGTCTAAATATTCCACTTCTATCTGGTAAAACCTAAATTAATTAATTAATCATCTCCTTCCCCTCTTGATTTCTCTTTTTTCAAAGTCCTTATTTAACTCTTTGAGGCACGGGAATTTAAAAAATAAAATGACGTATGTTGCACACATTTTTTTTTGATTGAACAAAGTTGGCTTAATTTCATTGACAAAGTTACACAAATTTTCGAGGTGGGACCAAAAATATCCCACCATGTATACTCACGCCTCAAAAAGGTGGGACACTTTTAATCCCACCGTGCCTCAAAGAGTTAATAGATTTAATGTGATAGATGTAACGCATGTAATTCTGGCGTTAACAGAACTTCTGCGCACCTAACTCGCTTTATTTATTTATTCGCACGACATTCAAAGCGAATTTTAAAAGAAAGAAACGTTAAAAATAAACATTTTTCTACCAACTTATATATCGGCTGTAGAAATATCTACAATATGCGATTTCGATTTGCACGGTGTTCGGAGGAACCGATCTTCCGTTTAGATCGAAGGATAGGTGTGTAATATGATATAGAAAAGTTGGAAATATAATTTTTCCTCTCCTCGAATCTTCAAACTCTAGCGAATTCCTCGTCGACATGAAAATCGCAATAATCGGCGCCGGATCGGCTGGTCTCGCGGCTATACGACATTGCGTTCCCAACGACCAGGTTGTATGTTACGAGAAAACAGACCAAATCGGCGGCACATGGGTTTACAGAGAAGAAACTGGTTTGGATCGCTACGGTTTACCGATACACACCAGCATGTACAATAATTTGAGGTAGATTTTCTACATTTCTAACATCAACAATGACTTCAAAATCATTTTTCGTCTTCGCATAACATCCCATGCCATTTTTTACGCTGCAGAACGAATCTTCCGAAGGAAGTAATGGGCTATCCTGATTTCCCGGTACCGGAAACCCCTGAAAGTTATCTTACACGCACGCAGATCCTTGATTTTCTCAATTCTTACTGCGATCACTTCGATCTACGACGGCATATTCGGGTAAAGCTGTAATCAACGAAGGAAATGAACTGATTCGAAGAGAGAATAAGCTTGGGAGAGTTATTAAATGAAATCTTGCAGTTCAATCACCACGTTGAATCTGTGGAGAAGGATGTAAAGGGGGACCAAAAGTGGTCGATCAAAGTGAAGGATCTGGAGAAGCGTACAACTGCAATTGAGTCATTCGACGCGGTTATGGTCTGCAATGGTCATTACTTCGAGCCCAGTATGCCGAGCTTAAAAGGACAAAAGATATTTCAAGGAGAACAGTTGCACAGCCATGATTACAGAGTCCCCGAGGCGTTTGAAAATAAAACCGTAGTAGTCCTCGGCGCTGGTCCTTCCGGTATTTCGATTAATTACAATTCGCGCTTTCTTTGGGTAGATCGGTTAATGATACTTTATATGTTTCTGCCGAAAAAGGAATGGATCTCGCCTTGCAGATATCGGAAAAAGCGAAGCGCGTGATCTTGAGTCATCATCTAACCGATCCTATACGCACGGTGTTTCCGGAGAACGTTGTACAGGTGAGCGATTTGTAATTTAAGTAAAATAATAAATTGTCCGGTGATTGAAAATCATCGTGGTTGAATATTTCAAGTGAATATCGATGGTTTGTTAGAAAGTGGACGTAGCTGAGCTGACGGAGCATGGCGTTATTTATAAGGACGGTAGCAGCGAACCTGTCGACGTAGTCTTCTATTGCACAGGTGATTCTAATTGCGATGAGAGTATCCTTTTCGTTAGTTTACTCAAAGTCCTGTCTTCTATCATCCTGACGCACCTTATTGGAATTCTACTGATTCAATATCAATTTTATTCAGGATACAAGTACAGCTATCCATTCTTCAATGAAAATTCTGGGGTAATGGTAGATTCGAATATGGTAACTCCACTTTGGAAGCATCTTGTATCGATCGAGAATCCGACACTCGCATTAGTGGGACTTCCCTTCTACGTTTGCGCCTTCAGCATGTTCGACTTGCAGGTACGAGGACGATCAGGATATTGCATGTTATCGTATTGCAGGGAAATAATTTCGAAAGAATTACAATCGAAATGAAATTAAAGGTGAGATTCGTCCTGCGATTTTGGCGCGGCGAGAGACAATTTCCTTCCAAGTCGGACATGGTGCGCGAGGAGGCAGAAGAAGTTGCAAGACGCGCCAAGGAAGGCCTTAAAAAGAGACATTTCCACATGATGGGTCCCCAGCAGGGCCATTATTACGATGACTTGGCAAATACGGCAGGAATAACCCCGTTGCCGCCTGTACTTACGAAACTGCACAATGAGAGCAGCATGCGCTTTTTGGATGACTTGGTGCATTACAGGGAAGACAGATATAGGATCGTTGACGATTACAATTTCATCCAGTTGTAGGACTTTGCTGTATACTTCTTGGTTCTGATAAATTGCCAATACAGTTTTGTACTATTATTTGTACCAAATTCTATGCCATTGTTATGAATAAATTTGTAAAACCTTACTCCAGATTGAAAACCAATCTCTTCCGATACTGTATTGAATATGGAGCAGCAAGGGTGCATTAATTTTACATCGAATAGCTTACTTTCTGACAAAATAACTCCAATTGTCATTTAAACACTTTTTAAATCACAGTGATTTTGTTTTACGCGCAGAATCCATTTTCGTTTGCGCGCGCAGGACTCATTTCCATCCTGCGCAAAGTACCATTTCGACTTTGCGCGCGCAAGTTTAATTTTCCTTTTACGAAGAAGGAATTGAAATAGCGGAGAGGAAAAACAATAACAAATCAGAATTTATTCCGCCAAAGATGGTTCCAAACCAGCTTAAGAATATGAAACAAGCAGTATATAAGTCTTTGTTTTAGATAAATTTGAAAGAATTGATTTACGTTTACAGTTTCATCCCAAATACGATAAGAGTATACCGAACTCAGTGTTCCTATTTTGAAATTTTACAATAACGGAGTTGAGTTCACTGTACTTGCAAAGTTTGTCTATATATACAAAATATATATCACATTATACTGTATATATCACAGTATGCTGTATATATCATTATTAATTCTAAATCCCGAGTTCTCGGCTAGGTGGCGGCATATCCACGGTCTGAATTTTTAACATGGGAGTTTGCACCCTCTGGCTGTGTGTGATGTAGCTGTGAGTAGCGCGAGTACGTTTTACTTCACTATCATTTCGAAATGATGAGTATTTCCGCGATCACGAAGTGATTCAGTGTCGAAATATTTCAGCCCGGTTTCGACGACTGAGTCACGATGATTGAAGAAAGAGGGAAAGAGATCGAGAGACATCAGCGTGAGTAGTGGAGCCACGGCGATAAATGCATCTATACGGAATATATGTTTTTTCTAGTCCATACCGATTGCTACTTCCTACCATGCAAATACCTCGTAATTACGCTCCTTCCGTCGTACTACCGACGATCATGAGTACCGTACAGCAGCGATACCTCGAACAACTAAATCCCGATTCCCCATTTCCCCCATAGAGATGGTTTCGTTCACGTTGACAATCGCGACGTTACTTTTCCAGATAGAAAGTTGCATTCAATGATGCGCGATATGTGGGCTACGCACGGCCTCTCCGGGTGAATGCATTCATAAGAATGCATTCACGTCCGCCGTGTGTCGCTTTACTTTCCTGTTTTATGTAATTTTACTACGGACACCTGTCCGTCCGGATTTCGTGATATCACGAATCGACGATGTTGGCCCGTGGACCGAATGTGCGTTTCTGTCAACGTTTCCGTCCTCCTTATCTGTCACACACACGAAACCGATAAAACTGTTTTCATTCGTTGCTACTGCATTCGGGATAACGCGATTACGGCTCCGTATACGTAACTAATCCTGAAATAATGCGACGGCCGTTTTTAAGACATTCCGTAAAATATGCTATAACGCGTGACACTTCATCCGTAATTTTATTACCTTATACTGTTACCTAAGAAAATGCATGCCTTTTGTTAATATTAACGTGCATGCTCGTTGTTCTTTGATCGTGCGACGATCGTGATTTTTAAATGTCTGCATTTCCGCGATTTCGAAATTGGATTTGACGTTTTAAATGAATCGAAAGGCTATTGTAAAAAAAATGGAAAAAAAATTGTTGCACTTTGATTGTGAGGTGTTTGCTTTAATCTTACGTTTATTTGCCAGGGTATTAAGGTGGAAGTCTGGGCATTGTAAAATGGCTACAAAAACAGAAGACACTGCTTCTCTCGATAATCCTAATGATGGTATAAAACTAACTGTTTTTAAATGTGTTCTTTTCATCTCTTATCTTATTAATTACTGGCTTGTACTATCGTAGGAGAGAGCATGGACAAGGAGATGTTAGCAATTAACTCAAGCGACACGGTCAACCATCGTATTCCACCCACATATTTGTATAATACGGGATCTGAACAGGGTACAGGGATTTCTGACCAAGATCATAATAATCGCAGTCAAGCCACGGAAGATCAATTGGGTCCTTTGCCTTCGAATTGGGAAAAGGCTTACACGGACACAGGAGAAGTTTATTTTATAGAGTATATATAAAATATTGATTTACTGCTAATAATAGTATATGTGGCCTCTATATCCTATGAAATATTGATCTGTATTGTTGGTCGTGTTGCAGTCACAATACGGGCACCTCTCATTGGCTGGATCCACGCTTGTCAAAGTTCCAAAAAAGATCCCTGGAAGAGTGCCTGGACGATGAGCTGCCTTACGGTTGGGAGAAAATAGACGATACTCTCTATGGCACATATTTTATCGACCATGTAAACCGTAGGACACAGTACGAAAATCCAGTTTTGCAAGCGAAGCGTGCTCAACAGAATTTAGTAGAGAGAAAGAGCCCTAACTTCACGAGGAATCCTGACAAACTCAAGGGTCAAAGGATAAGGACAACTTTGATAAAGAGTTCAAGGGGGTTAGGGTTTACGATCGTGGGTGGAGACGATTCTGTAGAAGAATTTCTGCAAATAAAGAGCGTCGTACCAAATGGCCCTGCATGGTTGGACGGAAAATTGCAAACTGGTAATAAATAGTACCGAGCGATGTACCGACGGAATATTTCGTTGTATATTTTATCTAATTCACTGCTTCACTTCAGGGGACGTTTTGGTCTATGTTAACGAAACGTGCGTGCTTGGCTTCACGCATAACGAGATGGTAAATGTTTTTAAATCGATTGCTAGTGGTGAAACCGTAACATTGGAAGTATGTAGAGGTTACCCATTACCATTTGATCCTAACGATCCTAACACAGAAGTTGTTACCACTATTGCCGTTAACGCACCAGGTAAAAAGGAAATTAGATATAAACATGCTTTTACAAAAAGAGTAAGTTCTATTTCCTCAGATATTTTAACAGAAGATCCTGGAATGTACATGGACTTGGATCCCTCTTTGCAAGCAAACGGCCGTTTCAACTTCTTGGATTCGAACTTCTTGCCGGTACATAATCTTCAAAACGGTGAAAATCTTGCCACAACGTCCGTTAATTCGATGCCGGATCTTTGTATATCGGATAAAATTAACACGATTAAAAGACCGAGCAGCACGGATATTCTTTTGTCGGAAAGTAGCGATTTGAATGACTGCAAAGACTCCCCGATATCTTCCAAGCCAGAATTCCTCAGTATTGCAATCGTAAAGGGTACCATGGGATTCGGATTTACAATAGCGGACTCCGCGCACGGTCAGAAAGTTAAGAAAATCTTGGATCGTCAACGATGCAAAAACTTAATGGAGGGAGACATCTTAGTAAATATAAACGACGTTAACGTTAGGAATATGTGCCACTCCGAGGTGGTGCAAGTTTTGAAAGATTGCCCGAGAAACGAGGAAGCCTTGATACACGTCCAGAGAACGACGTCCAAGTCGAGCGAGAAGAAAGAGAAGAATTCTCAGGACTTTTATAGAAGTAAAACGCCCACCGCGGACATTTACAGTACTCAATCAAAGACTGTTATACCGAGTAGACCAAAAACGCCGCTGATAGATACCAGGAATCGTCCGAAATCACCGACAAACGCGATCAGGTCAAATTGGAACGAAGTACAGAGCGAGAATGAATTGAATCCTCTCGATAATCGATACAAATACTCCGAATACACGCACGGCATGTATTATACCGATCCGTACAAAGCAAACATTACAAATTTAACCGATAACTTCGCCGCTATGACGAACTTGGACGACGATTCTGTTAGAAACGTTGGCAAACGAGACTGGGTCACGACTGACAAACTCAATATAAACAATGATGTATACTCTATCGATATCCCACACCATGACGCTATGTTAAAGCCAAACGGATGTTTGCATTCGGATTACTATAAGGATCTCTACACTGTACAGTCTCATTCCCAATACAGCGAGCAGGATTATAACGTTTATTCCATCGGTCAGGAACAGAATGTCGATACAGGTGAAATATGGGACAAGCGAAAAGAAACTACGAGCTTTGAACACGAACAGCCACATTCCAGTTCGATACCACGGTAAATAATAATATTCTATGCAACATTCCTATCATCGTAACATTTATCTTTGAAATTTCAGGTATCCACAGTACACTAACGAGCTAGTGTGTCCAATCGTCCCCGACATAGAATGGATAGAGACATTGGTAACCCTGGTACGGCAAGACACCGGTTTTGGATTTAGAATAGTAGGCGGTACCGAGGAAGGGTCTCAGGTGAGTTAAAAAATTCCTAACACCTGTAATTAACACGAGCATCAAAGTGTTAATAATGCAATCGTCAGCAGGTTTCGGTTGGGCATATTGTACCCGGTGGTGCGGCTGATTTGGATAACAGACTGAATACGGGGGATCTGATCATGTCCGTGGATGGGGAGAGCGTTATGAATTCGTCGCATCATCACGTCGTACAGTTGATGATAGCTGCTGCACAAAATGGTAGAGTGACGTTGGGTATACGTCGTAGAATCAACACTCAGGAGCATCTTCAGGAGAATCTTCAGGCTTCGTACAGTAGACAGATGAACCTTCAGTATCCGTACGACGTGACGGTCACTAGGATGGAGAGCGAGGGATTCGGCTTTGTAATTATTTCATCAGTGAACAAAGCCGGCTCGACGATCGGTAGAATCATCGAGGGTTCGCCGGCAGAGAGATGCGGGCGGTTGAACGTTGGGGATCACATTCTTGCCGTTAACCACGTAGATATTACAAACGTTTGCCACAAAGACATCGTTAATCTTATCAAAGACTCGGGCTATTCCGTAACGTTGACTATCGGTTATCCTCTCGACGATTGTTGCAGCAATACGTCTTTGTCTCAGAAGGTATTCTCATTGTGTAAACATGAAACCGTAGAAGCTTTAAGCTGGAGATCAAATATCGTAATATCCTTGTCATCGTAGGATGAACCGACCGGAGATGGAGATGGTGGTCAATATCATGCCGTTGAATTGACCCGTGGAACTCGAGGATTTGGCTTCAGTATTCGCGGTGGTCGCGAATTCCAAAATATGCCGCTGTTCGTTTTACAGATCGCTGAGAATGGTCCTGCGTCTATCGATAATCGACTTAGAGTAAGTATTCGATAGAAATGAGATGTCTCGATGCTTTTGCACCATCGATATTCTTTATTTCAACGTTGTATTTTAGGTGGGAGATCAAATAATTGAGATAAATGGCATCAATACCAAAAACATGACGCACACTGAGGCCATTGAGATTATACGAAACGGTGGACCATCGGTTCGGCTTTTAGTACGACGCGGTTGCCAAATACCTTCTGTGGTAGGTGCTCCTCCACACCTCTACGACATGAATATATGAAATTAACCATTTTCAGTAATAACATAACATTACTTCTTTTTTTTCTCTCTCTTTAAATTAACTTGTTATTTACTACCGCGACGATACTAATGCTGAAGTTGTCCCCCTTCTTCTTTTTTTTTTCCTTTTGATAACGCGTTGTATCTTCCTCCTTTTTGTTTTCAATAACGTTGAACGATGCTTCGAGGTATAACATTAGGTACTGTATTAAGAAAATACTAAAGACAATACGAGGAGAGGGAAGAACGATTTGCAAGATGTTATTTTATTGCAGTGAGATATTATAGATCAATATTGTTTTACGATCCTATGAATCTCGATGCAGAGAGATCTGGCGAAATAAGGCAGACGGTGTGTTGTAATGTATAACAATTCTATAGAGTTGATTACGTATGTATATTTTAAATAGGATATACTCTTAACTAAATGCGACTATCAGTCCTGAAGATTAGCAATTTCTTTTTTTCTTTTACAAACCACGAAATCCACGTTCTACAGTTTTTCGGGTATCGATGTTAATTCAACGAGATTAATTGCAGGATACAGTCCTTTTTATTTCATTGCCAATTAAAATAAGTAAGAGATCACGGCAGACTACTAATCAAAATAAAACAAAGATGTGTGATTTTCTCTTGCAGCTATGAATGCAGCTTGCAAAAAGGTCCGATTTTATAGGGACGAAAGACACTTTGCTCATTCTAACAAAATTAGACTGGTGCTAACTCTGTACTTTTAATGATCTAATTTTACCGAGAGACGAAGGCAAACGAAAAAAAAAGAGAAAAGAAAGCAAAAGAAAACAAAGCAAAACAAATATTAATTGATCCTCTAACACGTGTGATAGCTTAAGAGTATTGTGCCTTGCGCGTGTTCCATATTTAATAACAAATTTACTAAGTAAAATGCTTTTGAGCTTTCGAAGCGATTGTAAATTGTTTTTATTGAACTTCATTGTAGAGTAATCTCACAATCGACCAATTAAGTATTCGACCGATTGATGAGGGCACCCCACGCAGGCATTTATTGAAATTACACAAGGTGGGCGTGCACCCTAAAAAACGTGAGAAAGTTCGTTTTTCCATTTCACTGAACTGCTGTTCATCCAAAAATAGATATCTGTAATGAGCTACGGTTTAGCGTAAACGACACTTCAGAGTGAATCTACATAATTAATATAATAAGCTAATATTTTATAAGACTATACATATATATAGATATACATATTAATTTTTGAGTACAGAAATCTCTCTAAGATTTATGGTCATCGATGGCCGCGTATTGTACATTGAATTTGCATCTTTACTTTGGAAATACTTCAACCACGAATTTAGCGCGTACCGTAATGGTATTGGAAATAGATAAAAAAAAGAGATATTGTGAAGCGCGAGGGATCGGAAGTTTGTAATTAACGAGTACAATCTATTTGCG
This sequence comes from Cerceris ruficornis, assembly GCA_963989415.1. Classification (NCBI taxonomy): domain Eukaryota; kingdom Metazoa; phylum Arthropoda; class Insecta; order Hymenoptera; family Crabronidae; genus Cerceris; species Cerceris ruficornis. Next base: position 16,070,778 of record OZ022526.1, on the reverse strand, counting down.
CCGGCAAATAGTATTGATACCGCTTAAATGAATCTCGTGATTTATATTAAATACGTCGACGTAAAGAATGACTTTTTGCTGTCGATAAACTTTTGATAAATTCAATGATTTTCACTTTGGTAATTATTATACGGATCATTGAGGGATAAGAAGACTTTCGTGAATTTTCATAATGTATTCGTTCTGATGATTGTGGCCTTGATAAGGGAAATTCTATTGCCTTTTAGTATGGATATTTTCGTAGAGTAATTTACATCATTGGTTGACATTATCGATTATGAATTTAATTATCACCGTCTTCGTGTTTTACCGATTTATAGAAGAAAAGGGGTGTATTATTGTCGATACTACCTTCTTCTAAGTATTTATTATCGCTATATGAGATATGTGTGTACGTCGATTAATAATTAAATTAAGTACTCATTCAACCAAAGAAGCAGGCGCACTTATCAGCCACTTTCTCTTAAAAGTGCAATTGCGGATGATCGTTAACGAATGGCAAACATTGTTACTGTAATTATTTCAAGTGTTCTCTTTCTCTCTTGAGAAATTCATCATTCACCCATCGCGCGATCGTCGATCGACGATATTGCATTTTCTAATGAACAATTAAGACGACCGATGGGAGACCATGGAAAGCGAATGAAGCTCGAACGATAGCTTTACTCATTCAAGATAGCTTCTTCCTGTCTTTTTGCGATAATTAAACGTAGTTACGCGTTTAATGACGAAAATGTTGAATATATTTTTTTACTAGTAAGTTAGTAATGGCTAGGTAATGGAAACCGAAAGGAAACGTTGTTTGGTACGATGAAATTCGAACGAATTAAATAAGAGTATAAAATTAGACTGTATTTTTTAGATCTCAATTAGAAATCAGCGTTAACGAAGCCTGATGAGCGCGTTAAAAAAAAAGAAACAAAAAAATGAAAAAAGAGCAAGGAAAATCGTCACCGTTCATTACTCGCTTACATAAGTAATTTTGCTGTGTTTTTATATAAACGATAAGTAAACACCGATCGCATTTAAATGGGATTAGACTTTATCCGCGTCTTAACCATTGCGTTTATTTTTTATAATTATATATATACATATATATACATTTATACATATATACATACATAAAGAAAATATATATGTATATACATATAAAATTTGTATATTATGTAGGATATGATAAGTGATCGTAGAAATAATTGTAAATATATATATTCGTTTGTTTGTTTGTTTTTTATATTAGATAATAATATTACTAATTGTAAGAGCTATAAAGGAAGCAATATTTTGTCAATTAAAATCCATTGACAGTTCGCGTAATCGGATTATTGAAAGATCTGTGTCTTCTATGTAATCTTTTTACATCGTCTTTTGCCAAAATATGCTTCGTACGTTTTATATATACATATATATACACACACACACAGATACATACATTATGTACGATGACTAACTACGAATCATTTATTTATGGTGGCATTAAACTTTTTATTGTACTTATAAATTCCAAAATCCTTCGTTTTCGACTACGGTTGTTCTTCGACATCGCTGTTACTGTAAGATTATTACGATTTTCACAGAAATCTTTTATATTTATTAGTGTTAAAAATATATGATGTAAATTTCCGTTGCAACTATCGATAAGTCGTTAACCGTGCCGATATGAAATTCGAAATATCGATGCTGTTACGAGAAACCTATTGTATGATTATTACGTCGTTGTTAATATATACAAAATAATAAATATTCCATTTAACAACGGAGAAACTTGTCGAATATAATTGCAGCTGGATACTTAGCAATGGAGAAATTAAATAATAACGCGCGTAATGCTGCAACAAATTAAACTACTGAGGCGTTCGAAATGCCCGGCTCCTAATTATATCGAAAAATTGCCGAAATTAATAGGAAAGCTACAAATTAAATATTCCATTTCCATCTTATGAAACCTAAATTACTTGATTGATCATCCTTTTCACTTCTTGATTTCTCTTTCCCCGAAGTAATTAGTCGGTATATTGAAATGTAATAGACATAACGCCGGCAGTGCTAGTGTCAATTAATTAAGAAATATCTGCCGCAATTCAATCGGACAATTTAATCGCAAGTGTAAAATGGTAATTGAACGTGAAAATTCGTAGAATAAAAAATTGTAACTTTTAAAAAGGGCGCTTACCGAGCATCGTCACGTTCAACAATGAAGCCTGCACCTACATTTCCAAGAATGTGGCGCTTGACGTCTTGTTATGACGTCAGCCAATGTCGTCAAGCTTTGACGCTCGAAACGTATATTTTCCTCATCCATAACGGGCAAACTCCATGAAATGAATCATAAAAATCATTTTGAAAATTCACGATGATAGCAATTCACAAAAAATCCCAACGATAATGCGATTCCATCCGTACGACCGAATTACGCGCTACTCATCGAGGACGATTGACCCGTTGGTACCACTGTCGATTGATCGCACGTATTTTACCCAGAATGTGGTATCATATATATTTATTCCTGGGTCCCTCTGGGCGAATGTAAACAGAATTTTTTCGCAAATATGAAGTGACACGGCCGATTTATGCGGCTGCGATTCGTCCGTGGATGCTGCGATTCGTAATATCGTGCCGATACCATTAACAGTTTACGTGATCCCGTGTGTGTTGGTCCCGTGCGCGTTACAGTGACCAGAAGATATACCCAGCGGGTAAAACGGGTTCGCGTTCGACCGCCCGTAGTGTTAAGTTCAGTAAAGTAGAGTATTAAGAAGACGATTTTATACGATTCATGGAACTCCAATGATGTGTCTGCTGAAATTCGTCGATATCTCACTGAAGGTGAGTATACGGAGTGTTTGGTATTCACGAAGGGCTATCTTGGACTTTCCCAGATACCTCGTAGTACGTCGTATCGGTCGTTTTCTATATGAAATAAAATGCCGCTCTCGATAGCCAGATTTTGACCCTTAATCGTTTAACGAGCGTGTATCTCTAATTTGCCATGAGGCACGGCAATTCGTCGTGCATTTCTCGTGTTGTATACATAAACGGGCCTCGTCTTACGCGCATTGTTTCGCGTGTGTATATTTGTACGTTTAGGCCAGCATTCATGAGTCGCACACACCTTGCGCTGTGGAATACACGTACACACGTATACACATACATTAAACCCATATACATTGAACGTGTACGAGAACGTATACGAGGCACGAGTATCTACATGGAGAACCTTACGTCGTGTGGACACGACACGAATACTCGTAAATAAACGATCGTAATGCTTTTAACGTGATACTCGACTCAAATACCCGCGAGATGTTCCGCGGTTTCGCGTAGAAACAGGCTGTCCCGTATCGTACGAAACAATTTGTGTAGGAACGATGCACTATACTTATATATGTATGAGATATTTATTTATATATATGTGCATATATATATACTTTGTATATGTATATATATATATATATATATATTTCTCTTTCTCTGCTTTACGACCATGATGACTGATTACGTTTCGAGTTATCAGCTTTCTTATTACTCTGATAATTATCGTTGTAGTAAATAACAGTAAGGACGAGGTGTGATTAATGAAATTGTCAAAACACGAGAGAAACGATCGGAATATTGTATTCGTGTGATTTCGGATTTCCATCCATATTGTGAATTTTGTATTTTTATCAATTTTGTATAGCGTTTCGCGCGAATCGATTATTATTGTATAATATTGCGCTATTATCACGGAATATTGTTATTGTGTAATAGATATTATCTCAGTTGTCAGGATAATACATGTAATTAGTCGTTACTCCGGTCGCCTTTTTCATAATGTAACTTTAAGTTTAAATATTTTCCTTTTGTCAAGACATTGTTGTCGTTTATGTTAAATAATTCCTTACATGTTTAACGCGTCAAACTGCATTATTTACTCTTGCCGGCAAATAAGTAATATACATTTTTACAAGGACTGCAGGAATTTGCGCTAAAATTTCAGCAACTATCGAGACAAGCTTGAAAGAGACAAAAGTATATATTTTAAGCACGTTTGTTTACTCCCGGGGCATACAAAAATATCCTAGAATTTCGTTTAAGCCATATATCGGATAATGGTATTCAATCTGCCTGATGAATAATTCATTCCACAATCTTTTATCTGAGCGAGTTATCTCCCTGATTTTAGTTTGTTCGTCCATTCATTTGGTATGCGTCTATCGTATAGTATTTTAGTATACCATAGTACCATCCCATGCATTCGAGTAAAAAATTGTTTAAACACGTGCCAGGGATACGATGTAGTACAAAAAAAAAATAAACAAATTTGTTTTGCTATATCTCATACTTCTTTTTTCTACCAAGAATTATCTTGTACCAATAATTTTTATATGTAAAACTACTTGTACTATTGTTTTTGTCTTCTTTAAATAGTTTTGTTATGTAAATATTGCATGGTGCTTGTAATAAAAACATTATAAAGGTACATATATAATGAATTATCCCTCTTGCGTATTAAACCATTTAGCGGATTAATGGGAAATAATAAGATAAAAATAAGGAAACGATCTCTCACGACCTCAAAATTATTCCCTGGAAGTATATCAAATCGTATTAAATGTTTGCCTTATCTTTCTTGAGTGTTCTTAAGTATTAAGGACTTGGTTGTGCAGCAGTTCTGGCATACTGCTGTCCTGCAGTAGGGGCACTTTGCTTCGTTTACAGTTGTACATCTTCGGCTGTGCTTGGTGTCGTGTCTCCTTGTGTTTTGCGTTAAAAAATTCGTTACATTTGTTTAAAATTCGATTCAATTTTATTTTCTTCATTTTCAGTAATGGGAGCTCAAGATGTCTTTGACAGAAACATGTTCCAAAAGGACTTCCCAAGAAATGTTTCAATTTTCATTGTCAGATTTAGAGAGTACATCGTCGAAGCATGATATCGCTAGATCTTTGGATACGCATAGAATGACAGAGTCTGATATTTTAGTCAACAATTTGGAGAAACGTAGAAATGAAATTGCAATCACAGAACACAATGATATTTCCCCTAAGAAGAACATTATTACCAGGGTAGAGAATGAGCTACATGACACGGCTGAAGACTCAGTAGAAATTAAATATCCTTCGTTTAATCGACGTGCATCCAGCAAAGAAGATAACTGTTCTCTTTGTGATTGTGATACAATGCATTGTAAAAAGTATAAAGGACCTTCGACAAGTTGTTTCTGTCCTACCACAAATAAGTCGCCCCTGTCGAGAGTTTGTACAGAGATAAAGTCAAGATTGGAGACAACACAGAAAAGTAGTGATATTTGGAGGAATTGTGCTTGGCGAACTGTTCTAATTTCTTTCATCAGTTTGTTGTGTATAACTGTGTGCAATGCAGACTCTAATCAATGTGCAATTGGTCTTAAAACTCCTGGAAGTAAGTCAGTTTTATATTGCATTACAATTACTATAAATTAAATAATTATATTTTCACTTTACAGCAGCAATTTTTACGAAACTCGTTCGATTTTTCTATTTCGTAAATTCATGTAAGACTATTACCTATTGTTGAATAATCATCTTTTGCAATATTTATTGCGAAATACTTAGCATGGGATAATGGGGTTTTTTGAAACATAGTCCTTGTACGTGTAGTCCAAACTTTATAAATAAAACATGTGCCTTATCTCTCCTTTTGGAATTCTAGTGTTGAGCCAAATGCATATATCTATATTTAATGCTGTGGGGAGTACAGTACAAACTAAGATTCGGATGAAAATCACAATATATTTTACCGAGTACTGCGCCCGATAATTCGTCATTATCTATATATTATTATCGAATTTAGTGACAAATCGATTTTCGAGAAATATTTAATGTATCTCCCCTTCCAGGAACCTGGCCACAAGGTGACATTGTTCTAGAGTATGGCCAACCGTTGAGAATACTTTGTATATTAAACCAGACGTATATAGATACGGAATTTCCTGGAAAAAATGCCTCAGATCTTGTATTTTTTCGTAACAAGAAGGAAATGGAGCCTGAATACATTACAATCATTAATGAAACAACGATATCTATGGATGTAGAGAGGCCACCTCCTGCAGAGGATATGTACTATTGTAAATTGAGACTGCACAATGATCATATTAAACAGTACGAAGCGGTTTGCCTCAATAAAGTTGTTATTGGCTGTAAGTGCCTTTACACATTGCATACACAATGTTTTCCTTAAGTTTCAGTAAATATTGAGAGTATGAGGAAATATGGAATTTACGTTTGTTTGATCATAACACGAGCGTTTCATCTGCGATATCAGTTTCTTATTAAATCGCGTCATTCATATATCCTTATCAACATAGGTCAAAAGGTATTTCTTGGGGACAACACAGGGCATTCAGTGTCTCAATTCATTAGCGCTGCGAGAGTATATCTTAGAATTGATATTGACCTAATGCTTAAGATAAGATCGATTATCCTAAGAAATTTATAAAACGAATGATTTACAAATATATTATCACGGGAGAATTTTTATAAAATAAATTTTTCCGATATGCTATATTTTTTAAATATGATGTATGCTTGTTACTTGTTAATATTTAGTAAAAATTACTAAGATACATTTTACGTTCGTTCACAGTCAAACCTCAAGAGCCGCAAAACTTCAGTTGCGTATCGCACAATTGGGAAAATATGATATGCTCCTGGGATCCCGTCCAGAACTACGTTACAACAAGATTCGCGCTTTTGTTTAAATTACCGGGAAGAGCGGGCGGACGTAAATTATATCCATGCCCGAAAGAAAATCAGAGACCATTGCCGCCAAATACATGTTTATGGGATACATCGACAAATCCTATTTACAGGCAACCGTACGAATATTACACGTTTTCGCTAAACGTCGAAAATGTATTGGGAAATATCAATGTTTCGTATAAATTCCACCACTTCGCTCACGGTTTGTAATTTCTTAATATACTTGTCCTGTATCGAACTTATTTGAATAACGATTATTCAACGATTACTTTCAGTTATTCCGGCAAAGCCAGCCAATTTATCAGTAATTAATAAAACATCCGACAGTGCATTATTACATTGGAGCGTGCCTTTTCCAATGCAGAATTTTCCGCCCGGCTTGCATCATAGAATAACTTATCAGAATCAATGGGATCATCAGAAAACTTGGCAGGTACGATTACTAAAAATCCTACACGTATAATTACGTTACGACGTTGCGGTTTATTTGGAAGTATTCGTTTAATGTCAACTTTCATTAGGTAATCAATATCACGAGCGATATTCACATGCATAAGAGATATTATAATCTCACCGGTTTGGAGTACGCTAACACCGTCTATGATGTGCGAGTTTTTATGAAAAGTGCCGTCGCGATAGGTGAAGATAAGTGGAGCGAATTTAGCGATGTTACTTTTAGAACACCACCAAGATGTACGTCATATATTTAGTATTTTTAGATTCCCGATAAGTTATCGCTGAGAATTGTTTTAATTTTCTTTTTTGTATAATACTTTTAGTGCCCGGCCTTCCTCCTAAGACCGACGTGGGAAGCTTCGAAATAGCGGAGAACAGCGCTAACAGAGATGTCTATCTGTATTGGCAAGCTATACCGCAATACTTGGAGAACGGTGATAATTTCAAGTATCAGATAGATCACGTGGAAGAAAACGGGCGAAAGTTGTCCCTAGTACCGAATGAAACTACCAGAACTTACGCAAAGTTTAAGGGAATCAGTTACAATAGCTACAGATTTGAAATCGTCACGACAAACGTCGTCGGAATGAACAAAGGACGCGCGAGGATCTTTGTGCCGAGTCATTACGAAAGTAAGATTGTCAAAAGGAACTACTTAAATATATGTATCTAACGTTGAAGGTAATATTATCATAAATAAATGTCTTTATAGTACCCCACGAGCCGATAGCCTTTACAAAAATCGCATTCGACGGAGGCCTGTACGAATTATCCTGGAAGCCGCCCATTATGAACGCAGAAATCACAAATTATACAATTTTCTGGTGCGATAATGAACGCGATCGTCCTTATCAATGCACCGTACGTATTCTCTCCGTTACTCTGAATAATACGGGAAAACTTGTATTATAAAACATCGATACGAATATCCACAGGGTTATCTCGACTGGGTGCACGTGTCGAGGAACACGACGATTTACAACATGACCGTGCCGGATCCCGACAAAGTGTACCAATTTGCGATCTCTGCAAACACGAAGAAAGGTAGCAGCGGTATGGTGTGGGCATCGTGTACAGTGATTCACAACAAAGTCGTAGGAAAGATGAAGTCCGTCTGGATAAATCGCATCGGCTCGGATTTTATCGAAGTCGGTTGGAAGTTGGACTGCTCGGATCGCATTGGAATTGTAGAGGGTTTTAATATATATTATTGCCCGATTGTCTCACCGTATAATCTCAATTGCAAAGGACCAAAACTTAATACTACGATAAAGGCGGATCCTCACACTATACACGGTATAGTGAACAACTTGAAACCGTACACTACGTACATGTTAGCCGTTGCCGTTTTAACGAAAAGCGGGGAAGGATTGCACAGCGATCCTTTGTACAACACGACGCTGGAAGCAGCTCCTACGACACCGCCGCAGGATGTCAAGATAATCAACGTGACGAATGCAACGATATTCATTACGTGGAAGCCACCGGACGCGATGAATGGCGTATTGCGTTATTACGAAGTGTATTACAACGAGCACGCGCAAAAAGTCGAAGAAGCTAATCACATCGAGCTGAGGAGCCTCATGGCTCATAGGAATTACAGTATCAATGTAGCTGCTTGTACCGTGTCATGCAGCGTTAAATCACCGACGATTTTTGCGGTAACGAAAATTGGAACACCGGGAAAGATCAACGTACCTAATGTACGATTTATGAACTCCAGTCAAGTAATCGTTATTTGGGGCAAGCCTCAATATTCGGCCGGACATTTGGATTATTACGAGATATCCTCGAGCGACGGTGAAATACAAAACAGCACCAGAACAGGTAAACCGGAATTCAAGCTCAGCATTAACTTTGACGTTATTTTTGTACGTAAATGGTAAGATATTCTGACATTGTGACAATATTGCAGAGGCTCAGTTGCCTATTCCCGATTGCAAAACCGTGGGACGTGAGCGATTGTATCAGTTTCGCGTGAGGGCGGTTAACATTGCGTCGGATAATAAGCATTTAAAAGGTCCGTGGTCGGAAGCCGGCGAGGGAAACTGTTACAGCGATGGTAAGTCGGCTAGAATTTATCTCTTGCATTTGATTATTTAAAGAATCATTAAAAAATTCTCTTTATCATAGGACCGTCGTTTCAAGTGTGGGTTGTTATATGGGTAATCGGAGGTCTTAGCGTTATGGCGATTCTCTTTGGTCTCGCATACGTATCAAAGAGGCAAGTAGAGCTTGCTTTCTTAAAAAAAAAAATCGTTATATGCAGAATTTCGTTAAATAATAATCTAATTCTTGCGTTTTCTTTCCTATTACAGGATGTGGTTGAAGTGCAAAGCCATGCAAGACGTCGAGGTAAAACTTCCGCCAGGATTAGCACCGAACATGGTGAGACATATCTTCTAATATTTGCAATTAAACATCGCGAATTTTCGAATTCACTGTATAATAATCAACAAATACTTCTTCATCGTTGTAGAAATTGCTTCAGAAAGTGGGTGAACAGCACATACGACAATCCTCCGCCGATTCTAGCGGTTGCTCGAGCGGACAGGAGTCTGTTACATCTTCTCTTACCTCGGATTCCCAAGTTTCCAGCGACAGTGGAACCGAAATCGACCCGATGCCCGTATCGCCGAATAAATTGCTCGAAACTTTGCCAGCCTGGGAATCATCCAGCTTACGACAGAGAAACGTTGGCATAGCCAGACCCGGATTGACGGCGGAAACAGCACGATGGGAGACTTACGTGAAAGTTACGAAATCTGGAGAGCCCATAATCGGGGATACCTTGTCACTGGCACGATCTACGCCGAATTTAACCGACAGCACGGGTTACACGACTTCTCAGCATACCTGGTCTTCTACCGGTTACATCAGCATGCCATCATCCGAGGAATTGTCGAGCAATCCAAGTCCAGTTCCCAAAGAAACGACCGCAGGTGGTTACAGCGTGATCGGAACGGTTCCTAAGCCGGTGAAGGCGAAATCCGAGGAAGATAGCGATCTAACGGAGTCTACAGGGAACACTTTGATACCGATTAAACCGGAAACGAAACCTATTAATCCGTATATAACTCTAGCTTCCCTGGAGCAGAAGCAAAAGGACAAGAAGACCATCGACTCCCTGCGCGACCTGGATGAATTGACGTTCACCGATCCCGGCAAGACTAAACTAGAATCCCTGACACCTTTCTCTGCGTCGGATAAAGTTTCCAAACCGTACGTTCAGACAGGCCTAATCGACTCTTTGAAGAAACCATTTAGTCTGACGAGCATCGACGGTTCAAGAAGCACGCCGATATCGACACCATTCGCATCAACGTCTCTGACAGACTCGTGCACCAAACCGTTCGTCTCTTCCTTCGCAAGTCCAACGTCCCTAACCACGACGATGGTAGACTCAACCACGAAGCCATACGTCGCCGTCTCGTCGATTTCGGAGGTTTTGAAAGCACCGAATCTATCAACGAGTACCTTGGAATCATCGCAAAAGCCTTGTCCAACGCCGATATCGACGAACGACGGGTCAAAGCCATACGTTCTCGCTAGTTCCGTTTTTCAGATGTTGCAGCAACAACGAGGGAAAACGGATCCTTCCGTCTTAGAGGTGATAGAGGACGAGACCGAGGAAGACCCGACGTCGGCGTATCCTCTGTGCTGGCAAACGAGTAATGCCAAGCCTACGCCGAAGTTGGAAGTGGACAAGCCTATCATCGCTACCAAGCAGAGTTCCGGTTATGTTACCATAGCGGAAAATCCAAAGCTGGAGCAGCACAGGTCGTCGGCGACGTCGTCGCCTTATGTGCAGCACGAGAGATTCGACAAGCCACTGCCACAGAACCAGACGCAAAGTACGGCCGGTCAGTCGGACGAACAGTACAGCAAAGTGACCGTTGTGCCAAGTACTGTCCAATGAACGTAGGTGGAATCTTACCGAATGTGGCAGTTCGGCTTGTTCTCCTCTTTTTTGCAAACTTTTACACGGACTTCTCTCTAATCACCGGGCACGTTTCGTCAATGGACCATTGTGGTGCAATACAATCGTTCACGTTTGTAGGTGCTTTCAGAATGTAGTCGACGTTCGGTAATTCGACGTTTCCTTCAACGAACATGGTGTTTATCGAGCACACAGGGTCTGAAAAAGTACCAGATCGAAACGCGCGACAGCTCCTGGATTCGATAGAACGGACAGTTCCGACATGAGGTCGCGTCGAGGGTTTTTGGAATTTGAGTATTTTTTCTTTTTACAATGGCCCATGGATATTATCATTCAGAGTAGCCCGATGATTCATTTCACGACTGAGAACGAAATCGGAAAGTAATGAATATCGTATACAACGATATGTATATACGTATTCGGTTCGAGGATACATTTAAATAAGCGAGACGCCCTCATTTGTGAAAGTATGTACAAAATGAATTACTTTTGTATCATGTATATAGATATTAATATCGTGCAAGAGTGACGTTTAAGGATCACTAGCAATGCCATAGCCGTTAAGGATACTAGATTAAGTAAATTATGTGGCATAACGCTCCCATCGACGGACAGCTTATCGTTGTCGGAACAATCAAATTCTTAGCTGAAACATCATATGGCGGTATATTAGGATAAATTCGTATTTTTTAGTGAAATCGTTATTTAATCTTTGTAAAGCTTTTAATCGACTCTGTGTAATAGTAGCATCGACGTCGCAAAGTGCGTTTAAAACGATAATTGGGATCTTTGCGACGTCCTTGTTTAAATGTTATTTCGGATTTGCTGCCGATTCATGGATCGCAATATATTCCTCGTCCTTGTCCGTGGATGACGATGACACACGTACGAATAATTACTTCGTAAATGTTTATAATTGAAGATAATTGAAATATCTAATTGTACAATTACGTTTACTCGTCCTCCTTCGAGCGAACTGCCATTCGGTTACTCGGAAGTAAGACGAGTATCTGGAATTCGATGGATGGAGAACAAAGAGATAATGTTTCTCATCGATTTAATATTCAGTGTCGACAGTCATTCAAGAATATTTCGTCTGCAAACACGTGCGAGAAGTATATAGAGCCTCTGCTGAATTCTGTTTGTACGCGCAATTTGTTTATTTGTGTATATATATAGAAAACTTACGAATCGTTCCTGTAGTACTATACTATCGCTGGCAATGCTTGACAGAAAGTGCACGTTAAAAGGGAAGCATATGTTCCCATGAATATATTATGGTAAACAGTACAGGGTCATGGATAATAACGTAGGGAGAGAACAATCAGCGTGCAGTTTTCAATTTAATCGGATTTTATATGTATTCCTTGTATATTCAAACCGTTTGTCAGGTATGGAACAATTGGAGCAATATTGTTTTTCAATTCTTCGGACTTTGTTGGTACTTTTACTCATTTCTCCGTGCTTAGTGAATTACCGATTTGTTCTTGAGGTTTTGAGCATGTCGCAAACATTGTTAACTGAACAATGGGCTTTCCTGGCTTAAGCTGCATTGATGGAGAAACGTTGGAAGTTTTGTAACTCAACGCGGCTGCAGCCCGGAAACCGCAGAGCATAGCTTAATTATTTGTTAGTGTAAAACTTTCTAAGTTTCAGCGTATCGTTACTGTAACTCTAAAGAATTCGTAGATTTTCAATGTCAATTTTAATTCTTTACTTCTTGAAATTCTTTTGCAATAATGCGGTTGCATTGTTACGGCAAAGTCTACGAGAATCGAAGAACAATATCGTACAAAGTAAAATAATCCGAGCGGCCCATTTAACGGAAATTCGAAGAAACCATACGATGCCATGAAATATTTCATGGTAATACAACAAGGATATATGTATGCATAATACCTTAAGCTAGTCATTGACGGGGTACACGAGTTCTAACAGCAGGCCTTTTTTATGCGTTTTCGCGTACGCTTTTAACAGTTCAAACAGGCAGCAATTTAAGATGAAATTTAATTGATTCTGCTCTCGGGAATTCAACGTTATCGTATTTTTAATTCGTTCGTACATCGAACTTGCCTTGATTTCTATTGTAGAATGTATTTGAAGAGAGAGAGAGATACAGATATATATGTATATATCTTTTTGAAACTCATAATTATATTAAATTCAAGAGACATTTATCGCTAATAAATGGTTTATCGCAATTATCTATTTATGGAGAAACATGCAATCTATTTCTGTTAAACGTACAACAGAGGGAGATTATTGTAGAATTTTTCCAATAAATAGATGGAAGAATCGTATGATCCTAAAAGAATTACTTTTACGATCTATTTATGCATCGATATTTTTCGCCGTTCTCATTAGTGTCTTCTATCGTATCATCGTAATCATTTTCAATGAACGCTGAAATTAAGCTGCGTTTTACTTCGTATTATATAAGTGAATGACTACAATTAACACGAGATCAGTACAAAAAAAGGCCTGAGAAGATTTGTAGCAAAGTTATTTTGCAAGTACAAACAATATTTCGCCGATGATCTCGTTGAAAAGTATTTGTAAAACTGCAACCTTTAAATGCGAAAGAAAGAGAAAAAAAACGGAAAATGTATTTAAAAAAAAATCACAGTTGTTTGTACTTGTGAAATAATATCGAAGAGAGTTCCAGGAGCGCTTTGGACGTTCATGGAACTCCTTTTTTTGGAAACGAGCTTACGTATACTCGTATGTTATTGTTGTTACTAAGAGAGAGAGAGGAGCCGCTAATATTTAATAGATCGCGTGTAATATGAAAATGTTACTAATCCTCGTAATTAATACTGAATTTCAAAGTGATCGACCGTATAGAATTTACTAAAGTGCATTCGAAACGTGTCCGATATAAAATTGCATTCCAACGAATGCACTTTTACATCGGAGAACGTGTACACAGAGTGTTTAAAAATATGCCATCAAAAATGATATTCCGTTAGGAAGAGGAAATACAAAAATTTCAGCGGTCGAGTAATTAGTAATGGGATTTCTCCGTGATAAATGATTAATGAAAAACATGAACAAAGAACGAGATAGCGATGTTTTTTTATGGGGATACAAGTAAATGTATAGCCGTCATTATTAAACGAAGAGAAAGAAAACAAACAGCAAAGAATTGCACGAAAGCACGCTAGATTAAAAACATGCTCATATCGAGATAATTAAGTATTTTTCACGGTAAAGGCTTCTAGATTGAGTTAGAATAACCGAGCGCATCTACTTTGTTAGGTTTTACATATCTACATTGTACATACAATATATCTATTATTATCTATTTTTGTTACATATTTATAAACGAGAAAGAAGTACTTTATTGCACTTTAAAGAAATATAGCCTAGGCTAAAAAAAATGGAATTGTCGTTTAAGCGATTTCACGTGTAGAGAAATACCGATGATAATTTTACGTGACGTATAAGACATATTTCTATTATTAAACATTTATATCTTTATCGATTAATTTGAGAATTGGAATATATATATAGACATATTTATATGTATATGCATATCTATATGTATATATATGTATACACATATATATATATAAAGCGCGTATATTCATAATTTTTTTAAAATGTAATCAAACGACCTTTGTATAATTTAGTTGAATAGTTTTAGCGAATAGCTCGTTAGGATGTCTAATGTTTATGTTGTATTTACGGTTGCTACTATGGGGGCTCAGTAATCATTGACCATGAAACGACAATGAATTTCCGCAGAATCGTAACGATAATCTGCGGTCTAATCAAATTTAAATGACATACACGATCAGAATGAATTTTTTTTACGTAGGTCCTTGTCTGCCTTTTTCTCATTGTGATACGTTTTAGAATCGGTTGTATCCCGAGCAAGCAATCTTAGTGCAATGATTCACGGATGGATCAGTTTATGTAAATATTATAAGCCGTTTTCCTTCTATCTCTTTCTTTTTTTTTTTTTACGTGTAATATAATCATGTTAATGCCATTGTATGATTTTATAAATCATGTTTAAGCTGGGCTCCCTGCGCATAGTTTTCAGAGTGCAGTGATTTGTTAAAACGATTTACCAGATTTTGATTAAAAAAAGGAAAAGATTATTTGTTGTTGACGTGATTCAGGAAGACGTATTCGAAATTCTGTTCTACGGTGTACATGAATTCCTGCGTTTAATGATAATTCATCGTTTTCTCATCGATTGCAAGCATTTT
Organism: Cerceris ruficornis; assembly: GCA_963989415.1. Lineage (NCBI taxonomy): Eukaryota > Metazoa > Arthropoda > Insecta > Hymenoptera > Crabronidae > Cerceris > Cerceris ruficornis. Next base: position 16,055,443 of record OZ022526.1, on the reverse strand, counting down.
TTAACGTACTACGCTTAAAGAAATTTCTTGTTCATAGAGTACATTGTCCATCGAAGAAAATTTATCGATATTTTATCGTCGTTTATTAAGGATATTTATCAACAGGAATTTATGGACATCATGTTCGATGTCAATCATGGAATACTGTGCTTGCAAATCATGTTTTCGAATCGCTACTACGTACCGATAATGATCGTATCGATCTTGATTAAATATATAATTAATGGTAGCACCGTTTCGCTATAAATAGGAATACTTGAGATTACGCAGAAACCTTTCACAAGGAAATTCGATAACGGCGAAACAGTATTCCACGGCTGGCACGTTGTCTCATAAACGTTTTTTTTTTTTTACGCCAATCTAACTCGATACTAATTTCTACTAAGATCTTGTACAGAGTATTGTAAAATATATTTTTACTACATTTTTTTTTTGGTTTTATTATTTATTTCTTACGGTTACGAATTTTTGCGCTTAAGTTTAAATCCGTCATTGTAGATCGCTGCTGTTATGCCATTACGTATGCCATGCCGTTGAGCCTTGCCATTTATATAAATATATACGTATGCATGTGCATATATATATATATTCTTTTAACAGTTTACCCCAAAGTTATTTTATTTTCAATACTCATACACGGATTACGTGCAGAGAACAGAAAAATTCCTGTAAAAGTTATCCTCGAACAATGCTGTCGATATGCGCTTGAGAAGCCATTACTTTATAACGATTATGCTGAAATATATAACATTTATATCTATTGAATGTAGTGCGATCTTTTAATTGTCATGTATACCTTTTTTTAAATTATTTAACCCGGCATGGGCACCGGTGGTGTACAAGCTGTGCTATTATATCACGATGTGGACCACCGATGACCTACGCTTAATTTTCATAAGCGAACAAGTACCGGCAGCAGAATAAATAAACTTAAGAATAAACGAACAATTTCAAAACGTCCGCAGACTCATTATTACAAAAATTAAAAAGCGCGCCGGGCGGCTGTATGAACGCTAGAACTATCGGGTTTATGTCCATTAATTTTAAATAAAGTAAATAAGTACTTTGGGAAAAGGGGAATTAAGAGGTGAAAGAGTTGATCAATTAAGTAACTTTTGTTTTACAAGATGCACGTGGAATATTTACTTTACGGTTGCTCTGTTAATTTGTGCAATTTTTGAAAAAATTCGGAACCAGTCATTTTGACCGTCTTGCCGTCGCGGTAAATAGAAAATTTGAAGTTTTCTAACAACTATTAAATTGAAAATATCAGTGAGTCACGAGACGATTAAGTTATTTCTATGGTATTAATATAGCGTTAAGTTAGGCGGAATATTAGAAATCAGAGATTAAGTTTTATTTCAGCAATTAAACCTGAGTTTTTGATCACGCAGTTACGAAAGAAAGCGCGCCTTTTTTATCGGACGGAGCCGAACTCAAGTGCAATATGAAATTTAATATGTTTGAAATAACTGAGAAACTGCACAGAAACGAATAAACAATTACTGATTATCAAATATTTAGCAATTTTTTCTAATTATTAAATGATTTTAATGAATTGCGTATTTCGTGGCACACTACGCATGAGCCAACGTTTCTACGCGCCAGCGTTTGATTATTTGAATTTGAATTTGAATGTACCCAAAGGGCGGCTATTGAAATTCGTCATTCACCTTCGAACGGAGTTTTTATTTGTTCCTTAAATTACAAAAATACTACGGCTAGCTTTGCGGAAAAGTGTATATCGGTTACTAATTAACAAACTTCAATACTGCGGTATATTAACATCTATTGTCAGAAAAATTCATCGCAAGTATCGGGTCCGCGTCGGGGGGAGAATACTGACATGAAAAATCCCGTTTTTATTGCAATTACGTTCATTCATCTTACGCGGTTATTAACTTTTATACGATTATTAAGCGACTATTATATATATATCTTACAGTTCGTACATCGTGTGATTACACGGATGATACTATTTGGTATTTCTATCGGTATAAATTCGACTACACGTTCATGGTGCAAACATACAACCAAAATATACTTGTGTTCACGCTCCTTATCTCTCCATGGAATCATTGTGGCTGTAATTGGAAACGACGTTTAGTCATCGAAATAGAATACGCGAGCCATGCAGTCACATTTAAAGAATTCAATTCCATTGTCTCAGGATTCGATTTGATCGTACAAATACTTTTAAGTCGGCATGGAATTTTTTTTACTAGAACAAAGCATCAAATAAACATCTAATTCGTGTGATTTGCATTAATCGGCTTAGGCCAACGATAGGAACACTGATATATCACATATCGGGATGTTATCGAAGTAGGATCATTATGTTTTACTTCTATCAATAATGGAATTGCTTTTCGATCATCGAGAATGTCCTGATTGCGTGGAAAATTGAAAAGTTTCAAATTGCGTACATCCGCCGATAAGTACTCAATTATCTTTCGATATAAAATTCTATAAATCTTTTAATTAATCTCTATTACACTAAGGTTGCCAATTTTTATCTTAATTATATTGTGTCCAGTGTAAAAGATGCTTCTAATGAGACTTTGCACGTTTCTCTCGATAATAAAGTTTATTTCGATCTGACTTCTTCCTGCGCCGTTTTTCAAATACATTCCGTAATTAAAGTTCATAGGGGGAAATTTCTATAAAAATAAAGATTATACGTGTACGATATAAGGGCGTATGTAAAGAAATAAAGAAATAGATTGGCGACAAAAGGAAAAGAGGACAAGTGTAGTCATGAATAGAAGTGTAATCATAATTTGCTACCATTTCTTTTTTTTCCAAGTATCGTGGACATTTATTGTTTCCTGTTTATTATCATCGATACTTCACCCTCGGGGAATCAGATCAATTATAAAAATGTCAATCCGACACTTCATTTGGTTCTCGTTTGTTAAATAATTATGTACACGGCTTTGAATAATCAACCATTACAATACTATGGTTTCCTCTTTTTTTTTCCTTCTTCTCTTTATGGCAAACGAAATACTGTATAAGTACAAGTATGAATGACCTAGAAATCGTTATTATGTGTACTTATTGTGTAAACGTATCACAGACAACCTGCCGAAAGTCCGTGTTGCGTGTTCCGTTCGTTTTTTGTTTTTTTTTTGGTAATCAACATTTCACTAAATTAAGTCCTTTATGCATATGTACATGTCACCCGTATTATTGGAAAAGTTTTGTTTCCTTTCGAACTAACGACACACTAGAAAACAGTATCTAACAGGTCGATGATAATCTCAATTGCAAATTTTTCTTTCTCTCTTTTTGTTTTTTTTTTTTCTCATTTGGTACGAAATACATTCTTGTGTCGACGACGTTCAACGATTTACGCTTTTATTGTATCCTTGACGAGGTAAATTCTCATACTTCATCGTAATAATAGTCAAGGACAAAATGCAAATTACAAACCCGACTGAACAGCTGCACATTTGACTCTATGCTTGCACAGTTTTATAAATGAACTCTCTATAACACTGTGTGAAAGTTAATTCGAGTACATACACGTACAATTTATACGTAACTTCTAGTTATTCGTTATTATTGCAGCCGATGACGCGGGGCGACACACTTCCGTTGGAACTTTTACTCGCGAAATATCTTTCTGTAATATTACAATAGCATAGAATCATTTCAAAGATAACAAGGAGACCTTATCATAAATAAAACTCTATTGAACCAGGTGAACCAAGTCAATAGGAGTATAGAAAATCAATAAAACGAGGCAGATTTAATACTTAGAAACTGCAGTGCTTTGAGTATGGTACGTGCTATTTAATGCCACATAACTCGTTCGCCGACTTTTAATAGCTGAAATAGATTTAAGCAATTATCAGTAAGACAAGTAATATCATTTGATAAATAAGCCTGTCATGTTTGAATGTTCTGCAAGTCCCTTTCTTCTCACGTCGAGATACCTGAGAATTCGGAAGACACCTACGTTTATTACATCGAATAAATATTGAATTCAATGAAATTTCACGAGACTTTTAAATTGCAATGTTTCCGAATTTTCTAATACATTCAATATTTAAATATTGGCGTTAAAAAGGTGCAGCTGACTATACATCTATTTGTGTCTTTAAACTTTCCGCTTTAAAAGAAAAAGTTTTACTTCGGTAAAATTGATAAAACTAGCGAAATACCGATGGCGTTCAGCGTGATAAACACACTTCTCCAGAATGGACTTACATCACTTTCAAAAATAACACCTCACACGCCTTAACTTTTAACGAACCGATAATAATTTGGTTTAAACGGTCCAGCCTTATTGAGACCCATATATTTGGCTTGCTCGTCCGTTAATTCGGTTAAATGCGCATCGAATGAGGGTAAATGTAAGGACGCCACGTATTCATCTGCAAAAGGATGTGATTATTTCGTAAAATTAATTGGACATCAACGCGTGACGCATCTAGCCTGTACTTTACGTACCCATTTTTTTGGGCAGAAGATAAACGTCGCTCTTGTATCGTCCTGAGGGTGCATTAAAGAGCTCAATTAGAGCTAATGCTTGGGTAGCAGCTGTAATGGATACAACGAAAGACGGAATGCTGGAACAAGACAAGTTGACTAAGCGGCCTTCAGCTAAGAGAACGATGCGCTTCCCGTCCGGCCAGATAACATGATCCACCTGAGACCTTACTTTTTCCCAAGTTAAATCAGGCGTGCGTAAACTGTTCTGTTAAGAACATATTAAACGGATCTTAATCTCTTACCACTATATTTCTTTTATTTTTTTTTTGTTCTGAAATAGAAGACGATACGAGTTCTTCCTCCGAAAGGGTCAAGTCGAGAGATTAATGAAAATTTTACGATGTAATCGGACTCTATAGAAATTTGTATATATGAGTCGTTCACTCGTCAAATCGATTAAAGAAATAGTATACACACTTTTTTCAAATTCTCTTCGAAATATAAATACAAATAATTGCACGTAAAAAAGAATATGGTGGAATAGCCTTGGAGTTAATCGGATTTACTTGCGTAATAAATTATTTATTATTCGATGGCTAAGGAAATGTCGGCGTTCAATCGTGTTAAGCGTTATTATCGGGGAAATTTATCATAAACGTAAAGAGTTACGATTCAATCGAGTGTTTCGACACTTAAATTTGAAACAGTTCGAGAAGTCGTGTTAAACGATTTGACCTGCGAACGGCTCGTATGTTTACATGTATAGATATGAAAGAAAATCAAACGTACAATGTCTATTTCGGTATTGCTATGGCCCATGTTGCACACTACGCATCCATTCTTCATTTTATCCATGTGTTCTCGCGTTACGACATTTTTATTGCCAGTGGCGGTAATAACAATGTCGACGTTTCTGATAACTTCGTTTAGTTTCATTACCCTAAAGCCGTCCATACTGCAAAATGAAACACCGTCCGTTTACATTTCGTTCGTTGAGAACGACCCGAGGTATTATCGCTTCTGAGAAGTGATTATCTACCTAGCTTGCAATGCACAAATGGGATCAATTTCCGTAATGTAAACGATACATCCTAAACCTTTAAGAGCTTGGCAGCAGCCTTTCCCGACTTCGCCGTAGCCACAAATTACGACCTGCTTTCCACCGAACATAATATCCGTTGATCTCTTTAAACTGCGAGAAAATAAATATTACTTGTAACGTGGTGCTATCGATAATACAATCTATCACTTCCAAATTGATTTACCTATCGATAATACTTTCACGGCAGCTATAAAGATTGTCAAACTTTGTTTTTGTCACGCTATCATTCACGTTCATGGCAGGGACGGATAGTTTGCCTGCTTTGGACAACTGATATAATCTATGTACACCTGTTACACTTTCCTCGACGATTCCTGAAAATTGTTTGTTTGCTTTTCGTTACTAATATACTAGTACAGCTAATTATATTATTAAGTATCGACGACCGTAATTATCAAGATGGATGAACGAACCCTGAATCATTTTAAACATAGCATTGTACTTTTTGAGCATCAAATGCGTGGCATCTCCGCCATCGTCCAATATCATATTGGGCTGCCAATTTTCGCTGGCTACGCATTTATCGATACACCACCAGAAATCCTCTTCAGTTTCTCCGCGCCATGCAAAAATAGAATAACCGGCGTGTGCTAAAGCAGCCGCTACCTCGTTCTGGGTGGAATATATGTTACATGCCGCCCATCTAACTTGTGCCCCTAAATGTACTAACGTTTCGATGAGAACGGCTGTCTGGGCATTTATATGGGTGCATCCCACAATTTTAGCATTTTTCAATGGCTATTTAAAATAAAAGTTTCCTTCATTCGCGAATTACCAGTAATTAGAATGCAAGTTTACACTGGTAACGGATGAAGAGTATACCTTATCCTCGGCGGCACGTTTTCGGAGTGCCATTATCCCTGGCATCTCTTGTTCCGCAATTTCTATCTCCCTTCGACCGAACGCGTGCTGGCAGATATTCCGTACACAGAAATCGGTGAAGCCTTTCGCCGTTTTTTGAATCTTCTCGCGCGGCGATATGTCATCTTCGTCCGATGAGCTTCCTGTATAAGACGCTAAGGTAGAACCGAATGCCACAAAACGAACAGAATTAGTACCACAACAAAGTGCATGTGCATGGAGGGAAGGTCGGTGCTATGATGGATTGCAAATTAATTACACGATGAGAGCTTTAAATGAAATTAGAAACGATTGTAAAGAATATTCATACATACAATAGACTTATGCTTGGGATCATATTTTACAACGTATTCATATTGAGAGCAATGGAATTCTAAGGAATAGGGCACACATATTTTAATCAGCACAATTAACATTTAACAGTCGAAACAAACATAGTCATACCGGAACTGTAACTATCTGTGCTGCTAGCTGACAATGAACGGCTGCGGTAACGACTGGACTTCTTCAACGCTCCAGACTTTGGGTCCTACAAATTCGAAAATATATATTAACTTGAAACACTATAGATAACATCGTTCTTGCAAAGGGCTGCGATGGATTGAAATAAACTACAAACAGAAGAGTGCGAATGAAGCTACATTATTTAGTTGAATAAACACAGATTAATAAGGACGAAATGTGCTTATTTTGTGCTTCACTCTTTGCATCGTATTATTTCGATATATTATTTACATGATCAAGAAGCAAAACATAATAGTCTTGCTCATGTAGTGCTATACAGAACCATGTATGGATTGCGTGCATATTAATATCATTTTTTAATTATAATTGTGCAAGAAAGTCGTCCCATTATTACCCTGTGTTATTTGACAGGAAGGTAAGAATGATAAATCCATTGGCACATACCACATTTACGTAGTCATGGGAATTAAAGCAGCCCTGAGGATATTGCAAGGATCGCTCTATGGAAAGGGGTACAAGTTTACTTTGTGTTTTGTACACATATATTCTTACTTACTAATTTTGTTCTCGCGCCGTGAAAGGCATTATTTGATGCCTCTAGGCTCTGAAATCACAACAACCACCATTTCATGATTCAAATTGCATCAAGTTTCCATAATACAGTCCGTAGTTTGGTACAAAGCTCCCAAAAGGTAATACTCTTACGTAAAACTTGAATCGTTTAAATACTTGTTTTACATGTGATTAAAGTATCCCCCCCTAATTTTTTTTTCTTTCTTTTTTTGAGAAATATTCCTCTATTACTCTCAAGAGAAATTCGGTAGTGCTAATCGTGCCACGCCTATATAGTGAAACTAGGCTTGTAATGAGCGATGCATGAGTGATTGGTACCGAACCTACGGACTACTGTGAAAATAATGCTCTATATGTAAAATAATATAAGCGCCTTGGTAGCAGGCAATATGTGTAACAGCATGCAATTATTGTTAAAATTTTGCATTATTGGATTTAAAGCTATTTCATATTGATTATTCGTTCGGAATGCAAATGAATCTGTTCAGGGAATTTTTATATCGTTGCCACGGCATAGCTGATGCATTAGGAGAGAACACTTTTAAATAGTTATAATTTTTAACCCATAAAGGATAAAAACTGTGGTACAGGTAAACTTATATAAATGAAATTAATATTATATCTTCATTAAAGTTAAAGATAATGATTTTCTATGATATACATATAATTTATAAAGAAATGTAGGAGAGGAAGGTATAATTTTTATTAACAATTTTGCCTAAACATTTCCAGACTCGGTTTCATTGTTCAATCGCAATGACAACGGAAGAAACTGCCGATGGCATCTAGGTCATAACATTTATAAACCCATCATCGTTAAAAGGTTCTCTATTCTCAACAGTTGGCCTTCTTGAATATAAAGTATGTATCACTCTTGAGTCAATTACCATAACATCCTTCTGTGTTGTATAACTATAGCTCATTACTAACTATAATAGCCCTTACAAACTGACGCATATTTTTAACCTACACATTTGTATATAATACAATCATAAAATATGTAATAAATATAATCTGATTATTTTTCAGACAAGCAATAGATTCTCAGATATAGATACAATTTTTGATACGTCTGATAAGCTACATATCCATTTGGAAAGGTAATATTTATAAGTATCATAAGAACAATAGTACAAACGACATTACAAACAGTCAAGGACTCATTTCGTATCAACGAAACTCTTTGATTTTGGTTCATTCCCAAAGCGTATAGACTTCACACGACAAGGACAGGATGTCATTTGTTTGGCAATAAACAGAAACCGTACACGCTACTGTACATCAATTGATACCATGTGTTGGATTACGTAACAGCAACATGTGGTCACAAGACCCGAAAGGGGCTGGGCAGAAGTGTCACAGGAAGAAAAAAAAAAGAAAACAAAAAGAGACAGGTAAGGGAAGTAAGCATAAACGAAAATCGGAGTAAGAATGTCACAGGAGGAAATAAACAGAAGAATCATCGTATCCTCTGTTCCTTACGTACGACGAACGTCATTTTATTGATTGATAGATGATTGATTAGTCGGCTGAATGCCTTTCAGGCTTCGAGGGAGTTAATTAGCCCGAGATTAACGCGGCGGTAAATATGACACTCGTGGCAGTACGCTGTGTAGTCTTTCTCCGTTGACAAAATATCTTCGAGAAATATGTCCATTTCAATGGCGAACGATAGTATTTCGTGATTTACCTTAGTATTTGATGCTGGATCGGTGACAGGACCATCGGTTACGGTATTTCTAGCCTCTTTTCCGGACGACGTATTGTTCACAGCATCCCCGCTGTCCGCCATTTTGGATTCCAAGTCTCCGTAGTTTGCTCTCCCAACGAGAGGTGGTGCTTTTATGCGCGCGCAGTGACGTAATCACGGGCGTCATAATACGACATCATCAATAGAAATTTATTAATTTAACAAATTTCGAAATCTATCCACTAACAATTTATATTACGATACAGACAATTTATTTATTTATATTACGTCCTATTAGAGGAAATAACTTTCGTATTTTTCACATCTACAAAATGTAAATTCGATTACACTTAAGTACACAGTGCCGCTCAAATCTTCAAGTGCCATTTCAAATTTTCAAATTAAGCGGCGCATAGTATAGGTAACGATATTTGAATATTCAAATATTGAATATTGAAAGATATGCCATAATTAGATTCAATCGAAAGAAAAATCGTTTGCCTAGGTACTAGGGTACACTTGGTACGTCCTTGTTCTTGTTCACCGCATACTATCTATCCTAAAAACATTAATCGCCTTGTGCCCACCCACCAAGATGGCTCCTCTATGGGGCAATACTCGATGTTTGACGTGAAGTTATTTACACACCTGAAATTAAACGTTCGTCGGGACAAGTTCTAGACGGTTTTTGGTGCACCGTTCGCGTCAAAAGAGCCGTGGGAAGCTTAAGTTCCGTGTAGCGGTGAAGAATCGATTAACGTTCACGGAAAAAAAAAAAAAAAAAAAAACTCCTACGGGACGGCCGGTTGGTGTACTGGTTCGCTCGCCGAACGAAAATCCGTACAGGTAGCATCACATTCAAGGTACCGATTTGGATGTTCGAGGGATTTTGCGACATTACGATCATTAATGATAATTCGTGATATGGACATTAAGCTTTAACGATCATGTCAAATTACGTTTGCCGAGGTACGGGGACTGGACTCGATTGCCGTTGTCAAAATTGACCGCGGTTGTGTACAATGCATATTGATCTATTCGTAGCTGTCATTTGTATATCGAATAATTTGTTTCTGCTGGATGAATCATGGTCTCGTCAATTTTTACGTAGGTTTTACGGGAAGAAACGACAATCGCGGTGAATGGATTAACACGATGGAATATCTGGCGTCGATTTATTCGATCGTGACAGGAATAATCATTGACGTTATTGCAAAATATATATTTCTTTTTTTTTCCAGCATCGCGATACGTAAGACCTTCGTGGTTTTCATAGTTATTTTTGACGGCTTACACTCGATTGGAAATTGTTACGTCAATCTTCTCGTTTCTATAATACCGTGAAATACATGTTATTTACGTGGAGGTTACTGCGAAGATATTCCTGGGAAACTTTTTTTTTTCTTTCTCCTTCACACTTTGCCTCGTTAGAGCCATAACCTTTAAATGGGGATAAAAGTGATAGTTCGGTCTGTAAATAAAAATTGATTTGACGTAAAAATTATTTTTGCTTTTTATTTATGTAATTATTCATAATAGATGTTCGATTAAATTTGTATGCAATTTTCCATTAACATTTTACTGCCGCGAATATTATATCATTTTTGTTCTTGAGAATATTTCGTATTAATCGCGATATTAAAATTACGGCTGAAAAAATTAGTTCATTATTATGTTTTATTCAATTGGTCAATGGGTAATAAGTCTGTTCTCGTTTGTTTTCAGATACGCAGTGCCATTCCAAAGAATCGTTGCTCACAGCTGTGCTAAACTGTAAACGCTATGCTTAATAGAGAATACAAAGTTTAAAGATTTCCTGAGAACTGTGTTATTAACATTTAGTGATATAACATTGTCATTTTGTGACGCTATGATAAGAATTTTAGACTAATAAAGTTCAAATGAGATTTCGGCGAATATCAGTCGCCCATGATAATTTGTACATAGTTCTGAGCAAAGGGAATAAGCGTAGATTATTGTGATGATATTTAAATGCCAAGTACACGGGCAAGCAGCAGACTAAAAGAACGTGTCTTTGAAAAATGTTACCAAAGGGAGATCATGCCGATTTTTACATGAACTTTTAGATTTGACATAATGACCAAAGGAATGCAGACGGATCTTTAATAGTTGCAAAGATAAATAAATGAAAACAAGCTATTAATAGAGGTACTTAACGATGTCTTGAGAAAAGTCCCAAGAAGAAAAGATTTTTATTTTCGCACTTATTAATTGTATAAGGGATCTAATGAAGTTAAGCTTTAACAATGGCGAGAAAAAGTGATAACGCAAAAACTATTAACGTCGCCGTTGTCGGCCTTTCTGGCACCGAGAAAGACAAAGGACAAGTCGGTGTTGGCAAATCGTGTCTATGTAATCGTTTTATGCGTTCTTTGAGCGACGACTATAGCGTGGACCATATATCAGTGTTATCTCAGGTATATCGTAATTGGATTAAATTAATAATCAAACTATTCATTGGGATTTTACAAACAACACGATTTTTTCGTTACAGTCGGATTTTAGCGGTCGCGTGGTGAACAATGACCACTTCTTATATTGGGGTGAAGTTATAAAAATGGCAGAGGATGGAACAGAATATCAGTTCCAAGTAATAGAACATACCGAGTTCATCGACGACGCGTCGTTCCAACCATTCAAGGGTGGTAAGATGGAACCTTACGCAAAGAGATGCGCAGCCACGAAAATCACCAGTGCGGAGAAGCTTATGTATATTTGCAAAAACCAATTAGGCATAGAAAAAGAATACGAGCAGAAAGTTTTACCAGATGGTAAATTAAATATAGACGGTTTTCTGTGCGTGTTCGATGTAAGCGTTGTGCCGAATAGATCGATAGAAAAGCAGGTCGAAATAGTAGCAAATATACTGAACAATCTGATGAAAACTAAAAAACCTATCGTCCTCGTGACAACTAAGAATGACGATGCCAATGAACAATATGTAAAAGAAGCTGAGAAATTGGTGATGCGCAAAGAGTACAAGAGCTCGATTTTGATAGTTGAAACATCGGCGCACGAGAATATTAACATTGACCTAGCCTTCATGATCTTGGCTCAATTAATAGACAGAACCAAAATGCGCAGCAAAGTAACCCTTTTCGCCGAGGCAGCTAGGGCCAGGAAAGAACTGTTGGATGCATCAACGGAATCGTTGCAGAGATTGATACGAATACACGTTACCGATTATCGCGCATTATGGTCTCAAGCTTCCAAGAAGCTCGCACAGCAGAAGGAGTTCTCAACGTTCGTCGAATTGTTCGGCATTGACGCGACTCAAAGATTATTTAGGAGACACATTAAGAAATTGAAGGATGAGCAAGTAGCGAAGAAGATTCAAGGATATTTGGACATGTTACCGGATATCCTTCACGAAATATGTCCCGATATATCAAATTTAATTAACGAGTACGTTTCCTAAACTTTGCTTCGATTGAAAAACAAGTACGCGTATCAATTACAATATCTCGTTTTATTAGGGAGTGGTCCGCGGTACAGCAGTATATAAAAGAGCATCCCGATTTTCATCAATACTTTTACGAATGTCCAGAGGATATACCATGGATTGACTGTGATTTCGGTGAGAATAATGGAACGAAGATTCCTTACGACGTGTTGGAAACACCCGAGGCTGAAACAGTCTTTAAAAATCATGTGAACGCGTTGCAACAGGAACAACGACGATTAGAGTAAGTATCATAATTTTCGGTTGAATATACATGATGATATTCATTCGTTTATTTGTCTTTTCATTTATGCGACGTACCACGTGGTAAGCGGAATCTCTGCTATTTGTAAATAGCAAATGCGATACATCGATTTATCGTTATATGTGCTTTGTTATTATTATAATCGATCATTCAGCATTTTAGAATGTAATTCCCATGTGCAATATATTAATGCTTTGCTTTATTCTGGGTGGCGTTTCTTTCTGCAGACTTCCAAAAAGGTAATTTGTGCTTTTAACTGCTTCCTCAACTACCATAGGACGAAATCTACTTGTTCGAATAATTTAGCGTTGTTAGTTCACCAGTATTTGCTGTACTAACATTTTTGCAATTTCTCGTGTTCATTGACGTTAATATAAACATCGTTAAAATACAGAAAAAATGTATACTCTTTTTATTCATTTCGATAAATCAATATCCTACGAAAATACCGAAAATCGTAAGCTCTTTCAGAACGTTTGCAAAGTTTCATATATCGAGAACTTCAAATTCCGTTATTTAGTACAGAAGACGTTGATACATTAATGTATTAATCTGTAAATAAAGATTCATAACAAATTAACACAAATTACTTGCCAGATGGAAGAAACAGTTTAAACAACTGTTGGAAGAAACTGGATATGTTACACCAGGAAAGCACTTATCCGATGTCAGAGTGCTTTTTATGGGTAGGGAATGCTTTGAGGCGCTTTCTCATCATGATTGCCAGGAAATTTACGATCAGCATCAAAAAGAAATCATTGAAAAAGCAAAACATAATTTTCAAGTAAGGAAGATACATCTCAGTACATGCCACGACATCTTACAACTTTCTCTTCCTCTTCCGTTTTACCATTGTTCACGTTCTCCTTGCAGGAATTATTGTTAGAGCATGCCGACTTGTTCTATCATTTTAAAAGTATAGCACCATCTGGAACTATCACGCAGGATGATATAAAAGAAATTACAGATGCATTACTGGACGATTTTAGGTAGTTAGACGATGAGAAGCATTTCATTTTCCCTCTTTCGAAACATTTATATAAGATTCTTTAATCGAACGATTACAATTAAACAGGTATAAGGCTTTAGACAGGCTAGATCAAGATAGAAAATTAATGCTCTTTCAACACTTGGGTTTTGTACATTGTCCCATAAGAGAACACTGTCCAGCTTATCCGAATTGTATGGATGCACTTATAGAACGAATCCTTGGAACTAAGGCGCATAGGTGAACATTTAAAGGCCTGTTAAAAACTTCTCCACTTATTATTACGATTCGTATTAATTAATTACGTCTCGCCAGGCCTTCGTCTTGGAATCATAGCAGTCAGTGGCAATTGACATCCGATAATAATCAGTTAAACTTAGTAATCCTTGGTAGTAATGGACTTAGCGAAGAATTCGCTCGTGAAATAAGGGCCCAAACGGAGGACGATGAGGTTGAAATCGATTGTCAGTTGTATACTCTTGGATATCGAATTATCGATGGCGATGTCGGATTGCCGCATAATTCGTTTACCACTTCTGATTTTATGCCGCACGGTATGCCATAATAATGGAATTTCTGAGCGTTCCTTCCACTTAGTTCCCTCTAGCTCCGATAGAACTTTAGGATCTGTCCTTCTTCGCAGGCTCATTTTGTATTTACTCGAACGAGGATTCCTTCGAATATATTCGTTCGTCTTTGGAGAAGACGCTATTGTCGAATCTAGAGCAGGAGGATAGATTGCCATTTCAGGGACTACCCATTGTTATCATGTTTGTTCCCGAATCCAGCATAGACGAAATGGAAGCAATAAGACTTCGGGAAGAGGGGCAAAATCTTGCTGACAGGTACTCGTTCATTTCAGATTTCATAGTATTCGATGGATGAAGACGAATAACTATTCATTTCTCCCCGATGCAGTTTACAGTGTCCGTTCATCGATGTTTGCATAGAAGATTTAGAACAGGATAAAAGGTTTCCTACTCCACTCGTGAAGGACGCTTTGCAGCAACTTATACAATCTATAAATCACAGAGCGGGATTTCTAAATATTTATCAAAGTGTCATTGAATGCTTAGAACCTGACATTAGGTGGGAGGACCTTTTAAAAAATTATATCGAATCGATTAACTCCACGTATGAATATTGCACGATGTTAATAAATAGTTCCATGTAGCTTCGATCTAACGAAATATAAAATGAATAAGACGGAATAGCCTTGGAAGTAATCGTATTTATTCTGAAATAAATGACTTATTATTCGCTGGCTAAACGAATTTATTCTAAATATAAAAAGTTGAGATTCAATCGAGTGCTCTGACACTTGAATTTGAAAAGAAATTCAAAAAGTCGAGTTAATCGATTTGGCCTGTGGACGGCTCGTGTATCGATAGAAATTAATATATTTCGATTAATTTCTTTATTCTAGAATAATAATGTGTATGTTCTGCGGGGACCCTTACTCCGTGGAGAACGTACTTGGCCCTTTACTCAATCATCAGTGTTGTTTTCTCAGCGGCGACAGGTCGATAGTACTAGAAACATTTTTAGGAGAGTCTAAGCGAAGAGTCGAAGTTATAATCTCAAGTTTTCACGGAGCGAATGCATTCAGAGACGAGCTAGTGCATGGTTTTATATTGGTTTACTCGACAAAGAGGAAAGCGTCACTCGCGACTCTCAAGTGCGTACGACTTCCATCAAACATTTTCTATCGTTATGCCTATTTACCTGCAGTAACAATAATAATAACAATTTCCAGTGCATTTTCTATGAATATACCAAATTTACCGATACAAATAATGGCTGTGACCGATACCGGAGGCGCTAATGCCTTCTTCAGCAATGATTTAAGTCATCTACTCATCACAGAAGGAAACGCGACTGCCGACAGATTGCAGGCGCATTTCATGACATCGGCATCCAGTTGCCAGCAAAAAAGTATACTTTTATAACAGGAAAATTCACATTCCAAATAATACAAATTTAATTCCGCTTTGCCTAAAACACCGTTCACGTTTCAGCGGCATTTTACACTCCCTTCTTTAAAGAAGTATGGGAGAAAAAGCCAGAAATCGAGCAGGCATTCAACATGGAAGAACCTGGCAATCTGAACGACAGCGGCGAAGGTACACTGGAGTATTCAGCCTTGCATCCCATGCCACCACCTCGACACGAGAGTTATCATCTCCAGACACCGGATGACGGGTAAGTAATCTGAGCGTGGAAGATTTCAAGCATATCCGAACTTCCGACGTATCATCGTAGCGACCGTCTCTGTGACTGAAAAGTCTAATGTGAAGCAGTATGTCTGTAACTTTCAGAAGCGGCTCCGAGTCTTACGAGCAATTGACACCGGACGGTGATCTCGGTGATACCGGATTGAACGAGCAATTCGCAGACAATAGAGCCACGCCTAGTGACGATAGTGATATTTATAGCCAAGTAGATTTTTATAGAGAGGAACGTGAAAGAGACGTGCTGAAACAGGGCGATATCACGAACAAGTTATCCGGTCAGTTCTCCATCGTAATTGACGTAAATTACGATTGCATTCGATAAAGTATCTACGTTCTCCGGACAATTTCACCTCTATTTATCGTACTTATCGCGACAGGCTGGGTGAAGGACACGTTTATGCATCAGGACGGAGTAACCAACAGTTACTCTCACCGAGCTTTTACAACGGGAAGACGACACATCTCTCAAACGAAGCCGAGACCGAAGGGGAACAGTCAAACGTTGAAGCAGCCGGGAAAGATCAATTTAAAGGACTTTTCAAACGTAACAGACGCTATAGCTAGAATGACAATAGGCGAGAAGGATGAGCATGGACCTAAGATGACAATGGGACATGCTCCCCTGGCTACGCCTGAGTTGGTAGATCTTGGATCGGAGTATGCTCAAGTGAAAGACGTTGTTCCGAGCCCGTATCCTTACGATGGTTATTACATGTATGCTTTGGTAGAAGATTCCTTTGGAAATAACAAATACAAGCTGCGCCATAGACGTGAAAAAGGACAGCCTTGTAAGATATCTCATCGTAATCATTTCAATTTCTTTCATACTTGCGAGAATGTATTTAATATCTTCCCTTTACAGCGTATAGCGACTCCGATTCGGAGTGGAGCTCCTTGGAGAGGCAGAGGGTAACGGATGCTATGAGCAAAGCGAACAAAAAGCCAGCTACTCACAAAAGAATACGTAAAAAACGCACCGCGATACCTGTCGCAGCGCCGAAAGTTCCATCGTTAGCTAGTATGGGAAGCGGTGATGGTATCGTTGGCTTGAATTATAATGTTAAGGAAGACAAAACATGGCCGGTGGACCCAGCAGAAAGAGGTTCGTTGTTTTCTCTTTGCTCCGGTGTTCTCCGTTTTTATAAGTGACAAGTAGGATTGAAGGTTCTTCGTGTGTTTAGTGTCCAGCGAGACTCCTGACTCTTCTGAATCGAGCGATCCCGAGCACACGTCTAGGTCGAGGTCGAAACAGTATAAGCACGCGGCTGCAAATTTGCGAAAGCGTTTTGGAAATTCGCTTGCGCAACAACACTTAGCTGCGACGTTGCAGCATCCGTTTAATGTAAAGCATATGACTCAGGAGATGTTTAGTGCTTCCTGTAAGTGAAGTTGAGGATATTTGTTTAAGAATTATTCATTCTGAATGATCGCTTTGCGTAGGACGATGATAAATGAAATACTTTAAATTATTTTATCGCTACTTTTGCATGCCAGTGAAAGAAAGTTTCGATAATTAATACATTTCAATTGATAGATCGTATTTAGTAGGATAAATAATGCCAACGCACGTTTTATACTTTTTACGTTGCGTTATCGAAGGCTGGATATTTATTTCTTGCTTCCTTCGACTGTTTAAAAAGGGCGCCCAATTAGAGCGCAAGCTTTAAATTACGCGCCATTTTTTTTAGTGAGGTTGGCAACCGTGGAAATTTCAGTTGCCTGACATTTTGCTTCATACTTAATCGGAGCAATTGTACTTTGCAGTGAAATAACAATATTATCGCTTTTTAAATAAATAATTTGTTTAATTCGAAGACTAAATCCGACGCTCTTATTGGGACACCTTTTACTTCTAGCTTGAAAGTAATTTTTAACGATTAATCATCTGAATTACTTTGGTAGGATTAAGGCGGGAGAACGTGAGAGGTTCGCGTAGTATAATTCCTCAGTTTGTAGCTGTTATTGCATGAAGCTGTTATTATTATTTTAGCGAAGCACAGGAGTGACAATACCTTTGGCAACATTCCAGATGACGAATCCAGCCTAGATGTTTCTTCTCCGCGAGAAATTAATTCTCCCAGTGTAAGTATCGCGAGAAAGGTTGAAAAAGAAAACGTTTACGAAATCTTCATGTAAGCATTCCACGTTCGCTTTCAGTTTGGTATACTGACTAAAGGAAAGGACGGCGATAAATTAACCAGGAAGAAGGACAAGCAGAAGGCTAAGGAGGATGAGAAATTGGAGAAGCGTAGGCAAAAGGAGGAGAAACTGAAGAAGCATGCGGAGAAGGAGAAGGAGAGGGAGAAGAAGAAACAGGAGAAGATAAAGCAGACTAAAGGACCAGGTGGAACGTTATCTGCAAGCCAAATGCAGCAGCCATTAATCGAGGATTTTGCTCAAAGCGAGACAAATCGAATACCTCTGTTCTTAGAGAAATGCGTGCAATTTATCGAAGACGAAGGCTTAGATTCCGAAGGGATATATAGGGTTCCCGGTAACAGAGCACACGTGGAGCTCCTCTTTCAAAAGTTCGAGGAAGGCAAGTTACTTCGATGATTATCATGTTGTTTTGCTTTTAATTATATTTAATGAAATTTCGAATATTTCTTCTTCTTTTAAAGACGGCAACGTTGATATACACTCACTGGATATACCTGTAAACGCGGTTGCAACTGCTTTAAAAGATTTCTTCTCAAAGAGGTTGCCACCGCTGATCGATAAAGAGAGAATGAGCGAATTGGAGGATATATCGGGTAAGCTAAATCGACTTCTACATCGAAATCATTGATAAATATTATTGAAAATGATTTAAATTGTTTTTCTGCCGTGCATAAGGTGCTCGTGGTATCAGCAAACCGATGTCCGCAACGTGTATGAACATGGAAGGTTGGTATATCTCTGCAAGATTAATAAAACTGTGTTTTTAATGAATAAAGAACTAATATCCTTTCAAATTCCATTACAGATCGAAGTTGTAGACTACTGGCGCTACGTTTGATGCTCAATAAACTGAATCCCGTTAACTTCGACGTACTGAAATTTATTTTCCATCATTTTGTAAAGTAAGTTCACGCCCTTCCAAAGATTTAACGATCGATCGAATCTTTTCACTGTTGAAAGACAGCATTGAAATAATCCGAAACGTTCAAAATTTGTGTTTCAGAGTGGCAGAGAACTGTAAGCTGAACAGTATGGACAGTAAAAACTTGGCGATCTGCTGGTGGCCTACGTTATTACCTATAGAATTTAACGATCTCGGCAGATTCGAAGCAATGAGGCCATACTTGGAGGACGTTGTTCAGACGATGATCGATCAATATCCTTTCCTTTTCTGCGGCGAGGAGGCCATTGTAATGGTGTAATGAAAGACTAAACGAACAAACAAACAAATGAATCATCGAAAACGTACCACAAGAACTCTGTAGAGAAGCAGGGGTGCAAAGGTGCGCGTCGAGCGACGACGCGGCCACTGCTTTCCGGAAGGATTTCCAACGAAAATTTTTCGTTATTAATATCACGTATAACGATCGGTCTCGCTAATGAGTTATTTGCCGTATGTACTCGAACTACGCGCTTTGATCTACAATTAGGATAATTCTTCATGACGCAAGAAAAGAAAGAAAAGACGAACAAATTAATCTTAAGTTCATCGTATTCCTTGAATCGCCCACGGAAGTGTGACACAGAGCGTTAGCGACTCGATCGATGGTCCTAATGAGAGACGGCTGTTTGCAGATCTGATAATAATGCGAGGTAATAAAAGTCAATCCATGTGTCATAAGCAGTATGCATGTATCATGTTGGATGTATTCAGAGCGATGTATTTATTAATATGTATTAGCGGTAAGATTCGGTATTCGATAATAGCGAATAATCGTAGTGAAGTCGATGTTGCTTTTTCCAATTCTCATTTTCACGATTATCTCCTCTGTTCTTATATTTTAACTAGGTAAGATCACTATTACCTGTTTATGCGACGCGCGCGTGGTGTGGTGTGTGGATGTGTGTGTGCATGCGTGAAAAGAAGGAAGAAGAAGACGAAGAAGAGGATGAAGAGGAAGACGAAGAAGAAAACGATGAAAAACCCGGACGAAAACGACGAGAGAAGAGATCAAGTGGAATCTCATCGAGAATATAGATAATATATTCGATGGTTGGAAGTAAATCGACAGAAGAGATACGACGTACAATTGTATCGAAGTACAATCGTTTCCTTTTCCGATTCATAAGTATTTTATACAGCGACGATATCAAAAGCGTCCGAGTATATTTAATTATATGTCGTTTGGAATTTTAAGCGATCGACCGATCGGACTTTAAGTTTTGAAATTTAACTCCTCGATTTCTTGAAGGTCGATGTGAATATTCGTTGTCTTATCAGTATTTCATTTCCGCGATACTTAAAAGTCTCTCTTTTGAACTCGGGCCCGACAATGCTCGATGGTGATACAATTCATGAAATCTACCCATTCCGTCTGAACGAAGAAAACGAAAAGCGTTACATGTAATCAGCGATTTCTACGTGACACGCGCAACGATTAACGGAGCACATGCCAAGGGGAACGGCGATAATGCCGGCGCAAATTCTCTTTTTATCGGTAAGGGCAGAACTTCGATGGTTTCACGAAAAATCGAAGTTAGATAAATACGTTAAGAGCAGTACTTAGGATCGCAAAACACATTTTTCAGGTTTCATAACGCGAGCGTGTACATAAGATTACAAGATAAGGCGATCGATCCTTCTGAGATTATTTGCCGGCCCTTTGGGCCCTTCGTTTCTTCAGAAAGATCGAATCCGCCGTCTTTTTATCGCACCGTTGTGTGTTGTTTAGGAAACAGGTGAAAAAGAAAATAGTATACGTCGAAGGACGATGAATTAAAAGTCTCGTCTGCGTTATTTCGCTTGAACCACGAGGTATCGCGTGAGAGATTTGAAAATTTGACATTCGCTCTAGAATACTGACGATCCGACAGATTTCAAGCATCCATCGAACTCCTGCGTCTTCGTTTCTCTTCTTTTGTATATTCGATTCATTTTGTTTTTTACATCGTCGAATAACGTTTCTCCTTGTAATAACATTTAACGTTCTAGTATTAAAAGTGGAGGGTACTTTGGTATCGATGAACCACGGGATATCGAGATGTTAACTGAAACTTTTATCATAGATCTACCATTAATGAGATCTATTATTAATCTATAGCCATGGTGGATTAACGATTAATTTATTAAAAGTATCGCTCGGTTCATCGATACGTTTTTACCATCCAATTCGAAATCTGTCCGAGTAGCAGGAGATTCTTGTAGGTGTGCCATAATATATTGTCGATGTCAACATTAATAATAATCGTATATGCCTTTCGGTGGCACGATATTCCAAAAAAAAAGTAATAATAATGTTTAAAGGCCACGAAACAGAGACCGAGACGATGGTGTTTCATTAACGCCTCTGCACGTCGGAGACACCGATGAGCGAATTTTTTTAAAAAGGTTTCGAATATTTATCGTGAAACATTCCCGTAAGGAACGTTGGTATTATTTCCGTTCTGTTTTCAAGGACGATTTCAAGAAGAGTCGATCCGAATAGTCGAAGGAATAGGAGAAACAGGTCCTTTTTTTTCCTCTCTTTCTTCGTAGAATTCAACGTCGATTCCGTTCGACTCGTCCTTGATAAATTTAACGCCGTCGTATATTTATAAGAAAACGTAACGATAATTTCGACAGATCTAAACGTGTCGTAGAGGACACATACCCGTGCGAGCAACGGAACGTAACATTCCCGTATTAGTCGTAAATGGTATAAAAATGAAAAAAAAAAACAATGAAGAAAAGAAAAAAACAAATTTTATACATTCGTACGTACGTAATTGTATAATGATTGTAATAGGAACCAGAGACGTCGATGTTACGTGTGAGATCTGAGAAACGGATCTGAGAACAATTGCTGTCTGAATAATAATGGCACGATTCCTGTCATTGCCGCTGAATTGAATTGCGAAACTTTTCGAGCACCTATTCGACGTACCTCGAAACGTTGATTGCCACGGTGGTCACCGATGTTATTCAATTCAATGAAATTTCTTATGACTTTCCAATAACAATGTTCGTGAAATTCTGAACTCCTGCGATATTTAAGTACTTGCTGAACGTAATACTATTTTTACGTTTAACGTTTCCCCCCTGTAAAGATCTGATTTTAATAGAAAGAATTTCCTTTCGGTAGGAACGATGAAACTGACAAAATGCAGGTGGCATTCGATGGATTAACACGTTGACTGTCACGGTGATCAGCGAGTTAACACGTTGACTGTCAAGGTGGTCCACGAGTTAACACGTTGATTTTCACGGTGGTCAGTGAGCTAACACGTTGACTGTCAAGGTGGTCAGTGAGTTAACACGTTGACTGTCACGGTGATCGGCGAGTTAACACGCTGACTGTCACGGTGATAAACGAGCTACACGTTGACTGTCAAGGTGATCAGTGAGTTAACACCTTGATTGTCACGGTGGTCAGCGAGCTAACACGCTGACTGTCACGGTGGTAAACGAGTTACACGTTGATTGTCACGGTGGTCAGCGAGTTAACACGTTGACTGTCACTGTGATCACCGTTGCCTAAAACTGCAGCCCGAAACAAAGTCAAATTTAGCTAGAAACGCCAGTATTTTAAATCAATTCTATTCGGTGTATTCGAATTTTAATCTCGGTGTTTCCTTTTACTAATGCCACTTATTAAGTTAAAAATCGCGTGGCAATCAACGTTTTAATGATTTATTTCTTTCCTTTTTACCGAGCTCACTTTTACCGAACTTTTTACCGTATTCCTGAATTCTATTTCTTTATTTTCACAAATACTTCCGATTCCTCTGTGTGATTCCTTAATTATTTTTTTTTATTTAGAATGAAATATTACAAAGATATTTGGGGAAGCTTTTCTTCGGCTAGTCTCTTTATTTACTTGTTGATGCAATTCTTTGTCCTTTTGATACAAAGTTTCATGACATTTTGATGAATTAAAAGAAAGAAAGAGAAGGAGAAGATATTTTCCCGAATATGAATGTGATAATAAAATTCGTTGTTCATTTTTCAACGATTATATTCCTCGACACGTATTCATCGATCGTCCTGCCTCGTCGAGCATAAATGAATCACTTTTCTACGATAATTAACAGCTAGGAATTTGCTTGTCCATTCTTTGATATTAAATGAGAGTATCTTCATTCGGAAGAAGGTGTACGTTTGCTAAAGTTCTGACGTTTCTTTATTCCACTATAGCGAATTCATTGGACGATTTATTGTCATAATTGATTAATAATTATATTATTCAAGTGCACGAATAGCTCGAATTTTATATAGCATGATACATCATATTTTTATTTGCCTATTCTTTAAATAATTATTTTCTTCAAGCTTTATTATTTTATCTGAGGATAAAAGATATCGACGTTTGTCCTTACGTGATGCGCCTAAGATTTCTTCAGTTTTTAAATGGAAGGGGGAAACGTACACCTTATTTCCTGCAAGAAGAGAAAATCACCGTCACATCCGGTCTATCCGATTCCAGAAACATTTCCGATTTGCATATTTAAAAGTGTCACAGTTTCCTGAAACTAGCATAGAAGTAAATCTATCCTAAAACTTCGGAGACGAAGGGAAATGTTGACTGCGATGGTTCTAGAAAATACGGAGGATCGTTCCGATGAATCGTTTCAATTTCCCCCCCTCGGATTTCCCTTTTTCAGAATTCCAAAGCAGATTTTTCCATAGGAAAAAAGAAATACGGCCTTAAAAGCGATGTTTCTCGAGTTCTTCATTCATTTTGTTTACTCGTACTTCTTTTAAACGCTCCTCCCTTTAAATAATTATTACTTTTCGAATTTATGGACAATTTAGTAATTGATAGAAATTGCTAATTTGAATTTTATACCGATCCTCGCAAATGTTTCAATGTCGTCCCCCGATTCTCTTTCGATCCTCCTCGAAATTGCGCATTTCTAAGTGTTGTCATTTATACATGTAACGATTTTTGTAAATAATTCATATACATATATACATACGAGTATAAATATATATATATAAATAAAACGAGGTGAACGTGTAAATGGACAGGCCACTGTCCACGTTGTATTAATAGTAATATCAGAATTGTAAATGAACGATGGGACTTTTTGTTATTAAAAAATTCCCAGAGTAAAGGCGCGCTTCATCCGATTTAAATGATAACACTTATCATTCCAGCGATTCCCCATTTTTGCGATTAAAGACATTTGTTTTTATATGAAAACGAGAGGAAGAAGAAAATACAGAAACAATCGCGACTTCCGTTGACTCGCTGTTCAATTCGTTTCTCCAAAGAATCGGAATTTTATTAATCGATAGATCAAATGAAAATCATTATCCAAATACTTCAGAAAGTACAGTCGTTTGCAACGAATAATCTACAAGATTTAACGAAGAACTTAATTCCAAAAATTCCCGAGATGAACGAAGCGAGCGGCGGAAATGCGAATAGTTAGCAAGTTCATTCGCGAATTTGTCTTATAAAAGAAATTTCAATGTTAAATAGGAATTTACGACATTAGAGGCGTAGACATAGGATTTCTAATATGTGTGACGTTAAGGGAATTTTGTACTGGCGCTGAACTTCGAACATTTCTTAAAATATGATACTTAAAGGAGGGCGGTGAAAGCACTCGATATGAAGTTTCTATCAACGTAAATCTAAGTCCTTAATGCGAACGGGAAAACGTGCGAAAGTGTATGAGTGTGATTCTACGAGGCGTCGGATAGAGAATATATTTGCATGTCTGATAATATGCAAAACGGACGACCGGTGCGGGATGCAGGTGCGATGGGAATTACGTTTTATCAAACGCATCGGCCCTTCGAAGGGAAGTCCTTGCAGAGGGATATCTTATTTTTTCCCCCGATATTTCTTCAATAATTAAAAAAGAACTGCTGAACTTCTTTTCTCGCTAATCCGCAAAACGGTATCTTATTTTCTTCGATAATTTAAAGGAAATTGTCGAATTTCCTCTCCTGCTGAAATGCAAAATGATACCTCATTTTCTTCGACGATGTTTCTATCGTGATTTCGAAGAAATCGTTGAGTTTCTTGGAAATCGGAAGGAAAGAGCGAATAAAGGATGCAACTGCAGTCTGCACCGCACCGTCCTCTACCACTTTTCGGTCTGTATGAAACGTAGGTATCGCGATATTTCGCCGGCGAATATTTCTGTACTTCGAATCGCAAATTCGAAAGACTCGCAGATGAAAGTGACGACGGAGAAGAAAATTTGGTGTAATCGTAAAGAAAGAAGAAGACTTTGTAGGATATAATTAGCTTTTTATACGCACGTTTCTTGGGTGAACGGACAAAAATAGCTCCAAGAAATACCAAATTTATTATTTCCTCTTCACGATACTTTCGCTAATTATTTCTCAATTATTCTCAGGATCCCAGGTATCTCTGAATTTTTCAAAAATAATATCAATTTTTCAACATCACCGGATAATTGCAGCGTTAATTTCTTTTTACAATATACCCCGGAAAATTCGCGAACGAAGCTCTTTTTGTCCCACACTGAAGATTTATACATCCAACATGTGTTTAACAGAATTCTAGCGTTATTTTCCGTGCGAGCAGAGCTGTTCTCTAAAGCGCGAATGGAAACGAACGAAAGGGAGACGAAGAGGGGAAGAGAGAAAATGATGAAAAAAAAGAAGACGAAGAAGAAAAAAAAAATAGAGAAAACCGAGAATCTCGGCGGTGTGTCAAGTGTACAAAAATCGATGTGAGATTAAACGAATCGCAGAGAAGCCGACCAACCACCGAAACTGAGGAGAGACAGCACCGAATTTCGGATTGTCAATTTTATCACCGAATGCACAAACTAATCCAAGCGTTAAAAGAAAACGAGGGGGAAGATGAGAGAGGGAAACTGAATCTTCGAATTATCAGAATATCTGTTGTAATTCCGCTTATCGATGTGTATATAAATTATTAGTTTTTATCGCGTCTAGCATGTATACGAGGCCATAATGAGTAACGAGGCGACGAAGTCGAGCAGTATTCTTTATTTCAATTAATTACAGTATCGGCTCCGTTAACCCATTGAATGGAATCATTCGACGTTTAATTTATCACGGCATTTCCAACGTTCCACTGAAACGTTAAATTGAATATCGTCCGGGATGAAAAACTTTCATATTTCAACTTTATCGCCAACGATTGAAACAACATAAATTCTGGAATCAGCCCTGGAAAATTGTTTCTAAATTATTATTTAATACACCGTGGACTCTGTGGTTCCTCAGCCACCAAAACCAGTGGACCCCAGGCTAAATAACAATAGAAGTCGAAAAGGATACGATAAGGCTCAACTTCATTGACCTTTTGGAAATTTATCCTCAATTATTATTTAACACTAGATTTACGGACTATGTCTTATAAACATTTCTCAAATTTACAGAGACGCTATACATTAGATATTTCACGTGTATTTTATGATACAATAATGACTTAACGAACTACCATCTTTGCCGCTTCATCCCTCTGTTTTCAAAGTCCTTATTAAATATATTGCAATTTAACAGATTTCACGCCTGTAAATCTAGTGTTAATACACCGTAGCTTTCGACATTTCTAATCCATCTAAAGTAGCACGTCCTAGGTGAAAGAATCGCAGCAGTTAAAATCGAAGAGTGTTAAACAAATGAAAACAAAGGAACAAGAATTTTTCTATGATTTAAATGTTAACGAGAATTGAACGAGAATTGAAATGATAACGAGAGGCAAATCTATATCAATGGGTTAACGACGTACGTGACGAAATTCCAAGGATTCTCCTACGTTCGATACGCTTTTCCTCGTCTATTCGCCAACCTGGCTGTTCCAACGATACTGTTATTCTGTTCGACGTAACCTCGGATCGTCCGACGATCAGTGAAATCGGCGAAATCGGCTGTACTATGACTTTCTTATTCTACTCGCGCGGTCAAAGGGGATTAGGACCGATCGCGCCCTTTCCACTTTGTATCGCACCTTTGTACAGACACTTAGGATAGATCGGTGACTCTTAATATTCCGACAATTCCCCAGCGAGAATTAATAATTCGTTAATTCCACGATAATAATTCCAGGCGAACTTAGAGAATCTAAGTGAATCGTTTGAGACGAGAACCTAGCTCGTTTCTCCACCGACGGAGTGTAAAACTGAGAGGATCGAATTTCGACTGAGGGGTTGAATTTCACGGGGTGCGGATGTATTTTAAGAGTCACTGTGACTTATGCCATTGAGAATTACGATGGATCGACGAAGATTTCGACACGAGTGTTTCTTGCTTTTTATATTTATTCCTGTGGAGAGAAAATGCGAAGCGTAATGGGACGAAGTCTTCGCCGATCTGTCGTTAGATTTCGATGCGGACGAATCTGCCGATGAGAACGCGTCGCACGAGATGAGATTTTTAACGTTAAGTCATAGAAACACCTACGGCGATTTACAGACAGCGAAGGTGGTAAAACGAAAAAACGAAAATGAAAAAAAAACGCAACAAAAGTATCGGTGTCCAAGAAGTATTTAAAAATAAAAAATCGTCTTTATGTACAATTTCAACGGGCTCGTCTTGCGACTTCTTTTACCTTATTAACATTGTAAAGGGTGTCCATAAAGTCTCTTTACAATTTCGAAAATTTATTACGGAGGCAATTGAGACTACCAAATTTTTTCTATATACTCAGAGGTTACCAGGGTTTTTGCACCTGCACCTCGTTGAAAGTGGCTGCTTCTCAGGACATGAAAAATAACGTAAATATATACGTCTCATTTTGCAATAATTTTCACTTATCTGTCTTTTCATTTGCCTTCGTTATACATTTTTGAAGCTGTGAAGAGACTTTACAGACCCCTGCATTGCTACATTTCCATAATAATATATATTTTCTTTGTCTCTGTTCGAAGGCGAAGGGTGTTTCGCGCGGGAAAATGAAAATACTTTGAAGAATTTCGCATTTGACTTTGAGAGAGCAAGACTACCCGCCGATTCGACTCTTTTCGTTCAATCTTTGATCCGGAAATCGGCCTAGGCAGTACTGCAGATTCCACTCAGCCGTTTACATTTTTTTTCATTCCCTGTGCTGCTCGTGTTACGAACTATAACTCACTTTGCCTCTATTCCGGGTTCAAAAGTTTAAAAGCGAAAAATGTCCGGATATCGTTGTACCAGGAGCTACCGGGGGGATTAAAGTTCGACTACGAATTTTTCTCCTCGCTGTTTTTCCCTCGCTCTCTTTCTCTTGCTCTCTCTCTCTTCCCTTTTTTTATTTCATACTCCCTTCGTGTCACCGGATACTCGTCGTGTATTTTTAACGTACGTCGAAATATATTTCCGGGTGCTTTTAATTAATTAAGGTTGCACGAGAGTAAAACGGAACGTGAAGTATGATTTGTTAATTTGACAAATCTATTTGCACGTGTTTAAATAATTACTAGCAGGGTTAACGAAGAGATGCGTGCGATTTCTTTTTATCTTTTTCTGTCCTCTTTGTTTCTAGAATTCTCCTGTCCTTTCCTCGGTCTTCCTACGAAATTGTTTCCTCGACGCGGCGTCCAGTCTTTGTTTTCGCGACTGTGAAGATTTGCAAGGTAAGTGAGAATTGTTTTATAAATTAATTTAGTAGTGACAAATGCTGTTGTGTAAAATTGCAAAAATGTCTTGGTACCGAAGGAACAACATATCTAAATGAATGGAGATAATTAAAGGAGTAGATGTTTGAATTGAAAATTTATATTAATTGTAAAATCTACTGGAACTTTATGGTACAAACGTAATAAAGAAGAGGAACACGTTGTTCCTCGGAGACGAAGGAATGTTGTTTCTTGTGAGAGAAAAGTTGAAATCCGATTAAAAGGTTCGTAGAAAGGGGGCGGAGGCGAGCTTTTCGATCTGCTCGACAGAGTTTATTCTCTTTTTCTTCTTCATCCTCCGAACTCTTCTGATTTTCGATCCCGGAAGATCAACAGAAATTAAGAAGGTCGAATCAGTCGACGGCAATGAGATTAAATCCTTGTCGGCTAGTCGAACAGAACGATAATCGTGTAGAATTTTATCGGAAAAATTGGAAGATTTACTATTTCAGGGATTTTCCTGGCTTTATCTGTCCTTCGCTAAGAAATTTATCACGCTTTAACCAACAAAGATACGTGCTTCTGCTTGAAAATATCTGAAAGTAGACAGATTGCCGCGTTAAACAAAACAAAATTCAATTTGCCACGGGCCTCAGGAGCCGTGAACCGCGAATTTAAACTTTTGCAAAAATCGGTCCCCTCTCGCCATGGGTCCAAAGCTTCCGAAACAAAAGTTTTCCTTTGGACGGTCATATCTCGTTTATTTCTTGGCCAATTTTGATAAAAAAAATTTCTGCGTGTTTCTTGAAGCCTCTACTTTCGAACTATCACTGAAAATTAATTCTCCCAAGCTTCGTCTTTCCGCTATAATTTTATATGTGTATCGTAGTCCCGGTGATTCGGAACCTTCTTAAATCAGTAGGTCCTATGCTAAATAACTATATCGTTTCAAGTTAAAAAGTGTAAAATAAAGTTACACTACACTCTTAGAACACCCCAGAAAATTCCTGGCTAACAAAAAGAATAATTAAATGCAAAACGAAGCCACTGTGCCGGCGTCCCTTCTCAAAAGACCATTTACAGAGACACCGCCTAGTTCTCAAAGGGTTTAATGTAATTAAATCTTCTAAAACCACGACACTGAACGTTAAAGAATCTTTCGCGAAGGATTACCTTCGAGATTCGTCTACGATCTCGTGCATCGTATTAATCGGTGTTTAAAGGGTTTGCGAAATGAAGAAGCAGAGAAACCGCGAACCATGGTAGGTCTTAAGCGGACGTTACTCTTCGTGCTGGAGGGTGGACACTTGGATTTTGAGGTTGCACTCTTTCGCACGTTCATTAGCGGTGCAAATTTACCTGGTGAAAAAGTAGAGTTGTCCACTCGTTCACTGTATCCAGAACAGTCCATGCACGACTCGGTTCAGCTTTTGTCATTTTAAGTCTCTGCAATCTCTGCCGCCTTCTTTCCGGAAGGACGAACATTTTGGGGCAGACTTTCAGTTTCTTCAGCTCGACGGAGTTTAAAAGTAGGTTGATATTCGCGATCGTTGAGTCTTGTGGTTTGGATTATTTATTTCAATGTTTTCATAGTGCAAATAAACTTAATTGGATCTGAATCGAGATAAATACTGTCCAATTAATACATATTATTCTCAACAAAGTTATTGTAAAGAGAGCGTAAAAAAATCGTGTATTTTATTAGATGATAGTAGCTGCGAGAATAAAGTAGCCGATTTTCAGGAAATGGGAATTCTTAGCGCAGAGAATTGTCAATGTAATTATGATAAAACATTCCGATCTTCCATCGTGAGAGTCGTAGTGGAAGTAACACGATCTCGTTGTAACTCGAGTAATAAGAACTCCTGGCAATTAGGGAAATCTACACTCGGTCGCGAATGGGAATTGTCTGGGAGTTACAAGAACTTTCGGCTAATCCCCATAAAGTCGACGTAAGGACTCGAATTTGGAGTAGCTTTATTTAACGCTTGTAAACGATTCTTTCAAGAATTAAGATCATTTTCTTGCTATTCTTGCATTGGTATTTAGACGTTTTCGATTAAGAACGGATGGAGTGCTCCATTAACCCTTTGCGGACGGAGAATTTTTTGAGTGTTGAGAGATAATCACTTATTTGGCGATCAAAAACTATTTTTTTATCAGAAAGTTCAAGTGTTAATGTATCCATGTTAAACATTACTTTTTGCAGAATCATATTTCAACGGTTATCTTTCAATTTTTCAATTCTAATCCTGTATACATGCTTCGATAAACTGTAATCAGATTTTTTTCAGATCGCATATATGCGTCAGTAGTCCTCAAAGGGTTAATAGTAGAGCTACCAAGGCAGACGAAATGTCTGCTACCCGAATTTTTGCAGAAAATTCTCCTTCTTGAGGACCGCACAGTAGTTATTCCACGTCTACTTGGTAAAATGAAAATTATTGAATTGATCATTTCTTTCACATGATTCCCCTTTTTCCAAAGTACTTATTTGACACATTTAAATATAATGGATTTAACGGTGGTAGCTCTAGTGTCAGAGAAACTACCTACGAAGAATTAGCAATACTTAAAACGTTTCTATCTGATCCAACGATTAATCGAAATTGAAAGACGTCAATATTCTCAACAACCACGTCTACATTCTTGCAAAACCATCGAGCAAAAATCGAAGGAAATGCAGCTCTAAAGAAGCAAAGAAGAGGAGTCGCAGCAACCAGCGAAAGTAGAATAAGCTCACCGTCAGTCAGACGCACTCTACTCTACAGCCTCTGGACTATCAGCATCGTCCTATCCACCAAACACCATCAGCAACCAAATCTCCACCAAATTCGAAACGAACCACCCCTTAACCACCCCTCCAGGCAATCTCCAGCCCTAGAAGAAGGACCAGAAGCGAAAAAAAAAGAAAACAACTCCACTAAGCCGATAGAGCGATCAACAGATACGATGTCCTCAACAACCACGTCCATCTTCTTGCAAAAACGTTGACCGAAGTCCAAGGAAGCAACGAAAAGGAGTCGCAGCAATCAGCGACAGTAGAATAAGCTCATCGTCAGACGAACGCACTTTACCAGCCTCATCCTATCCACCAAACACCAACAGCAACCAACCAGCCACGATCATCCACCAAATCCAAAACGAACCACCCCTCCAGGCACCCTCCACCCCTAGAAGAAGAAGCAAAAGCGAGAAAAAAAGATAACTTCACGAAGCTGATAAAGCGATCGACAGAGACGATGTGCTCAACAACCACGTCCATCTTCTTGCAAAAACGTTGACCGAAGTCCAAGGAAGCAACGAAAAGGAGTCGCAGCAATCAGCGACAGTAGAATAAGCTCATTCTCAGACAGACGCACTTTACCAGCCTCATCCTATCCACCAAACACCAACAGCAACCAACCAGCCACGATCATCCACCAAATTCAAAACGAACCACCCCTCCAGGCACCCTCCACCCCTAGAAGAAGAAGCAAAAGCGAGAAAAAAAGATAACTTCACGAAGCTGATAAAGCGATCGACACTGACGCTCGATAGAAAAAGCACCGGAGGAGAGCGCGAGAGGACGATGCCTACGGAGAGGAGCAGCGCAGAAACGGAGGACAAGGAGGACGCCGGGGGTGCCTGAAAGCGGAAGGGTAGTATGACGTCATAGTTGAGGGTTGTCCGGGCAACGGGGAAGCGGTTCGCCGTCGCTTTGGGAGGCCGTGGTGCGTCGCTAGCGGCGTCGCGGCGTAAAAATCAATTTGGACCTTGGCTAGGTGACCGTTCGCTCGGCGCTGCGTCGCGGCTGCTCCGGCGCGGCACGGCGCGGCGTCGAGCGGCGGCTCGAGGGCTCGAGGCTCGAGGCGAGAGCAGGCTCGAGGTTCGAGGCGAGAGCAGGCTCGCGGCGAGAGCACCACGCTTCCGGAGGTGCCGGCCACCTCGACCGACCGACCGACCGACGGACACGACCGATCCGCCGTAGCGAGGCAACCGAAGCGAAGTCGTGCTAGCCGAAGCGAGCGAAACGAAACGAAGCGAGGGCGAAACCAGCCGAGAATACGCTACCGGCGGCTCAGTACGCCGACAGACGCGAGAACTCGCGAGTCGCCAGCTCGAGAGCCTCGAGAGCCTCGAGAGCGGGTGCGCCAGCTCGAGATCGTGCCGACACAGTCTCTCGCGCGCTCAATCTCTCGTCGCGCGCGACCACCGGATAATTATCACGGCGAGGAATCTGCGTCGGGGAGAACGAATTACACGGCGTTTCGTTAAGTGTCTACTTTCGGATGTCTGCGATAGGATAGCCGTCTAAGGGTGCTCTTCCCAGGAGGAGCTGGAAGTCAGAGCTGCAAGTTTCTTCTTCTTCATCTGTATTAGACGAGGAGGATTTTTGCCCGGAGATTCGAGAAATTTCAACGGTGAATGGTATTCAGGAATCGCGTCAGTCGCGAGGGAAAGGTCACCGGTATCCTGGACGCTCTTCGAGCCCTTCGAAGCGACGGTCCAAAGTTTGCCGGGTGAGTCTGTGAAGTTTGTGGCTTCCTGGTGGTTTGCTGGAGGAGTGCGAGGGAAGAGGAAGGACAGGCATATCGTTGAAAACACGAAATGTGTAGCTGCAGGACGAGATTCCTGAGCGATCGGTGAACGAGAGTAAATCGGCGAGGAGTAGAGAGAGGAGGTCGCGGTAGAGTTTTTCGTGGTGTCACGAGGAAGAAGCCAAGAGCGACGCATGCGACGTGCCGTCTATCGCGAGAGCCGTGCGTCGAGGGAAACATCTGCGCGACCGGTGAAGCTTTTAACTCTCGCACCTCCCCGCTCTGACGTATTACGGACGGAACCAGCGTGGTCCTCGCGTACGCTTTGCGGCGGGATCGAGCGGGTAAAAAAAGCTCGCGCGTGCCGAGGACGAGACGGGCTGAATCAGCCACCTTCTTCGATGAACGTTTCCCGGACGATGCTGGTGAATTGCTCGAGGGAGATCGTCGCCAGAGAAGCGAAGGCGAGCGGAAGAGGAACCTCGGATACCTCGCGATCCACGGAGACAAGATCGACTCGTTAGTTATCGCCTGGGACATCTTTCGTATCGATCGTTGCGTTTGTTTTGAAAGAAAAAACGTGTCTGCGGAAAGAGTCGAAGGAAAGTCATCGCACGGTTCGTGAGACACGTTTCGAGCCAAGGTGGGGGTCACGTAACGTAGGATTCGTCATTGCGGTTTCGAACGTCGAGGAGAGAGGACGACGGGAGGAGAATGAAGGATAATACCGAATTGTGAATCGAATCGTTGGGTTTGTTTTGAAAAGCGTGTACGCGGAAAGAGCCAAAGGAGAGTCATCGGACGGCCGTGAGCCGCGGTTTGATCCGAGGTGGGGGTCACGTAAGATAGGAATCGTCGTTGCGGTTTGGATCGTCGAGCGCAGAGGACGAAGGGTCGAGAATGAAGGATAACACGGGATTTTGAGTCGAATTTCTACGTCGTATCTTCTCGTCGGTTTGCCTGCGAATCAATCGAAAGCATGTCGGAACGAGAGAGGAGAGGAAAATGTCGCCGGTAGTGAGGATGGCAGATCGGCGTCGCACTTAAAAGACACTTGGTGAACATTCTCCCGTTGGCTCGACAATGTAGCGAAACCTGGATGATTCGACGCGGCACAGGTTTACGGTTTGGATCGTGGCACTGATCGCGAGAGAAGGAAGAGGAGGGTGGAAGAACAGGTGGAGGATCTCGCGATACCGATCGCCTTGTCACGGTTGGAAGACAAAGGGTGGGAAAAAAGATCTCGATGATGGTGGAGGGCACGGTGCCAGGACGCGATTGGCCATCGGGGTGCTTGTGTTCGTTCGGTTTCATCGTCCGTTCGTAGAGGAAGCTCCGGTAGTTGGGAATAACGGGATAAACAAAGCGTGGAGAAAAGAAACGGAGGAATGCCGAGATACGATGACGGACTTCGATCTTAGGATCGGGGTATCGTCGTCGTCGACGTCGTCCTCGTTGTCGTCGTCGTCGTCGACAGGCTACCGGTGGGAAAGCGGTCGGTGTACGATCAGTTAATAGAATCCAGAGTTAACCGGTTAATTGAGAACGACAACTCCGAGGCGACGAATGGCGATTATCCTCGGGTGCGAGGACCTTCGATAGAGATCGAGGGGACTTTCTTATCTCCGATCGAGGCCCGATTCGAGTGGCGCTCGGCAAGGAGGAGAGCAGGAAGGAAGAATAGGGGAAAATATATCGCGAGGACGATCGCGGAAATCTACTTTGCGCGTTAGCCGGAAACGGCGTCGATCCGGCCCGTCGAATTTCCAGGAGGAAGATCGCAGGTCCACCAGAAAGATCGCAGGGCCGCGAGAAAGATCGCGGTTCCACGAAAAAGCAAACGGACGAAGATCGTGAAGCCAAGAAGTTATTCCACCGTCGAGCATGGCCTCGGTGGCAGCGTGGCTGCCATTCGCCCGTGCGGCAGCGATCGGCTGGGTACCGATCGCGACTCATCCACTGCCACCACCTCCGATCCCGAAGGATCGTCGCAAAGCCGACGACGAGAAGCTCCTGATAAACGTGAGCGGCCGTCGTTTCGAAACGTGGCGGAACACCCTGGAGAAGTATCCGGACACGCTTCTCGGCTCGAACGAGCGTGAATTCTTTTACGACGAGGAGAGCAAGGAGTACTTCTTCGACCGTGATCCTGATATATTCCGTCATATATTGAACTACTACAGAACCGGCAAGCTTCATTATCCGAAGCACGAATGCCTCACGAGTTACGACGAGGAATTGGCATTCTTCGGCATACTCCCGGACGTGATCGGTGATTGCTGCTACGAGGACTATCGTGACCGTAAGCGCGAGAACGCCGAGAGGCTCATGGACGACAAGTTGAGCGAGAATGGGGATCAGAATCTTCAACAGTTGCTGGACATCAGGCAAAAGATGTGGAGAGCCTTCCAGAATCCCCACATATCCACGGCGGCTCTGGTTTTCTACTACGTCACCGGTTTCTTCATTGCCGTTAGCGTGCTGGCGAACGTGGTCGAGACCGTGCCGTGCGGTAATCGTCCGGGACGCGCCGGTACGCTTTCATGCGGCGAACGTTACAAGATCGTATTCTTCTGCTTGGACACCGCGTGCGTGATGATATTCACCGCGGAATATTTGCTGAGGCTTTTCGCTGCCCCGAGCCGGTGTAAATTCGCGAGATCCGTTATGTCGATCATCGACGTCGTCGCTATTCTACCGTACTACATCGGCCTCGGTATCACCGACAACGACGACGTTTCCGGTGCTTTCGTTACGTTGCGCGTCTTCCGTGTGTTCCGGATCTTCAAGTTCTCCAGGCATTCGCAGGGACTGAGGATTCTCGGTTACACTCTCAAGTCGTGCGCCTCGGAGCTTGGTTTCCTCGTATTCTCCCTCGCCATGGCCATCATCATATTCGCCACCGTCATGTTCTACGCGGAGAAGAACGTCGACGGGACGAACTTCACGTCGATACCCGCCGCCTTCTGGTACACCATCGTCACAATGACTACGCTGGGGTGAGTGTCTTTTTATCCTTTAATTGCTGCCTGCTGCGAAAAGAAAGCCTTTCTTTGCGTTATGCTTCTCGAAGGATGTTCCGGGGGTGATTTATTATGAATTGAATGAAACCTGGGCAGTTCGTCACTGTCGAGATTTACTTCGCGGAATTAGAAAGAATAAATTGTAGCTAGGTCTTCTTGTAAATGAATTTTTTCGCATTGTAAGATGAGAAGGATGTTTCTTCTCGTTGTTGGTAATATTAACACTATTCCTACCGACACTTCGCGTATACCTTTTCCTACCGCAACCGGTGAATTTGTCAAATGATAATTTTTTCCCAGAAAATGAACAGTAAAAATAGAAGTGAATATTAAAAAATGTATTATGCGTATATTTGAGGAAAAGTCGTGAAGTTTAAAGGCGATTCAATTACGTTGTATATAGGAAATTCTAATCGAAATTTTAAAAACGGTCATTTGACCAGTCGTGGTAGGAATAGTGTTAACACGTTCAACTCCACCGGGATTCGCTAGTTTCATCATTTTTACTAAAATGAATCTTTTTCTATTAAAATTGCAAGTTTACAAAATAGAATCCTTAACATTGATTTACGGGCGTCAAAGCTGCTAAATTGCAGTATATTAAGTAAGGACTTTGGATGAAAAGGGATGAAGCGGCAAAGATGGTAGCTCATTAAGTATTGTATTATAAAATACACGTGAAATATCTACTGTGCAGTGTCTCTGTAAATTTGAGAAATGTTTATAAGACAAGTAGGAAGCCGTGAATTTAACGGCTTCCGTCAATCTAGCGTTAAAGGCACAAATAGATGTATAGTCCGCAGGACTTACGTTTTTAATGTCAATATTTAAATATTGAATGCATTAGAAAATTCGTAAATATTACAATTTAAAAGTTGTGTTAATATCTAAGTGTATTGTTAATCCATGATGTGGAAGAAATTAGAGATGTGTTATGTTACTCTGTTGTATCGAGTTTGCCGCGAGTTTTGAGAGACTTCCGGGCAATTTTTATATCGTTCTTCCGGTGGTCCACGGTTCCTGGGTCTTTGTTGAAACGATGAAAAGGTCGATGGCGAAAATACATAGAATTCCTTTAGGTCGGAAGCTGTGACATTCTCGGGGAGTCTTTGCAAAGATTACAAGGTCACACCTGTCGCTTTCTGTAACATTTACAAAAAAGAAGGTCGTAGAGATCGATTAAATCCTCGAAAAATTCACGGAAACCCTATTAATTTTTCAACCCCTCCAAAATGACTCGTGACTTCAAGATAATTCCCACCAGCGGTGACTTTTCACCGCGTGAAAATTCACTCCGCCGCGCCATCGCGATTCATCCGGATAAAGAGATTTTTCGACGTTCCATTTTGAAGTAGCGCCACGCGAACCTGACCTTCTTCCATCGGAACGGTT
Source organism: Cerceris ruficornis (assembly GCA_963989415.1). NCBI lineage: Eukaryota > Metazoa > Arthropoda > Insecta > Hymenoptera > Crabronidae > Cerceris > Cerceris ruficornis. Next base: position 16,017,800 of record OZ022526.1, on the reverse strand, counting down.
AAAACGCTCCATCGTTTTCTGTTTGAACACCTATCGATTTCCATTGGCGCGAATATTTAATTAGAGGGAACCCCGGAGTGGTTCGTTAATATATGCAAATACAGAGTACACTGCGGTATTATAACCCACGCCGCATTTTGGCTGGATGTTTACGGAGAATATTAATCGCGAAAGCTCCACGTGCAGCTCGAATCTTCGACTTAAATTCCAAAGTTCCATGGGATCGTCCGTGACGATGAGGATAAGCAGGGGGTGAGCAAAGGGGTCGAGCAGGGGGTGAGTTTATTTCCCAGCGTTTCCTCTAATGCGGATCCCCTCGGAAAATACGTGTCGGAAGGAATACGACTTTGAGGTACTCTGCGAAAGTAATTGGCTCCGTGTAAACCACCCGAAGGTAGAACAAGCACCGGGTCTCCAGTGATATTTTTAACAGGGGTCGTTGTCGACCTTTTTACCTCGAAGGGCCTCGGTGCTTTCTCTAAATATCCGCGACAGAAGCACCGACCCCGAAAGCTCGGTGACAATTTCTTGTTCTCTCTTCCTTCATTTTTTTCTCCTCGTTCTTTCTCCTCTTCGTCTTTCTCCTTTTCGTTTCTCTCATCGTGCGCAACCCTGTTTCCCCTTTCGGGGTGAATTCAAGCGACCGATTCTCATGGAATGCGACCTTCCACGATGCCGCGGATTGAGAAGGTTTGTTTGCCTTTAATTTCTTAAAAGTCCCGTCCCTTTTTTGCGGTTGAAATTCCTTCGCCTCTTCCGTCTCAACGTCCGCCTTGGTCCCTTAGAGCCACGATTATTCTGCGAGGACTCTTCCGCTTTCTTTTTCATGGATGAAATAAAATTTCTTTACGTTTACGAGACCCTAGGGCACTCCTTTTAATGGGACCTTCGCTCATCTACGACCGTACTTCCGATTTTACCGTGGAGCTGCACTTTTTCTGCTTACCCGTTGTTTGTTCGTTCTGTCGTTAATCTCTGCGCGATAGCTTACGTGGTTATCGGATTTTTGGAAGACTATTTGTCCAGGGATTTCCGCCAGGCTGATTCTGAGAGACTAGAATCCTTTTAAATTGTGGATTTAGAAAGTTTGGAGAACGAAATAGCGACGTTGATTCTTGGAGAACACGTTGGAGATAATTAAAAATTGTAGATTTAAAATATTTAGGAGTACAAATCGACAACATTGATTCCGGAAGGCTATGGTGGTTCGAAAGAGCCTAAATTAATAGATTTGCAAAGTTTACAGTGCAAACTAGTAATTGAGATGGATAACACACAAAAAGATTTTTCTATTTTACCTTTTGCCACATAAGAAAGATTTTTTTATGGTGCCTTTTGCCAAATAAAAAGAGATTTTTCTATATCGCCTTTTGCCAAATAAAAAGAGACTTTTCTATTCTGCCTTTTGCCAAATAAAAGAGATTTTTCTATCTTACTTTTTGTCAAATAAAAAGAGATTTTTCTATTCTGCCTTTTGCCAAATAAAAGAGATTTTTCTATGTTGCCTTTTGCCACATAAACAAGATTTTTCTATGTTGCCTTTTGCCACATAAACAAGATTTTTCTATGTCGCCTTTTGCCAAATAAAAGAGATTTTTCTATGTCGCCTTTTGCCGAATAAAAAGAGATTTTTCTATGTCGTCATTTGCCAAATAAAAAAGATTTTTCTATGTTGCTTTTTGCCAAATAAAAGAGGTTTTTCTATGTTGCCTTTTGCCAAAAAAAAGATTCTTCCACGTGACCTTTTGCCAAATAAAAAAGTAGCACTTCTACCTGAGAAATGGGCCAATAAATATCCGAAGAAATTCTCTTCGGAAGACAGGAGCGCAAAAATATTAATATTCTCGAGACAACAGCCGTGAACTTAGGAAAACTTTCGCGTCTCTTTCGAGCGTTTCCCTCGGTCGCTCGAATATCGAGGATAAAAGCGCGAGAGGTAAAGGCGATGGGAAAATTTCGCCCCGTTTCCGGGCGCAGTTCCTTCGGAACGGTATATCCGTCTACAGACTCTATTTCTGCTCGTAAAATCTATGTCAGTGATATTTTTGTTTCCTTTTCGCACGGACAGCTGACAATCACGTTGTAATCTTAGCTACGTAGCCGGTGGTCCTTTCTATCTCTCCGAGAGCAACTTTAATTCCTCGATGCCTCTTCGAGTGACTTCCGGTACTTCAGTTTCCAACTCTTTATCGTATTCTTTCAAATATATTAATTTTTTAGCAAATCAAATGTAATTCCTCGGTGCCACTTTTACTGATTTTCGATGCGATTAAAAAGTTGTTATTTTCAGTGCAATTCGATTGTTTTAGACGAATCAGTATTCTGCGAATTATTTTAACAATTGAACGTAATTGTTTGACGCTTCTTTGAGGGGCCTCCGGCATTAAATTTGTTATTTTCGCTAAAATTTGATTTTCTCAACCGTATTAAAATTCCCTGAATTATTTTAACAATACTGCATAATTTCTGCATTCCTGTTCGAATGTATTCCGGTGTTTTGACTCGCAATTCGTTATTTTCGATCGTCACGGGTTTTTCCAGCGTTATTGCTATCTCGCAAATTATTCCGGCAAGCAAACGTACATGTTAATGAAATTAAGTGATATTTTAACAAGGAACTTTTAACAATTCGCCTCAGTGCGCGTCGTCGATGCGTAAGGTTCATTAAAGGATAATGATCGTCGATTATTACGCAGGTAAGCGCGCACGGGGGCCAGGTTAAATGTACTTTCCCAATGAAAACATAATAGCGGCCGTTTCCATCGTTAATTATTACGATTTAGGTTGCTTCCTCATTTGTATTTTAATGCGGACTCCGATCTGCGCAAACTTCGATCATTTCAATCGTTATTTAATCGTTTCGCTTCATACAAATGCAACGAGAACTCTTCAACTACGGAAAGCATTAAAATTCAATCGGAGAATCATAAAACTTACAATTCTTATCGATCTCATTACTTTAACACGGCGGATCCATTGATACGTTCATTGCCATGCCATTATCGACGATGTATTTTTACACTAAACTATATATAATCAAAGATTACAGAATTCTTATCTTCTTTGCTCACTCTCTGGCCGAGAGAATTATTTACTATTATATTATTATTTCCGAGAAGAGTTTTCTTTAGAAATGGCAAGGTAATCAACCTGTTAACAAGTACAAAAATCAGAGATCAGCGTTCCGTAGATGAACTCTCGCTATTTCCTGCTTCAATTCACAATACAAATCGTTCTCCGGTTCCGCTTTACCTTCACCAAACGAAGTAACTTCCGGCATGAGCTCTAATGAGTATATTAATCTGCGGGGCATTAGGAAAAGTCGTGTTTGCTCCGAGGTAATAATGCCATTAGTTTTTTCCTGTGTCAGCACCGCCTACCTTCTAGTTTGCGTGTCCAGGGCAGTTCAGGTCGCTTCCTTCAAACTTTAACGAGAAGGATCAACAGGTGCCTCGAGGATTTCTCTAGCATCGTTCTAAACTCGATACTTTTCAAATCAATTTGAATTTAGACAGGAAGAAGGCCTACTTCCGTCACGATAAAGAGGAGCGTTGGAACCGGAAGCGCCGAGGTTCCACGACTCCCGGTTCATTTCAGTTCTCCATATGTGTTCTATTCTTTCTATTTTCATTTATCTTTTTGTCGAGGTTTAATGAGCGCGTTTCTTTCGAAATCCACGAAAAGTAGTGCCTGTTAGCAAAAGAGACGTAGAACTCTGAAAGATTTCAACCACAGAGGAGCAAGATCGACCGTAGAATGTCTCAGGAACGTTGATCTTCCTTCTAATATTATTTTCTGTGACTCGATATTCCAAAGGAAAGAAAAATGTTTGACCCATAATTTTTTCAGTGAAAATAGTATTTGCACGAGTACAGCACTTCAGAATTGTTTAAAATGCACGAAAAATATTAACCGGTAGCAAAAGAGACACAGAACTCTGAAAGATTTCAATCACAGAGGAGAAAGATCGAGCGTAGAACGTCCTAGGAATGTTGATCTTCCAGATTGATTTAATCTCGCGTCTTCACCTCGGCCAATCTTCCATCGATGTTCCCCATTGTACAAGAACTTTCCCTCCAAATGAAAACTCTTCGAACGTTCTACACCCTCCACCATATCAGAAAGATACATGCATGAAAATCTCCGCTGAAAATACCGAGTATACTTTCCTTCCGTTCAAAACCAAGAGAACCAGCTTTCTCTCGTGGCCATCAAGAATTCCAGGCGTTTTAAAATTTCACGAGGGTTGTCGGGATATTTGTCAAAACACCAACGTTCATCTTTCGCATCTAAATATCTCCTCTCTCTATTTATCACCGAGTAATAAACTCCTGTTGCCTGGACATTTTTTAACGCGAAAAACTCAGTCCCTTGCAAATGGTATCACCTTTTTATTTTAAAAAAAAAGAAGTACTATCACAGCTCTTTATCTTAATTAAAAATTGCAACGTTCTTCCGTCCTGTTTCCGTGCGATTCTTCACCCTTTTTTCACCCTCGCGATCGCGCATCGAAGATTGAAAATTCCCGATGCTGACGAACGAAGGGGATGTTCAGTTTTTCCCGAGTCTTTTTCGATTCTTCGATGAGCGAAAAGAGCGTCGCGAATCGTTGCATTCTGGCTGACAGAGTCGATGCGATGCATCTCGATGCATTGCGGTCACCTTTCCGCACGTGCACGAGATTTTCGCCGTTATTTACCCTCGATAATCCCTCTCGGAGGATTTATCACGCTCCGGATGTAACGGGGAGACAGATAGATATCGATAGGTCGAAAGGATTGAAACGGAGAACGCGGGAATGGTGGTTGAAAGAGGGTGGAGATGGGGTGGGATTAAAAAAGCTTCCGAGCTTTCGAGCCGTGGTTCCTGCTGGAAACGCGAGCGGGAGTTTTTCGAGTGTGTGTAATTAGATAATTAAGAATAGATGGAACGACGAGGCAGAACTCGGGGTTCGCTGAATTTTTTAAGGAGAAATGCAACGGTGGGGATTAATTGCCGAGGATTGTTGATTGCACATGTATGTTTGAAGTTTTCTTAACTTACTTTTTCACGATTGAGCAATTTAAAGAGTGTAATGTTGATGTTTCCTTTAAATTGAATTTTATTTAGGAAGTAATTGTACAACCGACGCCTTCATCCCTTATATTTTTAAATTTCTATAAAATTTTAACGATGTCTTTTCGTTCTGAGACTCTAATTATAATTTAGCAGATTATCTTCTTATTATACAAGTACAATTTTGTAGTTTAATCTTCCGTGGTTTGAATTATTTTTCTCCTTCAGCCAATCAGAAATAATATCGGAAAATATTTGACAGTCGATTATTCATTTTTAATTAATAACAGCAGTAACTCTATAGTAATATTTACGTGAAAATGCAAAGTTTTCTATTTAGCAGATAAAATATGAATTACAACAGAGAGCTACGTCGATTTTTACCTTTCACTATTACCATTTCCTTCTGAAAAAGAAAAGTCTCGAATCCTCCCTCGATAATTTGAAATGCAAAGTGTTAGTTCCTAATACGACGACGGCGATATTAATAGAATTAAAAGCGTGAATACTTTGCTCCCGGATTTCCCTCGGAATACTATTACAGCACGTTAAAATGCACGTAAACGATTATGAGAGACGATGCGGTATAAAATACAATTAACCCGATAGCATCTAAAAGGCGATCATCCCGGAGGGGTGGGAAACAGGGACCAAGATATAGAATCCTCGCTGTGGTTGGAAAATCCCGAAGGTCTAACAGCCGAGTCGATATCACATAGAACGGATTTTCACAATGGATTTTCAGCCTGGAATCGAATATTCATCTAACCCACCCGCATCATGAAAGACAGGGGTTGTAAGCGTAGAGCAGGGTGGAATTAGAGGGCCTTAGGGCTCGTTGATATAGAAATATTAATGCGTTTATGGTGTTTCTTTTGTCATCAGAATCTAAAACGTAATTATTCTTATTTTTGTTTTAACACTAAAACTACCATGGCGGTCAAAATGAGCGATGCCCAATTATTTCTAAAAATTCCCAAAATTGATAGGGGAGGCATAGAGTAAATATTTCACTTGTATCTTATAAAACAAAAATTACTTAACTGCTCATCTTTTTCGCCTCTTGATTCCTCTTTTTCCATAGTACTCGTTTTGTATATTTAAACATAATATATATAAAACATAATAGATATAAAATCGGTAGTTCTAGTGTTAAGTCACGTGAGTTGTGATGTATTAAATAACAATTTGGGGCAAAATTATTATTTAATATATCACAGTCACGCTTCCAGAGGTCACTAGGATCTAAATTCAGCCCCAATAATTGAAAATTAGTGCTTTTCACTTTGTTATATCGTAGGTTTCTGAAAAGACGTCATGCAGTGACAATAGAACATTGTTTTAACTATCTTACTATTTAAGAAAGCTCGCCGAACTCCTAGTTTTTTATATCAGATGTACTTCAATCCATCGCGTCCATAATATAATAAATAACAATTAACAAAAAGTCTCTTATTTGACAAGTATTTGAACTCAGCCCCCATAAATAGAAGTCGAAGCCTTTAACTCCCCCACAACCCCTATTATTTTCTCCAACAACAGAGACTTATTTTAATTGCCTTAATTTTTTTCCAGCTTCGTAAATAATATTAAGATATTGCAATCGTGAATAAATAAAGTTCAACCCTTGAGAAGCTACGCGAAAGAGAAATAGGGCTGGCTGAAGCGCTTCGCTCTCCGCTAAAATCGAGGAAAAAAAAGGGCCGACAATCGGGAGAATTTCGAAGCGGTCGGAATTGTTGTCGCGACACTTCGTGTCATTGTTTCCTTAGCGTTAATCACTTCGAAAGCCAGCGGAGCGTTTGAAACAGAGCACCCTTTCAAATCGCGCATTACCAATCGAGTAGGGTGCGAACAAATTCAAAGCGTGCCAAGAGGAGCGTCACAAAGGGGGTGCGAGTATAGAAAACGAGAAGATAAGGGAGGAAGAATAGGCAAAAGGGGGTACGAATAATGAAAGGGGAGAAACGCTCGACAAACACTTTGCGTTACCGAGTTCGATTGGCACACTTCCAAAATAACCGAGAAACTTCGTAGCCGCGAAACCTGCCTTTTTTTCCCTCTCCCCCTCCATCGACAAAACCTCCGTAAAACCACCCCCCACCCCTTATTGTTTGCTTTTCGATCGTTTATTACGATGGGGAAAGAAAATCGTCGGTGAATTCGTCGAAACTCTGCCAATCTACGTTTTTAACCATCCGATGTTTTTAGTCGGTAATGGATGGAACTTTTCACCCCTTTCCTTTTGTTCACTTTTGTTTCCAATATTTTTGAAAATTCTCCTGCAATTTTTCGTCCATTTTCATCGCTTCCCTTCGTGGAAATTTCCCCGGTAATTTGCCTCTACATCTTCGACCGTGGGCCAATGTCTTTTCCAAAATTAAAATGTTTTCGCGACGCAAAAACCATATATCGTGTTATTCGAAGTGGCAATTTCAATTTTTAATAATTGGATTAGTAAAAAATCAGGTCACTTATTTTATACAGAGCTTAGTAATATTTTTTCTGCGAACTCGAATTGAATCGTGGATTGCAGTTTGGGAAACGCTGTCCCAGATGATCGTGCAGATTGAAAATATTAGATTTTAGCGGAAAATGTGGAAGTTAAATGTAAAAATCGAGGGAAATCACGAGGACGATGGGAACTTTCTACGCTGTGCTCTCAGCAGAATCGTGTTATCGCGGAAAATGCAACAAAATGCGAAACTTACGTGCCGGTAGAATCGCACGGGCGGGTATCTCGTTCGTACGTGGATCGGTTTATGTAAATCGACGATGCAATACAATCGGATCGTTTTATCTAAATTGAACGTCAAATTAACATGGCACGGTATCCGAAAGTGAAACGAACATCCGATATCGTGAATTTTACTCCGCCGTTTTTATCGGCCAGCCGTTCCAGCCGAAATTTCCCGCAGCCGTTAGTTTTCCCGTGGAAAATTTCCCGTCGCGATAAAACGAATCACGGATTCGCCGAGTTTTCTAATAAAAATCATTTTTACGAAAAATCCATGGAGAATCGGCTCCGTTTGGAAATTCCCCTTCCATCGAGGACTTTCATTCGACGGAAATTTCTTCTGCTGCGCTTTTCTATCTTTTTCTCTCTGCTCTTTTTTTTAAATGAGAGAAAAATATCGGAGATCGTCGCGTTTAGATCGAACGGACGAAAAACGCTGGCCGAAGAGCTTTCGATTAATCACGAGCCGAAGCAGGCAACGTTAATGATCCTTCCGCGGAGGAGAGCCGCTCGCACAGTGAAACTCTTCTCTCTCGGTGAAATTTACGTGCCTCGTGGTATAAATTCCGAATCAATCTCTCCGCCTGCATGCAAGAAAAACGCCAGGATAGACCGCAAAAAAGTTACGTGTACAACATGCTCGGGGAGAACTGAGGGAGATCTCTTTCCGGGAAGCTCGCGAGAAATTAAGTATACGGGGTAACTGGCCACTTTCCGCTCCATTTATTTCCTTTTTCTCACACTTTGGGACGAATTTTTTCCCCTCGCACTTTATCCTCCGTGGATTTTCGCCTGTAGGATTCTCCATTTTAATGTATCACAGCTACTCTGATTCCCTTCTCATCCAAAATAGCAAATCCTGCACGAAATAACCACAGCAGTTGAAATACACGAAGCAAAAGGTATCGATATTTTTGACGATCCACAATTTAACCCCTTGCTCTACGGTTTGTTTTTTAGTTGCCTCCGCAATAATTCAGAATTTAATTGCTAAAATAAAAATTGATCAGTGATTCTTGACATATCGTATAATTTAACGTAACATTAATATTACAGGAGTAATATTATCACGTTGCATCTCATTAATATATTCAATTTCATAGGTTTTGCAAACTTGAAAATTTCCTATCCCATTTTCCTCATCACTAGTGACCCTCTAATTCGCAATCTGTAAAAGCAGGTCACTTCTTCAGATTTCTTTGCGTATAGGATAATAATTTCACACCATGTTCTCCCGTCGAAAAGCAGGGAAACGCCTCCCATTCGGCGAGTCGTTTATTTCAAGGGAAAATGCTCGTAATACAGTGGAAATTCGGTGGTTCGCGCTTTCCACGGTCCGTCCCTATAGGCATTAAAATTGCAAATACATGGATGCTCGGGGATAAGCGTGGAAATTACCAGGTTATTTTCCGGTCTCCCTCGACATCGGGATTTCAGCCTCGTTTCCAGAGACGAGGAGAGCTCCTACGTGGAGAAAAAAGAAGCAGGAATGGCGTTCAAGTGTGCGCATTTAAACCGGCCACTTCCACTTTGCAATAATAGAGATTGCACTGGCCGATGGAACAGCGGATGAAAGAGAATTACGCGAGCACGGAGAATTCTCCTAGCCGGCGGATAGGAGAATTTTGAACGATCCTTTCCGACGATAACGATAACGTCGGCCACCTACGGCTCCTTATTATCTCTGTTATAACGCTCATGGGAGACCTGCTCGATTAGATACCTCGTACTTTGATATCCCATGCTCCACCTGTAGCCATCTTGTATTTCGTATCACCGTGTCTCTTGTTCTACGTGTTTTAATTTAGGGGAGGTCGTGGAGATCAGGTTTTTCGTCGCAGGGTAGTCCTTCAAGGGTAGTTGAAGACGAGGAAGTAACCTGGGTCGATTAAATATGGAGAATTGTTCGGTAATAGAAAATATTGGTATCATTATCGAAGCTTATTTTGTCGCCTTCGAAATAGGGTGCATTTGACGCGATACACTTGTGCCAATGAATAATGCAGTCCTGGAAACACGTCTTATAGGCTGGTATGACCTTCAGTTCCTTCTGTGAATTTTATTTTGTGGCTTCGATGGGCTGAACGTGCTCCGCGAAATTGTAATTTCAGTTTGGAGAATAAGAAAGAGTCACAGGGGTTGTATCTGTGGAGTATGATGCTTCTTCGATGTCAATCGTTGAGTTTTGGTCAAAAATTCGCGCATAAGGGTGCAGATTTCCAGAGTACTTTCTTTCAAACGCCTCGTAACATTCAGTTAACACTAGAAGTACCGGCGTTAAATCTAGTATATTTGAATTAATTAAATAAGCACTTGGGCAAAAGAGGAACCAGGTGGTGAAAAAGATGATCGATTAAGTAATTGATGTTTTACAAGATAGATGTGGAATATCCACTGTGTGTCTCCCCTGTGAATTTGGAAATTTTTTTACAAAAATAGGAACCAGTCATTTTGATAGTTCTAGTGTTAATATTGTTTATTGACTGCCCCCGAAAGTGATTGTAAGTGGATTTTTATATTCAAGTTGCAGCGGAAGGCTAACCTACTGTAGCCAGTTCCCTGCAATTCGATATCAGTCACACCAAGGTAGAGAATATCTACCCCACGTACAACCAGAGTTCCTGCCTACTCAACTAATAATATAAAGAGGTCGTCTATAGCCACCCCTACAACATACCACCCCTCAACATTGACCATACTTACCTCAAACCCACAAAAAAGAAACCCCGAGTATTTATAGTCACCCACAATAATCCAGTCCACTGTAACGACCCTCTAACAAATCACAAACACCCCTAAAGTAATGCCAACCCCCATCGCACCTGCCGTCAAACAGCGCCTATACTGCGAATCGCCCAAAGCGCCCTTAGAATTTTACACCCCCGTCGTTATTTGCAATTAATTTAACGACCTTCGACGGCCACGTCCCCGCCGTTTGCGCCGGCTTACGCGAATAATACCACCATCGGTTCTCTCTCGGCCGATTAGCCCCGATAAATTCCCCGATCGAAGCCGATCGATTGTCCGATCTCCAAAACCGTCGCGCCACCAAACCTGATTCGAGTTTCGGGGGAAGAGAGAGAGAGAGGTAGAGAGTGAAAGAGGGTGGTTTTGGTACTCGCAGGGGTTGTTGCGTTGTCGGTACCTCGCCGGGGGTGCGGAATCGCGCCGCGAAAGAGCCAATGAGGACGAAACACCGCGAGAGATAACGCTGCCGGAGGGTAATTTGTGCGACGACCTCATTAACTCCTCTCGCCCGATGTTCCCCTTTTGAAAATAAAATTTCCAAACTACCCGAGCCCCGGTGTCTCGGCTGAAAAAAAAGCCTGGAATTATGCCTCCCAGCAGCGCCAACGAGATGCACCGGGGTGCATTAAATGCATGGAGTTTCGTTGCGAATTTAAAGTCGAACGGGGAGCGTAAGGGTTTTTTCGAATTTCCCGCTGGATTTGAAGCTCACGCTGGAGGTGGTTTCAACCCTTTGGACTGCGATGTACAATATTTTGCTGTTTGTGATTTAATTTTTAGTTTTATAGAGAAGGGTTGAAACGATGCCTCGCAGCGAAAATAGAACAGATGAGGGTGGATTGACGGGGTGTATTTTGATATGGGTTCAAAGTGTAGGTTACAGGCACAGCTTCAAACTTTACTTGTTCCAAAGTACTAATTTAGAATATTTAAATAAAATAGATGTAAAGCTGGCTGTTCTAGCGTTAACAATGTCATAGACTGTCAGAAAAGAAACCGTAGGGCAACGACTTAATTCCGCCACTCTGATGGTACCATTTTCTAAGGACTTTCAAACGAAAAATCCCCTAAAAGATGCCTACCCCAAGTATTAACCCTTTGCACTCCTATGTCGAGCTACACTCGACACAGCTTTCTATGGCACTTAACGTTACATCTACCAACTATCGACTATTCGAAATCAACAATAATTTTGCATCTTAAGATAAACATCCCGCGGTATTTACAATTTTATTTAATATTAATGTAAAATGAGTAATCAACGTTAGACAATTTTCCGAGACTATCTTAGGTTATTTGACGAAAAGCTAGTGAAATAATTCTGAGCGCAAAGGGTTAAAAATTAGCGTGGAAGTCTCGGATCCGAGAAAACCGAGTTCTCGATGCCATCCGAGAATCCAGGGTCTCCGTTGACATCCTTTTCTTTCACGATGCCTCAAATTCAGTTGTTACGTGCGAGGTAGCACCATTTGGAAGAGAATTCCACGCTGCAGCCTCGGATTTATGCCACGCTCCTATTTACCACGCCGAGGGAAGCAAAAGCAAGGCAAAGAAAAAAAAAAAGTTTCTTTCGAATGGTGTGCGTCTACAATGCCCCACCCCTCCTTCCGTTTTGTGTCCAATTTCGCGGGGACGTTTCGACGTTGGCGAACTTTAATGGGCATCCGCGTTGAAGGTGCCTCTAGGAAACACGCCGAGAATAAAGAGCAAAAGGATCGTTTCTCCGAGTCTCTCGATTTTAATTAGTTTTATTACATCGCCCGCGAGCTCGCACACCCGGATGACTTTAATATCGAATATTAAACCTCGAATGGCATCACCGTAAACGACCTCGTGGCGAACGGCAACGTTGGCATTCATTTCAATAATGGTCAGAATGTAAACGCGTTACACGTGCAGACAGACGTCTACGAATATTTTAGGGATATTGAAAAAAATGAGGAGGTAAAACGAACGAAGAGGATTCCTCATCCGAGCGTTTCGCCTTCGTGGATTTCAATGGACTTATGCCCGTTTGGAGGGAAAAACGACTCGAGCGAACAAAGAATTGGCTTGTGCCATTATTTTGAATAACTCGCTCGTAATTACGATTGTCCGCATAATGTACAGTTACGATTCTCTTGCGTTCGTCGGAGGGAGAGAAAGATCGAATACACGTCTGACGGAAGTGGATTTTGCAACGGCATTATCGTAATTTCCTCAACCGCGAGTACTTTTGTGTTTTATTTGCAATTTGATTCTTATGGTCATTTCCCTTTGACATTTGATATTATTAAGATGCTGAATGCCATGGGGGTCACTGGTGACCGGCACTGTTGAATTCGATGAAACTTCTTATGATTTTTAAATTGCGATATTCACGGATATGTTGATATATTCAATATTAAAATATTGCTGTTAGAAAAGTGAAGCATTACGGAGTACATAACTATTCTTACTTTTGACATTTCTATCCTATAAAGATGGGGTTTTAATAGAAACAATTTCGGTTCGTGGAAATGATTTAACTAGCGAAATATGGATGGCCTTCAACGTGTTAACACTAAACCTACCAAGCTGGTCAAAATGACCGACTCCTAATTTTTTTCTGAAAATTGCCTAAATCGATAGGGGAGACATGAAGTACATATTCCACTTTTATCTTACAAAACCTAACTTAATTGATTAATCATCCTTTTCTCTATTTCTAAAGTACCTGTTCAGTATATCTAAATTTTAGTAAATATAACGTCGGCGAGTTTAATGATAAGAGTGAAACTATCAAGGTTCGCAAATTTATAAAAATTCCTGAAATTTACAGAGCAGCCGTGCAGTAGATATTCCACTTCCATCTTATAAAACCTATACTACTGAATAATTCATCTTTCCTCCTCTTAATTCCTCCTTCGCCAAAGTACATGTTTAAGGTATTTAAATATCATAGATTTAACGCCGGTATATTACCAAAAATTATTATTAAATGGATCGTTAAATTATTCCCCTGTAACTACAATACCTTAACCCCCTGCCCTACAATTTCTTTTCAAACCGAACGCGCAATAACTCGGAATTAATTGCTGAAATAAAAAATCATCGCTCATTCCTGATATAACGTACACCTTAACGCAACATAAATACAATAGAAATAATTCTATCGTCTCGTGACTATCTCCAATTTAATAATTTCTGGAAACCTTCAAAATTACGTTGACTCACGTCAACGTCACAAGTAATTGTAGGACAATTGATTAAACAATAATTATCAAAAAGTCTGAGCCATAGATAGGACAAATTCAAGCTCATATCCAATTCCAAGTTCGATCCTCAACCTCGTCAGCACCCCTTCCCCAGTCTTAACAACGTTTCAGCATAATTACTCTCTAATATGGCTACCCTCACGTTTATAATGGTAGTCCCTCATTGACCATCGATTTTCCGTCGTTCACGCGATAGGACTTCGGTGTCTTCCTTGAAAACGATAAAAATATCCTTGTCCTCCCTCCAGGAGGGAGTCCAGGGTTACGACAGGAGGATCGCGAGACAATGGACACCGAGGATACGCGTCCTTGTTATTCCCTCCTCGTTCTTGCCCCGGTGTTTGTTTACTTCTCCTCGGTCTCGAATATCTGCAGAACGTGCGTGGTGGTTGTACTATTAATAGTACAACTTGTGCGTTATCGAGCATCATTATTTCACGATGTAACCGGCTCTAAATATAAACCTAGTACAGTCGCTGACGGCTGAAAGGCTACGGTTTCCCCGGCAGAATATTACCACGCTGGATGCCTGTCTTTTCTTTCTTTTTTCTTCGAGAAGAATTAACGACCAAGTATTGGTACTTGATAGAGAGGAATCGAGAGGATTTTCAAGTCTGAGAGGATCGATGGCGGGGAGAACAGAGAAGATGGTGTGGCTGAGATTAAGTACGGATGGATGGCCTGTGGTGGGTTTGGAGTTGGAGCCTCAGACATCCAATTAGGGAGGGGAATTTAAATTATCGTCTGTCCTGGGAAATTTTTCATGGATTGTACGTCATAATCGGGGAAGAGTAGGGTGATGTATTTAATGGTAGAACTATCGTGGATTGTGTTGCTCTATGAAAAGAATTATAATGAGGTTGGAGTTACAGGATCTGATATTTAACACTAGAACTACCGGCGTTAAATCAATCATATTTCAATATATTAATTAAGTGCATTAGAAAAAGAGGAATCAAGACATGGAAGATATGATCGACTCCATAATTTATGTTTTATGAGATGGAGGTAGAATATTTGCTCTGTGGCTCTCGTATGAGCTTGGAGAATAGTTGAAAAAAATTGGGAACCAGTCATTTTGACTGGCCTGGTAGTTCTAGTGTTGATTAAAGGCACCGAATTTAAATTACTCTTATGATTTTTGATAATTTATACGTCACAATAGCAGAAGAGTAAGATGACGATTTATTTAGCAATGGAACTATCAAAAATTATTCCTTATCTAAGAAGCTACGGTGGGTTTGGTGTCAAAGGCTCAGACTCCCAATTAGTGCATCCCACTAAGATCCCTCACTCGTCGCAAACTATTCATTAAATTATTATTTAACGTAGCAAATTTTCAATAGCTCGAAATTCACCTAAAACTGCCCACCCCAGAAAAACTACCCTCATCACTTAAACTCAAAAGCTACAACCTAAAACAGAGTCATAGCCAAGATTCTCGAAAATTGAAAGCCCTATCGGCACCCCTCTTTGAAAGATGAAAAAGGAAACATTTTGCCAGCCTCGAAATCGGGGACGAAGTCATCGATTTCCTGTCGCAGGACCAGCAGGATCACCCGGGCTTCCTCGAAAACGATAAAAATATCCTGGCCACCCCTCCAAAGGCAGCTGGGACCCCGTCACGTACCTCGTTACGATACACGGTGCTCCGGCGAGAGGGTGGCAGGATAAAAGCCTCGAGGATGCCTCTGTTTACAGGCGCAGTCGGCTTTTTCCAGCTATTGCTTTCCGCATGAAAGCCCACTTTCGCCAGTCGAAAAGCTCCGGACGGAGGAATATTCTGGGAATCGGGTCGATGAGAGACAACCGAGCGAATCTTCTTGCTTCTTCGCCTAGCGCGACGATGAGTCTCCTCCGATTGAGTTTATCAGTGAGTTTGATCCTCGATTAGAGGACTCTGCGGGGATCTTTTCGTAATTCGTTTTGAGGGATTACGGGAAGGGTGTATTTGAGAAATTAAGAATTATCGGAGATTCTCTTCGCGAGGATGGCTGCTGATTAGGAAGTTTGCGGTTTGGACTTTTAATTGAATTTAATGTAGAATTTTAATTGGCTCGGACCATTTTTTCTGTTAGATTCTACTTTCTGTATTTAGTATTTGTAGCGGATTACTTAGAATTCTAGGTAAAAAGTTGAATTCTATTTAAAAATGTAATTTTAAGCGAGTTAACGCTAGATCCGCCGGCTTTAAATCTATTTTATTTAACCCCTTGCTCTACGAGTTATTTTATGACTGCCTCCGCAATAATTGAGAATTAAATTGCTAAAATAAAAATATGGCAGTGATTTCTGATATATCTTAGAATTTAAAGCGATATTAACAACATAGGGATAATATTATCGTGTCGTGTTTCACTGATATTTTCGATTTGACAATTTTTGAGAAGCTTCAAAATTTCCTGTTACTGCAACCGCATCACGAGTGTCACTCGTTGTTATAGGGCAAGGGGTTAAATATATTAAATAAGTACTTAAAGAAAATTAGAAACTAGTTATTGTTACTGCTGTGGCTCTGATTTTAATTACAATAATTAGAATTACATTAGGTGCAGTGAATTTTTTTGCAAATTCTTTGCTCTTCAAGGTCTTTCGAGGAATCAGAATATTTGCAAATCCTGCACGCAGACGTCTCTGAAACTTCTTCGAAGTGTCTCCCCAAAGTCGGTGCATTAATCAGCAATAACTTTTCAACAATCACCCGAACATTCGACTGTCAAAATCCGCGAGAATTAGGTGGAAATATTTCGCCATCCCAGAAATACACCCTGATTTCCCCTCGTCTTTCCATTGGCGTTGCCGCCATCGGTTCTCCATTTCCTTCGCGAGGCGCGGATAGATTTCGCGAAGAATTTCCGAAAGTATAAAGTCGACGGAGGTCTCTCCCTGCTTCTTCGACATCCAATCTCGTTTTTCACCCTGTCCGTGTATCCTCTCTCCTCTCTCGGCTCTCATCGAACCGTCTTCTCTAAAATATCCGCCGTATTTCTACCCCTGGCAAGGGTGAACCGTATCTTACCAACGGGAAAACCTTTGATTTATATCCGTCGACCCTATCGTCGCTGCATGACCTTCAAACTCGCTTCTTTGACCGAGAAGGTCACGCAAGAAGTGTGTGGTGTTCGCAAGAAATTTTCATCATATTTTACGTTCGCGTTGCGAGCTCGAACGTTTGCGATTTGTTCTTCCAATCTCTGATAACTGAGTTGGTGATATTTTTTACAGTTTGATGCGATGATTTATTTGGAAAGTTGGTCGAATTTGTCACTCAGAATTGCAAAGATTCGATGATCTTGTTAGGACAGGGAGTAATTAAAAATTGTTGGAGAATATGTGGATTAATTAGTGGACGTATTGTAATTGGATTGCAAGCTGGAAAAAATTGTGGTCTTAGGCGAAGTTACCACAGTAATTGCAGCTGGAATGTGGAGCAGGAAGAAACAATAATCACTGGAGTTTTGGGTACGATTCGTCGAAATTTCAATACAACTTCGAGTGCCCACCGAGATGCTTCAGATACGAAGTATTTCATTGTTTCATCGGAATGTGATTCTGTCTCTGCAAAAATTTCAATGGACGACTGTCATATAAATAGAAACGTTCAATGTTCACAGACTATAGTCACCCTTAGTAGCAAAATAGTTAAAAAGGAGCCTTTGAAAGGAAGCTATTATCGGCATAGAGTTAAAGGCTCAAATTTACATTTCTTTAAATTATTAGAAAAATAATAAGATCCATTTAATAGTAGAACTATTGATTACATCACTGTCTCTACAAAGGGTGGGTATGAAGTTGAAGCTTTAGACTATTAATTACACGAATCAAATTAGAATTTCCTCCACCCTTCGCAGATTTTCCTCAACCTATTATCTAACTATCATAAAATATTAACCCTTATCACTCCAACCGGCAGTAATACTGCCAAGCTTTAGCCAGCATTCTACTCCAACCGGCAGTGTCACTGCCAGAATTTTGCAGTTATAAATATTATTGCTAATGAAAAAACTACCTCATAAAACGTATGGAACGTCTTTTTTAATCACTTCGAAATGAACAAAAATTGTCCGGAGTTGGCTACAAATCACTCTGGAAAATTCTTGGAGTGATAAGGGTTAATATTATCAACCACTTGCCCTACAATTTATATTTTGACTGTGCGTACAATACCTCTGATTTAATTCCTAAAATCAAAATTTCCCCGTGATTTCTCACATTCCTTATAATCGAACGCAATATCAATACTACAGAAATAATTTGATTGTCGCCTGATCATCTGATATTTTCAATTCAACAGACTTTCGAAAACTTCAAAATTACTTATTTTATTTACCGCCCCACGATCGTTGCATTATCTTAGGCTAAGGGGTTGAACAGTTATAAATCCTTGCCCCACACAGTCAAATAGTCAAAATTGACAAAAATCCATAGGAAAATTCCAACAGCCAATTGATTGTCCTCCCACCCGTCGTTCCAATCTCTCTCCAAATTCTATTTAACGTGAGAAAACCACCCCATCGAAATATCTATTTGCTAGAAAAATCACAGTAGAGTCGGCCAAGGGTGAATTCTCGAATGGAGGAAGGAAGGTGGCCGGATGGCGAAGGTAGTCGAGCAAGATTCATCCAACGGGAGGAAATGAACGGCTGACTTTTTACTCGCGGAAAGCCATTTTCCGTGAAATGATTCGGGTAACCGTTGCCATTCCTGGTCGGCGGGATTCTTCGTTTCTCTCGGACAGCCGAGTTAACAAGGTGCGATTTGTAATTCATGAAGAGACCGACGAAAAAGAGGGGTGGCCGTAGAAAGCGCGAGGAAAACCACCGTGAAACGTTGATGCGAGTTCTAACGTTAACATTCCGGCGATTTATTAACCTATGGAGATTTATTACACCGTTATTTAGATTGCTCTCGGCGAGAAGAATGACCAGGTGCTCTTTAACCGCGATAATTCTTCGAGATTTCTGCGGAATCTCCTTGGCGAACCGATTTTCGTGCTGTTTGTTACGTCAGTGAATGAAATTTAGAAGAGGAACTACGATATTTTTATTCATGTTCTACGTACATTTTAAAATTGTTGATTAGTAGAGAATAATAGGTTATATTAGTTCGAAATTCTTAAACTATCTGTTTCCCAAAATTTCTTTCTTAGAG
Source organism: Cerceris ruficornis (assembly GCA_963989415.1). Taxonomy (NCBI): domain Eukaryota; kingdom Metazoa; phylum Arthropoda; class Insecta; order Hymenoptera; family Crabronidae; genus Cerceris; species Cerceris ruficornis. The sequence continues at coordinate 15,998,873 of OZ022526.1, read as the reverse complement.
AATTTACAGAAACCTATTTCTCTACTTTGGGGTCCGAATTAAATTTCCAATTTTCTGTCAATTAAATAGAAAAATATTCTACTATTGGTTCTCTCTAATTTTTACCTCCATTCACGTAAATAAAATAAAAGAACAAACTGTATTCTGCTGGAGAAAATTTAAGGTAGTTTTGTTCGATTCTCTTTTCTTTAAAAATTACATTTCTTATTTTGCAAATATCTTTGGCGAGTAAAACTGGTGGAAAAAAATGGTAAAGGATGAGATATCTCGATTATCTTCGATTTTTCGAAAGTCCTCCATTCGTGGGCTAAACCGAGAACGGATCGTCAGTTTTGAGTTCCCAACGGGACGATCCTCTTCCCCTCTTCGATCGTCTCCGAGTCTCTCTTTTTCCTCCGTGGACCCTGCTACCCTCTTTCCCCCATAGGATCTTCCATGGCCTTTCGGCATCTATGTCTCTATCGATCTGCTTGGCCGGAGCCTGGTACAAGGCCAGTTTGGGCGGGGCCAATCCGCCTCGAAAGGATCAAATTAATAAGAAAAATACATAATCTCGTTTTCTCAGCTTTCGCACGGGGATTAAGGAATTTTCTATTCCGACACAGATATTGGAAATTGAGGGGATCTAGTAGGGACCATGGATTCGCCCTTCTGTCGACTGATTTTTATTCCGTGGATGTTGAGAAATGGATATTGCATTTTTCAGGATTTCTTTTAAATTACGTGAAGACGATAATGAGGGATTTATCTGATTACGTAGGTGGTCGGTGACTCGTGATTTGACGGGAGAGGGTAGTTTTTCGTGCACCGGGTGATTCGAGTTAATTGACAATTTTTAGGATAAATTGGAGGTTGATGAAAGAATTTTAGTTCTTTTGCAGCTCATTTATTAATCGCCATTGATGATGGCCTCCAAAGGATATTTTAAACTTTCAAAAAATAATGAATGAGGGTCGATCAAACCCTAAATAATCTGCCCTGCACTTTTTGCTATTACTCAGAGATAAAAATACTGCAAAAAAATCGTCTTCTGCAATTCTTTCACACGCAGATTCTTCCATCGTCAATAGTTCAATGTGAAGTTTGAAAGGAAGGCAGCAGATTTTTATTCTGCGGATGTTGAGAAGAGGGTAGTTTTTGAGCACCGAGTGATTCGAGTTAATTGACAACTTTTAAGTTAAATTTGAGGTTGATGAAAGAATTTTAGTTCTTTTTGCAGCTCATTTATTAATATGCCATTGATGATGGCCTCCAAAGGATATTTTAAACTTTCAAAAAATAATGAATGAGGGTCGATCAAACCCTAAATAATCTGCCATGGACTTTTTACTATTACTCACTGATAAAAATACTGCATAAAAATATCAAATCGTCTTCTGCAATTCTTTCACAAGCGGATTCTTCCATCGTCAATACTTCAATCTGAAGTTTGAAAGGAAGGGAGTAGACGGGCGAAAGAAGGCTGCTCGACGTAACACAGGATGTATTTTTCACGGCTAATTAACAGTCTCGAATGTATGCCGGGTGTAGGTGAAAGGTTGACCCACGCAAAGTTTCGAGGTAGTTCGAAGTCGAGTCACTTTGTTAGAAATGACCCAGTTGCTCGGTAGCAACACGGCTTTCTCGATTATGGCGCTAACTTCGCGCAAAGGCCCGGCTTGCTTCTGACAGAAATTCCCACCCTCGTCTCCCCTATTTTCCTCCTCCCCGAGAAAATCATCGGTTTAGCGTTGCTCGAATAAATCTCAAAGTTTCACCAACCCGCCGTTCGAATTAGCATAAAAACTCTGACATAGTCCTCGTGATAATTCCTTCGTCAAACTTTTCCGGATATCTGTTAATTGAGTATAAGTTACCTTCTCCTTTTTTCTAATTGTTTTTACATCTTCACTTCTCTTGCCTGGTCGTTGCTTTTTAATTGACAATGAAATCTCAGCTTCTCCTCAAATTTACCTTCCTCCTTTAAATTTATTTCGAGCTTTCACCCCTTTTGCTATTTCACTTCCTTATTTCAATTGAAAAAGACTTCGCACATTTCTATTTCTCTCGCTACGTTACTCTTTTATTTTAATCGACGGTGAAACATTCCTCCATCGAATCAAGACAGAAACGTCTCCGTAAAATTCAATTACCGCGATTCAGACTTCCTCCCGTCAGAAATCTGCGAAAAAGTGGAGCGAGAGGCCTCTCGTTAAACTTCCTCGTTGTTATTAACACTAGAACTACCGGCATTAAATCTATTATATTTAAATATATTAAATAAGTGCTTTGAAACAAGACGAATTAAGTGGTGGAAAAGATGATCGATTCGGTAATTTATGTTTTATGAGATGGACGAAGAATATCTATACTATGACTCTTCAATAAACTTCAAGATTTTTTGTAAATAATTGTGTACCAGTCATTTTGACTGGTTTGGTAGTTCTAGTGTTAACGTCGTAAAATTCCGACACGAGTTCGAAAATCGCCTCGTCCGTCCTCCCCTTCGTTTTCATCGCGACGGACGTTTTTCGAGGACGATTTAGCCTCAGTTTTCTGCCTTTCCTCCGCGTCTTCCTCCTCTCCGAGGCTCTTTTGGCCGTTCTCCAATACTCGCAGAGCGGCCTCCGCGTGCTACCGGAAGTGGACGTCGTGCGCGTCGGTGAAAGTGCGCGGTTCTTCCGTCTTCCTCGTCGTTTCACCGGGGATCATTCTTCTTCGAAACTTTCCCGATGGATTCTCGAATCTAGGCTCGTTCGTTTGTTCCTCGGCTAGAACTTATTTCGTTAAAGCTCCGTCCCGTCGTTTCGAAGTTCGATTGAAAAGCTGCGTGTTCAACTTTCGTCGTATTTCTTCCGCCTATCCGTTCGGCGAACCGCGAGATTTTCGACGTTACGAGAGAATTTTACAATCCTTGGATTGCAGTTGGAAGAATAATATTTTTCCGAGGTAGAAGATATCGAAATCGACGGATTTACCGCAACACCTGTTCGTTATCTTTCCAGTGTCATCCGTGAATCATCTCCGTTGGTCTGTGGCCGACTAAAAATAACTTTAGCCCCGATTGGACCTGACATTTAACGGTTACTCGCCCACGAATCGACCTGAGTCGCTTAAACATAATTACCCTTTCTCATTAGCCTCTTTTACGGTTCACGGTTTAATCGGTTTCTGGTCGGTGCTGTCTAGCGAAAGTATATCGAATAAATCCTCGCCATCCCCCGCTTGAATCTCTCCTTCGTTATCAACTATCGAGCTTCTTAAACGCCATTCAAATATCTCTAGATAATTTACGATAATTCTCTAATCTTAAAGCACCCCTTGCGACGAAGCACGAGAACTTGCAATATTTTTCAAACGCTGCAAGAGAGTGGAGACAAAGGGAGAAGTAAACGCTCGAATGCAAAGTATCCCCAGGTGAAAATGGAGCGTCGATTTAGTAGAATGGTATCGAGGAGGAGGATAAAAGCGAGGAAACAAACGGAAGGTGGAGGGATCGCGAGACGATCCAGCGAGTCTCGAGGTCGTTCCTTTAAGCATCGCTCCTTGGAAAGTCCCAAGGGCGTTGTGTCGTGTTCCGAAGGCCTGAAAAGAAGGAAGGAGGGGTGGCAAAGGAGAGAAAAGAGAGGAAAAGGAAAGCAAAGGGTGGAAAGTGGAGGTCGAAACGCCTCTTCCTCCGAGCGAGGAACGAGCATCGATTCCGAGTCGTTCTTCTTCTTTGAGTCTCCGCACGCTTGGATGGAAGCCAGTTGCTGTCTTCTGTCGGGAGAAACGAATAAAAGGGTGGCAAGAAGGGGGATAGGGCAGGTCGTCACGTCGAAGATTCCATGTGAATCAATGTTTCCGCCGAAATTCGGAAAGTTTCGGTATCGCGGACAATTTTTAAACGGAATCCTCAGCCTCGGTTCTCGCAGGATCCAATAAAGATGGAGTTCGGTCGCGGTGTTGTTCTACGAGGGCGTTCGAAATTTTTATTAACCTACGTGACAAAAGGAGGGTCGATGAAAGAGGGACAATATGAGTCGATGTGTGTTTTGTGAGAATTTATAGAAAATTAGTTTGAAGTATTACCATAAAGCTCATCTCCATTTTGAGATATTTCTCGATCGACGAATCTCTCGTGGTTTCTTGCCAGATAGTGATTAAAACGATGGACGTTTAATTAATTCCCATAAGCTCAGCTCGGCTGGACGATGCTTGAAGTAACGGACGATAAATCGTGAATTTTTGGTATCGGCAGAAGTTGCGTTTAATTAAGCGAATTCACCGTCGATGGTTCGGTCCGTCGTAAATCTCGAGTCGAGCTTTCCTGCTTTAATTTCAGTGTTACGGTATCGCTTTAATTTCGTATCATATGATAGCTGATTACGCGATCTCACTGTCTCCGTTTAATCGCCCTATAAATCTCGACTTAATTCTGTTTTCGCTGCTGGATCGCGATCCCGAGCTGTATCCGCGCACTCGACCAAATTACTTCCCGTTAACCTGATAGCCGATTAGCGTTCGTACAATCGCGATACATCGAATCAGCATCGAATTACGAAGCGTAATACGTTATTCGAGCATCGTTCCTTTCTATTTTAGCTATCCTCGGAGCACCAATAATTGTTTCGGTGTTCCATCGAAAATACAGCTGAAAATGTACTATCTCGGTCTGTGAAAAATTGTTAAAAAATTTCAATTGCCCTTATCTACGGAGATTTAACGAACACTGGCGTTATCTAGATGGTGTAATTGAACGAAGAACGAAAGCAACGATCGTTTCCACGATCGGTTAGCAAATTGAAAGGAATTTCCTTCGCGTGTCCGTGCGGACGTAAGTCCGGCGCGTATTAAAACGAAATTCCGTTATCGGTGTACGAGATTCTAAGGAAATTCACATTCGTTAGCATAATCGGCCGGTGCATAGAGATTTCAGCCGCACGGAAACTTCTTAATTACCTGAACTTAACCAATTATCGTCGGCGGCTTAACCGCGCGTGTTAATTGTATTGCGTGCTCCTGCTTAACAACGTAACAGCTGTTTAATGCACGCCACGGTGCCGTGCCAATGATTTCAGATAGCGTCGGACATACAGGCCCAAATTAAATCTTTTTTCCGCCAATCTCTCGCTTATCTCTCGCCATTTATCTCGACGGATTCGTGTTTCCTGATAAAGCACAGCTCGCGAGTCGAGGGACGACTTTCTATGCGGTATTCGCGCACAAATTGCCATATTTCACGTAGAAGGGACAAAGGAAATTTTGTAGAAACGATAGAGAAAATTTTGTTTCAATGATACCGAAAGGTAGAATGTAAATTTCAACGTTGGAGATTCCGTAGGATAGTTTTTCAGACTGGTACCAGCTGCCCGTCGTTCTCAAATCGTTGCTCGGATATTAGACTCTCTGCTAGCTGATAATGTAGTCTCTGAATTTCATTCTGAGGCATCACAGACTACTTTTGCAGCTGGTACCATCTGCTCGTGACTATTACATCAAAAATTAGACTTCTGCGAGCCTTCGCCATTCTCTTTCCTCCTCCAGAAAGCTCTGGATCTCCGAATCCTTCGTCTCACTTTCAAAATTAGCCTTCTCCCCGGCGAATAGTCATCGTAGGATTTTCTTCTCTCGCAAAATCTTTCGACTTCTCGAATTTCAGTCGAGTTACTTTCGAAACTACCATGAGAGCCGAGCCTTTGGATAGTTCATGGAAAATTAGAGCTTCGCGGGCCGATAATCGCTTCACGATTCTCATTCCCCTTCAAAGCGAAGCGCAAAACGACCGCCCTCGGCAACATTTTGCGAATCGGATCTCCGTGGAATTGCTTGGTTGCCTGCCAAAGATTGTTCCTCGCTGCATCACCTATGTGCGTGTAAAATAATTTAGATATATTAATACATGTAAAATTGCGGCATTCCGCAATCCTCTCTTCCTGTTTATCGTGCGACAGCGTTCCGAAAAGTGTACGGCTCAACAGAAATACCTCATCTTCGGTCGTCGTTGTTAACGCCGACGGATTATTCGTTATTTTCCAAGTTTATTTTCCAAATTACGCGGCAGATGCGCGAAAAAGGTGCCAGAATCCGATGCACTCAACGACGAGGAATTTAACCAGGACCGAAATTAACCGTGGTTGCGTATATTTGTTTTATTTCGTTGTTCCTACGATTTCGTCGAATATCGTGCACTTTATGTACGAGTTTTCAGTTAGTAAAAGAGCAATTAATGCTGGAATTACCCCCAATTAGTTCAATATACAGGATGTAGCTGAGTGCAATCTTAATTTAGCATCTAAATCTTTCACCTGACAAATTTTCGTTGTAGCATAAAATTTGTAAGAATATTTTTTACATGTGTTGCATAGTTTTATGTGGACCAGAAGATGACGGTAGTATTTTTTGGCTGTTGCAATTTTTGCAAGAAATATTGGATGAATAATAGCTTCGTGACCGGGTTGCCAACGTTTGAATTTGCTATACTGCAATTTCTATTACGAGCAAGTTGAAATTCGGAAGGAAATCTAGCTCAAAATTAAGGAGGAACGCTAAAGATTCAAAGATGAGACTTCAGAACCCCGGTAGAAATAATTATCTCTCCGAAATGCGTCCGTATAATAAACTTTGCGATATTAAGTTCGCGCGCCTTAGAGACAGCATGGATCATGGAAAATCAGGGGAGTTCTATGTTTATAAATGTTTCGAAAACATTGGGAAAAGGTCATTCCGACTAGTTGGATAGGTCCAGGGTTAAATATTGAAATTAAGCCCGTTCTTTTATTAACACTTCGGCCTTACCCACGGACTCACGTGACGGCAGTTTAACGTAGTTTCGTGAGTTCTTACGGCGATAAATTTTATGCCTCCTGACACGGGTGTATTAGAATATTTTGCCCTCGGGGATTCACCTCGATGCCATGCTCAATTAATAATTCATGCGTCCTGAATTATACATTCGTTTCCTGACTTCCCGACGACGTTTTATCATTCCGCGTTTCTCCTCCGAAAAGCACCGCGTTACGCTGCAAGCGCGAGTGCGAATGTTATGGAATTTTGCGGTGTTTCAGGGCAGAATCGCGCATTATTCTGCTCCAAGTGAATAATTACGCCTGTCGTTTAATTTGTGGACAACCTAGAAGACTGCAGTTGGGTCGGATGGATAATTGTTTACGATTCTAAAGTCGTAGCATTATTTTTCTCATGTGAGAAGTTCTGGTCAGACAGACATCTTCTACTTACGCGATGTTCTTCCAAATATTATGTACTTTTGTAAAAATGTAAAAAACATCGATTTCGAAGTCGTAGGAGGCGCAGAATATCGTGAAATTTGGATCAGACGGACTTATTCTACTTTTTCACCCAGGTACATCGGCAGTGTGCACGATATATTGGCAAAAGAGAAATGTAGTGAGGATAGAGGTGCAGAGAAGCCTCAGGAAATCGAGAAATTTGGATCAGACCCTCCTATACTACTTTCTCTTTCTTCGTTCCTACTTTCTTCTGGCTTTTCGGCTTTAATACTGGATTTCCGGTCGCTAAACCTGGTATATTTAAATATATTAAATAAGTACTTCGAAAAAAGGTGGATCAAGCTGTAAAAAATACGACCAGTTGAGTAATTTGTGAATTATAAGATACACGTGAAATATTCACTGTACTGCTTCTCTATCAATTTGAGAAATTTTTTTAAAAAAGTACAGACACGTTAATTTGACGGCGGCCGTAGATCTAGTGTTAACAGCTATGGTAATTTCGCCCAGGACCTCGTTTTCCACGTGGCTTCCATCCCAGGCTATTATATATTAAATAATAATTGAAGAAAAATTTCCAAAGGTCGAGGCAGTCTATTTTCTCACCTATCTGCGTCAAGCTGCCTTCGCAAACTTTCTATATTAAAGCCAAAACCGCCAAGAACAGCCAGAAGTCCGCTGATAAAAGCTGTCGTTACAATTCCCTCAATTATTCGCCGGTATCTCCAGAAGTTACGTATTGCGGCATATATATGATGAATTACATTCGTAGATACGCGTGAGGTAGGAACAGTGTAAGAGGGTGGGGGGTGGTAAGAGGCAGGAGGGAGAATGGAGTTAATCGATGTTAGGATGAAACGAGACTTAGCGATTCCATTTGAATTCCCAACCACGTAAACCCAACCTTCGAACAGGTCTCCCGCCCTTTAGTGATCATTCTGGCTCGTCGAACGTGGTTATTACACCGTCGTTAAAGCTCCTGCTACCCGCACAAAGGCGTAGCAACACAAAGATCTCGTCTCATTGGGGAAGGGAGCCACGAAAATTGCGAAACTTGTGCAGCAATTCATGGGCTTGTTGTTTCAATCGATTCTTCTCGGCGATAGCTGTCTTGGAAGGCTGGTTCCTACTTGGGGTTGGTGTTTGAAGGGTTAGATTGGAAATAAATAATGATAGGGAATTATATAGAGAGGAAGTTATCCATTTTGTAGTTGGAATGTACTTGCTGAGTGGAATGTCGAAAGATTTGCTGAGTTTTGACGGTGAAAAATAATCACAGTCCTCAAGGCTTCCGGGTGGAAGGAGACAGAAATGATTTTAACAGTTTAAATGCCACCGATGTTTCTCTAGTTTCTTCATTTCTACCGAAGTGAAACATTATTAACACTAGAACTATCAGCGTTAAATCTGTTATATTTAAATATATTAAATAAGTATTTTGAAAAAAAGGGGAATTCAGAGGTGGAAAAGTTGATCGATTTATTAATTTATATTTTATGAGATGGTACGAATATCTATTCTATGACGCTTCTATAAACTTGGAGAATTTTTGGAAATATTTGTGTACCAGTCATTTGGACTGGTTTGGTTGTTCTAGTGTTAAAATCACATCTTTGCAAGGCAGAAACGTTAAAGACAAAAGGAGATATATAGACGGCAGAACTTTGCGTTTTTGAGACCAACGCGTAAATATTGACTGAATTAACAAATTCGTAAATATTACAATGTAAAAGTCATATGAAATTTGATTGAATTCAAAAGGTCACCTGTGACCTCCAAGGCATTCAACGTGTTAACAAGGTGCTGGAAATTTTACTAAATTCTCATTTAAAATAATTCCAAGTGGATTGATTTGCAGAACTGTAGTAACAGTAAACAAATAATCATACAATTCTAGCTCCGAGAATTTTCACGAGGTGTCAGAAATTTTATTAAAATTCCCTTTTTACAGTTATTGTGTCGACGGATCAGTAGATTTTCAGGGACAGGAGATAAGGGTATGCGGATACGTAAAGCAGAATATTTAGCGCGCGGAAGAGGCTCTCTTCGAGGGCAGCAACTATTCTGGGAGATAAAGTAATGGTAAATAAGGGTATCACCGAGTTGTAAACGGTGTCAATGTTGAAAGGCAAAGGAGAACTACGGCGTTGTAAGGGAAAAGGAAAGGCTACGAGAAGGGAGGATGTAAACGGAGGTTCAGTTGCTCCTTGCAAGCCCTCCCTTAAAGTCACTCTCCTCCTTTATTACAGGAGACTCCCCGACAGACCTCTACAGGGGTGCAATAAAGCCATTACGTTCGCAGACGATCACGAAGCTCCTCTCTTTCTCCTACAATTTTCTCTCCTCCTCATGATCAGCTAGAAAATTGTTGTTGCATGGATCACCGAGCTGTCGCATCGATCGTTTACTTCATCGCGTAAACATTCTTCTGCAAAATCCTTTTTTCATCCATCCTTGATCGTACCTCTCCTTCCGCCGAGTAAACATCGCCACGCGCGACCCAGATGATCACAATCGGATTATCGTTTTTATTAATAATTCTTCTAACCTCGGTACTTTTATTTCTTACCATTTAATAATAGGTTCGACTGTTATCCGATATTAGGGAGGCATGTCCGGCGAATCTGGCCATTTTTGCTTTCTTATCATTTCTGCACTCTTATCATTTCTATCCACCATAGAATTTCAAAAAAGATTTGCTTCGAGCAATGAATAAGAAATATTTTAAACGAGGCGTTCCTCATAACTCTTACCACCGTTTTTTTTTCATAAATGATAAACGTCAGAAAAAAATCGAAGAGTAGAAACTTGTAGTATATTTTGCTAGAAATATTATATATTTTACTAGAATTATTATATATTTTACTAGACGTATTATATATTTTACTAGATGAGTGTTCTGGGCGGCCGGAGGAGCTGTGCCGCCTAAAGTTTGAATTTTCGTTTCTCGACTTCCGGGGGTGGCAGAGGGACATTTTTTTTATTTTAAATCACAAAAGTGTCTACTTTGACGTGCTCCAGGGTAGAAGTTTCCATCTTCACTGGTCTCAGCGGAACTCATTTTCACTTCTTAATCAATTTCGTCCATCCAAATTGTCATTATCACCTGAACCTGTTCTCCAGACGTTTTCTCCGGTGACTGACCGTCATCGTCAGCAAGAAGCCCTCTGTTTCTTCGTCCACTCGCATTATCCGATTAATGGAGAACTTCCCAGAGTTTCGGTTCTAGTTGGAGTAAAGTTCGGAACAGCAGATGGCACGAAATCCTGGGCGACGAGGATGATTAGGACGCGTGGCCCGCAATTATTCCTAATCTGTTCGGGGAATTATACGAGCCGTGAGGTTCGCTTGATTTTCATTCATTGTGCTGGTGAAGGGAACTTGATTACGGTTCGTCTTCTCGTTCTCCAACTTGGAATTATCATCTGCGATAGGCGTAGATGAGAATCTAATTTCTTTGCTTAGAATTCGACGGAAAATTGCCTGATTTAGAATTTAAATGAAATTCCAATGTTTCTGGTTACTCTTCTACTTTGCAGCTAGGTCTGACATTTCAAAAATTAAGTTAAAAATAGTTTCTTTTCATTAAAATTTACTGTAACAAATTTATTCAGTTAAACGAATTATCTGTAATCTAATTTTTGAAAAATCAACCTTAACCCCTTGCCCTACGATTTCTTTTGTGACTGCCTCCGCAATAGTGGAAAATAAAATTGCCAAAATAAAAATGTCAGTGATTCCTGATATGTCTTAGAATTTAAAGCAATATTAATAACATAGGAATAATATTACCATTTCGTGTTCCACTGATATTTTCAATTTGATAATTTTTGAGAAGCTTCAAAATTTCCTACTGCTTCAACTGCACACGACTGAGAATTGTTCTTGTAGGGCAAAGGGTTAATTACGAAGTAAGAGGACGTTAATTCGATCATTGAAACGTCAACCCTTACAAAGTAGGAAGATATCTATTGAAACTAATTAATAAGCCTACCAATTCATATCTAAAAGAAGAAGACCGACAATTTTTATATTTCTCGTTGCCCTCCAGGTTTAACAATAAAATACAAAACCATTCAATTAAATATCGCGTTTCGGATAAACGCTGTAACGCGTTCATCCATCTCGTTCTGCTTTTCGTGTGAAAAAATAAAAACTGGAATTCGGTGGCTCGATAGAAAGAGTTTGAATGCGAAAATTTCTTCTGGCCCATTCATAATCCGATTGTCCGAATCGTTGGTGTGGCTAAACCCGGTGTGCTTCGTTGCTCCGTGGCCCTTCTGAGCAACGAGATTACCCGAAATTCCATTAACTAACACACAATTCGTATTTCCCAGCTTCCCCGCGGCTTCTCCTTTTCCACTGTTCGCACCTTCGTCGTTGGCAAAGGGACGGCCCTTTAGGGTATCTCTTAGAATTAATTTCACCGTGATTCTCCTCTCTTTCTCTCTCTGTACCACTTTTCTCTAATGAAATGCTTTGGAAGCGTAGCTAGAATTTTGGAAAACAATCCATCCCTTAACAAATTCTATTTTTGGGATTGCAATCACTTAATTTGTCAATATTTATCGTTAATTTCTGCTTATATATGCAGGGCCATGAGGCTATAGTGAGTGCAGATAATTGGTAAGGGTTGAAGGCACTTAGATATTGAAAAAGGACACTATGTCATCTGTGAGGGATATTTCCTAAATTATTATTTAATATAGAGATCAACTCTGGTCTATCTGACTGTATTTATAACAGCATCTCGTTGCTAGACATTCAGCAATCGATATAATATAAGGGGAGACCAGCAACTACTAATAATATCGTAGCCTTGGTGGTTTAAGACGTGCCTAAAAGTGTACGTGCTAGACGAAATAATGAAAATAGCTATACACGGAATATACCACACCGATAATAAGATATGAGGAGAGCCACGGTGACATAGCAAGAGCAAAGGAACACAGGACCATTCGAATAAGTTCTCTCCAATAATCCCTCCTCCTTCGACTGATTTTGATCGCTGTCCTGCAAGCGTTCGCCCGGAAATCGTAAGATTCCGGCGATACGAAAGTCTCGTTTCGTTCTGTAAGAATTTACTGGCACGATTTCGACGTATACACGGAAAATGAGGAGGATACAATGTTATCGAACGATATTCCACGAGGTGCATCGATGCACAACGTTTGCAGGGTATACTGCCAGCGTTTTCAGTCCAAACGCGTAGTCTGAATCCACTTGCAAGTAGAATAGGACAGGTGTCAGCCAATCTTGCCTTCCGCGTTTTTCTTTTTTCTCTCTTTCTCCTCTTTTTTCTTCACTTGTTTCCTCTCTCCTTGGGGTTCCTCGTTGTCGAGTAAATAAACAGAAAACGTGGAAGGAGAGTGGAGAGGAACGTGCACAGAAAGAACAAGGATGATGCAACGGCAGATAAAACCTGCTGTGGTAAATGTGGATAGGAATATAATGTAAACAGGGCGATATAATGCGATTGGAATACGCTGGATTGACGTTTAGATGGAAAATATTGTTTGTACGTGGCTGTAATGACGACGGAAAGGGGATATGTTCTGTGGAATTTTTTATTGTTTTTTGAGAAACTGTTTTTCGTTGAGTACCAAGTCTTTTGTGGATTTCAATAGTAGGAATGAATTAATTTTAATTCTAAGCAGATAAATCGTGTGGTTGATCGATAAGGGGGCTTTTGATTGCAGTTGAAATTTCTTTTTGCCATTGGCGCAGAGGAATGTAAATGGCGATGTGGTATGCAAAGGATTGAGAAAGGTGACGTTCACTTGGGTCATTTTTCTCTGTCGTGTCTTCTCGGACGATCCATCTTGCTTTTTGTTCACCGTTCATTTCGAAAAGATGTTTATAAGCGGTTAACGATGTTGCGGAGAGTCGAAGTTTCATTTTTCAACTTCGAACGAGCACTCTGCAATCTGGTTAAACGTTCTCCACATTCTTTCTTTCGTTTCCGTGTCGCGAATTAATATTTTTGCAGCTGCGAAATGCTCGTCGTATTGTTCGATACTTTGGCGAATCTATTCTCAACCGATTCTTCGGATGTTCCATTAAAAATCCGACTGTTTTTGCAAGCTCTTGTTCCATGAAAATCTAAAAAATGATACAGCCTCGTTTTTCACCATCAAAGAATCTCCGTTGAGAAAATACAAAAAGCACCCTCGTTGTTTCCATATTTATCCACGTTTTTGCCGCTCGAAAATCTCCGCAATTTGCAATTATGCCTGGAAAAATTACTCTTCTTATTCACGATCCTTAAAAAAATGTCCCCATTCTTTTTCGAAATGTTGCGTATTTGGGGAAAAGTTCATAAAATCCGCAGCGAGCTGTAGAATTCTACTTGCTGCGCCAAGTACGAAAACATTCGACAATATTGGTATTATACATTTTGATCAAATAAACGACTTGATAATCCACTTACGCCAAACTATTCTAATTACTTTAACTGTCCTGCGTTAATTTTCTTTTTACTGTTCGACTTCAATATTTGCGGTCATTTCGCCCAAAACTTACAGTTTCAGAAGAATTCCGAACTTCGAGACTCGGAAATTCTAATTAATAATTTACAAAAAATTGTTCAGGGTCGCCGGGAGTTTGAACTTCACCCTATTAATTGAAAATACCAACTTTCACCACTACAGACCCTATATATTAATTCTCACCCCTCAAAAACCCCGCAGTCCCGGCACACTTCGATAAAATTAGCTAACTCAAGGTCAGAATCTCCTAATTAATAATTTAGAAAAAATTTCCCAGACTTCCTTGGAGCTCGAACATCACCCTATTGATTGAAAATCCTAACTTTGACCACTGCAGCCCCCATATATTAATTCTCACCCCTCAAAATCACGCAATCCCTGTACACTTCGATAACATTAGCTAAGTCAAGGTCAGAATCTCCTAATTAATAATTTAGAAAAAAATTGTCCAGGCTTACCTGGAGCTCGGACATCACCCTATTAATTGAAAATCCTAACTTTGACCACTACAGCCCCTATATATTAATTTTCCTCCCTCAGAATCGCGCAATCTCAGTACATTTTGACAAAATTAGCTAACGCAAGGTCAGAATCTCCTAATTAATAATTTAGAAAAAAATTTTCCAGACTTACCTGGAGCTCAAACATCACCCTATTGATTGAAAATCCTAACTTTCACCACTGCAACCCCCATATATTAATTTTCCTCCCTCAAAACCACGCAACCCCGGTGTATTTTGATAAAATTAGCTAATTCAAGGTTATAATCTATTAATTAATAATTTAGAAAAAATTTCCAAGACTTCCTTGGAGTTTGAACATCACTCTATTAATTGAAAATCCTAACTTTGACCACTGCAGCCCCAAAATATTCATTTTCCCCCTCAAAATTGCGCGCATCCCTAAAATTTCCCGCGCAAAATCTCAGTTCATTTCTCCCTGAAATTTCGCAATCTTCGAGGAAGAAATTGAAGAGACAAGACTTCTCATAGATGAGAGAATCTAACCTGAGTATCATCATTAGCCTTTTTCTTCGTCTTCGGACTCCCGAATGATTACGAGACCGACACGTTGCCGGCGTTTGGCGAGAATGCGCTTTATTTTCAGACAAGGCGCGCTAACACTTCGCGGCCAATCTGGAAAGCCGGTGGTTCGTCTTTTAATAGCACGTTGCATCTCTTCTGTGGCGAGCTACGATGTCTTTGAATACGCAACGGCGGCAGCCCGAAAAATAAGAAACTGTCTGTGCCGAATCGCCGGACTCCACAGAAACGAACGTCAGACCTGCGAAAATAAATTGTTTACGAGCGCCGAATTTTTCGCGGGTTACTCGCGCGAAAATCTACTGGGATTATCTGCTGACTGTATTCTCAATGGTGCTTCTATTTTTTCTAATAATTTTAGCGACCGTGAGAAACAGCGATATCTGTGGACTTTACGTTGAAATTATTTTTTTCCTGTCGTTGGAATTAAATCGTCGTTGAACGAGGCAAATTTCTTTTTATTAAGCTTGAGTATCTTTTTTTATTAATTTAGTATCTTGTTTGATTCCAAGATAATGGCAGTAGCACGGCGAGCACAGAGTTGTCCGTGTAACCAATTTTATTTATAACTCGCGTCTTCTCTAACGATGTCTTTTTAACTGTAAACATTTCATTAGCCGTTGCATTTGGTAAATGTTTAATAATAAAATTACCAAGGCCGTAGGAATGACCGATTTTCAATTTTTCTAAAATTTTTCCAAACTGATAGGCAAGCCGTACAGTAAATATTCAACGTCTGCATTTTCCACCTCTCGATTATTTTTTTTTTCAAAGAACTTATTAAGTATGTTGAAATATAATAGATATAAAGTCGATAGTTCTGGTGTGAACAATCTTCTCGAATTGTACCATCAGCTAATTATCCTCGGGAATGATCTACGAGCATTGTATTGTACCTGTTCGCCACTCCATTAACAATACCATCGGGATTATTTCCCATCGAAACTCTTCTAATTTTACGACACTTTCATTACGCCGTGTAAACGCGACTGTTCCATTTGTGTCCGATGAAAAGAGCTCGCAATGCGTTCATCGAGTTTTCGCCATCAACAACGTCTGCACACAGTGCTCGAGGAGCAATCCACCGCCATTTTTATTGGACGTTGCATTATCAAATGCAGTGGTCGACAACGAGAAGCAAACACCTCGTTTGCGATCGATTTTTCCTTCTCTATCCGACCGTTTCTCTTTCCCTCCATATTTTTTTTTTGCAGTTCAAATAAATTCTAATCGATGAAATCGACCCTCGCTGGCACACGGTGAAATAAAAGACAGGGCCCGATTGTGGCAGCGTACGCCAATGAATTTTGCCCTTTCAGTGTTCCTTTTATGCCGTGATATTTGTCGAATACCATTGAACGATACGATTGAAAAGGGATTTAGCTTAATTACTAGAATTTCGAGGCATCGTCGGGGCCGAAGGAAAATAGGAAAATTTATTTCATAATTCCCATGTCTGGATGTCCCAGAAAAAGCAAGGTCCAATTGTCCTAGCGTTCTCCAACGAATTACACCCTTTCAATGCTTCCTTTCTGCTCTGATATTCTCAAATACGATTAAACAATATCGTAAAATGTAAATTTAGCTTAATTACCAGGATTTCGAGGCCCCGCGACACCTGCCAGTGTCGAGAGAGAATATAGAAGATTATTTTAGCATGGCCACGCGTCGGCGTGGCTGAAAATTCGCTGTATTTCGTTTCACGGCGGAATTTCACCTAAATTACCATCCTGTTTAGCGTTAATGCGACACGTAGGAACAATTTGGTCGTTTGGTTTCCCTGGATTATTTACAATGAGCCTACAGGACGGGTTTAACGTGCGCCTAAGCCGCAGGTATTCGCGTTGTCCGCCAAGGCGTGCTTCTCTAAAGATAGATCTCGAATCCTACGTTTTCGCTGATTCTAAACTCGCCTCTGTCGCGTGTCCCGGCTGCCACGACAAATAAGAATGCGCCTTGGTCGTTCGTCGAGGGAACGGTCTCCTTGAACTACAGTGCTTGTCACTTCTGACATCCATTTTCGGCCGTTGTCGCTCGTCGAGGAAGAATTATCACTGTGATTTCGTGATATCGCGTGTGTCGTTGTAGCTCGAGGTTGGCTTATCGATTGCGAAGTAATTCGGAAGATTCGTCGGCGGTGGATCGTGTCGAAATTTTGTAAAATTCGAGAGGAGAGTTTATGTAACGATATTATTGCGTATCGCTGACGCAATCGCTGGATCGACCATCGATTCTGGGGCTATTTTTGATGGGTTGCCTCGTGGATTATGGTATTAATGTTTGTTTCGATGATGAGAGATTCGACGCTGCTGTTTTTAACGTTAAAACGTTATAAACCTAAAGAGCTGAATGTGGTGGACGTTGAAATTGAAATTCAGTTGCGATTCGGTAGTTTGTTGCTTTGCATTTCGGATTTAACGGCAGAAATACCGCCATTAAATGTGGGATATTTAAATATATTAAATAGACACTTTGGAAAAAGGGAAATCAAAGTTGGAAGACGTCAAATATCTGCTCTCCTATAAACTTGGAGAATTTTAACCCCTTGCCCACGATTTGTTTTGTGACTGCCTTCGCAATAATTCGGAATTTAATTGCTAAAATAAAAATTGATCAATGATTTCTTATATATCGTATCATTTAACGTAATATTAATATCACAGGAATAATATTATCGCGTCGCGTCTCACTAATATTTCCAATTTAATAGGTTTTGCAAAACTTGAAAATTCCCCACCCCATTTAATTCATTACGAGTGTCACTCGTTATTGTAGGGCAAGGGGTTGAAGAAAATGAGGAACCAGTCATTTCGACTGCCTTGGTGGTTCTAGTTTTAGGTGATATTTTCATTTTATTTAACATCTGCAGTTTTAAGTGCCTTCTGAGTCACCGAGGCTATGGTATATTAAATAATAATTTAGGACTTTCAAAAGAAGTGGCGAGGATCAGTCCTTGGTTCCACTAATTGCTGGTACCACCCTCCATCCTCACCGCAGTAGCCCCTTTTCTTATTAAATCCTCCACTTTATGTTTGTGTTCCTAGATTATTATCCACTTGATTATAATCCTGGAGATTATTATCACGCAAAAATTGAAATCGTCAAAAAAGAATTTTCCAGCTCCTCGCGCACTCACTTGAATTACATCGACTTTATTAACTCAAGAAACGTAATCGCGCGAAAGTTAACAGGACGGCCAGCCAAACGGCGAAGTCGATGATACTGTTGGGAAAGAGAAAGGGTATAAAAGTAGTGTCGTAGTCTACTCGTCGAATCGTAAAAAGTTTCAAGTGCTTTTAGTGTCGCGTAAAGAACGGCCGTAAAAGGGTGACCTCCTCGTGGTCACTTAGACAATTCGTGTTTTTCGTTCGCGTTCATGGCGAACGATACTCTGCATCTTTCAACGGTAAACAGTTATTTCTCATCAGCTACGTCTTCTTCTATTTTCACGAAAGTGTTTCTTGGACGATAGAATTAGATTAAGAATTAGAATAGAATTATCTGGATAAATTTCTTCCCAGAAGTTCAGATTCACTTTTGATTCAGGCGTAACAATAAATGGAGTTGAGTAACCCCATTAAATCGGGTAAATCGGGGGTAGTTTTTAAATTCAAAACGTACAGAACAGTATTATTACACACACTATTATTACCTAGAGAATTATAACCATGGTATAAGCTTTGGACCTCCCCTAAAATATAAAATTAAATAAAAAACAAATCCAGAAGAAATAAGTAGCCAAATTAAAGTACACTTCCCACCCCCGACGATAGGACAACGATAACTTTCCGACATCCTGCACTCCAACGACCAAAGACGGGAATAATTTTCACGCAATTACGCGGTCGTATTAAACCAACTCGAATTCTTAGCCAGTTTTAATTGCTCCCGAAATCGCGACAGCGCGCTCACTCGCACGAAACTTTTTTGGCAATTAGTCGAGAAAAATTCAGTCACTTCCCACTTCTCGCTCTCCCTCTTTTCCTCCCGCTTTATTTTCTCTCTCTGTCAATCTTTTTATTAACTCCACGAACGGAAATAATCCACGTTTATTCATCCGCGCGGCAGTTCTTCGCGTATCGAGGGGTGTCGTGAGACGAAACTCATTTTAAGTGAATTACTCGACGCGATCACCTTTCCGAAGTTCGTTAAGCCATCTTCCCCGATGGGGTTTAATGCATACTCATACATATACATGAAGGGCGAGGATGTCGGACGTGTGGATGTCGTCGTCTCGCGTTAAAAGTAATCTCGAGGGAACGTGCGCCGTCTTCGTTCCAATTAATCGCGCTTCAAAACGTTCCCGTCGTCTTTCAATAACGAATATCCTCGTTCGCCGTAAGACACTCGTTTGGAGGGAGTAATTAAATTTTTTTTCGAGCAAGATCAAAAAGACCGGAGCCTCGGCAAAGAGCTGCTAGTCGGACGGCCATAATTGATGGAGAGTTAGAGCGCCTCTGCTTATTTCGCCCTTTGAGAGCTATAGGATTTCCGGTGCTTTTCAACGGATATTTTAAAGGATGTCTTTAATAGAGAATTTTATTTATGGTGC
The DNA here is from genome assembly GCA_963989415.1 of Cerceris ruficornis. Taxonomy (NCBI): domain Eukaryota; kingdom Metazoa; phylum Arthropoda; class Insecta; order Hymenoptera; family Crabronidae; genus Cerceris; species Cerceris ruficornis. Next base: position 15,979,582 of record OZ022526.1, on the reverse strand, counting down.
TGTTAAGTATTCTGTATGGCGGGGGTAGACTAATGGAATTGGACTTTTGGATATTGTCGATGTTTTGAGAGGATGGGGAGATGGGGGAAGTTTTTTTTTATTTTGGGCAAAGTGAAGGAATTTTTAGGTGGATTGAATAATAAGGTGTTAATAATATAATAATAAAATACACAATTATGAAGTATTTGGTGGAGGAATAGAAGTTGAAGATGGGAATTAAGATTGCAGCTTGGTAGAGCGTTCTCCAGTGGGACCATTGCGATTTCTGGTTCTTCTACGGGAATTTTTGCATTCTTCAAGGAATTCTGTCAAAAGTTATCGTAATTTACTGCAGACCTTTGACAAACGATCGAATTTATTGGCGTGACTGTCGTACTTTTCGTAGTTTCTTCTTCCAGTTTCTTACGCGAGGAAGAAAGTAAAAGAGGAGATGTAGAAAACAGGTCGTGATTCTGCAAGAGAATCGGTTCCCGTTCTGTTTAACATTCTATTCCCCCTAGTCTAAGAACGCGACACGGTTTACGAATTAATTATCCCGTGGTTCTTGAAATTTTCATTAGTTCCAAAAAGTTGGGAAACCCGACCTTTGGCTCCCGCCAAATCCTCCCATTCGGGACGATTATGCCATTTGATGGATCGAGATGGGAAAGTTTGTTCTTCGATTAAGTAGCGAGTTCAATGGGAATTAAATTTTGCTCTGACGTAAAGCTTTGCTGCCCCGGAAAAGAGATTCAATGGAGAACCGTGGCATTTTTTTTTCATGATCCGCTCAGGCTTCGTTCTCTCATATTAGTTGATGGCAATGTGACAAAGTGAAATAGTTGCTTAAAAATTCTTCGATATTATTTAAATTCTTACTTAAATAACAAATATATTTTAAGAACTGAAAATAACTAATTACTCTTCAGCTTTTATTCCTGTGGCCTTTCGCCCAAGACGTACAGTTTTATTTGAGTCACAAACTGATATAGTTCCTTCAAAATTCTTCGATATTTTTCAAATACTTACTTAAGTAACAAATATCTTATAAGAGCTGAAAATAACTAATTACTGTTCAGCTTTAATTCCTGCGCTCATTTCGCCCAAAACGTACAGTTTTATTTGAGTAACAAATTGATATAGTTGCTTAAAAATTCTTCGATGTTATTAAAATTCTTACTTAAATAATAAATATCTTACAAGAGCTGAAAATAACTAATTACTCTTCAGCTTTAATTCCTGCGCTCATTTCGCCCAAAACGTACAGTTTTATTTGAGTAACACATTGATATAGTTCCTTCAAAATTTTTCGATATTATTCAAATTCTATTTAAACGAATATCTTATAAAAGAGTGAATTAAGTAATTACTGTTCGGCTTCAATTCCCGCGGTCATTTCAGTCAAAACCTACAATTTTAATCGAGATAGAAAGTGATATAGTTCCATGAAATTCTTCAATATTACAGAAATTCTTATTTAAACAGGAAATGCCTTACAAAGGCGCGAAATAACTCCAATTATTTCAGACACTCGCGCAGAGAATTGCAGAACTGCATTTATTTTTCTTCTCTCACGATCCCGGAATTTCCTAAGTGGTCTCGAAAGCGTTCGTCGAGCATAATGTGCAACATCGCCAAAGGGGCAATCCTCGATCGTCGTCGTTGACGAGTCAGGTCGCTTTATCGAATTATGCCGTAGTTTCGTGGATCCTTCCGGGATCTGCGCGTCGTCGTTTCGTTCCATCCCGCGGGAACGAGATGCCGGCATACCATCAACTAATTCGAGATACATCGAAACACATCGTCCCCGATTTGCGGGAACCTCCTGAATTTTCCTAACTACGCCGGCTATTTCGACGGTGAATTTCCTGCATGTGCAATTCTCCCCGCGATTCCCAATTAAAATCACCGAAACTGGGTTAAATTCATACGTTTCCACGTTAACCCCGTTGCCCTACGACTTCTTTTGTGGCTGCCACCGCAATGACTCAGAATTCAATTAGTAAAATAGAAATTGATCAGTGATTCTTGATATACCGTATAATTTAACGTAATATCAAAATCATAAAAATAGTTTTATCACGTTAAATCTCATTGATACCTTCAATTTTATATAAAATTATTCAACTATTTTAAATTATTATATTACAAAAAAATTCAACTATACTTTGTCATTTAATGACAAAAATAATAATAACTTTCTTGATACACAGAATAAATCATAACTTATACAAGAATATTTACGTGTCTTTAAACATTTCACAGTTTATGCAACATGAGAAGAATTTTACTTGGGCGCTTAACGGTTTGCAATCTTACGTTAGGATTAGATTCGAGGAAAAAGTTTGTATTATAAAAAAACCTCGACTGTATTAACCCTCTGCAGTGCTAGCTGTACTCGACGTAGCTTTTTACACTTCTTTTTATCTTCTAACGAATGAATACCGACTCTTCAAATTCATAATAATTTTGTAATATCACCTAAGTATCCGTGCGTACCTACAGTTATTTCTATCATTAAAAAAATGAGTAACCAACGACAGAAAATGTGTAATTAATTTCATTTAGCTCTCTACAAACTTCACAAAATAACACTTTAAATATTTGACAAAAAGGTGGCCTTCGATCGCCGAATAAATCATTACCTTTTAATAATTAAAAAACTCTCGGCCCGCAAAAACTCAAATCGTCTCTTTATCCTTCTCTTTCTCTTTCTCTTTTCCCATTGACAATCTCACGATCTCCATTCCGTTATATTTCAAACGTAGAGTGCGTAGAATTATTGCTTGGAGAATGCCGAAATATCCGTGGAAGCGAACTCGGCGATGTAAACAAGGGCGCGCCGGAGCCTCGACACTTTGAGGACGCGCGATCCAGACAGTCCCGTGAGTCAGTCTATGGCACGCGGTCGAGTGAGGCGCAGCGCGCGGGAGTCGTGTAACGTTATATTGCCAAGTAATATATAATTATTAATAATATCAGTGCATTGTCTCGTGCTATCGTGACGTCATTGTGATGATGTGCAACCCTGAAACATTGGTTCGGTGCAGCAAGTGCAACGAAGACCTTCGAACACATGGCGAAGGTACACATCGTTACCGCCATTTTTAAGGTTAGCTTTCTCCGTACTTTTTTCTACTCTGTAACAAACAAAGAGAGGAGCAACAATTACATCCACCTTGAATAACATTGTTTGTAATGTCGTTATTTGCAATTATATGAGATAATGCTGCAAATAAATGTTGCACACTGCAGAGGGGGACGTATTGTCGTAGGGATATTTTTTACGGTGGAGGACATTTCGAGGTTATCTCTAACTTTTGAAATTCATTGCTACTTTGATTTGTCGCGATGTGAAACGATGTTGAGACGATTTCGACGGAATATCGTGGAAGGTCTTGCAAGGTCAATTGTGGTAGGGAAGTAAGTTTTCTGATATTGCAAGGTATGCTTGAAAAGGCGACTGTTATCGTGAATACAGAGTTGCAATCTTCGTATTGCTGCATTACGTTCATGTTTTACCGCCTGTGAACGCATTCTAGCGCATTCTGTATTCCGTAGACAGTCAGTTTTGTGGAAAACGAAGTCGTTGCTGCACAATGACACATCGGAGCGACAGGTTCTCCCCGGAGAGTATATTGTCGTCGGAAACGGTTGTAGGCTTCTATACTTTTATGTAAACAGACGGTCTCGTAACGTTGCTTATGACGTAGCAGGGCATCGCGTGTAGCTAGGAATGTAAACATTCTAGCGGTTTGTAACATTATCATGTACCGGTAGTAATATAAGGAAGTGCATTTTGTTGTCACACTTGACCTTTCACGGCCTTCCACGATAGCTCGTTGAAATCGTCTCAACATTTGTAATCACTTCGCAATAAAATAAGCATAGCATTCCATTTAAGAAATAGAGAGTCTCTATTAGAGACTACCTTGAAATTTTCTCTATGTCTCGGCTTGTGCAACAATCTTTTTATTACAAATCGCCCGCTCTATACCGTGCAAGTTTTGTATAGAAAATTTTGCATACTATAAAAATGTTGGTTTAGGCGTATTAGATATTGAAACAATATAATAAAGTTTATTGAATAAAATTATGTATTAGAAATTGATGGAAAATGACGTAGGCTGTGCTTGGAAAGGAAGTGTAGCAGCCACGCACTGGCTTATATTTATATTTCTTTGCTCTTATCTATGATGAGGATCGACATTATATATTTTATCATATTATTATAATTGTTACACACCCTGCATTGTTATTCTTCCATTCTGAATATCTAATAGAAAGAAGAACTCTTAAATTTTAATAAACAGCGTCAAAAGCATCCCACCGATATCCTCCGCAAAATCCTCCTCCCCCTTTTTCACCCTTCGCCCCAGAAACTTCAGAATTGTCGTGACGTTCCGCAACCACTGGCACGACTTTGAACGCGGAATTCATTTCACGTTGACGTTCCCAGAATTATCTAAAAATTACCGAGATCACAGTAGCAAGGTAGAACGAGCTGTTTATTAAAAACAGAAGAGAGAGAGAGAGAGAGAGAAATAGGAAAAGAAAGGAGGCGAGAGAGAAGGAAATAAAGGGAAAGGAGAAAGACCCAGTTTTCGACGCATGTTTCCGGGCTTTCGCGCGATCGGTCAAAGGGAGAAATTTTTTATCAGAAGCCGCACCTCTCGTCTCATGAAATTCTAACCGTTCCAGGGTGGGCCGGCTGTGACCTTCTTCTTCTCGGCTCGTGAAGAAATAATGAACGCTTTAAAACCCCGAGAAACCTTGCCTACCTTCCCCCGCGTTTTCAGCCGTTCGGCCTGCTTTTTCCCCCCCTGGCCAGTCGACGCCGGTCCGCGGTGAATTCCTTCGTTCGTTCGCAAAGTGTTCGTAACGAGAGGGTCGCCTCCACCCTCTGCCAATTAGCGCACACATTTCTCTTTTTAATAATGCAACGGCCTACATATGCGGCATGCACGTTGTACCGGCTGCAATTACGTGGAAACCACCGGCCACTAATGCGTGCCAGCACAAACACGTTACGACCACGGGAATCCATGCTTATCGAGCCGACATTCTCGTCCTGTCTCGTTCCTCTTTCGGTGATTTCGCCGTTTTGGGACGACCGAGTAGATGGCTCTTTGATTTCACTAGGAATAATGAAGTTGTTGAGCTGTATTCTATCTGTAATTTTGTATTTATCGCCGACAATTACGATGGTCATTTCGCCTAGGGCTCACTGCTTTAGATTTTCGAACCTCGGAGGCTATGATACGTTAAATAATTATTTGGGAAAAATTGAACAGAGGTGGCATCGAATTTGGACTCTGTACTACTACTACTATTCACTGTCGCAGCGATAGTATTTTTTTCGGCTTCATCTACCATGGTTATTTAGCTTAGAATCTATTGTTTAAGGTGGGCTTCGAACTACCGAAGCTATGATATGTTAAATAATAATTTAGGAAAAATTGAACAGAGGTGGCATCGAATTTGGACTCTGCACTACTACTACTATCCACCATACCAGCGATAGTATTTTTTTTGCGGCTTCAAGTGCCATGATATGTTAAATAATAATTTAGGAAAAAATTCTTAGTGGTAAGAAAGGATTTGAACTTGGGAGATTGATTGCGAGCCTGATTGTTAATAAAACTTTGCTGTCTCATTATTACCCTTTCACCTAACTAATTCTCAATTGAATCAATTTTTTTTAAACCTAATGACGATTCCATATGCTGCTCTATGCCTCTGTATAATATAGAATACTATAGTAATAGTAATAGATAGTAGTAATACGATAGCCCACGACCTACTTATAGCTACAATTAATAAATAACAACCTATAAGAGCAGAAAATTCCTCTAAACGAACGCTGAATCGAAGAAAATAAGTCGAATCGTAAAGTGTCGATCTCATTCCTTAACCAGCCGAATGTACACAAACGGTGGCAGTCAAATCAAGGAGAAATCGTTCCGTCGAACCGTGCGCGTAATTGTATTGTAACGTTGGCATACCAGGATCGATGGGAAGAGGTCATCAAATAACAATGAATTAGATTTCCACCTAACGCCATCGACGCCGTATTTACAGAGACTACAGTACGATGTACAAAAGCTATACGATTATGTACACGGATATTAATTGAACGCTGGACAACGGGACGTCTCTTTGTTGACTCGACACGGTGCTCTTGCTTTCTCTCTAGGAGACCGGCCATTTATACCCACTGAGGGTTAAGGTCTCACCCCTTTTGCCCAAGGGCTGTAAGTACTTTCCGCCCTGTCGATGGATCGCGTTGAGTCCGTCCATACATATGTGTAAAGCGGAATTTTAAATTACTGGGGCTATCGTTTAAAGTATTGCTTGGCTCAAAGGCAAGATATCGCATCTGCGTATGCGAAATTGCTTTTTTTGTTATAATTAAACATTTTTCCTTTATCTCGTTAGAGAATACTTTAGATATGGAGCATACGTTATTTCAGTAGAGAAGAACTCAAATTTTAGTGACCTGAGGACATCTCACTTCTTCAATATAAAATAAGATTTTGTAGTTTTGCGAGTAAGATTTTATATATGTAAGAAAAACCAAAATTTAGTGATCCAAGGACATCTCTTTTTTTTCAATTTGGAATAAGATTTCGTAGTTTTGCGAGTAAGATTTTATATACGTAAGAAAAACAAAAACTTTGGTGATCCAAGGACATCTCTCTTCTTCAATTTAGAACAAGATTTCGTAGTTTTGCGAGTAATATTTTATATATGTAAGAAAAACAAAAACTTTGGTGATCCAAGGACATCTCTCTTCTTCAATTTAGAATAAGATTTCGTAGTTTAGTGAATGCGATTTTATACAGAAAACAGAAGCTAAACTTCAGGTGCCCATTTTTTAAAAGAGCACTTTTCACTTCGCCATCTATCGCAACGTCACCATCGTGAAAGCCTTACACTTACGACTCCCCATGCCTCGTCGCCATTAAACAGTCTCCAAGTTTTTATCGTGCCTCTCCATTGAGTTACCCTCGCGAAAATATTTTCGATTCTCCGCCCTCGTCGCAGCTCATTAACCATCTCTCTCCTGCCGTTTCGAAACGTCCAGGGAAATTTATTCCCGTCCTTATTACACTCTCTTGCCATGGAGTGCGAGTATTATTCATTTTTTTCGAGGGTCCGCCCCTGCCGAAAACGTTCCCGGGATATAAATATCGTTAACGTTACTTTCACGATGACTCGAGTATTCCCTCGATACTCGTCTCCCGCTCGATTACCCCTGTCAGAAACATTTTTTCCGTGCAGACGTCACGTCCTCTGCAGAGGGTGTATGGGGGTGGGTTAGCCACCCTTGGCTTGACTCTGCGGTCACCATGAAATTCCCGCGCATGACTCGAGAAATTCGTTGGAGAGAGGAACGATCTGTAGCTGTCGAGTGCGATCCATTACACGTTTCTAGAATTCTGCTTCATTTTCTTCCTCCCTTCGTTCGTCCGCTGCTGTTTCTTGCTTTCCTTTCGTCGTTTTATTTCCTTTTTCCTGCTTCCCGCGTGGTCTCCGCCACAGTGGAATATTTCTTTTGATCTCAAGCTCGAACGAGCCGCATTGCGCACCGTAATGCCGATCGTTTCTGTTGGATAATGCCGGCAGAGTCGAGTCGCCGATAAATTCGCCAACTTCGACAGTCCAACGGGTTTTCCGCGATAGTAACTCGCAATGATTTCCCCGCTTAATACGTTACTTTATGGCTCTTATGTTTTATGGACCGTTTTCGCATCTCGACCCGTCCATCCCTCTCTGGGGCTCTCTGTCTCTGGGGATCTCTGTTTCTGTCTCTATCACTCTGTAGCTCTATCACTAAATTTCCCGATCACTCTGTCTCTCTATCACTGAATCTCCCTATCAAGCTCTCTCTACCACTGTGTCTCTCTATCACTCTGTTTCTGCATATCTCTGTGTCTCTATCACTCTATCTCTCTATCACTCTGTCACTCTATCTCTCTATCACTCTGTGTCTCTATTACTCTATCTCTCTATCACTCTGTGTGTCTCTATCACTCTATCTTTCTATGACTCTATGCCTCTATCACTATGTGTCTCTATCACTCTATCTCTCTATCACTCTATCTCCCTATCACTCTATCTCTCTATCAGTCTATCTCTCAATCACTCTATCTCTCTATCACTCTGTGTCTCTATCACTCTGTGTCTCTATCACTCTATCTCTCTATCACTCTATCTCTCTATCACTCTGTGTGTCTCTATCACTCTATCTTTCTATAACTCTATGCCTCTATCACTCTGTGTCTCTATCACTCTATCTCTCTATCACTCTATCTCTCTATCACTCTGTGTCTCTATCACTCTATCTTTCTATCACTGTATCTTTCTATCACTCTATCTCTCTATCATTCTATCTCTCTATCACTCTATCTCTCTATCACTCTGTGTCTCTATCACTCTGTGTCTCTATCACTCTGTGTCTCTATCACTCTGTGTCTCTATCACTCTATCTTTCTATCACTCTATGCCTCTATCACTCTATCTCTCTATCACTCTATCTCTCTATCACTCTGTGTCTCTATCACCCTGTGTCTCTATCACTCTGTGTCTCTATCACTCTGTGTCTGTATCACTCTGTGTCTCTATCGCTCTATCTCTCTAACACTCTATCTCTCTATCCCTCTGCCTCTTTTTATGTGCCTCTGTGCCTCTCTCTCCCTGCGTTTCGTCGTCTCTCTCGCCCAAAACGATCCACGTTTAACCGTTCCTATCTCGTACACCCGCCTGTCGAAAATATCTCGATATTTATCCCCCAAAAACCATCTCCTGCCCTCGCGTCCACCCGTTTTCGCTTGGGACCGGGATAAATTGGATAAACCATCCACGTGACAATTCATTTTACGCGGTATGAAATTTATCGCGCCTTTTCCGCGTTTTACCTCGCTCACCTGTTCGGATATACGAACGAACGACGACGTTCCATGGGAATACGGCCACCTGCCTCCAAACGATACCAACGATCGTTTCTTTTACGGGGAACGGTTACCTATCGCTTCGCGAATCATTTTAGTCGACGTTTCGGCAAGCTCCTTCGATATTTCATCTTTATTTCTCTCTCTCTTTTTCTTTTATAGAAATTTTCCGTGTCTGTTTATCGCGCTGCTCTTCGATAACGTCGATTAGAATCATCGATTCCGTTCTTCCCTTGGATCCAAAGAAGGCATAAAGAATATTCCTACGTTCATCTTTCACTCTCGCGTGTTACAAGGACGTTTACATCGAACTCTGTTAGAATTTCGTCGATTTTCATCCATCGAGACGACAGGGTACTTTGTACGTTCTTTTAACAGTCGACGGAAGTTTCGCTACGCGGCTCTAACCAATTTTCTTCTATCCTCTTATGTTTTTCGTTTAATTATTTCGTTAATATTCAAGTTTCTTCCTCAACTCATTTTTTTTTATCTCAGAAATCTGCCAATGTCTTCTTTCTTCCTATCTTTTCTTTAAGTAAGAACAGCCTCTTCTTTTCTCCCCGGTTCTTCTTCGCTTTTCTTTTCTCTCCACCTAGAATTTCTCTTTCTCCTTTCCTTTCTTCTCTTCTGTTTTCTTCTCTATCTAAGCACTCTCCCAACTTCTTCCTCTCTCGCCCAAATCTTCCAGCTAAATACTGCAAAATCCCGGGGTTTTTCCAAGGTGGCCAATGTCCTAAAAAATAAAGAATCATCCTCCGCCATTGGAGACCGCAGGGAGGAACTTCAACGTCCAATGAAATATTCATTCCTCGTGACGTTCCGCGCTTCGGCTTTCCCACGGAAAATTAAAACCGCTTAATGACGTGGCCAGATATATACCAACGACAGTCGATCCCCCTCTCCTCTTCAATTTCATTCGAGTCGATATAATTACTATAATGTGCCACAGGCCCCCGTAGAATTCAATTAACCAACGTCCCGTGAATTCTGACCGCGATAAAAAGCGCCAGTAGAATGAGCCGTCATGGTCAGACAGGCCGTTTCTACTTGTCCGTGTGCATTTGACGTTCATGCATGCTCCATCGTTCTGTACAATTGTTTTCCATTGAACGGGAACAATTTTCATACGATATTTCACGTGGAATTCGATGGAAACATTTCAAGGTCTTTCGCCGGAAGAGGGGCGGCATTCTCGTTAAGTACCTGGAGTATTGTAATGGTCATTGATAAAATACTCGATACATTCAAACAATTAATATTTTTAATGGTAGAACTATCATATTTAACTGTATTAAATAATTTCGAAAAAGAGGAATCTATATGTGGAAATTAATAATTAATAGTATTAGTGATTTCTCCTGGGACCTACAGGTTTAAGGTACTTTTCGGAAGATTCCCAAGTATTTAGGGTATAATAAGTTGAATAATAATTAAAGAAAAATCTTCCAACGCTGTTAAAAACTTAAATTCGATCCTTTCTGAAAGTCCAATCCCTGAACTTTGTATTATTAGTCTTAAATTCGACCTTTCGACGCTGCTGAATTTGCGCGCTCGGACATTAATCGGTATAAAATTGTAATTAGGGTGATTTTTACATTTCCTTCTTTTTATATGTGACATTTATGTATGTAGGAATTATTCTGAACGCCGTGTGATTTTTTTCTGTTGCAGGTACGGTGACATGGTTCCGAAAACGATCGCGGGAAAAATCGTGGGGGGTGTATGCTCCCTTAGCGGTGTCCTAGTGATCGCTTTACCGGTACCTGTTATCGTCAGTAATTTCAGCAGAATATATCATCAGAATCAGCGTGCCGATAAGAGGAAAGCGCAGAGGGTGAGTCGGAACTCTTTTATCCTCGTATCGACGAGTACATCGAAATCGTTCTCGTCTATCGTTTCGAGTTATTACGATCGGGCCATCTATTTTCGCATTATTAATCCGTTATCGTCGACTACTCGTGCCAATGGGCATCTATCTCGCGATTAATGCAGATGGAACGTTTCGACCTAGATTATTCTTCGTCGATCGATGAGAATTTCCATCCGATTTTTTCCTCATCTTCCGAATTTATGGCGATCGTGAAGCTTGCGCTTGAATTCTCATGCGAAGGATTTAACCCCTTGCCCTGCGATTTCTCTTATGATTGCCTCCGCAATAATTGACAATTAAATTCCTAAAATAAAAATATGTCAGTGACTCCCAATATATTTTAGAATGCAACGCAATATTAATAACACTGATATTCTCAATTTGATAATTTTTGAGAGGCTTCAAAGTTTCCTGTTCTATCAACCGCATCACGAGTGTCACTCGTTGTAGGGCAAAGGGTTAAACTTGAATTTTTATTAAATTTAAAATAAAAAATTTCTCATATTGGAAGATGATAGAATGTTTCGGAAGAAATTCGGAATAGAATTTTTCCGAATTTTATTTAACACTAGAACTACCAAACCAGTCAAAATGACTGGTACACAATTTTTTCCAAAAATTCTCCAAGATTATAGGACAGTCATAGGAGAAATTTTCTGCGTCCAACTGAAAAAACATAAATTACCGAATGGATCATCTATTCCACCTCTGAATTCTCCTTTTTTCAAAGTACTTATTTAATATATTTAAATATACCAGATTTAACGCCGGTAGTTCTAGTGTTAATCCGGAGTTTCGAAAGGTTAAAAAAGGGACGGACTTCCTGGAGGTTCACCAATCCGGAAGTCCCATCGACGGGAAGGAATTCCGTGGAAATATCGGCCGGCTGCATTTTTCACTCTGTCTCTCGTGTCCCGTTTGTGCGTTTATATCTGTGTCTCGCGTCTCGTGAAATGTTTTCGCTCGTTTCTCGCGTACACGCCTCGCGCATCTACAAATAGCCGTGTCACTATTCGCGCCACGGGGTGTTCACTTTATTCTCGTACGTTGGATATCGATACTTCTCGGTGTTGTCTTTGGACCAGAAACTCGACTGCTCGGCTCAAGGCCGGTTTGCGGCAAATTTTCCAACGTTCGCGAACAACTTTCTTCCTACTGTTTGGCCGATCGTAGATCAATAATTATCGGAGGACTCTGTGGTCCATAAATGAGATTCTTTGGTGCCATGACTCATTTGGGAGGAGTAAGATGCATAGGATAGAAATATATAGATATTTTGAGATATCAGATTCTAGATATTTAACACTGGAACTACGAAGGCAGTCGAAATGACTGGTTCCCCTTTTTTTCGAAAAATTCTCCGAGTTTATAGGAGAGCCTTGGAGTAGATATTTTAGGTTTGTCTTGTAAAACATAAATTACTGAATTACTCATCATTTCCGCCTTTTGATTCCTCTGTATCTGAAGTATTTAATTAATATATTTAAATATAATGGGTTTAACACCGGTAGTTCCGGTTTTTGGAATATTTAACGGTAAAACTACCGGCGCGAAATTTATTATAATTAAATATATTAAATGTGCACTGAGCGAAAGTGGTGAAAAGGATGATTAATTAAGTAATTTAGGTTTTACAGGGTAGAATTGGAATATTTTCTGAGTTCTCTATCAATTTGGAGAATTTTTCGTAAAAGTTAGAAACCTTCTGACTGCCTTGGAAGTTTTAGTGTCAAGGATTTTTCTTTTAATTTTGTAACATCTCATGTCTCTCTCTACCTCGCAATATTGAGTAGAAAAAGATAAGTAAAAGTTAGAAGAAAGGACGAAGAATTTTAATGACTGCCAGCTTGAAAAGTTAATTTTTTAACTCATTGCTATTTTCAAGAATAGTTTTAATTTAATTTCATAAAATTTGAAATACACTTGAAAGCAATTATTGAATTTCTGTTTCGCCAATTCAACGCTCAGCTATAGGTTAACGTAGGTCTCAGAAGCAGATCGTAAATCAATGGTAAATCGAGCCTCGACGAAATTAATGAATAGAACAATGGAATTTTTATACGCCAACGGTACTTTACGTTCGAGGAGGCCGAATATAAACTGTTCCGTATATTTCTGCCTCGAAAATATGCCAGTCCACCACCTGGCAGATTCAAGGCTATTTTCTTCGGCTTCCCCGGCAACACCGGAGGAGAGGATGATTAATTTCTCCCCGGTTATAGCCGTGTAGCGTATATTTTCACGTTTCACTCCCGGCAAAACAAACGACACCACTGTAAAAGTGAGTCCCTCGATGCAAATTATACTTTTTTCCTCCTCCTCGCGAGCTAACCGAGCAAAAACATTTACCATCGAATGTTGCTCTTGGATCGTCGGCTTATGTTTGACCGGCTGGATGGTGTTTTATTGCCACGATGGTAAACACAAGAAAGCTTTATTCTTGCTCGTTCGTCGAAGAGGAATTAAACCTTTGGCAGGATGCAACGGCTGATTGGGTCTTTGACGATCGAATGTTTCGAGAGTTTCGAATTCGCGGAGTTTCAGGACTTTGTTTGTGCCGTTGGAAGACAGTTTTTAGGGGTGGATTTATTGTAATGAAGTTGTCCGTTGGTTCTGTGGTCGAGGTTTTAGTTGTAGGTCGAGTTTTAGTTGCCACTTTTTGGTGGGTTTAGTTTTGTCGCAGGTATCTGACGAACCTCGCTCGGGGCTCTCGAAAATCGGAAATCTTCGACTTTGAAATTAAACATCTCGCGTGTTTTTGGACGGATCTCGATAGGCCTTCTTTCTACGTGTTCCTTGGAGCCTTGGCTTTCAATCCGCGCCAATAAAATCATCCTGCGACGAATAGCTTTCGCTCCAGGCTCCCGAGACGGAAAAATGAGCCCTGCGTTTAAACGGGTGAAGATGGAAACTTTTGCCCAAAATCATTTTAAAGTAGACACTTCAAGGATTAAAACTAAAAAAAATGCAACCCTCTACGACACCCAGAAGCCGAGAAACTTAAATTCAAACCCGAGTCTGCACCGCTCCCCTGGCCGCCCTGACCGCTCGCCAGGAGCTCCCAAAAATCGGACACCCTCGACTTTGAAATTAAATATCTCGCGTGTTTTTGGACGGATCTCGATAGGCCTTGTTTCTACGTGTTCCTTAGAGTCTTGGCTTTCGATCCGCGCAAGTAAAATCATCCTGGGACGAATAGCTTTTGCACCAGGCCCCCCTGACGGAATAGTGAGCCCTGCGTTTAAACGGATGAAGATTGAAATTTCTGCACGAATTTCCCTCTGTAGTCGGAATGACAAATTTAACGAATTATCCAACAAACTTTCCATTTCCGAATCATCAGCGTTGAAAATCGTCGATGCAAGGGATTGTACCGATTCTCAGTGCATCCTCGTCGTCCTTCGCTTGCGTAGGAATCCAATTAAGGTGAAGTGTTTCGAACTAACCGACGGAAACGCCTCTCCAGAAGTTGTATGAGAGAAAAGAGACTTGGAAATAGCCCCGCGCGCATTTCGAATCGCTTTAAAAGCACGACGATCGAGCTTCCCTCGAGGAGGTCTAAAAAAAACGTACGTCAACAAAAAGCGGCCGCATCGGAATCATCCTCGAGAACTCCGAGCTTTATTTTTAATCCGCGGCAAAGTTTGGTTATTAGCAGACATCAAAGGGAGTCGATGATGCTCGGTGTGTATCTCAGATGCAAATGGCGGTGCACGTTGCATGTTTCTCGATGCAGTCGCCCCTTTAATCGCGAGTTCGAAGCCTCTGATTATCTCCTCGATTGTTTCTTCTGTTTCCTCGAGCACCCATTCTCCTTTGGATTAATTCTTCCGCTTCGATATTCCCTTTATCTTTTCATCTACTTCTTTCCCAGCGTCTCTTCGGTCTTGAAGCAAATTCTGCCTCAAGCTGTGTCGACTATGGAGCTACAAGCTATTAAATGTATCATAGTCTTGGCGAAACTCAGCTTGAATTGCAGATCTCAAGTAGAACGGCCAGAATAGCTGTAGTTGAAATTGAAAATTACTGGTGAATTCTCAAATTGTAGATTTTTCCCATGACTTCCCAAATTAAAGTCAAAGATTCTGATTTTCTCGTTACAAAAATCACCACCGACGAATTTCCTATCCTCGACGATTCAAAATCCTCCTAAAACCGTAGCTCACAGCTAAAATTACTGTAGTAGCTGTAGTCGAAATTAAAATTCATCGGTAAATTCTTAAACTGCACATTTTCCCCATGGCTCCTCAAGTTAAATTCTAAGATTCCCAATTACTCATCTCAAAAATCATCACCGACGAATTTCCTATCCTCGAACATTAAAAACCCTCCTAAAACCGTAGCTCACAGCTAAAATTACAATAGCAGCTGTAGTCGAAGATAAAATTCATCAGTAAATTCTGAAATTGCAGATTCTTCCCACGGCTTCCCAAATTAAAGTTTAAGATTCCCAATTTCTCGTTACAAAAATTGCCACCGACGAATTTCCTTTCCTCGACGATTCAAAACCCTCCTAAATCCGTAGCTCACAGCTAAAATTACTGTAGCAGCTGTAGTCGAAATTAAAATTCATCGGTAAATTCTTAAACTGCACATTTTCCCCACGGCTTCCCAAATTAAAGTCTAAGATTCCCAATTACTCACCTCAAAAATCATCACCGACGAATTTCCTATCCTCGAACATTAAAAACCCTCGTAAAACCGTAGCTCACAGCTAAAATTACAATAGCAGCTGTAGTCGAAGTTAAAATTCATCGGTAAATTCTGAAATTGCAGATTCTTCCCACGGCTTTCCAAATTAGAGTCTAAGATTCCCAGTTACTCATCTCAAAAATCACCACCGACTAATTTCCTATCCCCGACGACTCGAAACCCCCTTAAAACCGTACGTCGTTCACGAAATAACCCTCTGTGAAAAACAACAAATTCCCCATTCCCTTTGAAAATCCAACGTCCAACGACCCCAATCTTCATCCGCGAACCTCGTCATTCTCCCCTCGAACTCCTCCTCGACTCTCAAAGACACGTTATCGCTCTTTAACGCCAGGGGAATCGGTACAACGAGGCCCTGTCAGATTTGAAACTTGTCTGGCAAAAAGACGAAACCACGGCACTCCCAGAGGAGCCAGAAGTGTCCGGTTGCGCAAAGTCAATCCGTAATTTCTTCCGTCGGTAAGCGTCAGAAATCTCACGGTGCACGAAGAGGAGGTCCGAGCTCCTCGAGGAGGAGTTTGCCTTGGCCGGCAGCCAGCGGCTACCCTCAGTTCATTACCACTATCTCGTACGTGGTGAGAGACAGAGCCAGATGGCCGGATAGACCGAGAATCAACGCTCGTACAGAGATCGCAGATCTCTTTGACTTTTTGTCCAGAAGATCGCCAGTTATCTGACATTATGTCGAATTTCGAGAGGAAGTGAATTTTTTTCTTGATTGCTGTCCGATTGCTTTGATGCCGGAGACTTTGATTACGATGTATCGAGGCGATGGAATCAACGAGAGGTTCTAAAGGGGTTGGAATCTTTAGGACGTTCTTTTTTCGACGATTTCAATCGTCTGGGGTGTGAGAACGAGGTGGAAATGGAAGGGTTGCGTTCGGTTTGGCTAGAAAAAAAATTAAGGTAATGATAGTTGATAGAATTTAATTTCTGAGGTTGATGGGTCATGGAGACGTAATTTTTTACAGATTTAATTTGTTTTTAATTTTACGCTTAATTTTACAATTGTTCATTTAATGTTACAATTTAATTACCTTTGGAATAATAGCGAAGTATTTTTAGAGAGACCATGTTGATGAAAATACTTGCAGGTTAAATTAAGTACTTTAACACTAAAACTACCAAACCGGTCAAAATGACTGGTGCACAATTTTTTCCAAAAATTCTCTCAGATTATAGGAGAATCATAGAATAGATATTCTACGTCCATCTCATAAAACATAAATTACTGAATCGATCATCTTTTCACCTCTGTATTCCCCGTTTTTTAAAATACTCATTTAATATATTTATATATAACAGATTTAACGCCGGTAGTTCCAGTGTTGAGAAAAGAGGAATCGGAAGGTGAAAAAGATGATTAATTCAGTAATTTATGTTTTATAATGCGGACGCAGAATTTCTGCTCCACAGCCTCCCTATAAAGTTCGAGAATTTTTTCTCGGTAGCTCTGGTATTAAAAATTTGATCGTGGCTGTAAAGTAGTAAAAACACCCCTCCTAGGAATCAGCAGTATTTAACACCAATTCAAGAACCTTCGTGCGTTCAGCAGACGCAAAACATTTGCACAAAGCAGACATCAACGCAAGATCTCCATCCTCTCCGTTTCTCAGTAAAACTTTAACAGCCTCCGTCGTTTCGAGATCGCCTACATTTTCCCCAACCATAGAATTCTTTCGCGAAACTTGCTGGGGTGACGAAGGGAGCCTGTTGGACTTTGAGAAGAAGTTCCAAGTCACTCGGAAACTTCTCCGCCCGTTGTATCGCAAATCGAAGCGCGGACAGGCAGAAGCCCGCTATCCTCCATGACAGAGAATTCCGTGGAGAGTATTCTGCCATGGAATCCCGAAAATTCCCGAGACTCCTTTCCTCTCACAGAATTACTATATTTGACGAAGCAGTTGAAATAACTGGTTCCTAATTTTCTATAAAAATTTTGCGAGTCTGTAGGTCACCCTTTTCCGTCTACTTTACAAAGTGTGCATTTTTTATTAATTACACAACTGTCGATATATCTTTTACTACTGTAGGAAAATTTCTACAAATTTTTAACGTATGAAATGACAAATGGAATTTGTAACTTGATTATAATTCTATCAATGAAAATTCTACGAAAGTAAAATTGTCCGGTTTCTACCTTTTTATAAACGTTGCTAGAATTTATAGAGAAGCAGAGCTCCAGATATTTCACGTGTCTTCTACTCTAAAAAATTAATTTTTGAATTTTGGCAAGGATTTACTGCTTAGGTGGCTTAAGTTTCATCGAGACTGTAAAACATTAGCACTGAAAACTACCAAAACGGTAGAAATGACTGGTTCACAATTTTTAGAAAAATTCTCCATTTTATAAAACCCAAATTTCTTAATTGACCCTCTTGATTCCTCTTCTTCCAAAGTACTAATTAAATTCAATTAAACATAGTATCTATAACGCCGATAGTTCTAGCGTTAATTCGACCGAATTCGACGTTCCGATTTCCGTTGGCGGGCGTTAAAAGGCACGAAGATCGACTGTGAACTTTTTCACGGGGATGAAGGAAGAGTAGGGGGTCGACTTTTCGACGATTCGTAGCCCTGAAAGGGGAGTTCGCTTTCTTTCTCGACTCGGTTAAATCTGCAATGCAGATGCAACGCATCTGCATATGCATGGACACGCTCGTCCTGAATCGCGGTTTCGGACAGTCGACGGATCTCTTTTCCTCGCCCCCTTCCGCTTTTCCTTACCACTGTCCCCCGTCGGCTTTTCGTGAATCTACAGCGGAAAAAATTCGCTTTTAGGTCGACAGGATTGTAATCGCAACGGAAAGGAAGATTGGCGAGGATGGGGAGAAGGAATAAAAGGGTCTCGTGCAAAGGGGACGTTTTTGTTGCCCTTTAACCTCCATTCGTCCTTGGGATCTTTTCAGGCTAAAATCGAGATTTGATTTGACTCGAATCGGGACAAAGTGTACACGGTGAATACATGTTATGTTTAATACAGTTGTTATAGAGAAAAAGTGAGAAAATCTTGTTTTTTTTTAAATAGAAAATTAACGGTGTGAAGACTGGTAGTTTGGGAAAAGGCAGTAGGAATTTTATTGTGACTTCTTTGAAGGACGGATGAAGGTTAAATCTGTCGAATGCTGTCGAGGGGTGATTTTAAAAGCTCGTAAAAATTTTTCTGCTGCAGATAGAGTCGCATTATTGTTCACTGAAAGAATTAAAGCTTCTGTAAATCGAAAGAACTCGAATAATAATTGAAATTTCCACTTTATACACGATATTTTAATTTCTTGCTTTACATTTCTGCTGTGGCGGCTATGTTTATTTTTTCTTGAATCTACAATTTTAAGTGGCTTCCGGACCATAGAAATTTGTCCATTTCACTTCCAAAATCCATTTGTATTCGCGAAGATTAAATATTCATAATCGCCTCGCGTGTTGACGAGCAACAGGAACGAATTTAAATACAGATTCAATATCAATCCACTCGGTAATTATCGCCGAAAAGGTGCCGTATTTCGCTCGCGATTTTAATCGGCAATTCCAAGTGTTTTTCTGTTTTCCTCTTTTAATACGAGGTTTATTTTCATCCGTTAAATAGGCAGACAGTGGGCGCCTTTCAGCGCGCATCGAAGCCGTCCGGCGAGCGTTCATACTAATTAAATAAATGAAACCGAAGGCAGGCACTAAAGTCGAAGAGATATAGGACGCAGAAACTCATCCCGGCGCTTTTTCATCTCGGCTCTGCCTTTAAGATCGATCTTACACGCACCGAGCGAGTTAACTCGGCTAAGGGTAAACAAATATTTGAGTGCTGCTTATATAAGTAAACAGTTCCCGCGAGAAACTTTTCGCCGTGAAACAGACTCCGACTTCCGTTGGAATACCTCGCGAATACGAGCGGCATTACCGTATAAATCTTCCAGTCTCGTTTCCTCCATCGTTTCTCCCCCTGTCCCTTTCGTCTCGAGAACTTTTAAATTCTGCAATTTCTGTCAGCCGTCCCGAACGGACCATCCTTCTTCCGTTGTTCTCGCTCGTCGCCCGAGACGATGATGGATGGACGCTTGTATCCGCGTCTCTCGTCGTTATCTCGAATTAGAAACGAAAATCGCAATGGAATTATGGAAATGAGAAACTCGAAGGGTCGTTCGTTTTTTTTCTGTGAAATTTTCATCGTCGAGGAGTCGCGAATAATTGGAATTGAAGATTAGGCAAAGCGCGAGGATTTTGATGGTAGCTTCGGATTTTTTTGGAAGTTATTAGTTAATAAAATAAAGAGACTCTGCGTATGGAAAATATACAGTGTGTTCAAAATATTACTGCAAGCTTGAATCTCTTGAAGGATAGTGTATATTTTCTTCGGCATCTGTAGCTGGTGAAGAGTGAAATTCAAAGAGCTGCGTGACCTTCGGATGACCCCGAGCTAGAAATTGATTAAATGCTCTTTCTGGAGAGTATATTATCGTCGAAATAATGTTTAACGAATTGTTGCAGATATCAGTAGCTCTTAGCGATATTATTTATACAGTTTACATGAAATATTGAGCGCAAATTGTCGGGCAGTATTAAAGAACAATGTAGTAAATAAAAATTCGGACAATGTTGTCGTTGAAATTATGAACTAGCTCGATGTCGAAGGCAAAGAGAAAAATATGAAAAATACATAAATACCCGAAAACCCGAGGAAAAAGCAATGGGAACGAGATTTTGTCGAACTTTGGTGAAACATTATTTCAGAAGTGCCGGACCCGCGGAAACGAGGTCTAGAGAATCTGCTTTTTTTTTCTTTTTTTAAAGAGGAGTTGCGAGCGAGAGATTTTTTGGTGCTCGATGAAATTTTTAGATTTATCGCTACCTCGTAAACCGGCCATGCGACGACGTGCTTTAACTCGCTTAGCCCCATCGTCGGCTTAAGAAAATTTGTTTTGACTATTAAATGCTTTACGATTATCGATACGCACGCTACTCGGGATTATTGAATCTCGATGAAACGTCGCAGCGGAAAATGCCATAAATTCCGGGCGATAAATATAAATAATTTTAGCACGAGATCAAACGCATCGTAAAAATAATACTCGTGCTGCTCCGACGGTGTAGCCCAATTGTCCGGTGCTTCAGAAATACGAGGACAACTGTCGCTATCTTAAAAAAAATTAATATACAAGATAGAAAACGTTATCTAATTAATTTCGATTTGCAGACAATAAATTGCTCGAGCGCGATATTTGGCGGCTGTGGCGGGTACGGAGATAATGACTTGCACTCGTGATCAGTGCTTTCGAGTTCAAATCCTCCTTCACCCTTTGAAAATTTTTTATAATTTATTATTTAATTAACATTGCTTCGTTGGTTCGGAAGCCACCCAAAACAGTAGCAATTTAAGCCGAAAAAATACAATAGGGGCTGTGGGAGTGCAAAAGTAAAGGCTCGAACTCTGGTCAGTGGCTCTGAGTTCGAATTTGTTTCCTAATTATTATTTAACACTAGAATTACCGGCATTATATTTATTATATTTAAGCATACAGAATAAGTACTTTCACTAGAGCTAAACTGAAGAAGATTAACTTGAGAAGGCTAAAACAAGGAAGAGAGAAAGTTTTATAAGATAGAAATAGAAAGTCACTTCATATCTCCTCTATGAATTAGGGAAATTTAAAAAATAATTAAAATCCCGCCATTCCGGCCGCCTTGATTGTGTTAATATTTCACAGTCGTGCTTCCAAACTCACCTAAATAACTAAAACAGTAGGCCCTAGCCTAGCAGATATTCGCCATTGCAGCTAGAGAATTCAAAGCAACGGCAAGATATTTAACACTAGAACTACCGGCGTTAAATCTATCATATTTCAAAATATTAAATAAGTACTTTGAAAAAGGAGGGACCAAGAGGCGGAAAAGCTAATTGATTCGATGATTTATGTTTTTTAAGATTGACACAGAATATTTATTCTAAGACTCTTCTATAAACTTGGAGAATTTTTGGAAAAAATTGTGTACCAGTCATTTTGACTGGTTTGGTAGTTCTAGTGTTAAAAAATCGTGGTAGAATACGACAAATTCAGATTTCAAAATTATAATTCCCCGTCGAGCTATCACTCGTGTCTGCGAACAGAAATCGCGCGAGGAATTGTAAAAACTCGCTTTGTATCGTGGTCCGAGCTCAATAGGGAATTAGAGCAGCGGGGTTTTCATCTTTCGCAAATGATTTCGAGGTTTCCTTCTCCGCCAAGAATTTCCACCCTTCGCCACGTACTCGCCACGTATCTCTATTCTTAGAACGAACTCACGGCACTCTTGCAGCTCTAAGGTCTCTCTTTTCCACCCTCCGGCCGGAGCTAGCGAGGAGGGAAGTTCCTACGGCTGAAAAAATAACGAGTGCCACGGGAGAGACCAGGGGTTTTCCCTTTCTTCTGAAACATCCCCTTCCCTCTTCAACGCTCCCTTCCTTCTTAAACATTCCCTTCGTTTGTCTGAAGCTCGTGATCGCCTGGAGGCGTGAGCTTTGCCGATACACCGACAAAAATCGCTCCTCTGCGAGAGGGGATGATCTTGTTAGGAAAGAGGGTTGCCAGGAAGCTGCGAGGCGAAGAAATTGGATGATTTTTGGGGTTGCATTAATTCTCGGGGTGTTGGCGTGCATCTGGAGACTGTGGATGAGGATGTAATTATTTTTATTTCATTCTGGTCAAGGGTGCTATGTTTGAGGGTGGGTTACCCTCTGTAACTCCTTCCTGTGCTGCGCGGCAACTTTTGTATCTTTATGGGAAACTTTCCACAATTTTTCTATGCAGCAGAAGGAGAAATCGAATTTGTAACTTAATTAAAATTGCATTAATATTACATCTACGTGGAAGAGACGGGTTCTTACCGTTTTACAAAAGTTTCTTTAATTTATAGAGAAGGAGAATCGTAGATTTTTCACGTGCATCTGATAGTTCACAAATTAATCAGCTGATTGTTTTCTTTGCCGCCTGATTTCTCCCTCTTCAAAGTACTTATTTATTATATTTAATTTCACCAAAGTACCAAAATCCAATTAATTTTTCAACCCGATACAAAGATTGTATTACAGAGGGTTAATAAAATATTGTATTATTGGATACGAGCATGGATAAATTGTAAGAGAAGTTACACGAAATCCCGTCATATCTGAAGCGAGGCTTCGATTTCTGCCGGACGCAGAAATCGGATTATTTCACGGTGCAACGCGTTCCATTTGGCATAGTTCTGCACGCTCATTAAGTCGTCCCTAAGGGAGGCTACCCAAATAATTATTGGCAGACGCTTTGACACCCAAGTCACGCAGACACTACCGTGGAATATTTACGGTGAATTCTGGCTGACGAAGATTTACTTCACGTAACGAGTGATTAACCTATTTAACGAACCAGCCCGACGTAGAGCGCTCCAATTCGAAGCGGCTTCGTGTTTCGGCCACTTTGTAAGACGACGATGACGCGCATTGCGAGCATGACATCCAGAAATTTGACGCCTTAAAAATCAACGTCTTCTCGGAGTCTAATCATCGTCGAAAAATCTAGAGTCACCGGATCTTTCCTGTATTTTTAGCTCCTCCCATTTGTTACAGTTGTTTTTGCATCTTGGAAACGAAGGATATCGAAACTCTGTCTCGTAAGATCTCCTTTTGGCGTCGTTTCGTCGAAGTTGATCGGTTAGCAGGTTTAATTAACACGTTGATCGCCACCAATATTTCGCAAGTTTCATCATTTCTACTGTGGCGAAACTTTATCTATTAAAATCACATCTTTATAAAACAGAAACCTCGAAGATACAGATGGATGCATATTCAGCAGACCTTTATCTCTTTAGCGCCAATATTTAAATATTGAATACATTAGAAAATTCGAAAATATTACAATTTAAAAGTTATATGAAATTTCTTTGAATTCAATAGCGCCGTGTTAAAGCAATTTTGAGATAGTTGCAGTAAAATTTAACGTAGTATTAATATTATAAAAGTAATCTTACCGTGTCGCGTCTCACTGATACTTCCAATTGCATAGGTTTTGCAAAACTTGCAAATTTCCTACTTACCGCAGTACGTATCACCAGTGTCACTCTTTAATTAATTAAAAAATAATCTCCTAGAGCGACAAAAATTTAAATTTCACCACATTACAAAAAATTCGAGCCTTAGCTGTAAACACACTATAGCGCCTCTCCTTAAAAGACACCGTGAAGCTTTTTCTTTGAAAAATCGCAAAGAGAAAGAGGGAGAAATATACACAGATGCGATCTTCCGATTCGTCTCGGCATAAACAAATGGCCAGCACGACGCCGGCGTCCCTCTGACGTCAGGAAGGTTTATCGAAGCGTTTTCTTCACCGTCGACGTCGATGAACACGGCCAGTGCACCGGCGAAACTCACACAAAGAGCTGAACACAGCCGTCACGCTATTCTTAAACGCACTAAACACGAACACACTTTGAAACGATTTGCGCGCGGCAGCGAGCGTTAATAAAGATTGCCCGTCGGATCACTCACTGGCGAGAACCTATTCCCGGACGTTTGTGGACGTATCGCGGCGATTCTTCACCGTCCGCCGTCTGTAAAGTGTCGGGTAATTTTATCGCCGGGCAATTTGAGAATGGAGCTCTCCTGGATATGCAGTTAAATACTCGGATTCCCAATTAGCGGGACGCAATTTAAATCCTGCCCAGCTCTGGCAGATTTTTTTCCTAAATTGTTTTTCCAAGTTTTTAGCTTCAACCGCTGCGACCATTTTGCTCTTCGGCGTGCCGTTTTAGGTGGGCTTTGATTGACTTAGGCTATGGTACGTTAAATGACAATTTTGGACGAGTTTTCTAGGGGTGACGAGGGGGTTTAACTGGGTCCACCTGATTGCGAGGCTGATCCTTTGTCTCTTTGACTCCTAGAGTCCCAGATTTTAATTTGCATTTGTTCTGCGTCAGCTGCTATGGTTATTTTGGGTAGAATCTACTGTTTAAGGTGACTGAGGAACCACCGAGGCTCTGATACGTGCAAATATAATTTTAGAATAATTTTCTGGGCATCATAGGACATTTGAACTGAGTTTCGTTGATCGCGAGTCTGATCCTTTCCCTCCTGAACTACTAGAGTCCCATCTTTGAATTTGCATTTGTTCTGCTTCAGCTGCTATGGTTATTTCGGTTAGAATCTACTGTTTAAGGTGACTGAGGAACCACCGAGGCTCTGATACGTGCAAATATAATTTTAGAATAATTTTCTGGGCATCATAGGACATTTGAACTGAGTTTCGTTGATCGCGAGTCTGATCCTTTCCCTCCTGAACTACTAGAGTCCCATCTTTGAATTTGCATTTGTTCTGCTTCAGCTTCTATGGTTATTTCGGTTAGAATCTACTGTTTAAGGTGACTGAGGAACCACTGAGGCTCTGATACGTGCTATTATAATTTTAGAAGAATTTTCTAGGTGCCATGGGCCATTTGAACATAGTCTCGTTGATCGCGAGTCTGATCCGTTGCCTCCTTGACTACTAGAGTACCATCTTTGAATTTGCATCTGTTCTGCTTCAGCTCCTATGGTTATTTTGGGTAGAATCTACTGTTTTAGGTGTGTGAGGAGCTATAAAGCTTATGATACCTGCTATTCTAATTTTAGAACAATTTTCTAGGCGCCATGGGCCATTTGAACTGGTCTCTTAGTTAATCTCCTTAGTTCTAAATTATTATTCAATATATTTGGGCACTTAGAATTATTATTTAACATACTTTGGTGTCTCTGAACTCAAATAAAACCGCAGGACCTAGCCAAACGACCATAGTATTCAAAGAACGAAAATTACTACAGTAAGAAGAAGGAGAATTTGAAAATAGGACGACGGCGGAGGTTGATGCGATCCTCTCCTGCAAAATGATAAGCGAGGGGGTTGCTGATGGGATCGGTAATTATTTTCGAACGGGGTAGGTTGATGGAGGTGGGAAAAGTAGAAAATCTGACGCAGGGCAAATTGATTAGGGTCGTTGGGGTGAGAGATTACGGTGGATTGGGCTGGGATAGGAGTGGTTGGGTTTGAGAGAGGTGGAAATCTATCGGTTCGAAAATTTGGGAGTATTTCGCGATGGGCTCCGGTAAGCAGCGGAGGTTTGCGCGAAAAGTGGAAAATCTGACTCGATGGAAATTGATTAGGGTTGTTGAGTCGACAGATTACCGTGAATTCGGTTTGGATCGAAGTGGATTGCTTTGCAGACCATAGGAACCCCATTACCCTGAAAATTGACAAATATTCTCCATAATTTTCCCTATACGAAGATGGATCTACTCAAAAGTCAAAAACCTTGATTCCCAAAAGGTAGAGAATTTAAATTAGAAACGGATAAGCATTCGCGCAATCCATTGCGCCGAAATATTCCAACGATATCGAAGCACCGATCCGCGAGAAGTAGAAAAATCTATCGAGCCTGGAAAAATTGATAAATATCATCGAGCCGTGCAATTATCTCGAAACTGGTTCCGATAGGGCACGAGGGAGAGAACGAAGTCTCGCGGCTTTATCCGTTTAAACAATTTCCCTCGAATCGAATGAAATCGCCGGTAAGAGCGCTGAAAAGAGACGTAACAAAGGAGCCCACTTATTAAGGAGTTTACTCGCCGATGAAGCTGCACCGGAGTCGCGTGAAATTTCCAATAATCGATCCCAACGAACAGACGGTGGACTTTTTCCCGTGAACTCAAGTTGCTCCAATTTCATCCACAACGAGAAACAGAGAAAGAGGAAAGATTGTTAGGGGCAGAGAGCTAGGAGAAGTAAAAAAAAAAAGGAGGACGACGGAAATAGTAAAAAGAAGAGAGACTCGACTCTAAAGACAATCCTCGCAAACGGTGGCGAGAAAAGGTGTGCGGGAATTCGATCATCGAGTTTGACGAATGCCTGTCAGCGAATTCTGCACCTACTAAAACACGCTGGCACGCGTTAACTGCAACCACGTACGACGATAAATCAAATTGTGCCAGATACTCGGTCTTAAATTATTGCCAGGACGCTGACGTTTCGTTATTGCATCGATAAAACGTCGATTCCCGCGGATACGATCATCATCGTTGTTCAGGAGCGACCGGAAGTCTTCCGGAACACTCGCTACACCTTCGTACCTTCCGGTTGTTTCACGTAACTCTCGTACTTTTGCAAACTTATTCGAGCTACCGCGAGGCCACGCCAGGTGGTACAATGTTAATTAACGAGCAGTAATTAGCGGTTGCTATTAGAACGCCGTTTTGAATTCACCGAGCCGTGTTATGGACGGTATTATAGCCGGCTTAACGCCGTCGACGACCACCGCCGTAAATATCAAAAACTGCATCGTATAATTTCAAACCGTTCTCCACGAAATTCCCAGCGGTTACTGAATTTACGTCGTTACATAACTTACCACTGTTCTGCAAATTTACCGTTCTTTCTTTAATCATGGAATTTCATCGTGGATAGGTATGTTTTTGGCAATTTATTTGCTCGTATGGCGATGTTTAATTAGCATTTAAATTTCATCCCTCTGATCGCGAGTATGAACCTTTCTCTTCCTTCCCATATTTTCCGTACTGCACTTTCTTTCTGCTTCAATTGCTGCGGTCATTTTCTTCAACACTTGCTATTTTAGCTTCTGAATATCTTAGGCTATGCAACAGTAAATAATAATTTATAAAATATTTCCGAGAGGCGGCAGAGAGTCGGACTAAAGTGCATTGATTGCAAGACCCATCATATTCCGTATTGCACTTTCTTTCAGCTTCAATTGCTGCGGTAATTTTCTTCAAGTCTTGCTATTTTAGCTTTTGAATCTCTTAGGCTCTGCAACAGCAAATAATAATTAATAAAATATTTCCGAGGGGCGACAGAGAGTCCGTATTGCACTTTCTTTCAGTTTGAATTGCTGCGGTCATTTTCTTCAACAGTTGCTATTTTAGGTTCTGAATCTCTTAGGCTCTGCAACAGCAAATAATAATTAATAAAATATTTCCGAGGGGCGACAGAGAGTCCGTATTGCACTTTCTTTCAGTTTGAATTGCTGCGATCATTTTGTTCAACACTTGCTATTTTAGCTTCTGAATCTCTTAGGCTCTGAGCAAATAATAATTAATAAAACATTTCCGAGAGTCCCCGTATGATACTAGCCAACAGAAATGTTTATATCTCAGAAACGGTTGACCTTTCGACCTATGTTTACTAAAGCTTTCTTACTCAGCACAGTGCACCCTATATACCGTATAAATATTGAACTTCTTTTTTCAACACACTGTGTATAATTTCATATTGTTAATAGTAATCCAGCAACTTTTACACCGACACATCCGCAACACCCGGAACCCCGCAAGAAACTCATACCCCGCAATTAAGTAAAACTTGTTCTCGACGTGTTACATGAATTATTACCGAGCCGTGCTAACGCAGCAACGTTAATTAATCGCTGGTAATTAGTACGTGCCGAATGCGATCGGCTGCATCGGGCACGTAGCGAAGATCGAATATTCAAATGCGACTTGCCTACGGCGACCCCGACACCCGGGTGGCAGTTGTGCCCGGCCATAGTTTCAGACAGATGCTGCTACACTTCACCCTCCTTTTCCGATGAATTTCAAAGTGTCACCTGCTGAACGACCGGCAACTTACGACGTGGCAGATTGTATCCTTGAAGGATACCACGTTATATCGATTCCGTCGGGATGAGTTTGCATGGAAACGATGGGACGGTAGATAGAATTAAAACTTTGCGTCGAATGCTGCGCGCGGTAAATTGACAAAGTCGTGGAGAAACCTTTGGTTGGAGATTCGAGGTGGTACGATGTCACTCTGACACGATTTCTCAGGTTTTGACTCTTTGTGTCTGAAACTTTCACTATTTTAATTGCCATTAAATTTTGTATTCACTAATATTAAAAAAAACATAACGCACCATAGCTTCGGTAGTTCGGGAGCCATGTATAATTGTAAGTCGCAGCCAGAAACTCTTTAACAATTAAAGTCGAGGAAGAGTAAAAGGTAGAAATTAATTGCATGCAAGTAATTACCATCACTCAGTAATTAACACGTTGCCTGCCATGGGGGTCACCGGTGACCGGCGGTATTGAATGCAATGAATTTCATATGACTTTCAAATTGTAATATTTACGAATTTTCTAACATATTCAATTTTTAAATATTGGCGTTAGAAAGATAAAGGTCTGCTGAATATATATGCATCTGTGTCTTTGAGGTTTCTGCTTTATAAAGATGTGATTTTAATAGATAAAGTTTCACCTCAGTAGAAATGATAAAACTAGCGAAATATCGGTGGCGTTCAACGTGTTAAGTTTCCACGTAAAACATTGGGACCTAGGCAAAATTACCATATTGGTTAAATCCAAAAAGATATGAATTCTCCAATCATACCTAATTATTTCAATTACCATCGCTCGGTAGTTCAGTTTCCAAGTAAAACATTAGGACCTAGGCGAAATTACCATATTGGTTAAATCCGAAAAAATATGAATTTTCGAATCACACCTAATAATTTCAATTACCATCGCTCAGTAATTAAGGTTCCACCGGAAACATTAAGACCTAGGTAAAATTACCATATTGGTTAAATATGAAAAAATATGAATTCCCCAATCACACCTAATTATCTCATACACGACACTGCGAATCCAGAGACTTCAATTTCCGCCGCACTCTGAATTCTTATCGCTCCAACATGAATGTCTCCTTTTTACCGAGCCGTTTAATGGCCATAGTGAAAAAATTACTCGAAGCAGGATTTCACGAGTAGGTTACTTCCGCCTTTCATTGTTCTTCCGGGCTGGCTGCGGTGTACAATGCACGCCCCGATAACAATGGTATTATTGAGCCACCCGCTAAGATAATTTTTTCCCTCCTTTTCCCTCTTACTCCTCGTCCTTCTCTCTTCTACGTTTTCCGGCGGATGCTCCGCGCGAATTTTTTTTCCCTTTGACGTAAAAGCACCGACGACGATCGTCAATTACCTTTGTTTTCATCGATATTCGGGATATTACGCGGTCGCAATAAATGTTCCGGGAACAATGAGACCATCCGGCGGGAATCCCCCTGGGCGGATTAACTCTGCGAGAATTCCCTAAAGGGACTTTTAATTGGAAGTCTTCGGATTGAAATTGGAATGGACTTCCGGGGCGGTAAAGTTTTCAATATTTTAGAGGGTGGACGTTTCAAAGGAGAGGGTTGGATGGAGCTGATTCGCTTTCTTCTACGATTAGCTTCGAGGATTTTTCAAAAGGTTGGAGCTCTTTTTCTGTTGAAACGTGCAAATGATGTTAATGCTGGTTTCAATAAATGCACGTAGAGATAAAGTCCTTAGGCTGCGATAACGTGTGACTCTCGATGCGGCAAATGGAGCAGGAAATTGCGAAGTTTTCCAAAAGTTTGATATATTGTAGTATATTTTGAAAAAGGGGGAATCAAGTGGCAAAGATGATCTGTTAAGTAATTTTAATAGTAGTAATAACTTTATTCATATATAAAATAAATCAACTAATGCGGAAAAGTATATACATGTTTTCAAAGTAAATAGTATTCTAGGAATATTATTTATTCGAGGAAAAGATTATGTAAAAAAATCCTCGACTGTTATTAAGTATTTTGCGTATTGTAAGACGCAAGTGAAATATCTATTATACTGCTTCTCTGTAAATTTGAAAAATATTTAGAAGAAAATGTAACCCGTCGATTTTATGGATTCTGTGGACCGGAATTGAGAAGTAGTTAACCCCAGAACTACCAAGGCAGTCAAATTGACTGGTTTTTCATTTTTTATAAAAATTCTCCAAGTTCATGGAGGAGCCATAGAGTAAATATTTCCCCCTCTTTTAAAGTCATTACTTCATATATTCCAGTTTCATTGATTTAACGCCGGTAGTTCTAGTGTTAATTTGAAAATATCAGTCGGTCAGGAGACGGTCGAACTATTTCCATACTACTGATATTACGGTCAATTAAACGAAATATCAGAAATCCGAGAGAAATTTTCATTTCTGCGATTAATTCTGAGTTATTAGCATGCGCTGTTAACTGAGAGGTATCTTAGAATTTGTCAGGATAGTTAGAAACAGGGAAGAATAATAAGAATATAAAGACATAGAATTTAAATATGTAACGTTCAACTTCGAAAAGAGACACCGTCTAAGTTCAACGTAGAGATCGAAACTGCTGCAGAAAATTCGATGCAAAAACGAAGACCGAGCGAAGGAGAAAGAAAAGGAGGAGAAACGTTAATAATGCAAAGAGCAACACCCCACGGATTAAGCTTCCAAATTGACTGCTGTTTAGCGCCGTGGAAATGACTAAACGACGATTTTCCTTGAACGCAGAATTTATCAGCAGGCTACAGGAGCGTGTGCGAAGGACCGGAAGTCGCATAGATTTGAAAACGCATTCATCGACGGTGCAGTATCGCGAGCAGGAATGAAAGGGCGAAACTATATATTCTGAAGCGTATCTATGGCTGGCACTGTTCTCTCACTGTCCCGAACAAGAATCGAATATTCAAACGGCATTCGCCTGGCGGGCACAATAACGCCGAGATAACAATTTCGGTAGTCGAACGAGCAAACGCCGGCGGTGTTTGAAAGAAATTCACCGGGGGAATAATGATCCGTATCCGTTATTGGAAACACCTTACGCCGTCGTGCCTTCGAATGGACGGCAAAGTGAACGATAATCTTCTCGGGATTGTCGATCGTCATTCTGGATCTTGAAAGTTCTCATTTCTTAAATTTTTAACCCCTTGCCCTACAATTTATTTCGTGACTGTCTCCGCAATAATTCAGAATTTAATTGCTAAAATAAAAATTCACTAGTGACTCTTCATACATCGTATAATTTAATGTAATATTAATAACGGGAACAATATTATCGTGTCGCGGCTCATTAATATTCTCAATTTGACAGGTTTTGCAAAACTTTGAAATTTCCTACCCCTTTTACGTCATCGCGAGTGTTACTCGTTATTGTAGGGCAAAGGGTTAAGACTCCATCGTTTCACCTGCCACCTCTGTCTCCACGTTTAACTATAACATTTGTTTTTTGACGCCTTTAACACTAGATTTACCATACCAGTCAAACTGACTGGTACACAATTTTTTCCAAAAATTCTCCAAATTTATATGAGAGTCATAGAATAGATATTCTACGTCCATCTTATAAAACATAAATTGCCGAATCGATCAAGTTTTCCACCTCTTAATTTCCCTTTTTTCAAAATACTTATTTAATATTTTTAAATATGATAGATTTAACGCCGGTAGTTCTAGTGTTAACTGAGGACGATCTCTAGCTCTTCCGTCAAAAACATCCCAAGTTTTCAAACACAGTCTTATCTTCCGAACGAGGTACAATTCCGTCGATTTTTTTCACTGATTGATGGAAAGATCACCCGAACGTCTTCCGCGTCTTAGCTAGACGATTTTTCAACCCCCGCAGGAAGCGCGGTAGAAGAGTAAACTTTCGGATGCACGTGAAGCACACGATAAAAGGTGGATCCACCGGTGAAGTGGGTATTTTCATAGAGCACTTTACTATTTTAATTTTCAATGGCCGGGAAAGTAGGTCTTGCGTACTTCATTCCGCCGGGCCTTTCTTAAAATGCAAAAGGCCTCGCCCCTCTAGCTCGTCCATGACCCGCGTTATTTGTCGGCGTTCGTTTAATTAACTTACGCCGGGATAAGCGACTCCTCTCTCCCTCTCTCTCTCTCTCCTCGATCGTTTTAATCGCACATTCCCTTATCGGTCTCGCGGCATTCACGCTCTCTCATCTTCCATCGAATTAATCGCCGAGTACCACGCGATACTTTCGATCCGACTCGCGTCTCCGCGAACCGTTGGCCTTTCCTCAGGGTGAACGAGACTTTAACCCTGACCATTAGGGGTGTGGTTTGTACACGCTCGATGGAAATGTTTTCTCCGGTCGGAAATGGAATTTGGGGTGGTTTATAAATGTCTCTTGGGCTGTGTCAGTGATTGGTAATAAATTGGAGGGCATGAAGTCGACGCTGATATATAATCTTTCTATAGGGGTAGTTTAGGGGAGGATAAATGAATTAATATGCAATGAGGATTTTATTATGGTTTTTTGAAAGTTTGGAATAAGTTTGAGGTAAAATAATTTGGAGCGCAAAGGTTTAGGTGGTAACTGAGATAAAATTGCGCAAAAGTGTGAAGGATTTTCATTCCGGCCCATTGATTACGTAATCCAGCCTCGATCTTGCTACCCTCCAGCCCCACCCCTTACTATTACTCTTCAAACCACCTTGCCGGTCGTATATTATCAGCAAATGACCCTGTAATTTTCACAAACAAGCTAAATCTCAAGCTAAGCATCCTCCTCTGGACAAGACACGTCGAACAAAATGTAAACCGAAGCTTCGTAGAATTCCGATGAATCTGCCAGATCAATGTACGCGTTTAATTATACAAAGTGCAAGGTGCATCCAGTCAGTCAGTCGGCCACCCCTCTCGACCCCTCCCCATTTATATCCGGTGAATCGTATATTTTCGTGGTTGGGCCATTCGATGCGGCAGATCCGCGTCTGCAAGGTGTCACGAGGGACGCTTATGTCCGCGGATGTTTACTGCGCTCGACCGCTCACGATTCGCGTCTGCGAAATGTCAGGAAGTTGTCCTCGACCACATTTTGCGATCGCGTGCACTTTCGTCGGGTTTACTGCATCCTGGCCATGCGGCATTTACCTCGCGGCCGGGCATCGTCGGCGTTTGGCTTCGTCTCCTTCGTCTTTTGTATTTTTTAGCTTTAACAGCTAAGGTCACTTCGCCTTGACCCTGCTGTTTTAGGTGGGCTCTGAACCTCTGATGCTATGACATGTTAAATAATAAATTAGAAAAATTTCTGAGAGGTGACTTTAACCATTTGCCCTACGATTTCTTTCGTCACTGTCTCCGCAATAATGGAAAATTCATGCTTAAATAAAATTGCTAAAATTTTAAAATTTTAGGTAAAATTTTAGTAGGGCTCTGGACCTCTGGGGCTGTGATATATTAAATAATAAATTAGTAAAATTTCTGAGAGGCGATAGGAGATTTAAATTCGGTCCCACTGATCGAGAGTTCGAAATTTTTTCTCTTTATCCACTTAGCTCCTGTTGAATTTTGTTTCAGATTTAACCCTTTGCCCTACAATTTATTTTGTCACTGTCTCCGCAATAATTGAAAATTAATGCTTAAATAAAATCGATAGAATTTAAAAATTTTAGGTAAAATTTTAGTAGGGCTCTGGACCTCTGGGGCTGTGATATATTAAATAATAAATTAGAAAAATTTCTGAGAGGCGATAGGAAATTTATAATTCGGTCCCATTGATCGAAAGTCCGAATTTTTATCTTGTTATCCACTTAGCTCGTACTGAATTTTGTTTCAGCTTTAATTTCTGCGATCATTTTGGCTAGGAGCTATTGATTTAGGTGGGCTCTGAACCTCTGAGGCTGTAATACGTTAAATAATAATTTACAAAAAATGTGTCTACCCTATATGTTGCACCATAGCGCCCACGCTTTTGAAATTCGTGCGAAAACTCATGTCGCTCGTATTTCCGCACGAACGAATTTTCCGGCATCGCAGATTTCCCAGAACAACGGCTGAATTTTGACACAGAATCAATGACAGAACGCGTCGGAAAATTCTCTCTGCTGTGACCTTTGTCCAGGCTCAAATTTAATTACAGCCATCGTATTTTATGATTAGCGGTCGCTCGTTTATTTCGTTAACATTACCATTTCGTACATTATCGTTGACAATTCCAAGCTACAAATTCTACCAATCGTTTTGAAATACCGCAAAAATTCCTATCAATTCTAATTGAACAAATATCAAGCTTCTTCGTTTGACAGAAATGGGCCATCGAGCTTTCGAGACATTTTTCGAAAAATGTCGAATTCCGATGGTATCTAATTTCGAGAATTTCGATTTACCACGTTCGACAGAAATGGAGGGTGAAATTGCGAGAGAAACGGAAGTCGAGGCGGAGGAAAGAGACGACTCGAGTCTTCGAGGGGCGTTAGACTCGCGAGCCTCGTAGTTTATGGGGCTTGCGGGTGTAGTAAAAGGCTCGTTAAAGAGAAATAACGCGTTAAGAACGAATTCGACGAATCGTGCAGACTGCCGGACGGTGTCGTTTAACTCGCGTGTTTTATGCCTTCCGCGTCGTAGGTCGCGAACAGTGGAAATATTGTGCTCGTTGTGCCGACGCGTGACCGGTGGACCTAGATGAATATCGTTCTGGCGTTTTGTAAATTAACGTATCGATCTAAACAGCACTGGCTGTCTTGTAAATCTGCGGACGGTTTCACGGAAAATTTCTCGCCTTTTAGCAGAAGTTTTTTTTCGCGACGACTCCATTTTTTTCGCGACAACTCCATTTTTTTTCATGGAGATAAATCCCTTGCCTTTCCTTTGAGACTGATGGAGCAATAATTGAGAATTAAATCGAATAAATAAAAATTGATGAGTGATTCCTGAGGAATTGTATAATTTAATGTAATATCAATAGCATGGAAATAATTGGATAGCTTCGTACTCCAGGAATATTTTCGATTTAAGATTCAAAGGGATTTTTTATCGAGGTAATAGAATTGTTGTGTGCTGCGAATTGGCTGGATTGCAAAAGTGAATGGCAATAATTTTATGTGAAAGTTGGCTATTATTAAAAGATTATTACTACGAAGTTTACTGCGAAATATCTGATCGGAATTTAATACTGGGGTAAAAGTGTCCCGAATGAATTTGTAATTAAATTAATGTTAGATTTAGGTCAATGTAGAATTTCCCGAATTTTTCGCGCTGTTATTTCATAATCTACGTCGATGTAGAATCAAAATTTAACGCAACAATTTACACGACGTTGCTGAATTTTATTTATCAGATTTTGATTATTCAGCTACAAATTTCCGTGTGAAATATTCATCCACCTAACCCGGGCTTAATTCCTTTTAAAAAATCATTGGAATAATATTTCTTTTAACACATATCCTCTCCGAATTAATATTGTAATGAGGAGGAAGAAAAATACGAAGTCCGCGCCTCCTAGGGCAAACAATACATCCTCGAAATACCGAGAGACAGAAAGTACGGCACAGTCGTCGGTCATTCTTCGCGTTTTCCACGTCCGCAAATAAAATGCTAATTCTTCTCGCGAGAGAATAAAATTTCGTGCGTCAGAGACGAGATAGAAGTTTATTCGCGAGGGGAGAGATTCGCGGCCGCCTGGGATTCACCATGGGCTTCCTTACGGCGACGTAATCGTGAAACAATGCCAAGTAAATCTATTTATTAAGAGAACTTTACGCCGAACGACGCTGCAGCCGTTCTCCGCGATAACTTTCCTAGCAAGTTCGTCAACTGGGAATTTCTTGCTGCAGCATAGAAGACTACTCAATTTTACGTCGACCTTCGCGGATATTTTCAAAGGCTATCTTTCGCAAAGTCTACTGAATTACTGGGGAGATTGTTTGAGATACTGCATCTTGGAAGGCTGCTCTTACAAAATTCAAGAAGATTCTCGCTCCTTTTTACCTGGCTTTTATCTTCAGTATTTTTTATTTTCGACAGCTTCAAGCAGGAGTGTCTCTTCTGGAGTTCTCTTGTTAAAAATTTTCTAACTTTACAAAAATTGCTTCTAGAACGACGTACAATGCTGGGTTACATTTATTTATTCCAGTATATTAACATTAGATACACGGAAGCCGTCGAATTGACGGGTTCCTTTTTTTTATAAATATTTCTCAAAATAGAGATGCAGTACGGTAGATGTTTCAGGTGTCTCTTAGACTGCGGATTTTTATGCATTTATGGAAAACTTGATTTTGTTAAAATACACAAAACGTGCGTAATGTTCAAAAAATATCTGAAATATCCAAGGTATGCCATTTGTCGTAACAGTTAGCGAGTGAGAGACTCGGATTATTCTTTATTATCAGCGTTTATCAAACTTGAAATTGCATAAAAATCCGCAGTGTCCTTATAAGAGATATATTACATAAATCATTGGCTTCTTTGCCGCTAGTTTTCTCTGTTTTTAAATTACTTATTCAACATATATAAGTATAACAAACTTAACGTCCGTCTGCAGTCAAAATAACTGGCTCCTAATATTTTAAAAAAATTCTTCCATCTTATAGGAGCTCCACATGTTAGAAAATCTACGTCCATCTTATAAAGCATAAATTATTGAATTAATCATCCATTCCACCTTTTCATTCCTCTTTTACAAAGCACTTAATTAATATTTCTAAATAAAATAGATTTAACGCCGTTAGTTTTAGTGTAAAAAAAACCAAACTTCCTCCACATTCTCGGAAGAGGTAATATTCAGTGTACTGAATTTTCAGTTTGAAATTTGAGTGTAGAATTGTGTCGAATTACGGCGTGGAACGAGTCAAAGAAACTTTGAAAGTCGACGTTAGATCCTCGCGGATGTAAACACAGGGGCTCCGAGGACTGAGCGCTCGAAGGTCGGTGACCGCAAGGGACGCGGGCCTCAGTCTATGAGCGCTCGTCGAAGGAGTAACAGCTCCTCTGAGTCGTGCTATTTTGTATACAAAGTGTTGTACAATTATTTATAACATTCGTGCGTTCCATTGTGATATCGGAGTACCGTCGGGACCTTGTGTAACTGTTGGGCGTCGAAGGTGGCGCAGCAAGAAACTTTAAAGTATCAGAGGTACATATATTTTAAAAATATTAGGGCATTATTTTCAATATCTCGTTAGGCTGTCGTTCTTTCTACACTTTTCTGCTATATTAACGTACTTTCGCCATGTTATTATAATTATAAAGCATTTCTGTCCCATCGTGGAATATAATCAAATGATAACAGTGAGTGCCGCAGGGGTCATCGATGACCTGCGCTCCCAGATTCGATGAAATTTCTTGTCACTCTGAAACAATAACATTCACGAATTTAATAATACATTCTATATTTACATACCACTTTAAAATGCCTGAATATATAATTATTTTTAATTTAAAAATATTCATTTGAATATTTCGAAGTTATACGATTTGTTTTATCCCTGACGGTGACTCTGACAAATCTCCTCTTGTACAAATGTGACAAAACAGACAAATACAATTTTAATTTCTCCCTAAGAGCTCCCCTATCATATTAATTGTTCTTTTCTCCCTTACTAAGAAAGTATTAAAACGAAATTTACAAAATATCTCAAAGTTCTCGACCGAGACCTCGCGCGATCAGCTTAGAACGCGGCTCTACTCGCTGCAGAAGATGTTAAACGAGACAACCGGATTACGAGGGGATTTTTAACGACATTCCCGTATTTATCACTCGAGGTTTTAATACCATCGATAAAAGGGAAGGTCGGTCGGTGTTCGTTGCCTTAACCCAGATCCACGACGAGGCCTGGACCATCCGATGGAATAGTTCCGATCGGCTTTACCAAGTTTCGCCGCCATAGAAAATGTAGATAGTCTCCCTGGGCGTAAATAACTGTTTCTTCCATGATAATCCCTTTGGAGGTTCGTTCGGCGAATTCACGCTTCGTGCAAGTTCCATTTACGTGCAACTTTCCGGCTGCATTCGAGCAACCCTTCCCTTTCGTTCGATGAGATTTCTGAAACAACTTCCGAGGGGAGAGTTGCGAAAGAAATGTGATAAAATTGAAGATAAAGCGGAGAAAGAGAGAGAGGGGCGACGAGATGGCGCGAGATAATACGCTGATGTTGTAAATAATGATATATTTCTGGCTGGTAGTTTGGAGAACTTTTCTCAGCTTGCTGGGGGACTTCGATGTGGGGGGTTATTGAAGGAATATGATGAGGGAAGAGGAAATAAGATGATAGAATACTATAAACTAATATTGTAACTAACAATAGACTCCTTTTCATACTCAGATGGTCTGCTCAGAGTTCGCGAGAGGAATTTTCACATATGGGAGTTGTAAAATAAATGTGATAATTTTTTCGAATGAGAAAGAGAGTACTAGAATCAATTAAACCAAATTTTTTTATAATTTCCACCATCACAGTGTCGGCCGTCGATGACCTTTGTGACCCCACTGTGTTATTTCGTTGTATTCTACGTTGGGCGACGAATGCGTTAGAATTTTAATACTCCACTGAAAATACAGTGCAAATTTACCAATTTTAAGTACCAGAATCAAGCAACTAATATTTTCTTATAATTTCCACGATCACAGCGTCGGTCATCGATGACCTCTGTGACCCTCACTATTATTATTCAGTTATATTCTACGTTGGGCGACAAATGCGTTAGAATTTTAATACTCCACTCAAAGTACAGTTCAAATTTACCAATTTTAAGTACCAGAATCAAGCAACTAAAATTTTCTTATAATTTCCACGACCGCAGCGCCGGCCATCGATGACCTCTGCGACCCTTACTGCTATTATTCGGTTATATTCTACGTTGGGCAACAAATGCGTTAGAATTTTAATACTCCACTGAAAATACAGTGCAAAGTTACCAATTTTAAGTACCAGGATCAAGCAATCAAAATTTTCTCACAATTTCCACGACTACAATATTTTACACCCCGTAAACCAACCCTGTTTTGCGCCCAGAGCGTGCATTAATTTCCCAAGAAATATCTTAACCAGGAGGCTTTGCATAAAGCGAAAAAAAAACACCCCTAAAGGGGTGCTTACGAGGGTAATACCGTCGAACTCGTCGAGGTGGTAAGGCAGCCGAGAAAATGAAAATTTCGTTCTCTCGCATAATCGTTCCGGAAATGGACTCGGACGCGCTTAAAGCGCGAGGATTGAACGGCACGGGACAATTTCTCGCGGGAAAATCGCCGTTAAAAGCTTAATTGACCGAGAGGGGGAGAAAACGGTCGACTTCGGCTTGACAAGGAAAAGCGGGGAAATAGTCGGAACTAGGAACAATGCGTCGTTGTTAGTGTAATGACTTCTTTTACGCGAATCGGCGCGCTCTAGAATCACGATTCCAACGTGTCTCCCTTCGCCGCGATCTCTTTTTCTCCGAGTTTTTTTTTCTCGTTTCTTTTTTTCTACATGGTTTTCCCTGTTTCTCACGCGAGACTTTCACGGTATTGTTTGCCGCTTAGCGCGAAAAGACAGTTGCTGCGTTCCGTTTCCGCAATTTGTTTTAATTCTACTTTTTCTTCTACCCCTCTTTTTCTGGTGTTTTCATCGATGTTGGGAAAAGTTAAGATAGAATCGGTTTGGTAGCATCCAGTTTAATTGTAGAGTCATTTTTGGTATGAAAATTTGTGATGTTTCTCGGATGATGAATCGTTCGATTCAACGGAGATCTAGCTTAATTATACAGTAATTCTTAGAGTATTTAATATTTATTGCGAGAGAAATAATTGACGATGCGAAAGGCGAAGATGGCTGAATGGTGGCTCCACTAACTCTGCAATCATTTTGCAATGTAAATTTATTGTATGACAAAAGAATTACAATGCGAAAGGCGAAGGTGGCGAGAAGGTCGCTCGATCTGGTAGAGATCGAGTTCAATTATACAATAATCTGAGCTTTTAATAATGCGAAACATAAAGATTGCAGAAACATCGCTCGATTTATCAGAGAATCGACTTTAACTTTGCAAATATTTTATATCCCTAAGTTTCTGTCACTCCTCATGAATACAACGGATTAATAATGCGAAAATCAAAGGCCCCGGAACGATTTATTCATCGACTTGACAACGGTGAATTTCTTCCCAATTTCCATTTATGTAATCGGTGTCGTTTTGCAAATTGCAGAAAGCCAGATTGGCGCGTATCAGAATCGCGAAGGCGTCCAGTGGCGCGGCTTTCGTGAGCAAAAAGAAGGCGGCTGAGGCTCGATTGGCCGCGCAGGAAAGCGGCCTTCAGCTCGACGACAACTACAAGGAGGAGGACATTTTCGAATTACAGCATCATCATCTACTTCGTTGCTTAGAGAAGACCACGGTGAGTTTACAAATATTTCATTTAATTCATTTCATTTCACCGGCGACTCCTATGACGTTCGTGTTAAAAAACACTGCGAACAACTTCCACGCCATTTTACCTCAATCTGATCGTCACTGTTGAAAAGCACGAAGAAAAAAAGGATTTCCTCGTAGGCACGTCATCCTCTCCGCGTCGGTTCGTTCCCAGGCGAGAAGTAACGCCGGTGCTTAAAATCCAGGAGGCCGCTTTGCGCGGTGCGGCGTAATTTGAATAAACCCCCGTCTGTTCTCGTCTAATTTTAGCTCGCCACTCCTGCAGGGGATGTCGTGCCACCCGCTAAGCACACCCACCGAGAGAACCGGCAGTGCGCACACGGAATAACCCTCGTGTGTCGCTCTGCCGAGTACACGATGGCTGCACCTCTGAACCATGCTCTTCCACCCCCTCCCTTTGTATTTTTTTGCACCCTGGAACGGGCCATGTCGATACGTTTGATTGTATCGGTTGCACCTGTGAAAGATGCACGGGGGTGACATTCTTGGTGTTCTCTCGCGGGAAGAATTTCTGCGGGATTTAAAATTGTAGTCTTATTGTTTGCGGGGTGGTTCTGTGTTTTGATTTTTTCTATTTGGATTTCTGTGGCTGTTTTG
The DNA here is from genome assembly GCA_963989415.1 of Cerceris ruficornis. Classification (NCBI taxonomy): domain Eukaryota; kingdom Metazoa; phylum Arthropoda; class Insecta; order Hymenoptera; family Crabronidae; genus Cerceris; species Cerceris ruficornis. Next base: position 15,938,509 of record OZ022526.1, on the reverse strand, counting down.
CCTAGCTGGGTTTAAAGTTGAGTTTGCTGATTAATCCGAGCCTTTATCTTGTTATTAATTGTAGCAGGAGGCTGGTATGGTCATTTTGCCTGAGACCTATCGTATTAGACGGAATCCGAACCGTCGAGGCTGTCGTATATTAAATAAATATTTAGGAAAAATTGCACAGAGCTGGCGGGAGATTTGAAGCCGGTCCCACTGATAGGGAGACCGAGCCTTCATCTCCTCGACGAGCATGGTCCCTCTAATTAAATTGTTTCCTGTATTTTCCAAAGTTAACACTATTCCTACCGACACTTCACGTATACCTTTTCCTACCGCAAACGATGAATTTGTCAAATGATAATTTTTTCCCAGAAAATGAACAGTAAAAAAAGAAGTGAATATTGAAAAATGTAATATAATGTGAATGTATTATACGCATATTTAAGGAAAAGTCGTGAAGTTTAAAGGTGATTCAATTACGTTATATATAGGAAATTCTAATCGAAATTTTAAAAACGGTCATTTGACCGGTCGTGGTAGGAATAGTGTTAATTGCTACGATTCCTCCGCCCATGCGTTACTGCCATACCTGGATTCCGAACCTCCAAGCCTTCATATATTAAATAAAAATTTAGGAAAAATTGCACAGAGCTGGCGGGAGATTTGAAGCCGGTCCCACTGATAGGGAGACCGAGCCTTCATCTCGCCAACGAGCATGGTCCCCTAATTAAGTTGTTTTTTGTATTTTTGGAATTTAACTGCTGCGATCGTTCCGCCTATGTTCCACTGTCATAACTGGATTCCTAACCACCGAAGCCATGATATATTAAATAAAGATTTATTAAAAATTTCCCAAGCATGAGCTAACATTACAGTGTACCGTATTATAAGGTCACCTATGAAATTCAGAGGATTACAGATAAATTTATGCGCTTTGACATCGCACAAAGATCATCATCTATATGTATTATCGCCGTCAGATATCAGTCGAAGGTCTTCTCAACAATTGAAAGACCACAGTCATGGAATTGGAAATTACGTATAATAATTCGGCTCTTCCTCCGCGATCAAACATCAGAAGCTTATCATAATTATTTCACTCGGCACTGTCCGCTCCATTGTCCGTTATTTTTAGCCGTCCCTCCGTTATCGCGCGTCAATCGGGCAACGTTCTTCTTTAGAAGACTTCCTTCCTCGCTTGATAGTAGTCTTACCCTTCGCAGCCCCCGTTTTTCGTCGGTGTACTTAACCCAGAAAGCAATGCGATTCCGGCTGCCTTTGTCGAGCCCCCGGAAAACCGTGCACACTGCCTCGGGCCGAGTCGTTCCAATTCCTCCTGCTTTCTTACGCCCTTCGACGCCCTTCGACGCCATTTCCACGCTTTCGGGGATACGTGCAACGTTCTCGACTTCCTGCTTCCTCCTGACGGCGTTGAAACGTCTTCTTGGACCGTGTCGTGCGAAAGAATCTTACGTTTCAGCCGGAAAAATTGCCATCTTTCCTGACGTCTTTTTATTCCTCCATCTTTCTCGCGAAGTCTACTCTTCCGGTCGCTTTCATGGCGTGTCTTTTATTGCCGATACAATGGCCAGAACTTTTGTAATTTTCACGTTAAGAAGTTTACGTTTGACGACCGATATTGCTTGCTTGGATTAAAGGGGGTAGTTTTCTAGGCTTTTCTTTTTCAGGGTGATCGTAAGGGTGGTCTTGATGTGGTTCGATCTTAATTGTATTTAATGAGAGACGGAAGAATTTTAGTATTTTGCCTTGGGGTCGTTGACGTAGAAATGCAGATGGTTTGAAAATTTTTAAATTCTGCGGACATTCGTAACCTTGGGTATTTTAATTGTAAAAAATTCGATAGTCGCACAACAGTTCGGCGGCTACAAAATTAACCCTTCGAGGACTACACGGTTAGAGTTGAAAAATTGAAATCTGATTACACAAATAGTAATTTATAATTGGTATACATTAACAGCTTAACACTAGAATTACCGGCGTTAAATCTATCATATTTCAATATATTAACTAAGTACTTTGAAAAAGGAGGAATCAAGAGCCGGAAAAGATGATCGATTCGGCGATTTATGTTTTTTGAGATGGACGCAGAATATTTATTCTATGACTCTTCTATAAACTTGGAGTATTTTTGAGAAAAGTTGTTGAAAAGTTCTAGTGTTAACTTTCTGATTAAAAAGTGGCAATGATTCGGCAAATAAATGATTATTTTTCAGTCTTCAAAAATATCTACGTCCGCAAAGGGTTAATTTGAATTTTGCAACTTAGAATTTACACGCACCGCGTTATCATTTCGATAAACAATTTTTCTAACATCTCAAATAGAGAACAATAAATTCCCTCTTTGCACCATGCAAAGAATACTCTTCGATTTCGACGAACCAGTCGAATTTTTCTGCATACAATGTCTCCAAGAATCTCTCTGCATCCAACGATGCGTTTTCCAATACCGTCGCGAGATAACGACCCCCGAATGCGTTCCTCGGATGCACCGGGCTACGCGAACGCTGCAACGGCTCGCAAAATCGGCTTTTTCCAACGATCGATCAAGCCTCCGCGAAAGTCGAACTCCATTCGAACGAAATACCTGCCCTGGAAGAATTCGCGGGGCTAGTTTTTCCTCAGATTCTCGAGAATATCTCGAGCGATGAAAATGTTTTCTCCTCCGCGAGCATTTCTCGAACAAAGAAGGAGGACGGTCGGGAGAAGGTGGAGGAGGAAAAACATGTCTGAAATTCGATCGCGACACTGAGAGGATGTTTGGATATCGTCCAGGACACGTTGTTCCATGCTTCAGGATCTATCGTAGGTTCCTTTCGAATTGTGATTAATGGACCTCTGGAGCTGCCTCTCTTGGAAGCTCCCTTAGGCAATTTGTGTCGCCTCTGGACAGTGATTAAAAACGTTGGAGTTTGATGAAGATGGCGAATATATACGGGAAGGGAGGGACACTTTTATTCGTGCTCGTAGCACCTGAACTTCTGAGAAACTGTGTGGTTTCCTGCTGCCTTTTTTACGCAGGGTTGATTTTTGTGTACATACATTTTTGGTAAATTCTAGGAAAAATCTGAGCAATTTTGCCTGAGCGAAAAATATTGCTACATTAAGTTTTAGCTGCTTGATTTGAAAAAAAAATAGTGGGAGCGAATTGGTGCTCGGAATTTGCACATAACAGTGGTCTACAGATCTTCTAGGTTTATTTAGTTCTCTGCGATTCCCTCGAGGCGGAAAAGTGAGAATTACATTTCAACGAGCGAAGATACATAGTTCTAACTCATTGCGCTTCAAAGTAGACTAACTGGCGAGTCAAATAAAAAAAAATCGTCTCTTTGCAGCCACCAGAAGCCGAGATACGCGTATGCAAAGTTTAGCAAAAATCGGTCCCCGATCGCCCAGACTCCTCATTTCGCAGTAACGAAACTTCAACTTTGAAAATTCATATCTCGCTTGTTTTTGGATACATTTTGATGCGATTCTTTGCATTGTGTTCTTCGAAGTCTAAACTATCGATCCACCCCCCGGGAAAAATTTTAGCCCGTCACCTTTTTCCGCTGCAACCGGCAGAACGTTACGAAACCACTGCTTAGCAGTAATCTGTTTCCATCGCCCCAGGTTTCGAAAATCAGAGAAAACTGCCAAATTCATCCCTTCAAAACTGGAAAAACCTTTCCCTCCGAGGGCTTCCGCCGGGTGTTGCGCAGCTCGGAAGTATCAGACGTGGCCAATCGGTGTCTTCGTGTCGGCGTATTGATTTCTTCCGGGTCGTGGTAGGCCTCGATCGAATATCATCGGAATCGTAGTCGTCGGGGCGAGACGTCATCCCGGGGACTAATTATAGCCGGGAAACGGCGTTAAAGAGATCCAACAGCAGCCGAGCCCCACCGGATTTTCCGACTCGCGTGGCACATCGGACGCACGCGCCGAAGAGGAGACTCTCTTTCACCGATTCACCCTCCACCCCTTTATCCCTCCTCGTCTCTCGAGGACACACATTTTTCTATGGTTTTACCGTTCAATCCGGATTAATCGCGGTGTGTCGCGTTGCTCGGGAAATGCTGGAAATTTCAGATTTTTCTTTTCACCTTGGAATTTGTCGGGGCTCGATGCGATGATTTTGGAAGATGGGCGATTGCTGATATTTTGTAGAAATACTTGGAAAATTTTGTAGGAAGAGTTTAACTTGTAGTTCAGAAGTTTACGTATGTCGAAACTAAGAGGAAGTGGTTTTTGGAGATTCAGGAAGCCACGTAAAATCGTAGGTGAATGATCATAGCAGTTAACACGTTAAATGGCACGGGGGTCACCGGTGACCGGCACTGTTGAATTCGATGGAATTTTTTATGAGTTTTAAATTGCTATATTCACGGATATGCTGATATAATAAATATTAAAATATTGCTGTTAGAAAAGTGAAGTATTATCGAGTACATAACTATTCTTTCTTTTAACATTTCTATTCTACAAAGATGTTATTCTGGTAGAAACAGCTTCGGTTCGGTGGACATGATGAAACTAGCGAAATACGTCTGGCATTCAACGTTTTAATTCTTTGCATTCCGAGTTATTTTACTAACTTTTCGTCAGATACGCAAATATAGAAAAATTGTCCACCGTTGATCGTTCATTTTTATTTAATATTAGGAATAATTGTAGGTACCGCGGAATATTTATGTTAAGATGCAAAATTATTGTTGATTTCGAAAAGCACCATAAAAAGCTGTGTCGAGTGCAGCTCGCCACAGGAGTGCAAAGATTCAAAGCCATAAAAAAAAGAAAGAATAACTGAGTTATATCACTGTTATGATCACCAGCACATATGTGCCCCCGCAGGATTAATTGAATTTCTTTCCTCCAATCCGAGGGATTTTCAATGTCTTTGGCAAAATCTCTTGTACTCTTCTGCCCGTTCTACCTGTGTAAAAAGCATTTTTATTGGCAAGATGGAAGACGCGGCCAAAATAAGAAATGGCAGTCGTCGATCGCAAGTTCGGTAAGAAGTTGGCCGAACGTATTGGGTCAAGGTCTTGCACGAGTTCTTCCTCCCTCTCGGATAGATGGCTCTTTTCTCTCTCGAATTCGCTTTTTCCGGGACGTTTATTTCCAGCTGGCCGATATTAAATTCAAAAGTGCCCGGCTGTGTCACCGCTTTCCGATGGGAATGGCGGGCAATGCATACGCAGCATCGGATATTCGTCGAGCATTGCTCTTCCTCGCTTTTCCCTCCGTCTCTATGCACATCTTTGTTCAATATATAGCTATTCGTTGAAACGGCGTCTCTTACTGTCAGTTCTACTTATTTTTTCATTTTAAATTCATTTAGAATGTACCTGTTCTTTTTTCTCGTCTCTACAAATATTTTTATTGGATACCTATCAGACTGCGAGTTGAAAGACTACTCTATCTACTTAATTACACTTCTTGCATTTTCATTTTGAAATTATTGTAATCTGTCCATCGCACTTTTACGATTTTCTCCTTTTTTTTGACATTTTTATTGGACACCTATCAGACTGCGAGTTCAAATACTACCTCAATTACTTAATTCCATCCCTTACAATCTCATTTTGAAATTATTCCAATCTGTCCATCGCACTTCTAAGATTTTCCCTGCTTATCGAACATTTTTATTGTATAAATATCAGACTGCAGAGTTCAAAGACTACTCTATCTACTTAATTGCACCTCTTGCATTTTCATTTTGAAATTATTCTAATCTGTCCATTGCACTTCTATGATTTTGTCGTTTTTTCGAACCTTTTATTGGATACCTATCAGACTGCGAGTTCAAATACTACCCCAATTACTTAATTCCATCCCTTTCATTCTCATTTTGAGATTATTCTAATCTGTCCATCGCACTTCTAAGATTTTCTCTTCTTATCGAACATTTTCATTGTATAACTATCAGACTGCGAGTTGAAAGACTACTCTATCTACTTAATTCCATCCCTTACATTCTCATTTTGAAATTATTGTAACCTGTCCACCGCACTTCTACGTTTTTTGCTCTTTTCGACTATTTTTATCGGATACCTATCAGACTGCGAGTTAAAATACTGTCCCAATTACTTAATTCCTCCTCTTACAATCTCATTGTGAAATTATTCCAACCTATTCATCGCGCTTCTACGATTTTCTCGTCTCTCCGAAGTACTTCATCGGATATCTATCAATCTGATTCGGATACCTATAAATTTTCAAATTCGTTGCTCCATCCCTCGTAACCAAATCTATTCAATTTCACATCTTACATTCTCATTTCTAAATTATTCCAACCTACCCCCGAAACTTCCACAATTTTTCCCTCCACACATCTCCATCAAATATCCATCCACTTGCGGATATTCGAAGCACCACCCCTCGCAATTATCACCATGAAGCATTCTCATCTCTAACGAATTGCAACCCTTTCATTTCAAAAATCCCTCTACCTCCTCGAAAACTCTTTCTCTCCGTCTCGTTTCGTAAAAATGATGAGAAAAATAAAGGCTCGGAAACCCCGTGAAATATCTTCATCCCCCTCTATGAAGACTCAGACACGTCGGGAATCCAGGTCGTCAGTTATCGTTGGAGTTTTTCCCGTAATCCCGAGGAAATAGGGTAGAACAACGTCTCGATAGAGGGATATCGGTAGGTGGGAGTATAAAATCGCGACAAGTGTGGCATCCTCGAGGTCAGGTCGGACTTGCGGGATGCCGTGGCGAGTTATTTACGAGGCACGAGGATGCACGAACGCTCGATTGCCGGCTCTATTAAGAGAGGAATGCATATCCATCCTGCTCGACGCGAATTCACCCCCGGTCCTCGGTGCATTCGATGCACTCGTGTAAATGGTGTCTCGAGCGAAGCTTTACTTCGATCCTCGCCGACTTTATGGCTCGCTTTTGCGAGATCCTGCGGGAGAAATTCAAATAAGGATTCCTTTTACGATCGTTTGCCCTATTTGTCCTTCGAAGGCGAAGAACTCGATTGTCGGGGGTGGCTTCTTACCTGGCTATTTCACGGGGGATGCAAAACGTGGCGAATTTAGGGTGGATGATGTGATTTGGAGAACTATTGTGGGGTAGGTTTTTGCTGGATGTTTCGTGTAATTATTATTCGACCTCGGTGGGTCAAAGGTCATTTAACACTAGAACTACCGGCGTTAAATCAATCATATTTCAAAATATTAAAGAAGTACTTTGAAAAAGGAGGGACCAAGAGACGGAAAATATAATCGATTCGGTGATTTATGGTTTTTAAGATGGACATAGAATATTTATTCCAAGGCTCTTCTATAAACTTGGAGAATTTTTGGAAAAAATTGTGTACCAGTCATTTTGACTGGTTTGGTAGTTCTAGTGTTAAAGCTGTGAGTCGTAAATCATTTCTCGTCGATTTTCTCTAAATTATCATTTAATATGTTTTAAACTTTTGGAACATTAAGTTCTAGGAAAAATGATTATGTCAATTAAAATCAGATAAAATATAATGGAGCCATTTTGAAAGTGGTGCAAGTCCGACTTTGGAAGAAATGCATTTAACTTAGCAAGAAACGAACGGTTATTTATCCGAGGGGAAGATTTAAATCTCAAATCGTCCCTGTCGATATTCTCGCGAACGGAAACCGCGGCCGGCATCGCACGAGAACGGTGTCATGTCAGTCGTCGCTATCTTGGAGAGGTCAGTGCATTTATAACTGCCTTTACAATCTGTCATCCAAAAATAGCGGCGTCGTTCTGTTTATAGAGATTCCTTCGGCCCTACCCTCCTGCCAAACGGCCATTTCTATTTTCTAATACCACCGACCGTCGTGCGAAACGACCGCGATATTATAATTACATAATTTCCACCAAGATCGATCTCAGTCCTCCCTGTTTCCATCATCATTTGCAATTCTAACCATCTACCCATGAAAACCCCGCGAATTCTGAAAGCACTGATTAAAACCCACCCCCTCGGATATCACGAGATTCGCAAGGTCCGATATTTTTCTAAAAATTCATCTCACAAATTCACATTTTCCACAATTTCGAAGACCCGTCGATAAGCTTTCCTATTCAAAGGGCAGGAAGAAAAATAAAGGATGAAGGGCGAGACGAGAGGGTGTCCTTTGTCGAACCGATATCTCTTCCTACTCTTTCCACGACCGGCTCGTTTTACTTCCACGCCCGACTACCCTCCGCGAGAGGAAAGGGGTCGAATCAGAGTCCTACGATAAGAAGTACTCTAATCCAACCCCCGGGTAAAAATGGCTCGACCCTTTTCCGAAATAGAAGCGCGAATAAACCCGCGGATCGCGCGGGGGTGGTTGTTTCGCCTCGTTTACGACGCCCTAGATCCTACCCAGGACTCGTCCACGCGGACACCCTTCTCCGTCTTCCCTTTATGGCCGAAGGATAAATATTTTTCATATCCTCCCATGGGAGACGAACCACCCCGTGTATTATACGTTTAGGGTAGTCGAAATTTTCCGGCCCGGCTGTCGGGGATTACATGGAATTCATGAGATTCAAATACATTCTCGGCTCGCCGGTTAAGTAAAACGAGCGGAGATTAAATTGGATCTTCTGATATTTCGTAGAGGAAAAAAAGATCTTTAAATCTGCAGGGAGAAATCTCGATGATCTCGCACGATTATTGCTACGAGGATGTCCATAGAAAGTCGGTTCTCCGGGTGAAGCGAAAAAGCGATGCTGTGCGGCTTACGCGCGAAGAATCTCATGGGAAGACTCCTGAGATGCGAGGAAACGAGAGGTTATCGAGCGATCTCGACGTCATTCGCGCGACGAGCTTCTCCCTTGCGGGGTTATAAGGATTTGACCCCGTAGAATGGAGCAGCAACGTGTTCTTTTGCGGGAAAAAATTCTCTAAACTCCCTGCGAGGGAGGAGGTTATCCTTTTCCGTATCCTTACGAAACGCTTGTCGTTCCTTGCTCCAAGGGTGGGTGGAAAAGTTTCTTGAAGGAAACGAAGCCGATTATTTTCCCACCTGGACATTCCACTGTTATTGTGTTTTTACTTTTTATTTATTATTTTTACTTGCGCGTGTGTCACGCTTGTCCAATATTACTGCGGACAAAATAAGCCATCTATCTGTCTACCTGTGGGCGATTTTTTGACCGTGGTACTGAAAGCAGGTGTCGAGGATGAACCTTTGACCCTTTGCACTATAATTGTTCTCCTAATTTGTTCTCGGCCAACTCTGATTTAATTTTTGTGGTTTTGATATCACATGTTAGGTATGAAGTATTTGCTTGCGGTTATTTAAAGTTGTTATATAATAATTATGTTATTTAATAATAATTAAAGTTGTTATATATAATATAAAGTAATGTTATGACTGTACTTATGACTGTACTGACTTCAGAGTTTTAGGGAAAAGTAGTTGTCACTTCAGAGGTGACTTTATAGTGCAAAGGGTCAACCGATCCGTTCTTATTATCCTGTTCTATTAAAATCATTTAATTTATCGGTTCGAAGAGCATTCAAATATTTTATATTTTCCATTCTACGCACCTGTGATCCCAGAAATCTAGGATTCGAGAAGGACTTCGACGTCTCGTCGTTAAATATCCCAGCGTTGAGGCGAGTCTCGGGTAAACAATAATTCCGGCTGTAAATCCAACGTTTGACTTGCCACTTGTAATTCGCAATGCCGTGGAGTTGGTTTGAGTACGTTGGTAAAATCGCGTTGAAGGTTTAATTAAGTTTAACGTCCAGGCAGTACCATTTTCGGTATTATCGCGCGGTCGGAGGTTAAATCCAGGTGGAAATGCACGAAACGGGGAAACAAGGGAGGTTTGCATAAGGGGTAGCTTTCTCTTTGGACGGGTAATTCCAATGGAGGAACAAACGTACGAGGGCCGAGCGATACTCGACGGACCGAAGTTTAAGGTAACAATTGGACTTTGTGGGAATAGCAATACTCGCCGGTGTTGGAATTCCTTCGGATACCTTTGGCCAACTCGTTTTTCCACCGCTGACGTTCGTCGAGTTGCAGGAAATTTGTCTTCTTTCGTATACTTTCGGCGAATCGTAAACGTAGAGAGGAAAATGCAATTAGACGATTCCGCGGCTCGCTCTTCGTGCGCGTTTGATCCGACTCTAATTTCGCTGTCGTAAAACGACTGCACTCGGCCACAGAAACGGAGGTTTTCGAGTTCCGCTGCGGAAATTGGGAGTACGAAGTTTCTGCGGCTGACAAAGCGCGTCCTCGATCTACTTTTTCGCGTCTGACTCCGCACAGGTAGCATCTACTGCGGCCATGGGTTCTCGGCAATGAGAAAGATTTTAGGACGTGTAGGGAATTTCGTCGTCGCCAATTCCCTTCGTTTTGGCCGACTGTGATCTTTGAGACGGCGGAATTGCCGTTTTAACGCGTCGAATGCCATGGAGGTCACTGGTGACCGGCACTGTTGAATTCGATGACATTTCTTATGATTTTTAAATTGCGATATTCACGGATATGCTGATATATTTGATATTAAAATACTGCTGTTAGAAGAGTGAAGTATTACCGAGTACATAACTAATCTCACTTTTCACATTTCTATTCTATAAAAATGTGATTTTAATAGAAACACTTTCGGTTCAGTGGAAATTATGATAATAGCGAAATACGGGTGGCTTTCAACGTGTTAACAGAACGATTACCACGCGATTATTCGCTGAAAAATGTCTAGATTCTTTGTTAACCCCTTCGGACCCTGTGCACATTGTAATGTACATAATACTTTTCATGCTGTATTTTATTACGTATAGGTTTAACCTTTGTTTTGCTTAGTTTTCTTTATACAAATATTTCTCAGGATCTCCTTAAAGTTACAAATTTTGCGTAAGGACCATATGTCCATTAAAATGTACATTTACAAATTATAAATAAAAATTCTAATTCTAATTATATTAAATTATAATTTAAAAATTCGGGTCTGAAGGGGTTAAAGAGAAAACATTCTTTGTTAAGAGCGGTTCTTTGTTAAAATAGAAATAAGTTCTACTTGGTAATACTTCTAGCTTCATAACACTGTCGGCACAGGGCCCTGTCTCTGCCACCCCCTCTTTCCGAACCGCTTAGTTTTTTCAGCACCTGGAAATATTTCCCACCCTAGACCGAAAGCCACCCCCTCTGAAAAAGCACATTTCTCTGTTGCAGGATCGCGAGTTCGTGGAGATGGAGGTACCGTACAACGGTGCCCCGAAGAGGCCGGGCTCGCCGTCACCCCTGACCTCACCCGCGCACAGCACTGCCTCGAGGGGCGGCCTGCTGCATTCCTGCTGCGGGCGCTGCTACCCCCAACGTTACCAGGTACGCGGTCGACGTATTCTCGCTTCGACGACCTCCATAAGCGAGGGTCCACCCTCGTCTTCCTCCCACTCTCACCAATCGCAGCCGAGCGGGCAGCCGGTGCAGATCGGTCAGTCCCATTACCAGCCTACCACGGTTGACCCAACCACGGTACCTAACGTCGCGTTTAACGTGCCCGGTGACAATGATCGTCAGCGTCGCCATGGCACGAGCTCCTCGAGTCCTTACAACGAGACAAGGGTGTGAGCCGAGCTACGGGTCAGGATCTTGGAGGATGATCCTTCTTCTAGCCCCGATCGGGGGCTGCTTGTTGATCGAACCTTCGTCTAGGTCCTTCCCTAGTCTCGGTCGAGGGGTCGTTTGTTGATGGAACCTTGGTCGAGGTCCTTCTCTACCCTCGATCGAGGGGTCGTTTGTTGATGGAACCTTGATCGAGGTCGTCTGTTGATCGATTCTTGATCGAGGTCGTTCTTGGTGCTCGAGAGGCAGAGGGAGGTTGAAGGGAGTTTGGTGAGATCGATGGGGGATGGAGGTTGCAAGATTTTTTCGAAGAAATGTTGAAGATTGGAGATCCTCCTTCTGGCCTCGATCGAGGGGTTGTTCGTTGATCGAACTTGCATCTAGGTCCTTCCCTAGCCTCGATCGAGGGGTAGTTTGGTGATCGAACCTTCATCTTGGTCCTTCTCTAGCCTCGATCGAGGGGTAGTTTGGTGGTGGAACCTTGATCGAGGTCGTTCTCTGAGCTCGAGAGGCGGAAGGAGGTTGAAGGGAGCAAAGTGAGGTCAATGGAGGTTGCAAGATTATTTGGGATAAACGTTGAAGATTGGAGATCCCCCTTCTGACCTCGATCGAGGCGTTGTTCGTTGATCGAACCTGCATCTAGGTCCTTCTCTAGCCTCGATCGAGGGGTAGTTTGGTGGTGGAACCTTGATCGAGGTCGTTCTTGGAGCTCGAGAGACAGAGGGAGGTAAATGAGATCGATGGAGGATGGAGGTTGCAAGATTTTTTGGGAGAAATGTTGAAGGTTGTTGATTCTCCTTCCAGCCTCGATCAAGGGGTAGTTTGGTGGTGGAACCTTGATCGAGCTCGTTCTTGATGCTCGAGAGACAGAGGGAGGTCGAAGGTTGCAGGTTGGAGGTGAGACGTTGAAGGTTGGAGGGAATGTCACGAACGTGGAAGAGATTAGGATGGACACCAGTGTTCTCCGTATCTTTGCGTTGCGAAGTTTGATTTTGGGCCGACTCTTTTAGCGTGTAAACTTTAGGCCTGAATCTAGAGATTGTTTAGATCGTAGACAGTTTGGCATTGAAAAAGTCTGACGTTTGATTCAGAGACACGAACCTGCTCTCTTCTGTTCGATCAGCAGCGAGATTCGTTGCTAAAATGTACGTCGCTCGGTGTCGCGTATAGGCATCCCCTGTTCGAGGATAAATCGGTTGTCCATGATGCCGTTGAATCGGTGTAATCGGAGAATCGGAAGGAGGAAAATGTATCTCGATAGATGGATATCGTGGGATATCGAATCCCGGTTTGTTAGGAACGAGGCCGGTTCTCCCTTCGGGTTCGCTCTCCCTCAAGCACTGCCATCGAGGGTTCGAATTTCGCACTGGTACTCTCTCTCTCTCTCTCTCTCCCTCTCTTTCCATCTCTTTGACGATATTCTCGTTACTTTATCTCCTCGTGTGCGCCCTAGACAAACAAGAGGATCGCTTGGGTACACCAGGAAGGAGGATAAACCCTCCGGTATCCCGGATGAAAAATATTAAAGAGGCGGCGGTAACTCCTGGAAAGCCGGCCAACAAGTGGAAATAGAAAACGGGATACGTAAGGAACTTAGTATTTTTGTGAATTTAAACGAGCATAAATATCCACCGTCGGGGAAGTTATTTAAAGTATCGCCCGTAATGGAGGGAAGGTACGAGGCCGCGGAGGAAAGTGGAGAAAGAGAATAAAGAGGAGGGAAAGAGGAGGAGAAGGAGGAATAAATAAATGCACGTCGGTAAAAAATGAAACTGGGTTTCCGGAGTAAACCGAGAGCTCGATTATTTTTCGTCCCGAATGCCGTTTTGTCGGGTTCTCCGTCGTGAATCTTTCCCCCCCTCGCGTTTCCCGTCCGCGAAAATCTCGAGAGGCCACTCGCGATAAAAATTGCAGTTGGCCGTATTCCCCTCGTAGGAGCCGCTATCTTTCCGCAAAGTTTATTTGTTATAAGCGTAATAAACAATTGGGTGGAATATAGAAAGAGAGAGAGAGCGGTGGAGGGAAAGAATGAAATAGAAAAAGAGGAGAGGCCTCGCGTTTCGAGCCAGCTTTCCTCGAGTTTCGCTCGAGCGATCGCTCAGACGGAAGCACCTTCGTCCTCGCGCTTTGGAATTACTCCAAAATTCGTCGAAACAGACGGCGAAACACGCTCGAGAGATTTTTCAAGTTGATCTATGCCGTGAGTGCGACTCGAGAAGATGACGAATATTTTCACAGAGGCCCTCTACATCGATACTTTGTATCTACATTGTTCTCTTTACCTCGGCATTCCCCTCTCTCCTTTGCTTCCATCGATTCTCCTATTTTTAATAAATTTTAGAAAATCTCATCGCTGAAATAATCCCATCGAATTCAATATTTCATTGGTGATAAATCTCACCGGTCTTTTTATACTTTGCAAGCTAAAAACGGCCTTTATTCGTTTCTAAAGTCATTACTGTCGACTGTCTCTGCTTATAACTCTCATCTCGAGTGTAAATTAATCGATCCAAAGAGCGACTTCATCGATCGTCGGAAATTTCACTGAAACGAGTCGCCCAAACGAGGAAATTTTCACGGTTTTTCGCGAAACACCATGGATTCGAGGGGAAATTAGAACTTGACCTTAGGCTAGCGCTAGGTTGTAACGTTGTCGCCATTCTTCCTCGGTCGATTCAACAGCCGAGATTTCGGTCTAATCGGAATTATCTAGCGGTCACCATTGTCTTCGTGGCCGAATTCTAAATCGATGTCGTAGTCTTCCCGATAGAACGACGGGAGAGAAGTACTGGATTTATTTTCGTCTAACCTGAATCTCGAAAGTGTAATAAGATCAACATCTTTACGGGAAGAGAGAGAAGTGCGGAATGTTTGCCTCTCCTTGTTTTTTTTTTAGATTCGATTTTCCGCCTCGAAAAAGGAGGGGGGGGGGGGTGACTTTTAGATGGAGAAATTCGATAATCCGTATATTTAAAAGCATCGACGCCTTCGACTTCCGCAAAAGTCCAGTACGTCTGCACGTTGGAGTCGATAGGTCTCTTTGAAAAAATCGTAGATCGTCCTTGAAAGAGGAACGAGCCCTTTCCAGTCCCTTGGTCCCTTCGAAAAGCGGTAGTTCTTCGTTAGTTCCAGGCCCTTAAGACTTCTCGATTTTTCCAGCCGATGACTTTGAGCGTCGCGCGAAACGAACGAGTCGAAACGTGGCTCGGAATCGTGTTTCCGATGTTTCTGGATGAACAATTGTTGATGATTCTTCGTGGAAAAAATATCGGATGTTCCTCTTGGAATGAATGATGTTTAAAGGAAATTCTGAGTGGTTCTGGTTAAATTGGCTTCGAGTAAACGAAGTTAGAGGCGTTGGATTCAGTGAGTGCTCGATGTACTGTTGAGAGCTCGAAAGTTGACTAATGGGACATCAAGGAGGCAGAAAAAGCTCTGTTATTTTAGCCTGTCTTCGATTTAGGTAGATATAATATTAATAAAAGAAATCTACATTTTGCTTGGATCTATGTAAAAAAAATGTTCAAAAAGAATCGAAAGGAATTAAAGCCGACAGCTCTTTTGTCAGCTCTCAACAGTACATCGAGTTCGGAACTTCCCAATTATCTCGTTTAATGGCATCGGCGCAAGGGTTCCTTAAGAATTACCATCCCATTTGAATAATTAGATTCTAGAAAATTTCAAGGACTCCCACTTGACTCGGTTCCGCATAAAATTTCAAATAAACCGAGCCAGGAGTAGTCGAAACATCGATAGCTCCACGTACATCGAGCAGCGTCCCACGTTCGATAGGACATCGAGTCGTAAATCAGCTTCCACGTAGCGAGATCGGACGTTAACGAGGGAAAATGAGAAGTAATAAATGGCTCGATCGTCTGACAGATCGGGGACGAGACCTCATTGAAACCGCATTAAGTGTCGCCTCTCCTTTCCACGCTTTTCCGTCTGCCATTTTTCAACGGTCCACCGTTTCTCGTCCTTCCTCTGTGTCGCGTTAATAGTGGATTATCTTGAAAATTCACCTGGAATTTTCCAATCTCTCGTTACGTACTCGACGATGGAATATTTTTTTCCGCGGACCAGTCGCTGGAAAATTTCAAACGACCCTCGAAAAATCGTGGCCCCGTTTTCCAGCGGCTCCTGTTTCCTTTAAAATTTCTTCGTTAATTCTCCAGGAACTTTTTCACGATTTATCATGACACATATATCGTTGAAATAATTCGTTGCGTTTTAATTCCAATTTTTATTCGGGTTTTTAGTCATTCCCTCGTCATTCGACCATTTCCGCGGAAGCATTTCTAATCGAGGAGATAAGGGCATCAATGAATTAAAATAATTCCTTCGTTGATTCACCACAAGCTTTTCCACAATTTGTAATTACAGTCACGTCGTTGAAACGACTCGTTCTATTTTATTTTCAATTTTTATTCGGCTTTTGAGTCATTTCCTTGTCATTCGACCATTTCCACGGAAGCCACTCTAATCTGGGAAATAAGAGCATCAATGAATTAAAATAATTTCTTCGTCGATTCACCACAAGCTTTTCCACAATTTATATTTGCAGTCACGTCGTTGAAACGACTCGTTCTATTTTAATATCAATTTTTATTCGGTTTTTGAATTATTCCCTCGTCATTCGACCATTTCCATAGAAGCATTTCTAATTGGGGAGATAAGAACATCAATGAATTAAAATAATTCCTTCGTTGATTCACCACAAGCTTTTCCACAATTTGTAATTACAGTCACGTCGTTGAAACGACTCGTTCTATTTTATTTTCAATTTTTATTCGGTTTTTGAGTTATTCCCTCGTCATTCGACGATTTCTCGCAGGCCGTTGTGGATTTCCACGGAAGCCACTCTAATCGGGGAGATAAGGAAATTAATGAATTAAAATGGCCGTCTATCTATGGAACACCGTGGCGTGTCACGGCACGTGTGTTTACACGATCTTGACGGCATTAAAGTTGCATAAACGTGAAACGCTAACGAAGGGACGACGACTTGACGTCACGTGGCAAATGGCTTTCTTGCCGAGTTTAAATCAATGATAAGATTCATATGTACGAAGGAACACGGACTGGCACGACGTGCCGTCACGAACACAATAAATGTGTTCCTGGCAGTATACGTATGGGTTTCTCGTTTACCTACCACCCCCGTAGGTCCGTTCGGAATCGCCGAAATGTACGAGCCAAACGGCAATACATTTCTGACACAACCCGCCGTATATATCTGTCTGCACCGATTTCGACGGTTCGCTGATAATCATTTATATAAACGAATATATACGACTTCCTATCGACGCACGCTGACTTTCGGGCAACGTGTTTCCCGATAAAGTCTGCCGTCATCCACCAAGATTTATTTTCTGCCTCGTGCCTTTAAAATTCTTCATATTTTCATCGATCCTTAGCTCTCTTTATCATATATTTCTCAAATCTCTATCGTTTCTTCGAAGCAAAGCTTATCAGAAACGTCTACCGTGATAAGTCCACGGATTAAGCTGAATTAAACAAATAGATCGTCAGTGGCACTTGCAATATTCCAAGAGGAACGATTATCTCTTCAAGGACTCCTTATCTCGTTCCATCGTCGATACGAAGTTCACCACCTGAAATAACCAACCGCTCACGGTGGTCCAACGTTTCCGTAGCCTCGAAGAATCGTCGATCCAAGGATGTCTTATCGGATCGTTATCATCCAAGACGTTGGTCTTTCCTCGCGAAAAACGTTCTCGAGCCACGCGACTCTTCTCTCGATCATATCGGAAGATCCCCGGAGCGTCGAGCCGAGAGATCCGCTCGGATCGTCGTCTTCCACCGGCGGTATTCAATCGTCCCCCACGTAGACGACGAGCAGATAGAGAGATACGTATGCTCGTCCGTCCTCTGTATACCCTACGTCTTCCATTATTAGATTAAACTCTAATTAATCCCGCGCATCGAATCCTGCCCGAGCTCGTGCCCGCCTTGTTCTCGTTGAAATCGCACCGACTAACAACCCTCCTCTACTCGACGCACGTCCCCCGTTTTACGCCGACATTTTTACCGTCATTTTTACCGTAACTTTTATCGTAAGTTCTATCGTCCTCTGTACGGCGACTAACCCCGCTGCTTTCACGCCGGACTAAATCGCGATGAAGAAGCTTCTACTGAAACGAGACGAAAGCATAATTACGTAATTAACATGTATCTACTTTGGAATTATCGCGATCGGCAGGGCTTCTTACAGGATAAGGTAAAGGAAAGTGGAGAACGTTTAACGCGCGGTACCGGCGCGTCTTCCGTTCTCCATATGTTCTCCAATGGCGCGCCCTCGGAGTTTATAC
This sequence comes from Cerceris ruficornis, assembly GCA_963989415.1. NCBI lineage: Eukaryota > Metazoa > Arthropoda > Insecta > Hymenoptera > Crabronidae > Cerceris > Cerceris ruficornis. The sequence goes on along the minus strand of OZ022526.1, from coordinate 15,920,647 downwards.
TTGTTTGGAACGTGCGAACAAACCGAGGGGTTTGTTTCTGGATAGTTTGATGATTTTTGTTGACTTTTTTTTATTGTTACTTTGAATTTTGTATCACGTTAGACCCGAATACCCTCGTAACACGAAGTTAGGCGTCGAAGGTGACACGAGGCTGATCAGATGCGAGCTTTCGGCCCTAAGTAGATTTTAAGGAAAACAACTCTTCTTCGTAGGTAGGCTCAATGAAACAGGAATTAAAAGTGAACGTTCGAATTACTAGGAGTAACGTTAGATAACGAGAGACTAAAACAGGTGGAATATCGAACGCAAGATCGCGGTTTTATCGAACGAATTGTATATAACGTATAAAAGAACAAAGCCTGATCGTCGATCGATTTCATTCGAGGATCGATCTTTTGCTTTCGCTAATATTCTTCCTCGAACGATTAATCAACGCGTTTTTACTTTCATCCTGCATTCCGGCTGGTCTCCGTTCGTATTTCGTCCATTTACAATTATCTCGAATATTCGAAACTACTTCAGAGAATTCTGAATTCCTTTACAAAGTGATATTTCTTTTGGGAATATTTTGAGAACATCTGGCAATTAAATCTTGCCGTTTCAACGTCAACGGAGGAAAAACCATGGGCTGAGAGGGTCGTAGAGATTTATTATCCCCAGCAAGGATTCGTCTCTCGGTCGTTCTCAGATTTTCATCGTAATTCATGTCCGCCGTATCGCCGTTATTTATCTCGCGTAATAACGTAACGATATTCCGATTAATCGATCGTATCAGCGACATAAATCCCCGCCGGGGTTTTCGCGTTGGAGAAATTTCACGGTCGAATTTACAAGCGTGCGATTTATTCGGAATTCCGACGTTCAACGTTGACCAGCCTGGAATACGGTTGACCGTATTTATAAATTTATCTCGCTTATTCCGCGAGCGATCCCTTTATTCGTAATTCTAACGAGGCGCGGACAACGATTAAGGGCTGCTTTGATGAAAGAAAAAGTCATTAAATCATTTCAACAACTTCGACTTCTCTCCGAAATTCCAGGCGAACATCCGCTCGCGGTGAATTTCAGCTTTGAAATTACGCGCGGTGCAATTTTAATTGGGAAGGAATGGCTTCTTTTTTGCGGAATTTTCTGTGCAGATGATTTTTGAAGTAAGATTTTTTCGCGGTATAAAGGAGAAGCGGTGGGAAGAAGGGAATTCGAAGGTTTCCGTGAGCCCTTAATCGTCGTATTTTTAGCTACGAAATACTTGCGACATTCCAGCGATCTGTTATGAAATTCGATTCTACGGCGCTTCTTCCTTTCGTATATTGCGCTCGTGAGCGCGAGTTAAAAGAGAAATCAAAGATATATCCTTTAACGTGATGAATTGAAGGAAAAATAAAGAAACTGAGATTTTTTAACAACACTCGTCCCTTCGATCCTCCGCTCTGCGATAGAAGATCGACATCGTGACCGTTCGATTACCATGCAATGAGAAATGTTAATTGAACGTTTGAAAAAAACCTACGACGAGTCGAAACGACCATTCGGAATCTTCCAAGTCTCTCGAAATCGAGAAAGCAAAAGAATCGCGCCCGGTCTCACCTTTGAATTCTAAACGATAACTGCGATTGGCGGGAGCGGCTTTAAAAAAGGAGCTTCCGTTCTGACGTCTTCTTAATTTTCAGCAACATGCCATCACGATGTGCACTCATCTGTCGATGTAAAAAAAAAAGAACAAAGAAACAAACGCTTCCTTAGAGTCTCAACAATAATCGTCCTGTCTGCACGGAAAATAAAATCGTCAATAATTAATAATTCAGAATAATTCAGCCAGAGCAGCCGGAGAATAAATTCAGCCAGAGAGATCCATGAATGAATTTGGACATTTGTCAATTAATTTCTATTATCGACCGATAAATTTAAATACTTGTAAGTTCATAAACATAGATATTTATCGTTACACGATTTTTGAGATTTATCGAAAGATGAACTCTCAGGTATTCTATAATTCGGTCCCTTTCCGTGCAGGCAGACGATTCGTAACTTTTCCCGCGGAATAATGACGCTTTAGAGAGAAATCTCGCGGCTGCTGAAGACGGAAATGATTTGCAATCGTCGGAGAATCATTGAGACGCTTTACGATCACCATTTCCGTCGGGGCAGGTCGCGAGATTTGTAAATACTCGCAGTGTGACTCGAGGAGTCAGTTGCTCTTGGACATGCATAGGGGTGTACAGTCATCCTTGCACAGTTATCGACTAGAAAATTGTACAGCAACGTATCACCTTGACCTTAGGGACTGATCCAGTAGGTATACGTATACGTATAGTTGTTTGGCGCCAAAGTAAGTGCATAGAAAGGGGGTTGAAGTCTCTCTGCGCTTTCCTGCTGGACAGAAGACACCCTGCTGTGTTCACGCCTCGACCGTTCGCCGTTTATTCGCTCGGGGCTTGGAATTTTTATTTTCACTTTCACTCGCGTATTTTTCCCTCCTTGCTGACAGAGAGTCTCACTATTATTTTGCCGGGATTTCAGAAAATTTCCGAGTGCGAAAATTCCGCGGTGTCGCTTAATTTTCAGGTAGACTTTTTACCGAATTTTCGGGCAATTTTTATGATGAACTTCCAGTAAAACTAGGAGCTCTATTTTGCGATAAATTTGATAAATTTTGAGTTGAATTAGGAGTCTAATTCTATGATATATTTCCAGTTGAATTTTTTAGCTAAATTGTCTCACTATTCTTTTGGCGGATTTCAGAAAATTTCCAACTGCGAAAAATTCCGCGGTGTGGCTTAATTTTCAGATAGACTTTTTACCGAATTTTCGGGCAATTTTTATGATTAATTTCGAGTCAAACTTGGTGCCCAATTTTGCGGTAAATTTGATAAACTTTGAGTCGAATTAGGAGTCTAATTCTATGATATATTTCCAGTTGAAATTCTTAACTAAATTGTCTCACTATTTTTTTGGCGGATTTGAGAAAATTTCCAAGTGCGCAAATTCCGCGGTATGGCTTGATTTTCAGATAGATTTTTTACTTAATTTTCGAGCAACTTTTATGATTAATTTCAAGTAAAACATTGAGCCCACTTTTGTGGTAAATTTGATAAAGTTTGAGTTGAATTAGAAGTCTAATTTTATGACATATTTCTAGTTGAAATTTGTAACAAAATTCTGAGCTAAATTTCCAGCTTCTGGCTTCTCTATCGCAAGAGAAACTTAGAACAAGGGCTTGGAAGACTTCTCTCTCCAAAAATCCCGAAAATTCTCAAAAATCACCGATAACCGCACTCTCAACGAATCAAAGTCCGCTTCTAATTTTTCTTTGAAAATCGACAAGCTCGTCGCACGATCAACGAGTCGTAAATTTTCGGTAGAATCGAGTAAGCCGCGAGAATTCCATCGTCGTCGCCTCGCAAAAGCGGCCGTAAAGCTCGAGCGGAGCGATTCGATATAATTTTTATTACGACTCGATTGTGAACTTTGCTCGAGTCCCTGCAATCGCTTTTTGTTCGGTGCACCTGCACCCATGCACGCATCAGAGAGAGAGCAGGGCGGTTGCATATGTATGTGCATTACATAGGTCGCATACGATGAATGGTAAGTGGCGCACACGCGTGTAAAACGATGATCGATCTTCTGGCACGATTTGCACGTGATTACGGTCAGGAGACGTCGCCGGATAAAAATATTCCGTGGCTTAAATTCCCAACTCGCGGCAACTCTTTTTACGCGATTCGTCATTTAAACGCCCACGAAGATGGCGGCTTTTTAAATAAAATTCAAAAGGTAGACGCTCCTCGCTTCCATTTCTTTTTCTGCGGCCGTCTTTTTAAGAGGGTCGAATCGAGCAACCGGCAAAAAAAACGTTGGCGCGCATCTTTGAGAATTTTCATCGCTTTTCACGGCTTGTATAATCGTTGCTTCAAAGTGACGGTGAAATTAATGCGGGAAAATACGTATCGATCCGGACGGAAGGGTTGCAATAAAAAATGTGCACGTAGAATCGTAAATATGCTTATAGAATACGTTTCGGTAGCGGATGAACGTTTTCGTTGTTCGAAATTACAATTTGAAAGGAAGATGTAGGTTTTTAGGGGAATGTTGACCAGGGAATTTTGACTTAATTCAATTTAATTATTAGAGAAATCGTTGCAAAATGTTTTGTATGGTTTTGTAGGATATTTTGTAAGAGATTTTGAGGTTGAAGGGTAAAACACCTTTTCTTGGCTCACCGAAACTGTTCTACCAAGTTTTCATGGTGTTCTAGATGGAAAGTGGAAGTGAGAAAATGTGAAAAATTTGTTTTCTTCTTTCATTGGTAAATTATCCGTGAGAAATACAGAAGAGAGTGCGAGTCTTTTGTTTCCGAGGGTGAGATTTTTATTTTTTTTATCTTCGACGCCTCCGAGACGTTATTTATCCCCTTTGAAGTTTCGTTCAGAGTCCCGAATTAGGTTGAAATTTAATTAAAATTCGGCGAGACGTACGACAGAGAGTCTTTCTTTTCCGTCGGCGAATTCTGAACGCTGCGAGGCCATTTTTTTCAGTCTTTCGCCCCCTTTTTTATTACTCCTTCCACAGGTTCCCCGGCGAAAAAAAGCTTCTGACGTTTAACTTATTTCTTCTCCTCTCGCCCATACATTCTCCCCGGAGATTATTCTTCCTGGCACTCGGGCAAATATTAAATATCATTCTTTTCCTTTTGCGCGTGTCGCACGTCCGCCTTTTTCGTGCGAGAAACGCCAGTGGCGAGTAGTACCTCGAGCACCGGACGCTCCTTTTTTTCCCGACTTTAATTAAAAAGCAATCTCAGTCAACCGGACGAGCGATACGTCGAACGAAAAATTTCATTCTATCGTGTTCCACGGTGCCGTAAATATTCCTTTATTCCCCCCTTTTTTTCTAGTATTTTGCAAATAAGAATCACTCCGTCATTTCGAGCGTCTTCAAAGTCGACAATTTAAGGGCTAAGATTTTATTCGAGGATTTGTCATCAATTAAATAATTATCGTAGAGAAAAAACGTGCTGGAATATATTTTAAAAGAATTGGAAAACGAGTAAAATCAACGTCAATTTGTTTGTGACCAAAGTTCGGGTTAAATTGAAATTGCAAGTTAGGAATTGTAATAATTTTGAACGAGAGTAGATTTTCTTTAGAGTTTTTATATTTTATTTTATATTATTGGCACATGTGGTATCAAGATGGAAACTAGAAATTTCGAAATACTTATGAATCGAAACCTTAACAATACTGCTCGATGCGAAGGCCTCGAAAACATTTAAGAAATCATCGAAGCCGAGAGGTGGCCCGTTTCATAAATATTTATCCTTCTTCCTTTCGTATAGACTTCTTTTTATATCCGCAGCAAAGCACCGTTTCAAGGAGACAGGCACAGTCAATATTTTCACTAACAACGCCTTACATTATCATGCTTCGATCTTACCTCCTATGTCTTCCCAAAGAACTTGAAAAGTAAGTTTGCCTTTCGAATATTACGCCGTCGGACATCGTGCGCAGTCGTTTCATTTAAAAAAATACATAAAAGGAAAGTTTGTTTATACTCTGAAACGCCATACTTTATAGATTTCCACTCTGACTAGGGAAAGCAGCTGCCCTGAGTTCGGTTTTAATTCATATTAAATAAAAGAAAAGTTTGTTTATACCCTGAAACACTATACTTCATAAAGTAGACTTTAACTGGCAGAACTAGCTACCCTGGCGATCGATAGCCAATCGTTAATTCCACTCGCATTCCTTTCGCTCACCTTCTTTTCTTCACCCTCGCGAAATTAAAGCAGCGGAGTGTACGTCTCGTTACTTGATAAATCTCGCGTTTCGCTCGGTCGTTAATTAATGTGGATAATGTTAGGGTGAATGAGATTCGCGTTCCTTCCACCGTCCTTCTTTTCTTCGCCCAGCTATACATCGCGAATTTAAAGCAGCGGAGTGTACGTCTCGTTACTTGATAAATCTCGCGTTTCTCTCTGTCGTTAATTAATGCAATCATTTAAAGTCTCAGCTTCGTGCGACTCATTCATCCTTTCGTTATTCCGTTCGATTTGGATGGGTGAATCAGGTCCGTATTCCTTTCGCATTCCTTCCGCTGGCCTTCTTTTAATCACCCAGCTGTACCTCTTTGCGAAATTAAAGTAGCAACGTGTACAGAGATCTCGATAAATCTCGCGTTTCGCTTGGTCGTTAATTAATGTGGATAATTGTTAGGGTGAATCAGATTCGCGTTCCTTCCACCGACCTTCTTTTCTTCGCCCAGCTATACATCGCGAAATTAAAGCAGCGGAGTGTACGTCGCGTCGCGCAGAGGCCTCGATAAATCTCGCGTTTCGCTCGGTCGTTAATTAACCAATGCGAATAACTGGCGAACGTTTAAAGTCGTATAAACGCCATCGTAGCTTTCTGGGTGATCGCGGGACGGTGTTTCGGACGTGTTCGCGAAATTATGACATTTCTGCCGTGAAAATCTCTCGCCTCGGGTTTTCGGCGGAAACCCTAACGAAGTTCGTTTACGACCGTAATTTCTGAGTGTCGAGATTTCTGCCAATAAAACGCCGATTCCGGACGGTGTGTTCTGTTTGGTTAGCGTACAGTGTACAGCAATGATTTTATCAGAGAAACGTCCACTACGTGCTTTTATTCTTTTCCACGGATCTTGCCAACTCGAAAGTATTTCTCTTCTGGAAAATAAGCGGTGGCCGTGCCAATAACAGGTGGTTTTACGTTAAATAAAACGAAGTCGAGAGATTTCAACGTCAAACATGCAACGAGTCTTATTGTTTTCCTCGACAGTCGTGCAATTTTAATCCAGCATAATGAACCTATCACGTTCTTGTTCGTGCCAGAAGACGAAACAATTCATCGAGCGACGAAAAAGCACTCGTCGATGCTTCAGAAACTTTTTAACTTACCGACGCTAAGTCAGAGACGATTAAAAGCTTCCTAAAAATTACTGCAATTTCATCCAGCCACTGAATTCCCCCCAAACGACCGTAGTCATCGTAACAACCCCTCGATCTTCGCCCAAGTCGACGCGCTAGATAATCAACCCCTCTGTCATTCACCGCGAAAGAAGTCATCGTTTAGAAACGATGACGAATCGATTAGTCGAATGAATGGTCGCGTTGAAAATTACCAGAGTCCCATGATGCGCATTATAATTATAACACGAGTTGCTTTCATGAATAATGCATAGCCGAAGGAACAGCGGGAGCCTGTAGTGGAGCATCCACTTCAGATCAGCCAGGCAAGACAAAATTGAATCTTAAGTGTCCGTCTGAAAAGCTCCGTTAATTCACTCGTCGTCAGCCCAGTAACGAGCACCATCTTTTTTCGAATCCAACCCTTCCTCCCTTCTCTATTCGCCCCCACGTCTCTTTCATCCCCCTGTTCTCGTTTAACCCCATTGCCCTTGAGATACTCTATCGATGAAAATATGCATCTCGTTCCACGATAGCTCCAAACTCACTTGTTACGATCCTCGTAATTTTCATGTTTGTGCAAACTTGCCTTTGGATCTTGGCCCTTTTTGCTTTGAAATAGAGAAGGATCGATTCGTGTACGATGTTCCGTTGACGTTACCATCGAACTCCATTTGTATATAATGAGCTCGCATCACTTCGCCTCTGTACATACGGTATGGTTCATTCACACGAGTTACGTAATCGCTGTATTATCGTTGGACCGCGGTGCTTGAGGATGGTCATGAGGGTACACCTTTAGGGTACACCGGTAGACTTTCATCGTGCACGAGCGGTGCTTGAATTTAAATATTCTAGTACGATGGTAATCGCGCGGGATCGTGGAGAAATTCAGTCCTGAGAGCCGGAGACCAACGTTTCGGGTTTGGGTACTGCGAATCGGCAAGGGTTAATTCGTGGCTGGTATTATGATTTTGGGGAGAGCCTGAGGTTTCTTGGAGGATGAACGGACTGTGCATCCTGCTTTATCGTGGGCATTTTGGGCTAGAATTGGATAGAATGGTAGATTATACTTTTTAGTTTTAATCTTCATTCGTCCCTGTGCTCTTTTTTCCAAATTAAGACAAATTTGCCGCAGTGAATACATATTCGCAATAAAGTTATTATAAGGGAAAAGTCAAATAATCTTGTATTATAAATTGAAAATTTAAATGGCTTCCACTGTGGGGGAGAAAAAACTAGGAGTTTTAGCGTGATTTGTTTTTGAGGAGCGGATGAAGGTTAACCCCTTGCCCTACGATTTCTATCGTGACTGCCTCCGCAGTAATTGAAAATTAAATTGCTAAAATAAAAATGTGTCAGTGATTCCTGATATATTTTAGAATTTAACGCAACATTAATAACATAGAAATCATATTATCGTGTCGTGTTACACTGATATTCTGAATTTGATAATTTTTGAGAAGCTCGAAAATTTCCTGTTCCACCAACCGCATCACGAGTGTCACTCCTGGTTGTAGGGCAAAGGGTTAAAGATGATTTGTTCAAGCAGAAATTACAATAAAGAAGATTGATAGAAATAAAAATAATTCAAGTTTCAATTAGCTGTGGCACACCTTTGCAGATCTGGTGAAAGATGAACCAATCTTTAAAATTAACTACTCTGGCTTTAAACTATTCTTAAACACTCCCTTATATCTTAAATATTTTCATTTCTAAAATGCCAATTTCAAGTGTACAATTAAAAAATTGTCGAGTTCGAAATTTGCCCCGCCGGAAGTCATTGTATCCACGAATTTCCGATGGCTGCCGCGTTCCAAATTGCCCGTACTCCAATTAACTGCAGCTCTCGTGCATCAACATCGCCCGCAAAATTTTTGCAATCGCCCCACGCAGATTTACGGTCAATCAAAACAATCGAGACGTCAAATTCCCGCCTCCCCTCGTGCACGATCGTTGGCGTATTAATCATTCGGATTCCAGGGGACCTTAGGCCCGCTCGGTGAAGGAGATTAATTACGAATTAGTCATTACAGCCTGTCCGCCCGTGTCGATTACGGTCCGCGAGATGATTAATCGATCCGTAATCGAGTAGTCGCCGAAAGGTTCTTCCTCCTTTCGTAATTATTTTCATCGGCGCTCGCCTCGCGCACGGCCGGTAGTTGGTAATTATCACTCGTCGTTTCTGTCCGCCTATCAATGTCAGTCCCATCGCCGCGAAATTAATTACCGTTCAACAGGTAAGTCGTCGACGGATCGACTGTAAACGTCGTGAGATGACAGGCTGCCATTTTTCAACATCTCCGACCGATATTTGCGAAACCGCGTTCGCCAAAATCCCCGATAGTCGAGCGATATAACGTTGCCATTTTTTTTTCGTTTTACAGTGTAGGGATGACGTTTTAACGATATTATTTATGATATTCGTATTTCCAATGATTTATCGATATCGTGATGGGAATGTCGTGAAAATAAATACACTGCTGGGGATGTACATTTATTAAAAATATTATCGGCGAGTCTCCGACGATGATCCGCGAATTTATCCACCCCTATTACACGAAAAATCATGTGTATATATCTGTGTTTATATGTCTGTATATTTTGTAACATAAAAAGAGCACACGGTACAGTAGAAAGAGTTATCGTCCATTGAAGGTAAGACTGAGAAATCATGTAAAGATGTTGTGAATATCCCGCCATCCCCCTGTATCCCGGTAGTCGATGGTAGTTGACGAATTTCTCGATTCTCCGTCAAGTAAAATCGTCCTCACATCTTTCTCTGTTCGTTTCTGTGTATCACAAGCACGTCTATTAAATGTCGAAAATGTTCAACGTTTCTATATACGTAAAAATGGCCCCGATTGTCGTGAATCTAGAAAACGAAAGAATATACAGGTGCGTTTGTAGAAGGAAGCAAAGAAACCGAGGGCAATTGCACTCGACTCGATTGGCCAACGCGTTTCTTTCATCCTCGAAAGTCACGATTTCTCGATGGAACACTCGATTTCAGTGGCCCTTGCGACGAGTGCCCGTAAAATTCGCTATAATTAATTAATAAACATTCGGGAATACCGTCTCGCCGTACGATCGTTCGTTGCTCGACTTTACGACGACCCTTTAACGGAACAACTGTGACGTAATTTACGTTATTTTCGCAAAGGGTTCTCGACGGTCTTCGGGAATAGGAAAATACGAAACGTGAAGGGTCGTTCTTTCCAGAAATGATCGCGGTAATTGCGCTCTCTTGACGTCGTTCAGAAGGTACGGTCAAAGATGATCGGAAACTTTGTATATTGAGGGGAAAATTTGACGGACGATGGATTCAATTTGGAATGGTATACGTTCTCGTTTGTCATTCACGATGGTTTGGAATATTTATTAAAGCTCGTTTCATCGGTGACGCCGCGTTTGGTCAGTTTATCAACGAAATGTCTGGTCCGATAAGTCGATGCGAAATCGAATTCTGCGTTATATATTGCGCTGTTCGACGTCGATTGGACACGTATTATTGCATGCTTGTCGAGAACTCTGACAGACATCTAAGGCACTGACGCAATTTATCGGGAATATGACTTTGCACACACTTTGTGATTCATGGTGGAAAATTCTGCTGTGATTGGGACGATCCAAGTATTGCCACTGATTTTATTGCAGCGTTAGTAAAATTAATTGTCGTATAAATGTATATTTTTTATAATTTATTTCTATTGTAGAAAGATTACTGTCGTTAATATTACACGCGTTGATAGTAGAACATTTATCAAAGAAATTATAGTCATTATTTTACATCGTTCTGGCCACTGCGATAGAAGTACGGTCAGATAGATTGAGAGATTTCATCGATCTGGCTTTGGAAAATTCTTTTTATTTATGAATTTGCAATATTCGCGATTAGATTGGCACTCGATAACTTTTAGCCGTATATTTGCCAGTATTAAAATTTTATCGGGACACATTTTCATCGACGAGATTAAGCCAGGAGAATTAATAATTTCTAGCAGAACGTGAAACAAAGAATGTACCGTCGACGCGGCAGATTGTTTCGAGGGATTTTTTTCGGCTCTGCCGGGATTATCCGATATTCCGTGATTGAAAAACGTGTCCATCAGCGCGACGTTAATGCGTCTCGTTTCTTCGCGATGTAACCGAGTTTTCGTCCTCGCTTCCGTTAATTCTCGCCGATCGGATTTTGCCACTCGACTTCCGAACGATCGTACGTTCAACCGGTACGGCGGAACCGAGGGAGACACCGGGGGTTGCGCGAAATTAATTAAATCGAATTAACCCGGCCGTACTGCCACAGGAAAATGAAATTCGTCGCAGTAGCGTCAGCGAGAAATTAGGGTAACACGTATTCACGCAACAATAACGTGTTAATTTTAGCAACATCCAGAGAAAATCCATAGAACCGACATTCACCATTATCAAAAAATCTCGATCTACAACCGACAAACTATTCTACCATAATTAGCATACAAATTACATAAAACCCTTCAACAAACTAGATAAACGAGCCTAGAACTATAGACAAACATCGAAGAGATTCTCAAAAAACAGCCTACCAAGAGTCTCTCTTCTAGTTTAGCCACAAAAAAAAATCCCCCATGAAACCATGCATCATCGGACGATGCTCTGTCGACCGTACTTTAATCACACCGTGTACGATCCTCTCGTTCGCACTAGCCGAATCTCCGAGGTAGAATCTCGACGATAGCATCGTTAAAGCCATAGAATCATCGAGTATTCACCCTGAAACGGGGGAAAAAAAGCCCTTTGGGACTCGGCTGAAGTTTGAAAGCAAATTAGCACCGTCTCGCGGATAAATGGACTTGGGACGACCGTCGATCCTCAAGGATTCGATTCCCGGCGAATTCTCTCGTTAGATAGGTCGATGTAGAAAGAATTAGGATAGGTGAGCCTAGCGTGCAACAATGTAGTGTGTGCTTGTGGTGTGGATTTCAGCAGGCGTACAGTCAGTACATCCCAGCGACAAGGGCGCAAGTATCGGGTGCCCAAGGTGGGCAGACCGGGGTAGCCATGGACGGGACTTACCTCGTCGAGGCCTCCTTTTGAGCGCCATAGAATATATTAGAGCAAGGCAAAAGTAACGAGTAACAAAAAAAAACAATGTCTGAAAAAAATGTCGTACAAAATAAATAAAAAAAAAAAAACAAGACACCGTGTCAGTACAATATTGCAGACTCGATGGAAGTTACGAGAACGACGTGCCGAGACGTTACGTATTTGAGTCGTGAGACCGATGGTCGGAACGATAGATGGATAGAATTGTAACGTGAGATTGGAGAGGTTCGAGGAGAGTGTACGATCGGAAGGATCGAAAGTACGAACGAAACGAGACGGAATCGAGGCCGACGAATGGAGAGAAGTGTCGTTATCCGGGAACGGAAGCGACGCGGATGGAAGACGAGCCTCTGTGAGACGTTCCGGGTTTATCGTAATGTTGTAAACGTTTTACGCGAGAACGAAACGTTCTTCGTAAGGAAATATAGACAAATATCTATGTGTAAGACAATTTTAATAAAAAAAACAAAAAACAAAAGATAGATATATATATAGATAAACAAAATGACACAAGACACACACCGAGCAAAATCCACAGTTATAAACCAATCAAATTCTTCTATTTCCTCATTTCCGTGCCACCCCATCATCGACGACCGATGACCGTGATCCACTTGGAAACCGGACCAACGATGACCTCGCATCGTCCACCCATCGTCATCGTCATCGTCATCATGGACGTCATCGTTTCTGCCGCCATCCGTCAAACAAATATACACGTCGTTTCATCCCCTCTTCGCTGCGAATCGGCATCTCTTTCTCTTCTCAAATCCCAACCCTTCTTCTTCTTCATCATCCACATTCGTCTTCACGGTGGAATAAAAAATAAACGAACGGACAAATGCGAACGAAACGAAACGGAAAAATATGAAAATATATATTACGAAATCCAACGACGATGGCAAAAAAAATATATATATATATCACACACGAAATGCGACGGATAAACACGAAAAATCGATCTCGCCCACGTGAAATCATGCGGAACCACTAATGGACACGAATGGATCTCTCGCTCTCTCTCGCGTGCGCGCTCTTTATCTCTCTTTTCCTCGCTCTTCCATTGATGGAACGTGGATGAAAATTCAATTGTCGAAACGAACGTCGAAATAAAACAAAAAAATATTAACCCGTCGACGATGCACCACGACGGGGTGAAATTTTCGAAAAAAAAATCCCGCCATGTGACGGCGATACGAATGAAAAATAAAACAAACTCAACGGCAATGCAACAAATCTAACGTATCATCGTACTCCGCACGTGTGAAAAAAACAAACGTAATTGCGGCAATGGTCGTGACGACTGCCGAAAAAAAAAACAATGTCGACTTTCAGAGCTTGTCTTATCAGCTCACCTCGAACGAGAGCAAGGATAGAGTGGTGCTCGTTTATGGAGACCGTATACAAGTGCGGAAAAAGGTAAAGAACATTGTGTTGCCTGGAAAACATTGTGGATACGATGATAATATGTTACACACATTATATCTTGCTATATACATATATATTATATATATTATTATATACATATACATACTCATAAACATTATACGTACATTGATCTCATCACTTAACGTGTGTTACATACGTGTCAGTTTAGAATTTCTCGTTGAACATATAATCTGTATACCGTGAGACGTTGGGAATTCCACGATAATTATTTCTTTAACGGTGCATTAAATTGTATACATATTATATGTTAAACCAGCGATGGGCAAACTCGCTTGAAAGTGGGCCAGAAATTAATTCGAAATTTCGGCGTGCCAAAAAAGGCTCACAAAACTGCTAATATAATTCATAAAATATAATTTCTGTGGAAAATTTTGCACGTGTTAAGAGGAATACCTCCTTAAGTGGATTTTTCTAGACACTGAAATTGAAAATTTCTTTTAGTTTGAAGTCTACGGTGGACCGTAGTTTGTCCATCGCTGTGTTAAACGGTCCTTGTCGTTTTCTATATACATTAAACGTATAGTGTTTCCATGGTGTTTCTATAAAATGTGTATAAGATACATGTGTGGCGATTGGACGGATATGAGGCACGTTTTCTTGTCTTTCGGCGGGAAAATCAGGACGAAGCACACACGAAGGCCTCCCATGCATCCCCCTTGGTGGTCGAGGATATATATATCGTGTCGCGTGGCTGATCCCTGGATTGGCTTCTGGGTGTCCGCTTTCCCCTGAGAAATATCTCTTTTTTCTTTCATTATTCTTTCGCTTTTTTACAGACCAATCATACCTTTCATCCGATACTTTCTTTTATCAAGATTCTCCCCCGTATTATTACCACTGGATCTGCCAAGTCAGTCAAACTGACTGAACTTAATTTCTTTGAAAAATTCCCTTTCCTAGCGCTCCAACTTCATTTTTCTATGCCCATTTTGCAAAATGTAAGAAATTCGATCGTTCAATTATTTCCTCACCGATATTCCTTTTCTTTTAACAGTTTTATTAATTATCTCTGGATACACTGCATTAATCGTGAGTAGTTATAGTGTTAAGTTCCATTTGGTTCTTTTAGGTCGAAAAGAAAATGATCCTTTTGGTCCACGGTTTCAGTTTTCTTTCTTACGCGATCCTCTTTTTGTTGTACAATTATATCCAGGTACATTTATCCCCTGGCTTTTGTAAATTCAGTTTCTTTCGTTTCATTCTCCGCCATTCAGCATTCCCTTTTACGATCGCGCTTCATCCACGAAGGGAAACGAAATCTCTCGATGTCTCAACTCGTTTGGCATGGCGCCTATTCGAACCTATCGTTTTACTGCGGCTGATTCTTGATCTGGCTTCTGACTTATGCATTCTCGCGTGTCGTAGCAACGCTTCCTCGCTTTCGTCGGCGTTTTTTCCCCATTCGTGTTCGTGCAAGAAAGGAGAAAGAGTCCTTTTTCCATTCGACAGCGACCTTCTTCGTCCTCCGTTCCGGTTTCGATCCTTCGACGGTGGCGTTGCGGTGTCTTCGCTATGTGGAACACGAGTTGCATACGTAAAAACTCGCTTTTATTCCGCAAGACGAGACGTGTCACGTCGTGAAAGACAGCTGCTGCCACCGTTGTAGGTTTAACTCTTTGACTTTTGAATAATTTTCAATCCCGGAGAAAGACCTGCGGTTGAAAGGTTCGGTGTGGGTGGCTGGAAGTTGAAATCGTTGAGGATGAAGTACTTTTGCTTACGTGGGAACAGATCGAAGTCGAACACGCCGATTTTGATGAAATTTCTGTGACAGGTAGTTCTCAAAAAAATATTTGACACCTATTTTTTCTTATCCGCAACCATCCACTGTGAAGGGGTGAAAATAGCCCTCAAAGTTGAGGGGAGAAAACGCATTTTTGGGAATATCTCGGTAACCAGTGGTCATACAATTTTTTTTTCAAATTGTGTGTTTTTCAAGACACAATTTATCTGCGTAAGAAAAGTTGTTAGATTGGCTTGAAGAAACAGAGATGAGTTTATTTCAGTTTATTTATCTTTCTAGTATACGTAAGATTGAAAAAATCGGCAAAGTTATCCGCCCAAAGTTTTATTTCGACCAGGACCTCAGTTTTTCATTAATTTTAGGCGGATTATTGTTCACCAATTAATTTCCCCGCACCGAACTTTCGCCACGCGCACATGTTGCGTTAATATTGCTCAAAGAGTTGAATAAACAATCGCAACGTTCCTTTATCGTGAATTTCCCAATTTCCTTCGACGCTGAACCCTTCGTTATCGCAAGTACAACGCAGGAGGGATTTTAGGCGTGGAAATTCCAAGTAGAATTAGCTCCATTAGGTGGCTTGCCAGAAAATAGAGAGCTTAAACAGCCAGGAAAAAGTTGACGTGACGTTTAACGAGGAAAAAGCCGATGCACGATTCGCTTCGATTGCTCGTCGTACGTTTTCTTTCGTTTGCGAGCGCAAACTTGTCGAGGCCTGCAAAAACTTGGATAAAAGCGGACGATGCAGCCTCGAAATCGTCCAGGGTGAGATCTCTCTCGCCTCGTTTTCGACGCTTGTTTTTTCGGCCGCTTAAAAAGCCGTTTGCGTCTTTGACCGGCGCTCGTGATTGCGAAATCCGGGAGACAGAGCTCCCCGTAGGCTAAACGAACTTTGTTCTCGGTGAACAAAGAGAAGAGGATCCTACAATCCGCGAAATTCTTCCCCTCGACGGAGATTCGCTTGTATTGACCCTTTGAGGATGGAAGACTTCGAATTTTTAACCCTCTAATTATTTATTTTTCTAATCTTTCAAGCAACACTTAACTCTGTCGACTTAGTCAATTTTGAGACGTCTATCTGGATAGCTGGTGGACTACTAAAATTTAAAAAAATCATATACTCTACTTTAACCCCTTGACCTATGATTTCTTTGTGGCCGAATGCGCGATAACTCAGAATCAAGTGTTTAGAATACATTTTAGGAATATTATATATATTATATAAACTGAAATATTATATATATTATAAATATTATAAATATTATAAATATTATATATATTATATAAACTGAAATAATACAGTATAGAATACAATAGAATACAATGTTTATAATACAATATTAATAGCAGAGAATTAATTTCAAGGTCTCGCGACCCACAGATATTTTCAATCTAATAGTTTTTGGAAAAATTTCCTATTATATTTAACGAGTCACGAATGTCTCCCGTCATTGTGGGGCAAGGGGTTAAAGGTCAATTATAGCTGAAGGCTCTACTTACAAGTTTATCTTGTCCTCCCAATTAAGAAGAAATCATTTTCGCCACAGTTTTTCCGATACAAGTGTCAGCCTCACAAGTTAATCTTCCATCTCGCAATTAAAAAATATCACATTCGCTACAAATCTCAGCTTGCCACATATTTCACAAAATATTAAAAAAAACTCCTCCCAAAGGGTTGATACCACCCAACCGCACATCCTCCCGTCACCAAACGGTCGCACATTCTCTTGCGCAACGTTCCAGCGAAAATCGCAAGATAATTTTCCATGCAACGGGAAAAAAAAGGAAACAAGGTCGTACTTTCTCAGTTAATATTCTAACGTCTCGCAAAAGCTTCCGTATCGCGCTCCCATTGTGCCGTTAATTCCGTGAAAAGGCTCGAGGTCTCGGAGTTCCCCGGTCGCCTTTATCCTCGACGTTTTAATGCCTCGCGACGTAGCCCGTGATATATTTTACGATCAGCGTGTTAACGTTCCTTCTTAAAGTTGGAGCTTCGTAAACGTGGCACGGCGTATGGGAACTAATGGGTTTCGGACCTTTAATAAGCGAGCCATCGCGTCCTCGTAGACCCATGGACCACGGATGATTAATGTACTCTGCGAGGGAAGACGTCCGGAGAAATCTAAACGTCCCGGTTGATTCCCTTACACGTCGTTGCTCCTCCGTATTTTACGGTCTTTCTTAATGCATTTCCCGTGTATTGTGCGCCACGAAGCTCGTAACGGAGACACGTAAATAAGTCGCGTGAGAGCGTTGACGGAAAGCATCAGCGAGATGCTTGCAATTTTTCATGAATATGTATGACGTAGCGCGTTTGAGAGTCGACATTCGGTCGATGACGGCTTCTGTTTCGTGGATTTTGCATTTGGAGATTCCTCCGTTTGAGTTTTGTCACTTTGCGGGAGTCGGTGTCTTTGGGATGGTTGGTGGATGTGGAAATTTTGAGGGAGGATTGTAGCGTTGTATTTTTAATAATTGTAATATTAGTTTGAGGTGCTTGAGACAGATTTGAGGCGGTTAATATTTTATTCTCCTTATAAAGAAATATTTTCTACTGTATAGCTGATGAGAACTGTGAAAAATAATTCCGCAAGAGGTAGATATCTGTTGGAAGACCATTCAGGGAGGAGCTTCTGAATTTGAGCTGCAGCGCACAGTGGCGAAATACCGTCCGAAAGTGCCAAGCAGCGCGACGGCGCTTCTCCTTAAACCGCGGTATTTTTAGTATAAAATTTCAAAATTGCAATTGCGCTGCATCCAACTCAGTTAACACTAGAACTACCGACGTTAAATCTGTTATATTTTAATATATTAAATATGTACTTTAAAAAAGGGAGAATTCAGAGGTGGAAAAGATGATCGATTCGGTAATTTATATTTTGTGAGATGGACGTAGAATATCTATTCTACGACTCTCCTATAATCTTGGGGAATTTTTCGAAAAAATTGTGTACCAGTCATTTTGACTGGTTTGGTAGTTCTAGTGTTAATGTTCTCTTCTTCACTTCGCTACAATTTTCCCACAATTCTCCCTCCATTCAACAGCTACAAAACTCAAAGGCGAACTCGCCCACCTTTCAACCCCTCCGATCAATCGTGCATTATCTCAATCACGCCCGTAATTTCACACATTTCGTTCTCCGTCCCCGTGCTACTATTTTCCCACAATTTTCCGCGTACCAGGCCGCAGTTTTCCCACACTCCTTCGTGTATCGGATACCGGGAAAGGTTGCAGGAAAAGCCGGCGATTTTTCGTTTCCATTGCAACCGCAACGGAAATAATTTACGTTCCTCACCGAAATCCTTCCGAGCGCGTTACACAGCTCGTGCACCGTGCCATTACGAGGTCCCATTAATTCGCCTTATCCCGGTGCAAGGCTGCTCGCAAGAATAATAGCGGAATATGCATCTCCTTGCAACCGAAATAAAACGTCGTTTCACGGTGCACCGGGTCGCTCGTTTTGACGGTGAGCGCACGTGTGTTTGTCACGTCACCGAACGAAATAAAACGAGCAGCCGTTGCGTTCTATATCGCGTCGACGGACGCACGCAAAACGGTGCAACGTTGCAGCTGCACCGATGGAGAAAACGGTGCATCGTGAAACGACAGGAGAGACGGCTCGTTCGTACGAATTATCGTCGCGGATGGCCGACCTGGAGCGACAGGATTAAACGTCCTCGAGACGACGGGGATCGTCTTGACTTTGTTCTCTCTTGGAGAAAGTGAGAGAAAGCGAAAGAAGAGGAGAAAGATCGAGCTGCAATGCAGGGTTGCAGTCGTCGGATTTATCTGAGAAAAATCCGACGTTTTGCATGCGCGTTGCAGCTGCTTCGATTTCGTTTTATACCAAAGTCTTTCTTTTTTTTCTTTCTTTCTTTCTTTCCCTTTCTCTGCGATACTTGCGACGCTGCGGAAGGACGATCTTGCGGATAAATCCGGAAAGTTTCTCTAGGATCTTTGTAGCGTAATCTCGTACGATCCTAGACAGATGACGGGAAAACATCGAGGTATCGTTTTACCTTTTTTGACTTACCAAACCGGAACACGCTGCCGTTGGACGTCATTTCGAGGGCTGTATAATTGTAACATACCGAGACGCTCGAGGAGTTTGCTTCCGATAGTCGAGGAAAGATCGCTTTTAATACTCGATTAAGAAAAAGAAAAAAATAAAGTTGCTTTTACCATGCCGGTCGTTGAGCCAACTACGAAGCTTTCGACGTATGTATTCGTATTCACAGAGCAGATTTAACGCACAGTATGCAATGCACTGCATCGTGGATGCATCTTTGGACGATATCGACGACCATGGCGATCGTCGATACGAGTCCTTTAATGAATGCACGTGAGTAGAGACGAAACCTTTAGGAGGATCCTTTAGGAGGATCCTTCGGATGATCCTTGCCACGGGGAACGCGTCGAATGGGAAATTTGGAGAAGTTAGTATCTGCAATTAGCGCACATTAGCATGCGGCTGATTGAAGCGATCGATCACTGGTAGAAATTCGTTCTTTGCTCTCGACCCCTTGCGCTAGCTTTAATCGAATTGTTGTTGCGTGTATCTTGCTGTTACCTTTACATTTTATGTCTTTTGGTGTTGTTCTTAGTGTTGTGTTGTTGTTAGCGTTGCTGCTAGTATCGTTGTTGTTGCCGTATAGTAAAATTGTTGTCCGCTTTTTCAGCCTCTCATTCTTGTTATTCTCGTTTATCGTCCGCATGTTCTGTTACTTTCCTCTCTCTTATCGCACGTGATTCACGTGCCTCTTTCATTCTCCCCTCCTCTCGACATCTCTCTTCGTTCTTTCGACGCGTCTCAACATCCGTCGACGATCTTCTCTCGTCGTTCGTCAAAGAAATAATTCCGCCGATCGCCGTTGCATCGTTCGAGCCACGGAAATTAACCCTGCAACGTCGAGGCAATCTCGTGAATTCTTTCTTTTTTTTTTTAATTAGAATTTTATCGTTAGATTATATTTTTTTTTATCGATTGAATACTTAACGATGATTCGATTGAACGCGGGAGGATTAATTGAAATATGCCTCAGGGTTAATCGACGGGCGCCACGTGAAAATTGCATTTCATGTCATCTCATGTAGAGATCGAGTAGTTTTATGGCAATTTAGTAGAATTCCGCCGTGTGTTCTTGCCGAGGTGGCATAATAGTTCGCTTTAACGCACGATTCCTGTTTTCGGAGGAATGGCCGAGCGGGCAAACGGATCGTATTCTTCTAAATTTCTTTGCGAGAAGCTCGAGAGGCAAAAGAATCTCGGAGAAGAAGGAGGGAGCCCTCTGAGAAATATTGAGAAAGAGAGACAGACGTATAGATAGATCGGTAGATGTACAAGTAGAGCGAGAGAAAGAGAGAGAGTGAGAGAACGAGAGAGCGAGGGAGAGAGGAGAAGTAGAAAGTAGTGTATCTCACTCTAATTTTTATAGTCGCTCTAGAATCTTAGAGACCGAGAGAGTGAGAGAGAACGAATGAAAGTGCGAGAATGGACGAAAGAAAGAGAGAACGAGAGCACAATGAAGCATCGGAGAGAGAGGAAAATTGAGAGAGAAAGAGAGAGAGAGAGAGAGAGTGGAAGAATCGCAAGAAATAAAAGCTCAGAATGATAGAAAGGAGGCTACATTGAAACATGTCCGAAATGCCAATTGTTCCAGGACCTAAAGAAGCGCGGTTCCCACACCTGTGACATGCAGGCCCTACAGCCACTTCCGGTCCCAACCACCACCACCACCAACACCGCGCCTGCCATGACTACTTCCGGTGGACAGCCACCGCTTCCGGTATCGGAGACCGCTTGAGTCGATCACCGAGACCAATCACGATCACCATATCCGCTATTATGAAAAAATCACCTATAAACCACCACCGTCCTCCTCTTCTACTCGATGAAAGAAACATGGCCGACTGGCCGAACGAACGGTGAGCCTGCAATTCACGATCTTTTAAGTCGAGTCGCCGGAAGTAGTCGAAGTTTCTTCGGGTCGATCCAATCGAGCGATTTATCCCGCTCTCGTTTCTAAGCCCTGCCTTTACTTTGCAATTCTTCGTTCGACGATATCGCCTTTCGTCCTTTAACCCTTTGCCGTGCAATAACGAGGGACACTCGCGACGCGGTAAATCGAGCGGTCGATTTTGAAGTGTTCCAGAAATTATTAAATTAAAAATATCGGTTGGTCAGGATAAAATAAAAATAATTCTATGTTATTTGATATTGCGTTGGGTTGTACGCTATGTTAGAAATCAACGATAGATTCTTATGTCAGCAATTAATTCAGAGTTATTGCGCTTTCAGTGACAAAAGAAATGGCACGGCAAGGGGTTAACACGTTGGATGCCATGGGGGTCACCGGTGACCGGCGCTATTGAATTCAATGAAATTTCATATGACCTTTTTGTAATATTTACGGATTTGGTAATTCAGTGACCATTCTTTGGTCTCAAAAAGGTAAAGTCCTGCTTATATATCACTTTTTATCTTTAACCCTTTGCAGTCCTATGTCGAGGTATACTCGACATTGCTTTTCACTTCATTTTACCTTCTGACAATTTGATATCGCCTCTCCAATTTTGCAACGATTTTCTAATATCGCCTAAATATCCGTCAGTACCTATAGTTATCGCTATTATTTAAAAAAAATGAATAATTAACGATAGGAAATGTTCTGAATTTAATTTCATCGAGCTCACTGTAAAATTGACAAAATATTTCGGACTGCAAAGGGTTAACGTTTCTGCTTCGTAAAAATGTGATTTTGGTAGGAAAAAGTTTCACTTCGATAGAAATGAAGAAACTAGCGAAACACCGGTGGCATTCAGCGCATTAATTAATGCGTTAATTCAATGAATTAATGCATTAAAAGAATCGTCCGATAATTCTTTCGAGCTGAATTACATTCTCCCTATTCTCATTCTATCGTGTTTCACTTTTTAAACGAAGAAGTTCGATGACAATTGATCATCGAGTGAATGACGTTGAAAGAAGGCTACTTCCGACGTTCTCTCCGTCTGTGTTTTACTTTAAGTCAGCCAGTCTTAACGTTTAACGTTGTTTGCAGCGTTTTACTCATCGCGAGGTCGCTAATCGCTGGAAGTAGTCGATAATTCCCGTCAGATCGAACGAGCTGATATGACTCTAGCATTTACAATTAATCGATCTATTATCCCACGATTGTTCATGCATTTTCTCTTACTTCCGCAGCATGCACACTTCTCTCGAGGCTACTTCCGATGATCCGCGCTTTCGCTCGAATCACCGGCGCGCTTTTCAAACTCTAACACGATCGCGTTCTCCAGTAGTGATCGATCGGATCGAAGCCGAGAATTTCTAACCCGCACCCTCCAACGATTGCATCGTGTGCGTAGTTTTGGATTTAGACGCGAGAATGACTTTTACTCTTTGAAATTTATCCCTTAACACTAGAACTACCGGCGTTAAATCTATTATAGTCTATCATATTAAATAAGTACTTTGAAAAAAGAGGAATCGAGAGGCGGAAAAGATGATCGATTCGGTGATTTAGGTTTTTTGGACGCAGAATATTTATTCTATGAGTTTTCTATAAGCTTGGAGAATTTTTGGAAAAAAATTGCGTACCGGTCATTTTGACCGGTTGGTAGTTCTAGTGTTAATTACAAAATTCATCCCCTGTCTCTTGCCCTATGATCGAGTTCGTGATGTTAACCCTTATCGGACTCTAGCTTTCTATACACGATTCTCACTAGGTTGTAATTGTTTTCAGTAAATATGCGAGAAATTCTCAATATTGCAAGAAGAACATTTTCGCTGGAAATTATTTCTTTTTTGAAGGAGTATTACAATCATTATGTCAGTCATCAACATTTTCTCCTTCCACATCATTTTCTTCTTCGTTTCAATTTTGTATAGGTATAACAATTTTTCTTTTCTCAGAATGTAATAAGGAGTCACTGATAGTCTCATTACCAGAATCAAAAAACACTTTTAGAATTATCTGCAAAGAATTCACTGCCACTATCGCTATCCAAAACTCATTAAATTTTCTTTGTACATTTTTTGGGGTCTAAATATTAAAGTTTGATTACAAAGGCGCTGTTATATCACTGAACATGTTAATCATTCCGTTGGTAATGTTCAGTTGATAAGGCAATTATCCACACATTCCACAGACAGCACTAATAAAAACGGAATCATAGGGCAAAGGATTAACTTTAAATTCTTCCTCCCCTTTCTGCATGAGCATCGATGAAACTCGCGAACGCATCGGCACGCGCAACATCCCCTTTAAAGTGGAATTCTGCATCCAGCGTGATTCCTCCCCAAAGGCAGCTTATATTCCAGTGTATGGGGACGATTTATCAGCGATCACCCTCTTAAATCTGCCCCAAAGTCCTTTCGTTGACGTTGATCAAGCTTTATCGGTCGTGCCAGCCAAAAGAGCTTTACCGCGATCTACGAGGACGCATCGGGGCTTAACTTTATCGCGATACTAAAAAAACCTGAACGGTACGATCGAGGTGCTTGCAAACAGTGAAGAACTTTGCCTCTCCCCGTCTTCGAATCAACGAGAACGCGAAGCGATGAGAAACGAAATTATCAATTAGTCGAAGAGACACTTGAATCCATAGTTGCAAGAATTCACCGTCGAGTTTACGGATCGTACGGTATCTCGAGGCTTCCATAACGGTATCGACGTTCCGGAAACTCCTCGAACTTACCCCCTCCGATGGCAGCGTATGACCGCAAGTTTCAACGACCGGCGGATCGATGGAATTCCAATCGTACTCTCCGTTTGAAAAGGAGACAGAACGCATCGTTAATTTTCATCGGTGCTTTCTCCAAATTTCGCCGAATTTCCATAGAAAAATGGAGTCTCTTGTTCTCCAAGCATCGAGCCTCGCTTTAATCGGTTTTACACCGTGATTCATTCCGCCGATGGAATTGGTTCGGCTCGGAGTGTTTTCGCGCGGCAGCTCGCCTCGATTCGACCTCGTTTTCGAGTCGGCCGAATTGGCCGATAATCGATCAGGCAAAGCGCGTTACTCGAATATCAGTTCCGAGAGAGGTTCGAGCGGTTTGAAGTGACCGAAGAGCAACGAGGCCCTCGCCGAGAAAGGAGCCGATCCTTGGAAACGAGGTCGAAGGCAAATTTGCTCGTCCCTCGAAATACCTGGCGTTGAAACAGCCGAGAGGAATTCTGCGGCTTCCCGATCCTTTCTGGATGCTGGATAAGGTTCCTGGATGGCGGATCGAGTTGCGGAGTTTAGTTTGGGAATTCTTATCGCCCGGTGAAAACGTGAGAGAGAAAGATGCGAAGTTTTTCGGAGGAAAGGTCGAAAGGATCATAGGTTCGCAACGTTTTTTGAATCTGCGTTCACTTTTTGACCAAATGTTTCAATGGTACGTCCCTGAGTAAATTATATTTATTGTAGGTATCTAGGGTTCAGAGACGAAAGCAAATTTTAATAATTGCAGGGGACCTATGGTATAGTTTTTGGAAGTTGAGTTTTCAGGGAAGTTTATGGGGAATTGTCTGAGAGGATAGAACTGGCTCTGCTTGATTTTTAGGGGTGGATTCTCCATTTGATGGTAGAGGTAAAATTTAAATGCCTCTCTTCTCTGATGTTGCGTTGTAATCGAATAAATTCGATGCTCCAGGGTAGTGTATTAGGTAATTAAGAAAGAAAGGGTAGTTTCAAAGTTGTACGTCCAATCGACAGACTAGGAGTGTTAACCTTCGACACTCTGAAGGACTTTCCGTTGACCTGTACTACTTCCACCGTACTTTGGTACTCGCAAGTAGTATAAGGACTTTAAGAGACTGGCTCAACCTGAGAAATTAGAAAGAGTTAGGCATCGATTTGTACCATCACCTCTCTGCCTCAATTTAACAATTATTAATCGGCGATTAAAGCGATGAGAAACGAAATTATCATCGCAGAATGTACCGAGCGTCAAAGATCAACCCTCCTACTCGTCGAGTTCCTCCAACAAAGATTATTCCCGCGTCATCCATCGTGTTGGCATCGTCGACTATCATCGGCCAGGGCGAGAACAAAGTGAAAGTCGCAGTAAAGTCCCAAGAGGGTGGTTTCTCGTCGCGGGAAGAAGGCTCGCGTGAAACAAAGCAGCGTGTGCATATCGATCAGCAGAAAAATCCGGCCGGAACTCTTTCTTTCGGTGAAGTGTGTTATTTCTATCGCTGGCTTTTCTTGCACGAGCACAGGTAAGCTCGTCGTCAGTGACACCTAGCCGGCACGAGCACTTTCGCGAAAGGCTTCACTTACACCGAAGGTACTCGAGCCAGACCAGCCACTCTCTTTTCCACCCTCTCTCTGGTCTGGTCCGTTTTGCCAGGGCTGCTCTTCGCCCAACAATCGACTCCCTTTCTCTCTTTTTTCCTCTCTCTCTCCCTTTTTCTCTCCCTTTCTATCTCTCTCTCACTCTCTCCTTTCTACCCTCTGACCGACTTTCGAAGAAGGCCTACTTCTCGCTCGGTAACTTGCTCGGCTTCCTCAAACTCCACGGACAATGTGCGCGAAGCAACGACCGAACGGTGGATTGTCTCTCGCATTTTTCGGCACTGCCGCAAACGGAGGACAGCCAGGGATCCTGCAATTGCTCGATCGAAGGAACGTAATCGCGGAAAGTGCCGGGGAATTGCTCTTTGGAGAGACGTATCCTCGACGGATGTCCGGAGTCCGTCCGATGGCTTTGGTTTGGGGAGAATTTTCTGTGCGAGGCATTTTCTGAGTAGTTTCCTTCGAATCGTGGATGAAATAAGTCTATTTAATGTCTGATAGAAGTCCTTTTGACAATTTTGAGTCGATATTTTCAAAATCGTATAGGAGAATTAATCGTGAAATTTAAAATCGAAAGACGTGTCCTCGGAGCTCCATACCGTAGTTTTGCCAGTTAGAATCTTTCACCTTAATTCACAAAATCGTCTTATCTTCGTTCCCGTTGAATTCTAGTCAATATCGTCTACTAATTCTATTCATTCTCCATGAAAAGTATTCTCTACACCTTTTATCTCAAGTTTTCGATGCACTTTAACAGTATTAATTCCAATACCTCAATTCGGTCGAAGAAAATACATCATCTTCGTCTCCTCTTCCTTCAACGCACGAAACCCTGCCATTCATCCGGAGCCTCGCAGACTTTTCTTCGTTTCTTATCGTTTGCAAAATCCTCTGAAAGAAACCGAGTGCAGGCCTAGTTTTCACGACTTGTTCGGCTTCCCGTCTTCGCTAACGAGTTCGACGACGTTTCCGTGGCCGCGGAACGTCGAGGTACATCGTCGAGTGAGCATTCAGATTTCTCGCGGGCCGTGTAAAACTTGCTCACGAATGAAGAGACTCCTCCGCGGGAAGGAATACTTCTTTAAAGACACGAAACGAGTCGCTCGGAGGAGCGGAGTTTCGAATGAACCTTAAGAAACTCGGGGATGCTGTGTATTCACGGTTTCGCGCGGACGTTTTCCACCGGTAAATTCGAGCACTCGCAACGTGGAGGAAGACAACGGGGTTATTTCGTCGAGTTAAAAGGAAGCTCTTTGAAACGCGGCTTGGAACGGCCTCTCAGGATTCCTCGACCATCGAGGTGGCAAGTTTCTTCGGGGAAGGATTTTATCGTGCAACTTCTCGCTGAGAGAAAGAATTCCTCGGTTTTTCGTACTCTTCGAATCACTTTTATGCCCGAATACGCTGAGAAAGGAACGGATTGAGCGAGAGCCAAAGTATATCGCGAGAGAAAGCTCCCTTAAGTTAGATCTGAGCGGAGCTTAATCCCGCGAAATTTCACGGTTCTTCTCAGAACGACTGTCTTTACGAAATAAGTGATTGAACCCGTAAAATCGATCAGGTTTCCTTCGAAGGAAATTTAAAATTAGTTAACTCCTTACCGTACAACAGCGAGTGACACTCGTGTCGAGATAAATGTAATAGTCAATTTTGAAGTGTTGCAAAATTGATTAAATTAAAAATATCAGTTAGTCAGGATAAAATAGAATTAATTTTATGCTATTTATGTTGCGTTAAGTCATACACTGTATCAGAAATCAGCGATAAATTGTTATTTCAGCAGTTCAGAGTTATTGCGCATTCAGTAATGAAAGAAGTGGTACGGCAAGGGGTTAATTATCTCATAAATAATGAGAAATTTAAATTTCAAGGATCTATGATTCATTTTCAAACCTCAGAGACTTCTTGGATGCCATTGGAATATTCAATTAAATATTAAAAAATATTCAAACGACATTTCGCTCCACGTTCTCGCTGCACCTTCATCGAGACTGAATAAAACTGGGATAAAAGTGGAGGGAAAATTTGCGGCAAAGTTTCAAGCACCTCGTTCGTCGAAAAATCATTGCGTGTGTGCTCGTCCTGCACCGTGGCAGACCAGTATCGCGGGACTTTTAATTTCAGTAAGAAAAGAGAGACAAACGCGAGTCAATGGCACGCGCAACTTTCTTAATTTGGATTCTACGAGGCTGGGAATATTCGGCGGTGTCGAACGGAGGACTTTCGAGGTCCTTCGAGAAACCGGAAGCCCGCCGTCGTCCTCGAAGAACAGGAATTCCGCTCGAGATTTCAAGCTGAAAAAGAAGAATCTAGGAGTCCTGCAGTTTCGAGGAATTTTCACTTCGTCGGATACGAATTTCGTGATTCCTCGAAGAGGAGAGATCCGTCGATGCACCCTCGGAGGCGTGCAATTTTTCCTCTTCAATTCGAGAATCGCCGAGGTCCTTTTTTTTTACTCTCGAATCGTGTCGACTCGGCCTCGTCCTTGTTCCTTTTCGCGGAAACGGCTCATTAGGACGATTATCAATTATTCCTTCGAGTTTCCCGTGGCAAAGCACCCGCACATTTCTCGCGGTGTTCCTTCGAATTTGAAAAAAATAACCGCGAAACCAACGAAGGACAGACTTCGAAGCAGATCGACGCGATTCTCGATTCTCCGTTCTCGCGGAGCCCGATTTCTCGTTGGTCACTGATCAAATTGTAATTAAGAAAATATAATCACGAGAAATCGATCGACCGATCGATCTAGAGGATTCTTCTTTACAGAGAAAAAATACAGAAGAAGATAAAAGAACGACGAATCGTTCGATCTCCGCCCCGTCGTGAAACGATGCCGATCGGTCGATCTTTCAAGAGACTTTTAAGTGACATCCGAGAAACCATCTCGTTAGCTTTGAGCTACGGGTAGAATAATGAGAAAAAGGAGAAGCGAATTTTTCACAAATATTCGAAGCCAGGATTAAAGGACACGCCGTGGAAACGCGAGCAGTTCGATGGAGATCGGTCGATCCTTCGGGCGATGGATTCGCCCAGGGATCCTCCGCTGTGCCGATAGAATTAAAACGATGTATAAATAAGAGTCCGTAAAAAAGCAGTCGGAACGGTTTCAATAAAAGTCGAGAATTTACGGCTGCTATCGTAAAAAAAAAGAGAGGAAACTGTAGAAGGGAATTCGAGGTATCCGCGTAGAATCGTTTCTTTAAGGGTCCCTTCGCAGCGAGAGGATGCAGCCCGCGAGAGAGGGAGTTGAAAAGAATTTCAACGGAATACGCGTTTTAAGAATAAGGTCAGGTAGGGACCCCCACGTACCTTGGTACTTTAAGTAAAGTAAGATGATGCCCTCGTTCTTTCAAAGCTCTTCGAAGAGTTCTGTTTTTTTTTCCTAGGTGGTAATTCATTGATCCCACCATCGATCGCCGATTCGCTTCTGCCGAACGATCGTCGATCGTCCTTTCCTCCCTCGCGGCTCTGATCTTTCTTTCGTCTTCGTCGAGTTTCGACTCTGTCTATTTTCAGGCGTTGGATTTCAGCCGAAATTTGGGTATTTTCGATTGCAAAAAATATATGGAAATTTCTGGTGTAAGTTTATTGGAAAAAAGGGTTGGAATATTGAATTGTGAGTTATTGTTTATATTCTAATAGCTTGGAGAGAGCTGGAAAGGAGCTTGGAACATTTAATTGGAATATTTGAATAATTTGGAGACTTTAATTTTCTTTGCTGAGAAATTTATCTACGAAAAATTAGAATGGCAGTATTTTTGATTGTTTGCAATCCAATATCAGAATGCAAGTAGTCAGGGTTTTGTCTTTCGCGTTTTATTTTGAATTTTCCGGCTTCAAATCCCATGGTTTTGCCACGGACCTACTGTTTTAGGTGGGTACCAAGCCAAACCACCATACACACTTTAATTAACGTCTCCATAAAGAATGGATGTGGGTCAATCTCATAAACGATCGGCGCAATTAAGTCTCAAATTGAAAACGACGTTCACAATTTCTCCATTCGTTAAGAATCCAGGAGATCGACGAATTCCAGAACGATCGATTGGAGTATCTAAAATTGTTAGGAATTCGACGAAAGAAAGAAAAATCAGTAGTTAAATTCGTTTGACGACGATACCGTCAGACGTTCGCTGTAAATAATCGTGAAGCCGGCGAGGGGAGTTTCGAGTTGTCTGTAATTAACTTTGTAATTAACTGTAAACGTTCTAACAGGAAGACGAACTCAATGATAAAAAAAGAGAGAGAGGATATATATATATTATATTATAAATACAAATAAAGAAAGAGTATATTATATACGTATAAATACAGATATATAAATAAATATATTAAAACACGGAGACACACATCACACGGAGAATAACAGGAGACACACTTGCGTCACTAACACTTGCAGCACCCTCGCGTCGTGCAATAAAATAAATTCTAAATCGTTTCAAAACTAGCGTGCGTGCCTGAGTGCGTGGGAGATCGACCCTTCTAGGTACCAAGCCCTTATTTTTCTCTTCGTTGTTCAAATACTTCGAATATTTCCCAGCTTAATCGACCCCTTGCTCATTTTCCTATCGAATCAGCCCTCACCTATTTAATTTTTTATTTTCTATTAAATCTTTCCTTGCCTATTTTTTTTCGTATGAAATCTTACCTTAACTATTTAATTTTTTTTATAGCTATTGCCTTGCCCGTTTAATCCAACCCGTTACTTATTTTCTACCCCATTTTCGGCCCCAGTTTTTACCCCATTTTCTAGCCCAGTTTTAACTCATTTTCTATCCCATCTCCGACCACGGTTTTCACCCTGTTTTCGTCAACTAAGAATCTACCGCAAAGAAAATTCTATCGATTAAATAAATATCCCTCGACCCTTTGCCGTTGGATTTGCAAACCGTCATATCCGTCGAAGCCGCAATTTTTCTCCGAACATCCTCGTAGTCCTGAAATAAAATGCAATCGGGATTGAAGAGGATAAAATACACACGCGAATCCCCGAGGTTTCCGAACTCTCGAAGTAAATATCAATTTAAAGTACTACTACTTCGTAACCGTAGGGAATAATTTTCATAAAACTTATCGATAAGATTGCACGGACATTATTTCTTTTGCGTACGATTTTGAAATCGATGGATGTTTTTAAAATTGAGTAAATTCTTTCTGGGATATTATTTAAAGAATAATTAAATTTTTCTATAGGGGTTGCAAGCGGAGATGTTGCATGGTACCGCGATGCAACCCCGTAGAAACGCGGTCTTGGTACCTCGAGGGTTGAGGAGGACATAGATACGAGTATAAGTAAACAAATAAATTATTATATTATACGATCGTAGAGATAATCGAGGATAATGAGTCTCGGGTCCTTCGTCGTCCAAGAGCTGCAATTGTTTCGACTACGCGAATAAATAGTATTAAAAGGAAAAAGAGCGAACGAAATTCACGAAGACAGACAAAGCACGGAAACGGTGATGGCTGCGATTTAACGTTGAGTTTTCGAACTTTATCGAGGATCCTGCTCGTCGCAGGATTAAAAAGACGGATTTTAATTTCACTTAGAGTATCGTAAAGCTTCGTCCCGTGACGGTTTAAGAGCGAAAGACGAGACAGAGTCCCGCCATTTCCGTTTAAGAGCGCGCAAAATTTCACAGCGATTAGCGAGAAAAATGGAGTTGTAATTGTAATGAGGAATAACGCGAGAAATTTCAGGATTAGTTATCGCTAAATAATTCATCTCTCGTTCCTCGTGGACGATCGTTTCTCTGCTCCTGGTACGCAACGTGATCCATCGTCTTTTTCGAATATTCTTCGTCCCAATTAAAAATCTCCACGTTCGAAATCCTCGTTCAACTTTACCCCCGATATTCCATCCGACTTTTTATTTTATTTCGACGCAAATCCGTATGAAATTTCAATGAAATTTATTCAATATCGGGAGAGAAATTGATTTCAAGCTTTTTTCTAAAAAGAGCAATCTTCCTTCCCGCCAAATTGAATTTCGAAAACGTCGCGCACTTTGCGCCGAGTACGAAACGATCCACGAGCTAGCCCATAATTGATTAATCTTAAGCGATCTAAGGGAGCGATTAAGAGAACAAAAAAGAAAACACATCGCCAGATAGAAAAGTCTCGTCGCTGCTCCGATTATTAATTCGTGCGAATCGCTCGGAGAGAAAGAATACGGCCGACTCGAAGGATCTTTTTCTTACAATAAAAAAAAATACATAAAAACGCGCAAGTCGTGAACCCTTTCGACAAATCCGCAATTCTTTCTCTCCGTGCGATCTGCAGGAAAAAAAGAAGCTGCTGCGAAATTGCGAGCGAATCGAAAGCGAACGGAAGAAATCGGCGAGGAAGTCGACGAAGAAGAAGATAAAGAATCGGGAAGATCGATAAGTAGATACATGATAACGAGTCTTTCAATTCACTACCGTACTGCCAATATTTCCGAAGCGACGTTAATAACTTTAATAACGGGTTAAGGTAAACCGAGAAACGACGAGGAGCGAAGAACCGCCGACGGCGACGCGTCGACGTATCGGCGAAATAACTCGTCGCTCCTGCGTTATTTATTCGTTTTATTTCGCCGCTCCGAAGTCCTGTCAGAGGGCTGCGCAGCGATTTTATCGGAGGGAAGCATCCTCAGAGGGTTCTGCTCCCGATCGTTGAAGAGAGAACGAGAAAACAATCGCAGTTAGTTCTGTTGTAACGCGAGAAACTTTGGCGGAAGTTTGCAAAAAAAATTCTAAGCGCGCGGAATGAAATTCAAGCAACTGGGAGGAGGGATGCATGAAAATGTGTTTTTCTCTCTTTCTCTCTCACTCTCTCTCTCTCTTTGTCACTCTATCTCTCTCTGTTTTTGTCTCTCTCTCTTTCTCTCTCGTGACTCGTCGTTGAGAATAGGTTACGCAACTCCGTTCCTCTTTGATGAAAAAAAAAGAAGAAAAGGA
Source organism: Cerceris ruficornis (assembly GCA_963989415.1). Lineage (NCBI taxonomy): Eukaryota > Metazoa > Arthropoda > Insecta > Hymenoptera > Crabronidae > Cerceris > Cerceris ruficornis. Next base: position 15,888,221 of record OZ022526.1, on the reverse strand, counting down.
CTTTTTATTATAAAGAAGATACGATAGTCGCGAGGTTTTCCTTTTTCCGCGAGGCTAACTCGCAAATAGGTCTACGTAAGATGGTTGTTCGTTAGAGTCGAGAAGAATTAAATAGCGAAGATACGCTTCATAGCAGAACTGACTGTAAAAAGAGAAACAAAGAAGACAACACGAAGAGGAGAAAAATTGAAAAAAATATATATCTATATATACATAAATATGTGGAAACACACGACAAAGTAAACGTCGCGAATTCGCTTCACCGAGCAGTCGAGTCTACGGTTTTTCTCCCCCTTTACGAATTCCGACGTATCGAGAAAGGAACGATAAAGAATGGAAAAAAAGGAACTTTGAATCGTTCAGGATTTAAGATTAAAATTCAAAATCGTGCGAGGATCGTTTGCATATTAGAAGGTCGAGATATACGGCGGATTCTCCGAAGGTGCTCGTTTACTGGGTGCATCGAATTTGGCGTAGCGTGAACCCGGACGGGATGCAAAAATGGCGATGAGAAAATGAAGTGCATCGAGGACGATTTTAATATCTTTTTCTCCCGCCGAGCTTAACTTCGAGGGGAAACTTCTCTTCTGTAGTTTCTTATTGTTTGCCGAAAATTTCCACGAAGCGGGAATCGAGAGTTTTCGTTGCGAAAAGTTCGAAGCTCGTGAAGTTTGCGAGGATAACGAGAAGGGAGAAAATCTACCTCGTTGGAGAGGCTCGATCCTTTGGAAAGATCCTTTTCGCGTTCACTCTACGCGTCGACGGTTAAAAGCGGAACTCGGCTCCGTTCCCTCCATCTTCATTTTACAAGGTTTATGAAAAGCGATCCTTTTGTAACCAGGACACCGTCCATGGACCTGTAAGCGTACCAGGATCGTCAAATGTTCCTGACACGCTCGCCCGTAAATTATGTTTTACGGTATCAAGTCGAGAAATACGATTCTGAGGCTTCCGTTTATCGTCGGACTCTTATTTCGATTTTTACGAGCCGATGGAAATTGCGAAAATCGACGGCAAAGTGATGAATATCGTGGTAGGAATATGGTTGGTGGAAATAAGTTATTAGAATACTTTGATTGACCCTCTGTGACTCGAATTACTCGTCGTGTTTGAATAGAATTGTAAAATGTTAATGTTGTTGTTTCGTAATTCGGATTCGACAGCTATACTGAGGGACAAGAAACAAGGCGCTTGAGGAGTAATTTACTCCGATTTGTCCGACGGATGGGGACATCCCTCTCCCTCACGCATTTTCGATTCTGACGCGCTATTGGCAAGAGAGACCCGCAGATTCGTTGCGTCGTGATGTGAACGTCGAAAGGAGTGTTTTATTTTCGGTTGTGATTTCCGTCCCAAGTGCCTTCTTTCGAGTTCCTCACTATATGGTCGTTTTCCTTAGGACGTAGAGTTTCACTCGGATTATGAACCGTCGAGAGAAATGTTAATAATAATGTTTCGAATAACTGGTGAATTTCAGAGCAGCAGATTTCACTTTCATTTTGTTGCAGATGTTTGCGAATTTTTCGGAGGAACTTACGATAGTTCGGAGTATTGGAAAAAGTATGAGAATAAATGCAACTTTTGCAAGAGTCATAGAGGGTTAATATTTTGTAGCATTATTTTGAATTTTAACAGTGACACATATCGATATCCATCTTCGATCGTCGCAAGATCGAAGAGGAAGATTCGCAATTCTTTCGCATCAAGAGCATCTTCGAGGTTGTAAAATTCTACTTTAAATTTCAGAATCCTATTTCTCGATTCAAATTAGACGTAATGTACGCTCGTAAAACGTGACGTCGAACAACTAATTATACACACTCGCACGTGTACGCACACGCGAAAATCGCCCTCGCGAAAAGATTCGCGGATGTCCGAAGAATCGCCGGAAATGCTGTCAGCCGCGCGACACAGCTCGGCCGGGGTATAAAACGGCCGTCGAAATTTCACTCGCTATTTGTATATTTTCTTAATCGATCCGCGATTTATCCGCGACAAGAACGAACGTCTGTCGGTCTTCCTCGGAATTTTTTTAAAGAGAATCTCCTTTCGCTGATACTTCTTTATATTTAACTGAAGTCGACAGAAATTAAATTTCGATCAGAGTTATCACAGGCTTGGACCTCCAATTAGCGAAACCGAGGCGAAATTCCCATAATCTTTGACAGATTTTCCTTAAATTATTATTTAACCGCTTGACTTTCCGCGCACAGTGGCAAAACCCCGACGAAAAGTGCCAAGCAGCGCTACGGCGCTTTTTTAAAAATTCCTTTCAAAACTATTGCTCTCAAACGTTTAATTAATTACAGAGGTGGTTTAAAATCCATCTAAAATTAATGGGAAGTGAAATATTCTATGTAAGATGATCACAACAGGTAACAATGATATTACACCCAGAAATTAATTCGAAAAATATTAAAGAACAATCTTCATCAACTTTTATCGAAGACGTTGAAATTGCTAGAAAATTCTATCTTCAAGAATTTGGAGAAACGGAATAAGAAGAGATTCGACGAAAAATTGCGACGAAACATCGACGACGTTCTTCTTTCCCCCGTGCTAAGGCACTTCAAGGAGGGTGACGGTTTAAGGGATGGGATTTACTTACTCGCTCTTGATCAACCCTCGTACGACGTAGTCTCCGATGCACCGATTTTAGACTCGTGAACGGACACGACGACAATTGTCTCTCCGGTCAGATACTCCGAGGTATGCACTGTGTATCGATGTTTTTGGCAATAATGATATTTTTAATGGAATTCAAGTGGAGAAAGGGAAGAGAAAGCACGATGTCAGAGACCGAGAAGCGTCGAAGTTTTTGCGGGGATTTCGTTAACGCGAATCATGGTTTCTTTTTTGAGAATGCCGGTCACGTTGTAACGAGTACACCCGAGATAGATGTAACTAGGACAGGGGTGAAGACATTTTAGCCAAAAGGTATTGTCCGTCTTCGGTAGCTTCCACGCCTTACCCAAAGTGAAAATAAATTGAAATTCATATTTAACAAAAATCGTCCTTTATTTCCATCGATGGCCTCGCCGAGCGACAATGGAACGAGACGATTGTTACACGCGGTGAAAGTCGGTCGATATTATCAATTTTTACATCACGATCTTCCTATCCCTTTCGCGAAAGATCGTTAAAAACAATGCGATGTGACGAAGGAAATCTCCGGGGGTAGTTTTTTTTGGAAAAAAACAGTGCTCGCGTTATAGGGGGTAGTTTAACGAAGCTACCTCGTTCCCGTCGATTTTCACGAGACGAACGTGCCTCGTTTGTCGATCGAGGAACGTCGTTTGGCGAAGTGCTGGAGAAAAGGGAGGGAAAATCGAAGTGGTTGTTGGAAAGTTTCCCTTCGGTTTAACCTACTCGCACTCTGTTTCCCTCTCTTTCTCTCGGTTTCCTCGTCAAACGTCCGTTATTCAGTGAAACGCTGAAAGATCACTGCAACCATAATCCACCTTATCTCGAATACTTCGTTTCGTAGGTTTCGTAAGGAACGATTTTAATTTAATCCACCCTCTCGGTTCGTCCCCTTCAAAGTCTCGCACAACTTCCGCCACTTTTATTGCTCTTTCGTCATTAGAGAGGAGCGACTTTTTATTTCTCATTCAACCGTTCCGCGCATACGTCCTCAAACGCGCTCGCACACTCGCGCGTCTTCTCACACATGCGCGAACGGTATCGTGAGCGAAAGGAAAAGAAAACACACGTGTACACGCTCCTGAAATTAATTGGTGTTTGCGCAAACCTCCGCGCAAAGATGCGCCCGTGTGTTGGACACGTATGTTTACGCTGGCACACATGCGAGATCGATTCATGTTTGCGCATACATACGAACGGAGGACGTGCTCGTTACCTACTCGACGGGTTAAATGGAACAGTATGGTGTTTACAGGGCGGAGCGTAAACGTCGTTTCCCCGTTGGAATTTATGGACAGATCGTGGACATTACAGCACGGCTTTTTTTTCCAGCGTGGACCGAACGTTCGTTCCGGTTGCGTCGTTTGCTTCCATGCTTTATTCTGCTTTTGTTGATAAAGCTTGAAATTATTGACAAAAAACGGTAACTTACTCTGATATTCCATTAAATTCGATCAATCTTGGAGTAGGATTGGAAGAATAATAAATGGAAGGTGATAAAGTTGAGTTCGAAGCGTTCTCCAAGCGGAGACTTGGAGAACGGAAGTGGAAGTCGGATTTTAAAGGGAGGGGAAAGTTTGACAAGTCGCGAAGTATGGAATATTGGCGCTTTGGATGGAGGTAGGAATTTTGTCATGGAATTAATTGAAATCGTAGGGAAATATGTTGTGCAGAGGATAGGCTTGAGTCGGCTTTCAACGAGGTTTCGAATCAAACTTAATCCGAATTCTACCGCAATACCTAAGGCAGATTTAAACGAGATCTAATTTAGATTCAAGCCGAACCTAATCTGGATTTAAGGTAAATTTAACTCGGATCCACCGTGGACCCGTTAGACACTGCAATTTCGTTCGTTTTGTTCAAAGAAAACGGAGCTGATTCGAGTGCTGAAACTCGTCGAATATAAGAAAAAGACAATGGCGGGAAAATTGCGACGATAAAAGGATTCCATCGTTGCGAATAAACGGTGTTATCGGTGCACCGAGAAATAACTGGCCGACCAACGATGGGAAATACAATTTATTTGAATGGCGCGAAGTGCGGCGGAAAATCGAGCTAATTAAAATTCCCGTTTCACTTTTAAAAGGCTCCTCGGAGGCAATGCAATTTTCGGTGCGATTGTAGGTCGTAAATCAATGCCTTCTGTGCTAATTTCGTCCAACTATTTGGGAACGTATCGCTGGTAAATTCGAATCCCGAGAATCTGGGTTACCGTGCCGCTTAATATTTTTAACACCTTTTACCGTACAATGATAAACGGCACGAGTTTTCATTGAATTTTCCAACAAAAAATAAACACTGCTCAATCGTGCAGGACAACGTCGATTTGTAAGATTCTCCCGTTTCATCGTGTTCGTCGAGATCTATTCTAAAATCGGCGGCAAGCGTGACGGCACCGTTCGAAATTGTTTAATTAAATCGACGTGGTAATATCGTCGATCGTAGGGAATGATCGCGATCTTACCTTTGGTTCTCGTGGAGTCGCGTTTCCAGGAATAAATAATTATTTCACTGTCTCTGTCATGGCGTTCGGTTCTCGTGTCCGGAATCCATTAACGATCGGCGGGGTTCTCGTTAACAAGATTGCCGACAGAAAGTCGATAGTTAATTACGCAAATGAAGGGATCTCGTTAAGAGCCGACACAGTCGACGGGACTGTCCTCGATCGCCGTAAAACAGAGATCGGATCGATCTCGAAGCAACGTCGATTCCCTACCCGACGATCGATCCTTTCGTGAGCCGCATTTAATCTAATTTGGACCATGTTAATTACGTGCGTCGGCTCCCATGCGATCCCCTTTCCGTAATGATCATTATTTTCCAACTGGCCTCAATTATTGCGTGTCCCCGCTCTTTACGATCGTCGAGAAATAGCGCTTTATTTACACTTCCATAAAATAATCGATGGAATAACGTGCAGAAAGTAGTTGCTGAAATGTAGAGTATTTCATGAAAGACAATTAGCACGTGCCGATGATCTCATCTATTGTAATATACGTAAATACGAGTCGAGATCGTTAGAGTGAAGTACGTATGGCTCAGCGGCTAAGGCACTGTCTTCGTATTGCAGAGGTCGTGTGTTCGAATCCAGTCCCCGGAAATAATCGCGAAAAATTATTTTTCATTGTTCATCTTTCGAAGCTTTGGCTAAAAGTAGAATTCCAATTGCGAAAACAGCGAAAAGAAATCAAAATTTTAAATTAATAAGACGTGTATTTCCTTCTGCGAAACTTTGGAAACTTGATGCGGGCTTGGCAACTTGGGAAAATAAACGAAAAGGGGTTCTTTTAATAAAACAGGATTATAGCAACCTCTGGTGTCGAGTATCCGTGTACAGCGTTTCCAATAAAAAGCTTTTCCGGGTTCAAAAAGGAAGAAAATTCGAAACGAAAAAAAATCCTATCGTTTACCCGAGGTTGAAGTTGAGGTTGTGTTGATATAGGTACGAGAAAACAGCAAATTCCCGAATCAGCAGCGGACTTTTCCGGACCCGTTGAAACGTGTGAGGTGTAGGGGGAGGGATTAAGGGTGAAGTCGGCCTAGAGAAAAGAGGGTTAAATCGTGGAAGCACGGGTGCGGCACAAAAGAAACTCCTAAAAGCTCGCGTAAGCATCGAAGAAGAGGGAGGAGGAGGCGGAGAAAGGAGAGAAGTTAGAGCAATAGAAAAAGGGAAAGAGCGAGAAAGAGGGACCGAACCAAAAAGTATCTCCATCGTGTGTCTGTTCTCGCGGCTACAAAGGCTCTCTCAGGATAAAATGCCATGATTAAAAACTCTCGCCTCCTTCTCGGTGTGTTTGTGCACACGCGTGTGCAAAGTAGTTTTCAGACCTCAAGCCCGGCGTCTTCCGTACGTTTCTGAGCGAACGTCTGTTACCCTTTCAGCGTCTCGTCACCCCCAACCCCCTTTCCGCTTGTAAATAAGGGACACAGGTACCGCAAGAGGGGAAATATATGTAGGGTAGCGGAGGAAAGAAGGAAGAGAGAGAAAAGTTCCGTGAAAAAGTGGAAAAAGGAGTGAGACGGCTAAGGAGGCACGTAGATCGGTTCGCGGAGCGCGCCGTTTTCAACGAGTGAAACGACCTCAAGTGCCGGCGCGTGCTCCGGGAAAACAGATTGCTTTGGGAGAAAGACTGCCGGAAAATTATTATCGTTCGTGGGAAAAGATTCTTCCGGAGAGTTCTGCGGTAAGAACGAGAGGGGAAACGGGGGAGTTAAGAGAAGAGAATTAAAACGAGGGCAGTCCGAATCGAAAGTTTTACAACCTCGATGCAAATTTAACTTGTCTCTGATTTCCTTCCTGTTCCCCGGGAAACACGTTTCACAGGATCGTTCAGAAAAAATTGAAAGCACGCGTTCGCGATTAAGTCGACGGAAATTGGAACATATTTTCCCCGAGAAGACACGTATCAGTCCGAGGCTCAATTGAGTCGCGTCGCAGCGGCGTTTTCTTCGGAGTGAATTTAATTATTCGTCGAGCGAGACGAGCCTCGTTTCGTTTCAATTAAGTGCTGCTCGTCGCTTAGCGGTGAGATTTTCCGTCGGAAATGCCGCGATTTGAAAGAGGGAATGGCTGAAAAGAAGACCGACTGGGGAAATACCTTTTAACGTGTCCGTTGTTGTCCTCCATTCGCGTTGTTTTCTCTCGACGTATCCACGGTGTTCTCCGCTGTTTCACGGAGATAACGAGGAATAACTCGTGCAAGGATGACGGGGATTATTCGTAATTTCGCCGATAAGAGAAACTACGGCGATTCGACCGAAAGAACGGAAGGGACGGGAAAGCGGGAGTTTTGTGACTTTCTCGATTTCGAGAACGGAAGAAAAGGGAGACCGTGCGCTCCTTCGTTTTCAAGGGTCCTTTCTCTTTACTCGATAAGCGCGAGGATGATTAATAACGAGGCTTCTCCCCGTTAAATGGCACGAGAAAGGTAAGCAAGGTCGGAATTGTCGGCGAGCTGGAGTTATTATCGTCCGAAAGTGCGGTAGGTGTAATTAAACGATCGATCAAGAAGAAGAAATGGAAGAAGGAGACGGAACAATCATCCATTACCGGGAGGAAATGGAAAATAAATAAAATCTCGAGGGTCCTCACGGCCCCAGGGCTTCTTAAACGGTGAAATAAAACATTTATATCCACGGAAATAAATAAAAAATTACCCCGAAGCTCTACAAGGGAAAGAGAGAATTAAAGCACCGTTATTATCTACTTTCCCTGTCGCCTCTTTCATTCCCTTTTTTCCGCTTTGCAGCGCCGGCCTTTCGTTCCTCTTTCGCGTTCCTTTTCTCCCTTTTTTCTTCCTCGGAGAACATCAAACAGGGTAATTTGGTTCTTAACGAGAGACAGAGGTACGGGAGAGGTCCATGTTTATCCTCGATATTAATATTCTTTTATTTGGCCCGAAACCTTGCGATCTCGCGTAACAAATTAACATTCCTGCGAGTGACGTAAGCATTTCGAATTTAACACATACAGCCCCGTGTTTGTCGATGTCGATTCTCTCCTTGCCGATGGAATGACCTACTGGCAACATCCACGAACGCCGGAACAATAAATTTACATCGTCATTGTTGCAACGTTACGCAGGGCTGAACGTGTTAAGTCTACCAAAATGTGTTAATATCTATCGTAACAAAACAGGGTCAATCGAACGTGTAATAGATGAAATAATGATCAAACTGACTTTGTTTCTCGTACGTTTGGAATCGCTTCACAAGCGACACCATCGACGCACCTCTCAGAAGAGCCTTAACTCGACTTACGCTCTAAGAAACTTATCTTTAATTAACCTTTAACCCGTCCTCAACGGTACCTCTTCATTTTTTCTTTACAAAAGACATCAATTAAGATATTCCCCTTCAAGAAGATTCACCAAAAAAAAAGAACGATCTTCCTCTTCCCATTTCTCCGTGGAAATTATCCTAAAAATCAGTCCTCCGTTCATCACGTGTCACGAGCTCGGAACACCTCCTCCCTCGAGGGATGAAGTTTCGTCGCGTTTCCTTTTTGTCGCGTTAAAAAATAGAAAAATAGAGTAAAGCTACTCCGAAACCGTTGCCACGAGGGGGCCGTCTGTTCATCCTATCCTTTATTTTCATCCATCGACGTTATCTCCCCGGTTTCCGTGAACGGCGCATCCCCGAAGCGGTTAACAAAGACGAAACCCACCCTCGAAACCTGCCGACGATTCGATCCTTCCTTCCCATCAATCTTCCGGGCTTCGTTTTACGCTGGATCATCGGAAATCAGCTCGCCACGGGAGGCGGGCCATTTTACAGGAAGGTGCTCCAGTAAACGACGTTCAGGATGAGAAAGGAGAACGGGAAGAAGAATCTGGAGACCTTGTCGATGTAGATCGCAGTCGCTCGACCCTGGCAGCAAGTGTCGTACTGAACCGTCAGCGGCCTCACGGGACTTCTGCTTCTCTCGGATTCGTTCCTCATCGGAGTCTGTCAAAGGAAATCGTCATTAATTGCATCGCAGTTCCTTTAACGAGGGTCGATGTTGAGAGAGGACGGAAGACTGCCGTGTAACGTTGTTAAGAGGTTGAATGCGGAAGGGTGCTTTGCTTGTTTCGTGATCTTTGTCCAAGTTAACATTTTTCAGTTAATGTTTCGTGTTTATGAAGGGAGATACTCACGATTCAGTAGAAAATATTGTTACACGGGAGTCTTTTCATCGATCCTCCGATTTTAGAAATTTAGTGGTACCGTTAAAATTTTAAATTTTCTTTTAGAAGCTCGATTACTTTTTTACGAGAGTGTCTTATATTTAACCCATTGACTGCCAACTACGAGATATCTCGTAGCCGCACTATAAGTTTGAATTAATAAGTTAATAATAATGGCCGAGCGTGTATAGAAATTTCGGAACAAAAATGTTCTTCGTATCATTACTAATGTCGAGATTATAATTTTGATTAATGAAACCAATGTTGTAAAAATTTTCTGTCATCTTCTCAAATTTTAACAAGCAAAGGTAATATTTGCTTAGTTTTCCTGGCAGTGAATGGGTTAATTGCGTGTTTTTTTCATGTCGGAGGATCTTCTGCACTCTGACAAAGTTAGGAAGAATGATCGAAGGACTGGTCACAAAGTTTGCAGGAAGTCGCACTCAGGTATAAAAGTCTGCATTGTAAGTTCGCGTAGAGGGAATAAAAATTGCGTATAATTAATCGCCGCCATGTAATTCCATTTTGTCCATTAAATTACCTGCCCCGGAGGTAATCTTTATATCCTGCAGTCTTCCGAAGTTAAATTAATGCAGCGTTACGAATTTAGATTTTACGCGCAATCTGCAGGACCTACGAAGTCTCCCAGCGAGATCCTCGTTTCCGCGGTATCGTAAAGCGCAAACTTCAGTCGCCGTTCGTCGATCGTAAAGCGTGAACTTTCCCCGTCTCGGCAGTTCGTTAAACTCGTCGCGAATTTTTACAACGCGACGAGGGAAACGAACGATTAATTTCGTCTCATACATCCTCGTGTTTCTTTCTTTTTATTTTTCGGCTTTAACTACTATGGCCGCTTCGCCTGGGACCTAGAATTGTAGCTGGCTGCCGAATCACCGGGGCTATGATACATTAATTAACAAATTAGGCCCCACTGATTTCGAGTTCGAGCCTTTACCTTCCTATTTACCGTGAATTTTTTCGACTTTAACTGCAAAGAAATGATTGGCTAGGACCTACTGCTTCCGGTGGCTACTGAATCACCAAGGCCACGGTACATTAATTAATAAATTAGGAAAATTTTCCAGAAGTCACGGGCAGAATTTGAACCTGATCCCACTGATTTCGAGTTCCAGCCTTTACCTTTCTATTTACCGTGAATTTTTTCGACTTTAACTGCAAATAAATTACTGGCTAGGACCTAATGCTTCAGGCTAATGAACCACCGACAATGTGATATGAAAATTAAAATTTCAAATTTGAAATGAGTCCCAGCGATCAAGGGTCCGAGCATTCAGCTCCTTGTCCATTGCAGTTTTCCCACTTTTGTTTCACCCTCCCGTTCGCAAATAGAGGGAAAAAACACGGCGAGAGAATCGCATCAAGAATCGCTCTTTATTTACGCGCGACAAATCCGGTGAAAAAGAAGTTGCAGTATTCCCCGGGAAAAGTTCTCAGCCGAACGAGTTCAGGACTTTATCCGGTGCCCGAGGCGAACTCATTTCAACTGGAGAAATATTTGTTCCCAGTTCGCGGCCTCCCGAAGAAAGGAGTTTAACGTGGAATGCATCGCAACGCCGGTAAATTTTGATAATCATCCGCTCGCTGTTTAATCGTTTCGCGGTTAGCGCGAAAGAGAACGGATAGATATGATCGTGCTGGAATAATTGGAGGATATTGTACTCGGAGATGGAGGCGGAGCAATTAAAGAGTTTCTTGTTCTGCCAGGGAAATGGGTTTCTTTCCTTCGAGTTTTAAGATCACTCTTCAACTACACCGGAAAGCTTTTATACCTTTTTAACGCGTTCTCCGACGTACAATGGCCATTGCTAATGGGTGCTCTTTTTTATCCGCTCAATTATATTTAAAGATAAATTTCGATATTTCCGTAGCCTTCAATTTTATCAATTAAAAAGAGACTTTAACGTTAGATCTACGGCAGCCGTCGAATTAACGGGTTCCTACGTTGTTTTATAAATATTTTTTAAATTTAGAGACAAGCAGTACCGCAGATATTTCAAGTGGAACTTATAATACACAAATTACTTAACGGACAAATTTCTTTGCGACTTGGTCCCTCTTTTTCCAAAGTACTTATTTAACACTAACTAAATTATAAAATTTCTAATTTCTTGTATTACAAAATAAAGACTGTTTTCTGCGTTCTTTCTAATATTAAATCGACAATATTATGTATATCTTTGGGGAAAATATTATCGTTACTTTCTAACCAGTCAAATGATTGATCTCTGTAAGAATACACACGCGCAAAGTGCCGGTACAAAAAACAGATTTAACGCTGAGGATCCAATGTTAATTCCTTCGTTACTTAAATTATTTTTTGGAGTGACTGTGCACGATCGGAGTATTCCACTGTGATTTCTCACACCAAAGGGGCTAAATTTCAACGAATCCTCCGCAACTTAGCGATATACCGTGTCTCAATATTTCACCCAAGAAATTCCAACCCGTCGCACGTAACATCAGGAAAAAGAGCACCCTGAAATCTTCCACGAATATTCCATCCCACGATGTTGAGTGTACGCCAAGACACATTTGATTAATTATCCCAATAACGAGGTACATCACGCCTAAACTAATACGTGTACTTTCTTCTAGGTGACGGTGACTCGTCGATGCTATCAGCGCGTTTGTCAAATCCCCGATAATTAACGCCTCGTTTCACGCCGAAATGAGGGGTCAAATTCGCGCGACAAATGAAACGAAACGATCGATTATGGCGCGTTTCAAGCCGACGAACGGAATTTTCGGTGTTCTTCGTTTCAACGGGGTGGTAAAACATCGGGGAGATTCCGCGGAGCGTTTGAAACATTTAAACGCGAACCGTCGAGCCGGTTTATTCGCAGCCTCGCACACGAAACAGGGACACGGTGTTTGCGTATTCGGTTGCGCAAATAGTTCAGCTTTTCCGTTTTCCGATTGGCGTTTGCGTCCGTGGAAGCGCAGGATCATGGAGAATTTAAAGGACCTGCTCTGACGTGGATGCGCGTAACAGCGGATTCGTTGATTAGCCGAAATTCGAGACGTTTGGAATTCTCTTGTCGATCGACGGGCGACATTTTGTCTTTCGGTCCACGAATAATTCATTGCGCGGTGTAGTTCAGCGCTTGAAGTCGAAATTGCTGAGTTAGAACACTGGCGAACAATTACGACCGGATTTCTCTTGCTTTTATTCGATACTTTTGGAATATTCGGGAAATTTGGAGGACTTGATAGCGCTGAGAATATTCGGGAAATTAGGAGGACTTGATAGCGCTGAGAATATTCGGGAAATTAGGAGGACTTGATAGCGCTGAGAATATTCGGGAAATTAGGAGGACTTGATAGCGCTGAGAATATTCGGGAAATTAGGACTTGATGGCGCTGAGAATATCCGGGAAATTAGGACGACCTTATGCTGTGAAGAATATTTGGGAAATTAGAAGGATTTGATAGCGCTGAGAATATTCGGGAAATTAGGAGGACTTAATAGCGCTGAGGATATTCGGGAAATTAAGAGGACTTGATAGCGCTGAGAATATTCGGGAAATTAGGAGAATTTGATAGTGCTGAGAACATTCGGGAAGTTAGGAAGACTTGATGCCGTTAATAATATTCGGGAAATTAGGAGAAATTGATAGCGCTGAGAATACTCGGGAAATTATGAGGTCTTGATAGTGCTGAGAATATCCGGGAAATTAGAAGGACTTAACAATGCAGAGTATATTCGGGAAATCAGGAGCACTTGATAGTGCTGAAAATATTCGGGAAATTCAGAAGACTTGATAGCGCTGAGAATATCCGGGAAATTATGAGGCCCTGATTGTGTCAGTAATATTCGAAGAATTAGGAGGCCCTGACAGCACGAAGAACACTCGGGAAATGAAGATGCGTCAAGAAAGTTCAGAATATCGGACTAATTAAGAAAGATCCAATATCGAGCCGAGACAAAAGAGTCTCGATTGTCCAAAAGTTTTTCATTTCGAATTTTCCAGCACTGAGTCCCGGCACTTCGTGCGACCAAAAGAGTTATTTATCGTTTCTCGTTTTCTCGCACGACACTCGGCATCGTTTACCTCCGTTAACCCAGAGATACACGATTCTTCGTCTGAATGGCCAACCGAGGGCCGCTATTTGTGCAACCGCTGTATGAATTATGTTCAGCACTTCCAGAGAACGGTTTCCGGGCAACCGTCTCGGTCTAGACATTTTTTAACTTCCCTTCCTTTTTTTTTACACGGACATCGCAACGCAAATACAGCCCCGGTGAAAGTTTTCATCGCGCCACTTGTTTCCCATTTCTCCTTTCATCGTGTTAATTAACGCAAATATTTTCCAGATCGTGAAAAACACGTTGAATCTCGTCGTACGTTTTTAACTCTCATGACTTTTTCAGAATATTCTCTCGCCGACGAAATACTCCGGAGAGGAAAGGATGATTACTGGTTTATGTTTGAATGGTAACGTTTAACGGAGAATAAAGGACTTTTGTGTTGAAGCGTAGATGATTCATTTGAAGAAATCGTACCTTAAACTCGTCGATGGCCTCTCGGAGATCCTCGTCGGAGTATCCCTTCATCGCCTTCGTCGCCACGGGCCCCATGTAATTATTAACGACGGCGAATTCCATGAGAGAGAGGAAGACGAAGACGCTGCACGAGGACATCCACACGTCGATGGCTTTGACGTAGGAAACCGGTGGCAGTGATTGCTGAGACTGCGTGTTCTGAGTCGCTGAGGATCGGAGAATTATGTGAACGTGTTTTTTTCTCTACTTTTATACGTGCTCAATAAAGTCGTTTATTCAAATCTCCCCTACCTATACCACAACCAGCGGATACTTCTTCGCTTTATTCGCCGTCTATCGATCCATCGAGATACTTTATTCCCTAACGTAAATAAGCGGAGAAGAAAAGAAAATGCTGGCGGCCATCCAAGGGAACCTTCTTACCTCAGCCTCCGATGACTCTGCTTACTCGGATGTCGATGATATCGTTGCGTTTGTGAAACGCCGTCTCGATGGATCGAGAGACTTTCTCAAAGTAGAATTTTGGAATTTAAGGAATGAAATTGCAGAAATTCGATTAAAGATTTATGAACGGCTGGCAATGATCACTCGAGGAGTACTATTAGGAGTAACTCTAACTTCGAAAGAATGCCAGTCTTTCAATCTACGATCATCAATCTTTGCCTAGTTAACAAGAAAATACCCTCAATTCCACCCTCAAACACCTCACCCACCACCTTAACCCTTTGCAGCCCTGTGTCCAGCTATACTCGACGTAACTTTACGCTTCATATTATTTTCTACCAATTTAATATCGACTCTCCACATTCACAATGACTTTGCAATATCCGTCAGTACCTATAGTTATTGCTACCATTAAAAAAAAGAATAACCAGCGATGTAAATTGTGAAATTAATTTCATTTAGCTCCCACCAAAATTGACAAAATAATTCGGACCGCAAAGGGTTAAAATCTCACTCTTCCTTTCTTCCAAGTCACTGTTCATCTTTTCAAGAAAAAAAAACCAAAGAAGACACCTTTCTTCCCAACAATTTCCCCTTACATCCACGAAGCAAAGCCCGCCGCTTAATCGCAGGCGCGATGACCTTACCGAGGGTCAGGAGTGACGTCACGCCGAGGGTGACCCGAGCTGGAATCGCCTCGGGCTTGATCCAAAAGGCGATCCAGGACATGACGACGATCAAGGCGGACGGTATGTAAGTGTGAAACAGGTGATAGCCGAGTCTTCGACGGAGATTGAAGACGATCTGTATGCACGTGAAGTTTCCGGTGGAGTACTCGATGGTGCAGTCGGTCGTGTAATTGTTGGAGATGTCGAGCTGAGGTAGCTCGATTTCTGGGTTCACCACCAGAGGATCGGTCATGTTCCATATGAACACTAGGTCCTGTGTCGTGTGTGACACTGGAATCACGATTTCTTGGGTGATTGTAAGAAGAAGACCAAGATTTCGGTGAATGTAAGTTAGGGGATGAAAAGAAATAGAGACGCAGGAAAGGCCGAAGGAGCTAATTGATTTGTGGTGAAGAGATGAAAGTAAAATTGTTAACACTAGAACTACCGCGTTAATCGAAATTTCTGGCTGATAATTCTTTCGAAAAATTCTCCAAGTCTGTGGAGGAGCCGTAGCGTAGATATTCTTCGTCCATCTTATTAAACTGAATTACTAAATTAACTAAATTAAATTAACCCTCTATCTAAATAAATCTAAGCTTTTATTCTTCAGTCAATTTTTTAAATTTACCAAATACAATTTAGTTCTCAAGTTAATGAAATTCTTTACAATTTAATATTTCAAAATCAAGGTAAATTTATTATTTATAATAGTATTTTTATCATTTTCTGATGTGCTATCGTGCAACTGATCTTCAGCTGCCACAGAAAATTCGGATTTAGAGGGTTAATGAAGCAATCATCTTTGACTTCTCATTCTCCGAAGTACTTATTTAGTACATTTAATTGTAACAGATCGAATGTCGGTAGTTCTAGTGTTAAATTCTCAGAAGCGATCATACATACGGCTTTCTATCATCATAGAGCAGATTTGAGTATCGTGAGGATAGGACTCGAACTTCATGGCGCACGATAGGACTAAAGTTAATCTGAAAGGAAGAAAATTTGCATATCAAAGATTCCGAAGAAGTTTGAGGAGAGATCTCTTGATTTTTCAATATTCACTTGGACATGTAGAGAAGCGTCTTGTCATGGTAGAGCCACAGATAATGATTAGGTATCGACATCTCGTGGAATGTGACTTTCTTCGCGTTCTTGAAGAAGCAATCGGGCCTCCAGATATTGTGCAGCCAGTCTACGTCCAATATTCTGTACTCCTCGGACATATTCTCCGGCAGTCGTAACCTAGAATCTCGCCAGCTCTGAGCGAGAAATATGTCGGCAACGTAAGTCTGAGGGGAAGAAAGGAGATAAGGATCCATCAGACTTTTAACCTCTCGTCGAATAACGATGAGAAAACATCGGACTTAACGAAAGAAAACACTCTCGGCTGGCAGCCTTTTAAGAGCTTCCTTTCCATCGTGGCTATTTCTGAGGAATACGGAGGCTGCATTGAAACCTTTTAACCCTTTGCTATTGGAATTATCCCTCTGATTTTGCATCAACGAGGAGTAATTGATTTTGTGGAAATTTCTCGAGCTGGTTATTCATTCGATACAATTCTAATGATTAGAATTTCACAACAAAATACGCCAAGCGACAGAAGCGACCGCAATTATCAAGTATCCTGTTCAATCAAAGGTGCAGATTCATAGTGAAATTCTACCGTCTCAATTGCTGCATAATTTAAGTTTCAAGAAAAAATCGACGGAAAATTACACTATCAAAAACCGATTAATTTTCTGAAAATTCCAATGCTCATTCAAGTAACAGCAGTGATCTCAATTATCAAGTATCCTATTCCAGCGAAGGTGCAAAATCATAGTAAAATTCTGCAGGCCTAATTACCATACAATTAAAATTCCAAATTAAATGCACAAAAATGTACAATAGCAGAAGCAGACATCTGGCACGATACGACATGCGAACGCAAAGGTTCTAATGGAACCCGTTCCGTTCGGATTCGAAGGCCGGCTTCTCAGTTTTAATTAAACGCGACTACGGTAATTGCGAGGATCGACTCGAATGCGCGAATAAATCACCATAGATTCCTCGTTTATGGAGTCGATGCTGAGGACCGTGACGTGGAAATAAACGATCGTCGGCTGGCCCAAGTACTTCGGTGCCCTGTGCTTGTCGTATTGCTTCGGATTCAAAGGGAGGATGTCTCTCAGCGACAAGGAGGCCTCCTTTCTGCCGTACTCTTCGAGGTCCGCCTCTCTGGAAAAGGCAGAAACGAAGAGAAGCCAGTCTGACGAGGAATAAACCTGAATTGTGCCGTTTTCACCGAAACCAATTTGTCCGACGTCCTGTAGTCTCGTAATTACGCGACGGTGGATTTTCGTTTGGTCTTTATTACTCGCACGTTTCGCCCGTATTCGTTTAGTTTTCAAAGAATCTATGAAAAAATGGACAGCCCTTATTGCTTTGCCCCTTGTCCTACGATAATGAGACTCTCGAGGTCCAGAAAATTAAATAAGGCAATTAAAACTGTCAAATTGAAGAAAATTAAGCAACACGACGTCGTAAGATTGTAATTGTGCTATTATTTTTTTTAGAAAACTAAGTGGCACGTTTCTGCACCTCGTGGAATAATTATTGAGCCGGTTGGTCATTGCTGATAGTAATATTATCATTAGCAAAGTTGCAGACTCAGAGTGAATTCCAAAGTCCTAACTAATTTCGATTAAAATAACAGTAACATGTAAAATAATATGAGCAACCGCAAGTATCAAGCATCCTATCAAATCAAAGATACAAGATATTCTTGCAATTCTCAAGCTCCGAGTCCTCTGTCATTAAAATTTCAAAGTTTAAAAATAAATCGTAGGCTAAGGGGTTGCAGAATGACATCCCCGACATTTGAAAAGTCTAAATGCACCGTTAAAATGAAATAAAATTAATTGTCGATAGATTCAAGCAGCCCGGGTTCGCCACGGTACAAAAAGATCCGAATAAATTCGATTATTCTCGCAGAAAAAATTCATCAAGCTATTTTCTTGGTATTTGCGAAAACGTAAACATCACCGTCAGCATTCGCGGAGAATAAAGGAATCGAGGGTAGGTCGAACCGATGAAAAACTGACCCCCGTTCTCGCGTACATATCGCCAGAATAGAAGTTGGCTTTTGCAAGGGAAGTCTGCATGCACGGTATGAGGGTTTCTAAAATATTGGCGCGATTCCGATGAAACAGCAATATCGCAGAAGCCATAATAGGTCTTCGTGCTTGGCACACCTTTAAGTCCATCCGAGGTACATACGTGTGCTCTTTATGCGCAGATATTTTAATATGCTAACCTATGACCTCAACGTTCGCCATCGTTTCGACGGAGAATTATGTCTCTACGCATTGAGCAATTAATTCCTATGGGAATTGATGCTCGATCTGGAAAAATGACGGTTCGAAAAGTTTCGCGCGGAAAGTTCGGTGGGAAAGTTCGAATTGGAAGAGAGAAAGTTGAAATTGAACGTGGAATTAACGCGCCTATTGATTTAACGTGGCGTTGCTTTACGATTATTAAAGAGCCGTGGAATAAACGTTTCGGTTTGTTGAATTGTTTGCTAATTATTTTCCAAGCGGCCAGTTTTCTTCGATACATTCGACGGATATTGCATCGTCGTTGAAACTGGTGATTTGTCGGTACGGAATGTTTAATCGATGGGATGATTTTTGGTTGAAATTTGAGGAAGAATTGTACATTTTTCTTCGGTGTTTACTTTTTGAATTAATTCGGAGAATTTTGTAACGATGAATTTGATAATTATTTGCCGTGATAGGGTGGAAGATTGATTGCCATTTTTGGATTTAACAGCTTTAATATCGAGATGACAACTGGCGATAACGGGCGCTTCTTAGAATCGACGTCTTTTATCCAGACATTCGACTCAAGTGGACTCGTGTCAAACGCGCCGTCTTATAGCATCGTGAAACCTGCCAAGCCGATAATCCATAACGAGACATTTAAGAATTTTCTCGCAATTTCTATCTCCGTTCTTTCGCCATTTTTTTTTTCACCATTCAATTCCCCCGAGATTTCAATCGCAGCGAGGCAAATTCAATCGCGCAGGAAAGAAACCTGAGAATATTCCTTTCACAGGCACCGAATCGATCTGTTAACGATTCTCCGATACTTCGGAGATACCTGAGAATTCCCATAATTTCAACGCTCGAATCGCTATCGATAATGTAAAGTAGAATTTGAAGTATCGAGAAAAATTCAAATTTCCCGCCGATCTTCCAATAAGAACCTCCGATTCACCGTGGAAATCTTCCAGAGTGAATTTCCTCCTTGGGATAATCCTCGATTCTATCCGAGAATAACCGATTCGTCGTGAGTGATCGTAACGGTGGATGATGTCGATCATTTGATGCGTTACCTTTCGATCTTCGGAAAAAACCGGTACCCGCGCTTTCTCGCCGAAAGTCGAATTGTACTAGACGATAGGCTATCGACTTTAATATGCCACCCTTCGACCTCCGTGGAAAGAACCGGTTCGCATATTTTCTCGCTGAAACTCGACACAGTGGCGGGTGATGCGGGGGCAGCTTGCATTGTCGCCATATTGCAACAAGAACGAGTTCGCCCGATTGCTTTTGAATTATTCGCAAATTCCCATCGTCCCTTATACTTCGATCTGTACTTCATTCATTGCAATTCCACTATTGGAATATCGACGCTCGAATAATTAACGAACGTCTCGACAAAAGAATATTAAACTTCATCCGCTCCTTGGAAAGAAATCGCTCTAAAGTTTCCACCGTCTGACCGGTGGTTTATTTTCTATTAAAAAAGCAAGATCTTTTATACACTGTCTTTGTAATAACTTTATCGAGAAGAATGTCCATTCACTGTGTCTCGATTTAATTCAAATTAAATCTCAATTCGGATCGAAAAATACAGATAAACTTGTCTTTTATTGTTCAATTAATTTTCCCCAGAAGACAATACTCTCTGGGGTTAATACATTTCAACTTCCGCAAGCCTAAGCTTTTTTTGCGTGTAAATCAATTTTTAATAGTTATTATAACCCGGGTGGTTTCCCAGTTACTACAATTAATTCATCTCAACAATAGTCTCTACTTTTCCCCTGTAATTTCATCGACGTACGGACTGTATATAATTTGTTTATTTATATTCTTCGCATCAAAGGCTTCAGCCCGTAAATAAAATTTATTAAATTCGTGGATTGAAACACGAAATAAAAAGGACCTCAAGGGCGGATGAAGGTTAACGGCGAAAGAGGGAATCGGATGAATTATAAATCACATCGTGACCGGCATCTTCGTCCTTTTTGCAACTCAGCTACGATATCCACTTTGGTATCGCGTTATCCAGAGTTCGTGAAGGGAAATTACGAGCGAGAGGGCTCGAGAGATTTCCTCAGGCAGATTAACGATGTCCCAGCGATAAAATTAGTCCAAGGATAATTAAACACGCGGGAAATCTCTCCGCCCTTCGTCTGAAAAGGGTGTAAATGTATCGCGTCTCGGCCTCTCGGCAAAATTCCATCGATTCGCGATTGACTTTCGAGCATGCTCGTCTACTCACGGAAAATGTAGGGCCGCCATGTCAAAGAGCGTGTACAGGTAGCAGCATAGGATCACCAGAGAGTGTCTCGTCATTCCTGAAACACGACGTGGCGGTTGCGAATATTAGCTGGAATCGACGGATAAACGAGGAACGAGTGGATGAGGTGAACGATGAAGTTACGACGTCTTTCCGTATTCCTCTCCAAGTGGATTAAAACCGTCGCACGAGTTTCTTTCCTCGTGCTCGATGCCGTGACGGTAACTGGGACAGCATGTTTCTTAGAAGATTCTGAGAAGCGGGTAATGCGTGGAGAACGACACGAGGGTGGAAAAGTTTGCTTTCAAGGGTGGAACGTTTCGAGACGATTACGCAGGATAATTGTCGATGGAGCGACAATCAATTTTCACGGCTGCAAGGAGGTCTCTCGTGGCCGAAACCTGAAAGCATCCCCTGTGAAATACATCCTGGCGAATGCTTTCAAGTATTTTCCAAGCAAACGACCCGGAACGATCTCGCCTTAATTAAAGTCACATCGAGGGTAAAAAGTTGCCGGTGCAGCGGTCTTCGTATTATCGAGGGAGGATCGAATATCGATAGATCCTGTCGGCTATCCAATTATCAGAACGCGATGGGGGATCGTGAGAAGGAGGAAATGGTAATCGAACAGTAGAACAATCTATGAAGAACCCTCGTTTTCGTTATTCTTACCTTATCAGTCTACAATTAACATCGTCGACGTGATAAACGACCGATTCGCTCAGCAATGAACGTCACAACCATGCCAAGTAAAGCGGAAAGAAATATTTTTACTTCCAATGCAATCAAAATAAATTTACAAAAAAGAAAGAATATTTCATCCTTTTAATTGCACAAAGAAGATCAGATTTCAATAATTAATGAGGAATCGTCCGAAATATTCCACCGTACACATGAAAAAAGAACATTGGTTTTCGTTCTACCCGATAATTCTGCCACACTCACCGATCAGCTGCACATTCTACCCTGCCGATCCTCTTTGTCCAATCCACCAGCCCTTCCGCCGAGTGGCCACCCTCGAGAACCCACCCGATATCGTGCCCTTGTCACAATCACAGCCGGCTTATCAACCCGCAAGGCACATCTGCGAGCACCTCCCACGAAAATCCATGAAAGACGAGCGTCTCGATCCTCCTCGATTTCCTCGCGTCTCCGAGCGCCACGGTCTTCGTATCATCGGCACCTCATCGGCATATCGATGATCGTGCAGGGAAAATCCAAAGAAGCGAGCGACGTCTCGTTACGAGGAAATTGCCGATTATTCCCGGCGAACTTCGTCACGTTGATATTTCACAGTCAGAAAAGAACAAAAAGGTGAGTTCGTTTCGAAGCGTCGAACGGACAGAGATACTTTCTCGTTGCCACGATTCCTCGAGGAAACCCCTGGAAGGATCGGGGACGCGCGACGTGGATCTTATCGGCGAAGGGTTGATTCGCCACTCGGCCACTGGCCACTGTCGGGGGTTGCTGGTTCTGTAAACCACCCTGTCGGTCGGTGCCTCTAAGCCAATTTGCCTATCGACTAACTGATTAAGCCCTACTCTCTTTCATCGTGGTGGACGTAGACGATGGCGGACCTTTCGCTGTGTTAGGCCTCGCTGTTTGTATTTGGCTGTGCAAACTATGCACAGCCTGATGCCTCTTTGCTTGCGCGGCCGTTTCAGGGAAGAATCGGTGAACGTGCTACCTGCGAGATACGATTACAGGCTGACTGGTGCCGAGGTTGATGGACCTGCGTGTTTGGATTTTCAGGGGAGTGATTTTTCGATTTTACTTGGGGTGAAATCGCGATTTCGGGGGGGTATTCTGAGTTATTGCGCTCGCGATCGAAATAGAAGTTATAGAACATATTAATTCTCAGTAGATTCAAGTGACAAAGAGGACAGCCGTATTTTTGGTATCACAGACAACTTATAAGCTTAGACGGTAACTAAATCAATGTAGATGAATAATTTCTACCTTAAATTACAGCAACCTATCCTCCACGCAATTAATTCAATTAAAAACCGATATTCAATCGTATCCGAATAAATTAACCCTTTGCCCTACGATTTCTTTTGTACCTGGGCGAGCAATAACTCAGAATGAATTCCAGAAGTAAAAATTTCTCACTGACTTCTGATATACCCTATCATTTAAAGCAATATCAATAGTATTGCAGACCCATTGATATTTTTTTGGAAATTTCAAAATTATCTATTTCGTCTGCCGCGTTACGAGTATCATCGTAGAGCAAGCGATTAAAAATCGCTTAAATTCGAGTAAAAGATCTCCAGTTAAACGGCACAATCTCGATTCGTTCTCCACCCCTTCGCGTGCGTGAAATAAAAGGAGGTGCGGAGATTCGCACTTGCGATTATACCACACCGCCATCGATAATGTTGTCGCACTATTGCCACTAATACGAACGATCGTAAATATCCACGGCATATACGTCCCCGCTGGCATTATTGGCGCTGGCAGTAATGTCGGTATACGTGAGCATTAGTAACGTTGATACGTGTTCGCGATCGTGTCCGCAATCGTGTCCGTCTGTTATTAGTGTAATGCTCTCGCTTCTTGACTTAAAACTCTTGTTGGCGATGCTACTTTCCTTCGGCTTTCAGTTGCTTTACTACTTCCTACTCAGAATATTACTGCTGAATGCAACCTACTCAATTAGTCTAATTGCATTTACTGGAAATAGTACTTCTGAGTACTAGCTACTCAATTAATCTACTATTACCTACTCAAAGTATTAATACTGAGTGGTACCTACTCAATTACTCTATTAACACCTACTTGGAGTGGCGCTACTTACAATTAGAACTGCCTACTCGGTTGCTGTACTGCTAGCTACGCAGAGTAATACCACTGAGTACTGTATACTCGGTTACTCTATTACGATCTATTCAGAGTGGTACCTACTCAGTTAATCTACTACTACCTGCTCAAAGTATTGCTACTGAGGGCTACCTGCTCAATTACTCTGCTACTATCAACTCAGAATATTATTACTGAGAGGTACCTACTCAATTAATCTACTACTACCTACTCAAAGTATTACTACTGAGTGGTACCTACTCAATTACTCTATTAACACCTACTTGGAGTGGCGCTACTTACAATTAGAACTGCCTACTCGGTTGCTGTACTGCTAGCTACGCAGAGTAATACCACTGAGTACTGTATACTCGGTTACTCTATTACGATCTATTCAGAGTGGTACCTACTCAGTTAATCTACTACTACCTACTCAGAGTATTACTACTGAGGGCTACCTACTCAATTACTCTGCTACTATCAACTCAGAATATTATTACTGAGTGGTACCTACTCAGTTTCTTTCTTTAATAGTACCTACTCAAAGTGTTGCTACTGAGTGCTACCTACTCAATTACTCCGCTACTATGAACTGAAAGTATTACTACTGAGTACTACCTACTCAGTTTCTTTCCTAGTATCTACTCAGTTGCTCTACTACTATCTACTCGAAGTCCCACTACCGAGTAATGTATACTCGGTTACTTTAATAGTATCTATTCAGAGTGGTACCTCCTCAGTTAATCTACTACTACCTACTCAGAGTATTACTACTGAGTGCTACCTACTCAATTACTGTACTACTATGAACTCAGAGTATTACTACTGAGTACTATCTACTCAGTTTCTTTCCTACCATCTACTCAGTTGCTCTACCACTATCTACTCGAAGTCCCACTACCGACTACTTCCTACTCAGTTGCTCTACTACACCTACTCAGAATACATCTAATAAATACTACATACTCAGTTGCTCTATTGCTACCTACTCAGAGTTCTACTAATGAGTATTGTTAGCTCAGTTCCTCTACTCTTGCCAGGTGCAATTAAAGAAAATCCACTCATCCAGCTTGAATCTACACAAAGGCTTGATTCGAGCGAACTTACTCTCGCAATGGAATCAAGAGACTCAAATTGCAATCAAGAGACTCCAATAGATCATCGATTACATAGATCGGCGATATGGCTGCACGTTTCGATTTCTGTTACGCTGAGTGGATTAAAATAATTTTTTTTCGCAGAACAGGGAGGTCGTTAGCAGGTCGACGAGTCAGTGTGGTACACGTATGCGTTTACGTGCGATATACGCTCGGTCATGGCACATAGGAACTATAACGGGTGTACGTGCGAGTATCGACACCCTCTTGGCCCCGGTCTAATGAGATTCCCTAGGCCGAAGGCACGACTCAAAAAGAACCGGGTTTTCGAGCCGATACCCAACGATCGATCGGTAGAATCGAACGGATTTCTGCTCGCGCGTTACTTTAGATTAATTATGGGGATTAAAGTCCATCGGTGTTAATTAGAGTGATTGGAATTGAGAGGAGAGGGAAGATTGGATGAGTTTGTTGCAGAATTCGAGGGAGGTGTAATCGGTCGTAATTACTGGTGATTTCTGTGTCGATGGAGATAGAGTTGTAATTGATGAATGGAATAAAGTAATGTGTCGAGAGGGATAAAGTTACAGAAGAGTTGATATTTTTCTAGAACTTGAAAATTGACTATTTCGAGAACGGTAAAAACGGTTGTTTTAGAATCGTAGAATTTTAGCGCTCCATCGCGGAGACCGGTGGACCGAAATAGCCGGCTGTTAAACATGAATCACGATACGTGACGGTGAATCAAAAATGTATTTTTAACTCGTCATTCCTACCTACGTGTTCTTTAATAGTAGCTTCGTGTTTGTCCGTTTGATAGATCCTCCAGCTAGAAATAAATAATCCTCGCTGTCCAAATGACGTCCGATAGATATATCTGTCTCGAAGATCATCACCCAACTCAGAATCCCCAAATACACTTATTTCTCTACGCTCTACTACCAACTATATCAAACCAAAAGAGCCAAAGTCTTTTATGACCGAATGCCAAAAATCTTCAATTTCATTCCAAACAATAATCCGTCTCTCAGAAACACCGAAAAAAAAAAATCAATACACCCCCTGCAGTTTGGAGAGTGGCGAACGTTCTCCAATGGTGGCATGTGACCCCTTCCCCGGCGTCTTGTGCACGCGCGAAAAATCATTTTCTTACGTAACACCCTCCGAGGGAAACCACGCTCCATAGTGGCCGGCTATCCCTTCGAAATCCAATTATTCTTCGACCGGTGTTTTGACAGTTCGCACGCTTAAACGTGGAGGGGTGCCAGCCGGTGTTCAGACCTGAAATACGCTTTTAAATCCTCTCCGCTCGGCGAGCAGCCGAGGGGTAAGTGGGGTTAAGCTGGCCTGGTCGTGAGGTCACGACAAACCGATCGTAAGAGGGATGGTTACCCGGTTATGCTTATACGATATAGATCTCGGCGGTGTGTGAGCACGGTTTGAGAATGTGTAGAGGCTTCTGCGGTTCGCATTTCTGCGCACGTGGACACCAGGCCGAATTAGACGATTGATCCGCAACCGTGGCACGTCGAAGATCGATATCGAACCGGCCAATTTTACGGTGAATAGATGCCATCGACGGTGGACGGGCTTGAATTATTGGGATTTAATCGACGCCGATTTGCGGACGTTGGAAGACTCGTGAGATGAATCGGTCAGGCTCCATGCAGGGGATGAAGAGGTGTTTTCAAGTTTCTTTATTTGAAAGGCACGCACAAGATCGGTATCGAACGGTCCAATTTCACGGAGAATCAGAACTCTAGCACTAGAACTAGCGGCGTTAAATCTATCATATTTCAAAATATTAAATAAGTACTTTGGAAAAGGAGGAATCAAGAGGCGGAAAAGATTCTCGATTCGGTGATTTATGTTTTTTAAGATGGACATAGAATATTTATTCTAAGACTCTTCTATAAACTTGGAGAATTTTTGGAAAGAATTATGTACCAGTCATTTTGACTGGTTTGGTTGTTCTAGTGCTAGCGCACGTATCTCCGCATAGAATCTCGTGAAATAATTAACTTCTTGATTAATAAAATTCATCGGTGTTTTATGTGCGGAGAATCGACTGAACTTCGTTGTGATTTACAAAATTCTTTTTGGAAGAATTTCACTACTATCACAGCTGTCTGCGATGCAGCTTTATAGGTCTAAAGAAACGGCATAACTTTTATTTTAATTATTTTTTCATATCTTTTGTTGTTTAGGACTTACAAGCACGTATATCGAAAGGGTGGTTGAGACAAGAGGGTTGATATCTCCCTCAATGTTGAAAACGGGCAAAAAGGAATTACAGCTATCTTCTTAGATAAGTCTAATATATTTATACAGAGTTTTATAAAAATCCGAGTGTATCGGTCAACTTCCCTTGCCAGATTTAGTCACAGCGATTAAATATAATTCAATAATTGAGCCGAGGCAAATTCAAGATCGATATCGAAACGTCCAATTTGTCCACGAACCCTTCCTCTTCCTATTCGTGAACAGCCTGGTCACTTAATCGATGTAAATCAGTCTCAGAGACTCCTTCGAGTGACACAAATGACCCACAACACCTACGGACTCAAGATCGACGTTACACTGTCCGATTCCGTGACAAATCTCTTCTCGAACTACCTCAAAATTTAATCAACTCCAACCCATAATCAGGAAGAGCATTAATTTCAACGATTCCGGAGTATTTCGTGATATTAAACGGTCGTTTTGAGAAACGCAGCGAAATACTAGCCCGTCAGGGTTGAATAATACCGACAGCTGCGAATTGATGATGATTTCTACCTCATAGATCTTCGTCTAGGAAGACGTTTCGCCGTTGTCGTCGAAGCATTTCTCCTGAAACGCGCCCTCCCTTGGGGGTTGTAACAGCAGCTCGTTACAGATGTGTTTCTAACTATGACTTACAGTTAGCACAGCTATTATTAATGATTATGCGAGATTCTACTCACGTGCAGAACGTTTGAAAGGTATTTCGCACAGTTTCCATGCGACGAGCCTTCGTCTTTAACCCTTTCGGGACGGATTTTTATATTTAATTTGAAACAGGCTGTAACAAATTTTTATTCATACTGTGGATGTAAGATAAGCTTGTTGAACACGATAATTATATGTTGCTGTTGAAAATGATTAAAATCTAGAAATTTGGAAGTGAGGTATTAAATCGACGGAGATTTGCAAAAGAAAATAATCCACCAGGAAATTGCCCTTGACCTTGAAACCCCGAGGTGTTGTAAAGGAAGATGGAAGAATTAAGGGCAGGAAATTGAAAAGGGTTGAGAATTTTATAATTCCAGAGGCCCTAGAGGACCCGTTCGTATTTATTTACCAACGCCTCGGCAACTTGCAGTCGTCTGTATAATAAGTTATAACAATTACTCTCTTTCTCTCTCTCGCATCACCTTTTTCACTCGCACTCTCACGCATCCTTAATAATTATCGTACACCCTTTTTCACTCTCCCCCTCTCTCTTTCTCTCTTTCTAGTGACATTGTCTCCGAAATTTTTCCCTCTCCTTCGAAGTCCTCATCATTCTCTCCCTCTCTCGTTCTCTCCGAATCTCATCGTCTCACTGTAATTTTACTAAGCAGTTTGAACTTCGAGCAAGCCCTTCGTCCTTCGAGAATCTTCGTCCCCATAAAATTCTCGGTAACCCTTCGAAGACAACGGCAGGCCCTCGAAGTTAATCGTTTCGTTCGATTAACTAGGTGATGGAGGTACATCTTCCGACGTACCTTCGTATGTATATATATATGCATATTTATATTATGTATATATGTATATGTTCATATATATATATTTACGTGTGTATGTATATATGTATAGATATATACAGTCAACATTACATCGGTCTAAAGGGCAAGTCGTAGGGGTGCTTCTGAAGATTCGAAGGAGGTGTCCCGCGCGATTCCACCCTTCCGCGATTCCGCCCTTTTTCTGCCCCGTCTACCTCGAGTCACGAGAGGAACGAGCCGAACGGAGGTTCGATGCGACTTATGGAATTAACCATAGCTCATTTCTCGAAAAATGAATACCCATGGGGCGTCCATTCCCGCCATTTCGTTCATCGTCATCTCCGTTGTCGGCTTTAATTAATTATTATCGTTTGGTGCTTACGTATTACCATTAGTATTACTATTATAATATAACGTAACAGCTATCTCTTCTTATTTACAATTGGATATCCGCTCGGAACACCTCCGACGAGGACGATTGATATTCCTTTGTTCCTTTATTTCCTTTTCTTTGCAATTCTATCATTCTGCAAACGATACTATTTGCAATTGTCATTGAAGGGAACAGGAAGGATCTTTAGTTTGGAATATCAATCGTGAATTGTCGTTGCATTCGACGTTGGAACGATTACAAATTTTCTCTTTTTTTCTCTCTCTTTCCGTTCACGTGTAGATTTATATGTCTCTCATCGGATCGAAGCAAAAAGCACGGCGATACACGGAGTTTCGGGGGACACGTATATATACGTTACGCTCGTCCAGATTATCTCGGGTATTCACGTTGAGTAGGACGAGCCTCGAAATATGTCCCTTTTGGTTTCGTTATTCTATCGTGATATTTCGCGTTAGTACCGGCAGATCTAACGTTAAGCGTCGTCCCACTTTTGCAGCTTCTAAAGTGACCTCCTAAGCGTCGTCTCGTAAGCATCTCTTTTTCGTTAATTATTAACGCGCTGTGCAACGTCGTTACGGTTGATTGTGCTGCGAGTATGAAGTAATTGCCTCGATAAATCGCAGACAGTCTACGCGGGGTAGTCAAAGATGACGGTAGGTTTTTTAGGAGGCTTTCATGGAGTTTTAGCTCGGTGGTACCGCTCGACTTCCGGTTCTTCCTTGTGCGGAAGATAGGGATACTCTGAGAAAGATTGCAAAGATAATTTTTCTGCAGACGAAATATCTCATATTTTATCAACTTGAGTATATTTTGCAAATGTATTCAAACGCAGAGGCATTCCTCCACTTCCGGTTCTTCTTGGGGCGGAAGATACGGACACTCTGAGAAAGATTGTAAAGATAATTTTTTTGCGGGCGAAATATCTGTCATATTTTATCAACTTGAGTATATTTTGCAAATGTATTCAAGCGCAGAGGCGTTCCTCCACTTCCGGTTCTTGGGAAAGACAGAATTAGCTCAGAGAAAGAATGAAAGATTGTTTCATTATAAAGAAAATTATTGACATTTCCTTCGTCAACTCCAGAATATTTTGCAAATATAAAAGACCCGAGAGATGTAGCATCTGCAGCACCAAAATGGCTAACGGTCGTTAAGATTTGTCGGTCGATTAACCGCAACGGACGTTGCTCAGCCAATTATCTTTCGTCTACTTGAAATTTAATTACCATCGCTTACGAGACGAGGTGGTCATCGCGGAATTTGGCGGCCGATTGAGGATTCGGGGCGATTCCTTTGGGAAGGATGAAGCATTGTTAATAGTGCGCTACTTAAATTTAGATTACATAGTCTTACGTTTTATGGTACACTCGTGGCCGGGGTCAGAGTGCGTTTCAAGTAATAAAATATATAATATATATATGTATGTATATGTATATATATTATGTATACGTTCACGCGCAAGAATATACGCTGAGTATGCGCGCAAGTGAGTGTAACTGTGTACTCGGAGAGGTTGAGCCATCGTTCTGATTTACCAACGGAGAAACTCGCGAATCTACCATCTCCCAGCGGAGGCTTGGCTTTCACCGGTATCCCCTTGCAAATTCACGTTTTCGCACGTTTCCCACGGTACTCTAAATTATTGAAGAACATAATACTCCGTCTCTCATATCTCCGAACGAAAATACGAATAAAAGACCCCTACTAATTAATAGAATTATTTAAAAAAAAACAGAGAACCTAATCTCTATCAGTGTCCACGAAAAAATTCGCAGTGGTGCGATATCATCAAATATCTTCTCTTGTATTGAAATGATTAAAATTGAAAAATCGGTCCTCTGAGAATTTCAAACAGTGTCATTTTTTCCTCGAAGTTGCACAACTTCGTCGATTCATTGTCGATGGATGGCAAAACATTCGCGAAAGTAAGATCGATACCTCGAGCCTTATCGTGGCTCGAGAATGAGGTAGTTTTGGCGAAACTACTCGCGATAAGATACTGGGCGACGGTACGTTTCTCGTTGTCGGTAAGACAGGAACGCGAACGTGAGCTTACTTACTAGCTAGGGAATCGAATACAAGAGGCCCACGAATCGCCACGTGGAAAATTGATTTCTGACCCCCGCCACTTTGCAGAGTCGTTTTAAGGTGATTCGTTCGCGGGTACTTTCGCAATTATCACCGTGTCGATGACACGGTACAGTGTTACCAGTCTGGTTACATCTCCGTTTGATTTTTTCCCTAGGAATGTGGGAGTAACTCTGGGCGTGAGCTCGAGCGATAAAAGTGTGCTGTCTTCTCCCTTTTTTTTTCAAGAAATTTCTATCAATTTCCAAAGCGAACGTTGGAAACGGAGAATAAAGCGTGCGCTTTAGGGTTCGCATTATTTAAAGAATGATTATTCATACAAACGGAGCTTCGCAGACGGCAACGCAACGCGAACGGTTCACTTGGCTCTTTCGTTTTTTTTTCTTTTTTGTGCTCCCACGTTCGAAAAAAGCATCGAAAAAACTGAATCTACGTGAAACGAGAGTAAAATCGCTTATTGGCTGGCCACTTCTAAAAGGCCTTGATATGTTCAAATTGGAACCACCGTGTCTTTTTTTTTTATTTGTTGTCGATCGTTACGAATTTTCCTGATTGCTGCATCGACTTACATATGCTCTACTCTCGACTTTTTTTCATCTCTTTTTAGTGTCGTGTTACGTTCATTTGGATTTCGATGCATTCGAAGCTTTCGGAAAATTCAAAGTAATAATCGTGCACATTGCGTTGAATTTCGTGGGTCTTGGCGCGCGATAATTCGTCGTGAGACTTTCAAAAGTTGCTTCGCAAAATTCACGGATAGAAAAGATGCGGAAAGTTTGTACAAAGTAAGCGGAAGAGACGAGAAATTATTCGACGGAGGGCGATCGACGTTTAGCTCGTTCTGTTACTTCGAATTTCGCGCCTTCGAGGCGACAAGTAGATACGGACAGTCGCGCCAAGACCCAACTTCGCAACTCAGTGGAAGAAACAACTTATTTTCCAAACGCGCGATGCGCCTTTGTAATTATTCGTTTTATGCGCTTCTTTATGCATTTTTTAATATATATTTTGCTCTCTTTTCTCTCGAATTTTCTCTCTTTTTTCACGAAATATGGAAATGTCTTAAGGGTCACTCGCTCAAGTTACAGCTCAATCGCTCTCAAGATTTCCTTCGTTTGAAATTTGTTAAATTTATGCGAAACACTGAAGTTATCTCAACAAGAATTTTAGTAGCGAATATAGGAGACATTCTTGTAATTATTCAACGAGTAATTAACTCAGTATTTAGGCCATCGCGTAACATTTCTTCGAAAGACACTTCCACGCTTCGTAAAAGAAGATAGACAGAATTATTTTCTAAATTCTCAGCGCATTCCAATCAAATAATCCTTCGAATAAAATCGCAAAGACTCTTCAAAACATTCTCGAATCCTTTAATCCGAACATGGAGGCTACGTCGTTAAATATTCTTCCGCGCCTCAGGAGAACGTCTCAACCATAAGCGCGCGCAATTCGCCGAGACTTTCGCTTTCTTTCTCGCATTTTTCAATCGTACGATTTTCTCCAATTTCTTCCAAATTCTCCCCAACACATCTCCTCGAATTGTTCCGGAGAAAGATCGAACCTAAGAGCACTCAATTCGCTGGAAAAAATTCGCGAATGATTTCCTTCAAACCGCGAATCTCTCGATCCTCCTCGCGGTACCATTTCTTTCACTCGATTCGTCTCGGACGATTTTCCATCTGCTGTCGCGTGATTTCGAGGTTAATAAATATGTATGTATACATATATATAAGGTTGTTCTACGTGCGTGTTATGTATAACGTGACATTTATACATTTTCCGGCGTTTGCGGCCCCTTTTGAGCGACGTGGCCGTGGATCGTAAACTTTATACATTATTGCTTTGCCGATAGCCACGTCACGTACGTTCGATCTGGCTCACGTTCGTCCCACTTGGGTCGAAATTATATTAATTCTGCGACTCGTCCAATACACACGCCTTAAATTACCATTTTTTAAAACTTTCATAAATATATAACTCCCCGCCAATTAGCCGTCTCAAGTTCAACGATAAAAAACGACTGGAAACTCTCGATTTTTGATTCAAATAAATCGACTTGCGTTATACAGGGTGTCCCAGGTTTTAATGTTCAAACTTTGTCAGTATATTCTATGGCACTAAATACGAAAAAATTGTTATGTAAACATAGGTCACATAGAGCTTTGTTAAAAAGTTATAACAAAAATACCTTACGCCACTCAACTTCTATTTGTGGGGAACTTTGAAAGATAAAGTGCATCAAACAGGAATAAATTTGCGTAATGAATTAATGCAAAAGATTAATAATACATTCAATGAAATGAAACAGAATAGAAAGGAAATTCGCACAGTTATAAATTCGATCTTTGATCGCTGTCAATCCTGTATTGTCAAGAACGGTAGACATTTTGAAATAGAATATTAATTAACTGTGGAAGTGACGGTGTCAAGTAGTAAATACTTTTGCTATTCTTATATTACTATATTTACCATTCCTATATTACTTCTATTCTGTATTTTTGTTATAACTTTTTAATAAAGCTCCATGTGACCTATGTATAAATAAAATTTTTTCTTATTTAGTGCCATAGAATATACCGACAAAGTTTGAACATTAAAATCTGGGACATCCTGTAGATTATTTTCTATCGAGTTCCATTAAATTCGAGGCTATTAATAATTGTAAAAATTTGAAATGTTTCGTCGCATGATATGTTAAGAAGTCGCGCAACAAAGCGGAAGCGACTCGAGGAGGGTAAAATTGAAATAACGATCGTAGATATGTATTTTCGAATTGGCACGGGATGAACGCGAGCCAAAGTGTATCAGTATTTTCGCGCACTCTTTTTTACACGGTTTCGCGAGCAAAATCACACGCGCAATTAATTCTTCTAAATTGACGAGTCGTCGTCGTTCGTCGCGACATTGAAACGAGCACGACTCGTCGAGTTTTTATCGTTTTTTCTCCCTTTTCAGCGATTTTGCGTTATCTAAGTGAATATTTATAGTGTTACTCGTGTTCGTAGAATATGCCTGACGCATTGGAAACTTCTTCGCGGGCTTTTGAGGCTTCGATAATCCTGGAAATTTGGTAGCCGAGCTGCTCTCAAAGGACTCTTTCAAGAACCGATTTTAAAATTGTGATAGAAATTTCGCGGAAAGTTAATTTTAAAAACAGCCAAAGCAAGAAAGCAATTTTTCTAAGAGTTATTGTCTGCAATTTTCGAAGCATAGCTCGCTTGCCTTTGAATCGCTTCAAATGAACTTCTCGAAATAATCTCTTTAACTTCACAACGAATTACAATTCAATTCTTGCAAGCTTTTTTTCCCAATAAATGTTGAAGTTACAAAGAATTCATCGCTGGAACTCGTGAAAAAACCAGTCCCATTTAATTAGTCATCCAAATGATCCACGATAAAAGCGCAAATATTTCGCGGGGCGAAAGAAGAAAGCGAAGATCCGTCTCGCAGCTCGGGTATCGGAATTTCGAAAATTATTATTCGCCTCGCGCCCTTCTGCCTTTTCTCTTTGTCTCCTCTGTCGAGATTATAATCGAGCCGACGGAACGAGGTGTTACCGCTGAATAATTTGAGGTCGTGTATTTCTGCGTCGTTTGTAAACGTCAAGCGAAACCGGGGAACTGTTTAGAAGTTACCCCGTTTTATTCCGCTTCTTTTTCTTCGCCGCTGACAAATCGACCGTTTAACCGGGCTGCCTCGTACAAACGTGTCATCCGAAATGCCGGGGGAAATTATTGGACTTCCGACATGATAATACCGACACTTTATCGTTCTCGTGGAGTGAAACATAATTAAGCCGAACGAATCTTCTCTTCCCGTCACGTTTCGCGGGAGATGTCTTTCCGATAAAAAAAAAAATATTCTACCTTTACGACGGGGACAGATAAATCCAATTAGCGTCAATATTCCATCCGCGTTTTGTAAAGAAGAATCGAGGAAATATTTCAAACCTTCCACGATTTCTTTCCGTACGTTTTTCATGCTCTGAGCGACTGGAGAACGCGGAGCTTCCGGTTTCCTTGGAGAACGCCGACGTTCCCGTTCTTTGCACTTCTCGTCTCTTTTTTAACGAGTGCAGGGATTTTGAAAGATTTTGATTTTCAAGGGCATACTTACGTTTGAGTTTTAATTGAAAATATATTTAATGTTGCAATTATCTCACCGTTAAACGTATCGACGTGTTTGAAAGCCGGTGAAGCGGTAGGGAATGGCGTTAGAGTAGTGTCTAGGGGTTGCATAGGGTTAATACACCGTAGAAAACGATACGGAGAATCTTCAGTGTTTCTATCGATAAAACAAAGCGTATCGATAATAACTTGACGAAATTCCCCCGTCGGCGACGTCGTTCGCAAAGGCAAATCCCGTTTTCGTAAATGCCGACGAGCACGTAAGCCGATCGACGTTCGTGCCTGCTCGATCGTCTCATCACCGTATAATCTATCTCTATTACACCTTTGTTACATCGCTATTAACAATCTACAGTAATCATTATCTACACACTCGAGCCTCTCGCGATGCCTCAAACGCACGTTAGGTTTAGGTTTCAACTTTAACAAACACCTAATGGTCCGATACAGGAGGAGCTTGCTTCGCTACGTTATTAATTATACAATAAATTAGTGATAGCCATTTACAAGATTCTACGGTGGATTTATACACGCGCCGTCGTTCCTGACGATCGAGGATCCTCCTCGAGGATGCCCCTCGTTTCCTCATTTATCCATCGAGTTTTGTCTCTCATTACCGACGCCGATACTTTCTCTAACAACTTCTATTTTGTCAATTTTCTAAATGGCTTAATAAAAAAAGAAAAAAGATTCTCTTTGGACTGTAAAGAAAGAATTTTAACAATGGAAATTCTCCAAGTTTATAGGAGAGCCGTAGAGTAGATAATCTACGTTCATCTCATGAACCATTAATTACTGAATTAACCATCTCTTCCAACTTTTCATTCCTCTTCTTTCAAAGTGCTTATTTAACATATTGAAGTATGATCGATTCAACGCTGGTACTTTTAGTATTAAATATATTAAATAAGCACTTCAGGAAAAGAGGAACCAAAACGTGGAGCAGACGATTAATTCAGTAATTAATGTTTTTTTCAGACGAACGTAGAATATCTACTCTCCAGATAACCCACAAACTTATTATATTCAAATATATTTAATAAGCACTTTACGAAATGAGAAACCAAAAGGTGAAAAAGGGATTAATTCGATAATTAACCCTTTGCACTCCGTTGTCGCCGCAGCGACGATATTGTTATAGAAGCTGATAAGTCTTTTTAATTAATAAGTATTTTGATATTTTTTTATATCGTAAAACATAATTTTAAAATATATACGATTCTTTTTCAACGTCAAAGCAAGATTTTCAATTTTCTACAGGTGTGTACTACCACTGTGTAAATAATCCTGGAGTAGCTGATAGCTAATAGTAAAAATAATTCGGAGTGCAAAGGGTTAATGTCTTATCAGATGGATGTAAAATATCTGTTCTACGGCTGCTCTATAAACTTGAAGAAATTTAAAAAAAAGAGAAACCAGTCATTTTGACTGCCCTGGTAGTTCCAGCTTTAAATAACGAGCGAACGTTTCAGCGCGATAGGAAAATCGCGGCGCGACGTTGGGTCGTTAGAATAGAAATTTGCCAAAAGTATAAGGCCTTATCAAAAACTATTCACGATCCGTTATTTTTCCGGGAAACGGGGCCACGGTTATCGGGCAACTCTTTCGCGTAGTTACCATAAACGCGATGCACGAACGTCGCGCTCTTATAATGAGCAAGATCGTTTCGAGGTGGCTGCAATATCGTCGCTGATCCAGCAGCGAGCAGGGCCACGTGTTTGGATCCACGCCCATTTTCCGCATATGGGATGCCCTTCTTATTGCCCACGTAGCATGGAAAAAGGGCTGTTTCCCTTTTGCCGTCTCTCTTTCTTCTCGACTATCGCGAAAAAGAGGCCGAGCCCGGAAGATCCGCGTGGCGGATTAAAATTCTAGACTCTCCAGGAAAGGAGAACATTTTTTTTCATTTTGTTTTTTTTCCAGAGGAAATATCTCTTGTTGTTTCGAGGTAAGAATTTAAAATGGCAAACATGTGGAGAAATTTGAAATTGATTAATTCGCGAAGGGTTATCGGTTGCTCTGCCGTTCGAAAAGAAGGAAGACGAGGAGAAAAAAGATACGGACGAAATTGCATTCCTGCGGAGATACGAATTTCTCCCTGGCGTCTTGTAAATAGACGGCCATAAAACCGGCGATAAAGTGGCGCACGGATGGAAAATTTCAGCGAACGCGATATTAGAATAATAAATCCATCGTTTAAGCAGAATATTACGATATTTCTCGATGAAGGCGGTTTTTTAATTCACCGTAAAGGCATTCTCTCGAACGGCTTTCGCGCGTCGTGTTTCCTCTTTATCTTTAACGTCGTTCGTTCGATAACGTCTTCGTTCTCTTCCCCGTCCTTCGACCCTTCTTAATTACGAGCAACGACGTAAAAATTCGCGACGATAGAAAACTTCGAGCTCGTATCAATCTTATTCCTCGAAATCCCATATAAATTCTTTTCTCACCGGCAGTCCCAAGTTATCTCAAACACCATACCAACTATTCAATAGCTCGAAAAATAAATAAATGAAAATAATACCTAAAGAATAACACGACGTCGGATAAAGTCATCTCTCCCCTCTCTCGATCATCGATCGCAGGAACGATTCAGAATCGTCTAACATTTTGATCCACGAGGCGCAAGGATTTAGAGCCTCGTCGATTAGGTGCAAATTAGAATTCCCTTCGTTGATCCGCGCCCTTCGAGGCCATGGTTTCTCACTGGCGGAGTAACAAACTCCATTCTCGTCTCCTCGCGTCTCTTCGACATTGTGTTCCTAGGCATACCCGAGTCCCTTGTTTCTTTTTTTTTTTCTTTATTCTACGAGTTTATCTGCGAGATTATCCGTGTCACGAGCCGAACAGACACGTCGACGAGGATCGAAGGAGGCTGAGGATCAGGACGATCGCCAGGAGAAGGCAACTCGAGGATCTCGAGAGGCCTTCGACCCCGTTGCTGTACGGCAGCTTGACCTCGACTTCTGCCATCTTGAAGATCGAGAGCAGAGGGTGCGTGTGGACTTCGTGGTGTTTGTTGTTGATCTTGTCGCTCAGGTCTTGCAGCATCGAGGCGCATTCCTCCTGGAAACAGAAGAGGATCCGTTAAAGTTAAGTTGTTTTTACGAATATTTGATTGAAATGCACTTTCTTAACAAATCCGACTGTCGCGCAGTGGAACGAATCGACAATTTGGGTGGAAAAAATAATAACTCGAGAAGCATTGATTTTAGAGAAAAATGTTAGATACAAAAGTTTCGTAGTATCGTGGAGAGAATATCGGTGCAATATTAATTTTTTATTTGTTATATTTCTTCGATGTTATTTAACCCTTTAACTTACAATAACGCGTGACGCACGTGAGGCGATAAATGGAATACGAAATTTTGAAGTTTTCCAATACCTATTAAGTTGAAAATATCAGTCGATAACGAGACGGTCAAATTATTTCTATAATATTAATATTGCAGTAAGTTGTGGCAAATGTTAAAGATCAGAGACAAATTTTTATTTCTGCAATTAATTCTGGGGTATTACGCACGCTGTCGAAATAGAAATCGTAAGGCAAGGGGTTATAAAGGTCAACTTAATTTTTTATAGGAAAATTGAGGGTCGTAATACATGGTGTTTGCGAAATTGACTAAAACAACGAGCTGATTTTGAGAATGAAACAGTCGACGGGTAGATTTAGGTAGAAGTTTCATGGGGGTTGTTTGAAAAGTAGCGCGCGAATGCGTCTGTTATTGTAAGTTGGCTCGACTTGGAGTTGCAATTCCGCGCGAATCCGAGCGCGCAATTAGTAGGCCACCGTGGCGATGCAGTTGCACTTTTCGACGTGAAACGTCGGAATCATGATGATTCAATGTGCAGTTGGAACTTTGAACAAATATGAACGACTCGACGATGCGAGATGGGTTTCGAAAACGAGTCGCGCGTCGACATTTCCTCTCGTCGCTCTCAGACTCGCGAACCGTCGAGCGAAGATGAATGGAATTTTATTGGAACGATCGACGAATGGAAGGCAAAATGTACCGCATAATATATTTCCAGGGAAATTGGGATTCCCTTTTGAGCGTAATTAAAAGGTAAATCAAGTTACAATATTATTCGGGCTTGAAATTTCGCGGTCTTTTGTTTCGCCGGTCTCCATTGTATTCCGGGGTAGCCGTTGCACTGGTATTTTAGATAACAAGTGCTAATTTTTCCCCAGGCATTGCCGGGTTTAAACCGGACTCCACGCGGGAAATTATACTAAATTAACAATAACAAGATCCCTTTGTCTCCTCCGGACCGTTTCTTCCTTCATATAAAACAACCTCGAGTTTATTACTTCCGGCGAAACTTCCATCCTAAACTTCCCCATTTGCTGTTCCACCCTCAAAAATATTGTTCTATTTCCGATCAACAGAACGATTCTCCTTAAAACCAACGATCATTGCGATCGTTACATCCCTGTATCAATCGCACAGACCGCTTCGGAGCGCAAGAAACCGACGGATCTTTCGAGATGTTTCCTCGGCATCCCCTAAAAACCCACCCCGATATTTTCATCGAGATCCAGTTCCACCGATTTCGACTTAACGACGTCGAATGTGACTCGTCCTCCTCTTCTCGTAGACCCGACATCGATTTCCATTTTCATCCCTCGTATCGCGCCCCACCCCCGCCCCTTTCGCTCCGTCGTGCTCTTCTTGTTCCTCGTCCCCGAAATTACCCTCGGCTCGTTGAATCTTTAATTTCCGGCGGAGAGGAGAGGGCAAGAGAGAAAGGGATGAAAGAACGGCCGGGGCGATTTTTGGTGATATTTTTCAAGAGCCAAGAAACCGAAGGGTGTGCGCCACGTGGTTCGACGAGCACCCCGACGAGGAGGAAGCCCGGTCGACGTTCTCCTCGTCCTCGTTCGTTCGTTTTTCGGAAGAGCATCGACGTCGGGTTTTCAATGAAATTAAATTCCACCCCGGAAAGGGAACAACCCCGTCTCGTTCGACCTCTCGAATAACTTCTCGCGAGTCGAGGCTCCCGACGGAGGCGATCGAAATTACCGATGCGCGGAGAGAATTCGCTTTTCAAAATAGTTCTTTTTACGAATCCCCGTGATTTTCATTGTTCCCGCCTATCCGATCGGAATTCGCGGAGTCATTTTTTTCCCCGGGGGTAGTTTCGCGCTCGGAAAGAGATACCGCGGTTGCGTTTGATTTACCGCGTTGACGATTCCACCCCTTTTTGGGTTTTTTTTTCCTGCTGACAGAAATGTGAT
Organism: Cerceris ruficornis; assembly: GCA_963989415.1. Taxonomy (NCBI): domain Eukaryota; kingdom Metazoa; phylum Arthropoda; class Insecta; order Hymenoptera; family Crabronidae; genus Cerceris; species Cerceris ruficornis. Next base: position 15,848,227 of record OZ022526.1, on the reverse strand, counting down.
ATCCGTCGATGTTCCGACGTACGGCAAATTGGGAGGGGCTTTAAATTGACCGATTAACGGGAAACCGGACTCGTCGAAGTTGTCGCCGTTTTTTTCACCGGCGCACTTTGCGAATATGGATCAATTGATCGGTGGTTATCGTCGAAATGACGGAAGAATAAGTAGATAAATATAGAAAGCTGTGTTTGGGCGTAATAATTTGATATAAAAGAAGCAAACGCCACTATTAGCCCTTATTAACCCTAGAACTACCAAGCCAGTCAAAGTGACTGGTATAGAATTTTTTCCAAAAATTCTCCAAGTTTATGGAAGAGTCTTAGAATAAATATTCTATGTCCATCTTAACACTATTCCTACCACGACCGGTCAAATGACCGTTTTTAAAATTTCGATTAGAATTTCCTATACACAACGTAATTGAATCGCCTTTAAACTTCACGACTTTTCCTCAAATATACGTGTAATACATTCACATTATAATACATTTTCAATATTCACTTCTGTTTTTACTGTTCATTTTCTGGGAAAAAATTATCATTTGACAAATTCACCGGTTGCGGTGGGAAGAGGTATATGTGAAGTGTCGGTGGGAATAGTGTTAAAAAGCATAAATCACCGAATCGATTATCTTTTCCGCCTCTTGATCCCTCCTTTTGCAAAGTACTTATTTAATATTTTGAAATATCGTAGATTTAACGCCGGTAGTTCTAGTGTTAAAGCACCGCGCCACAATTTCCAAAGTCTCCGCCACTCTTCGTTCCTCCGCAGAACTCCGTCCCCGCGCAACCCTTAATTCCACTTCCGCTCTTACGATAAACGATGATTTCGTTATCTCGAAGCGTCTCCGGCGAACTTAAATCCCCCGCCGTTTGAATTCCACGGCCGGCAAAGCAATTCCGGCTATCCGGATCTCCGTGGCGGAATGGAAAAGAAACATCGGGCTGATGCGGTCCGACGTGTCCATATATCCGCGCCCGGTTTTTGGGGTAATTGAATAGAACGGCGCGGAGTAATAATGACCCGTACACGACCGGGGCAAAGCCCAGGGCGATAATTCATTTTACATATTGGCCGGTGCTAATTGTAGCTTCGAGTTTCTCGCACGTTGCGGGTTAATTACCGAATATCCGGACGGAACACGGAGCGTTCCATTGCCTCGGCGTCGTTACTTCATCCCTCCATAAACATTCGTCGGTCGAATACCGACTAAGATTTTCAAATTACCATCCCCGAGGATAATTCCACCGTGTTTGCATTATCCGAGTCACTTTAATTGCCCTATTACGATTTTTAGCAGCGATGATATCCTCGATTACGCGCATCCAATTAAGAGAATGAATGTTTAACGAATAAAAATTAACCGCCTACGTGGAACAAATTACGGCATTCGTTGGAAGGGGACGAAGAAGAAGGTTTCGCGGTGTATCGAGAAACGTCGCGGATTCTCCACGCGAGGAATATTATCGGGCCGTGGTTTAATTAGCGAGACGTTAATTTCGCAGGAGTTTTGCGCTCGTTCTAATTTGCCTACCGTGTCGAGCAAGAAATACGTAAGTCGCCTTTTCGTGCTCGATTTCTGCGAGCTTACCATAGGGTGGATGAGAGAGAAAGAGAGAGAGGCAGAAAGGAGAGAGAGAAAGGTAGGAACGAGAGGATAGGAACGGTGCACTTTGGTAGAATAATAATTACTCGCTATCCGAAACAATGACGCGCTCCAAGCCGGCGTTCAAATCGATCCGCGTGCACTCGAGTTATTGTTATCGAATGTACGTGTGAATGCCGTGCTGCGTGCAGAGTTGCATCGGTATATGTTGCAAGGACAAGCAGGGAGGATCAGTTTCATGCCGGCCACGAATCCCTCTTTCCCTCGAATAAATAACGCTTCCCATTCAGAGTGCGGAGAACTAATGACGTTCATCATAACGAGCTTGGCCACGGATATTGCGAGGCCCAATTTATCCGCACTTCCAACGGAATACTCTCCATCTCCTCTTCCACCCGAGGAGCCACGTATTTTCGTGCTTCTCCTTACGATTTTTTGCGTTTCGTGAAAATATACCGCTCCGTCTGATCGGGGTTGAAGAAAAATTCAGGGATCTTGCAAAAGGATCTTGCAGAGAAAAGTATTCGTGGTGGAAATTGACAATTGAGGATGGACAGATTGAGGATCATTTTAGGATGGTTGAAAATCACTTCATTTATGCCCCAATTATTTTTATTGTGTCCTACATTCCATCTTTAACACTAAACCTACCGGCTTTATATCTGTTATATTGAAATATACGAAATAAGTACTTTGGAAAAAGAGATTTGAAGAGGTGAAAAATATGATTAGTAAAGTGATTTTTGCTTTATACGACGGACCTCAAATATTTACCGAATGGCTGCCCAATCAATTTGGGGAATTTTTAGAAAAAATCAGAAAGCGGTCATTTGACCGCCAAGGTAGGTTTAGTGTTAAGGAAATTTTGCGATTAACTTAACCCCTTCCCCTACGACTTATTTTGTAACTGCGTCTGCAAAAATTCAGCTTTAAATTTCTAAAATAATAATTGATCAGTAATTCCAGATATATCGTACAATTTAACGTAATATTGGTATTACAGAAATAATTTTATCGCGTTGCGTCTTATTAATATTTTCAATTTCATAGGTTTTGCACAACTTGCAAATTTCCTATCCCATTTATCGCGAGTGTTACTCGTTATTTTAGGGCAAGGAGTTAACTTTGTGCGTGGCCAAAATTTCGCAAAGATCGATCCCTCGCCCGCCCAGGCTTCCGGTTCTCGCTTTGAAAGAGCATAATTCCGAATGCCTCCAACTTCATCCTCGAGGCAGTCGTTTCTCAGCTGGAACGAATGTACTCCGCGATTCTGAATGCCGTAAACTAATGGTGCTTCTTGAAATCGCTCGATGGATGAGAGTAACTGCACCGTATTCCATCCATTCGTATCCCCGCGCGAACGGGGACAGGTGGAAAACGTTGCGAGTGCAAGCAGGCTGCATCACGGTGGACAGGTACCATTATCCTCCGACCGAGCGAATCCCTTATTAATGGTCGGCTAATTGGATTTCTTGGCAGAGGAACGATTACGTCAACGCGGTCTTGCGTCTGTCGGAGCCACGGGAAAGAGGGTCGATGGGGAGAAGGGCGAGGGGTGGGGAAGATAGAACGAGAGGAAAAAGGGTTGTAATGGAGAACACCGGGGGGGATGAGAAGACTGCGGGGAAGTTGCTTGAGAAGAGGGGTTGAAGATGGAAAGGGTGGATTATTATTACTATTTGGTTTCGAAGAAGACGAGAGAGAAAGGCGAATGGAAAATTTATGTCAGCGGAAAATTCGGGGGTTGGGGACGGGAGGGATGACTTCGTTGCTGGAAGAAGACGAGGAAGAGGCATCGAAGAGTGGAAAATCGGGAGAATGAGGCAGAAGAAAATGCATAACAACGGAAAGTGCATGAAATAGAGACGGAAGAGGAAGAGGAATAGAGGAACCGAGAGGTAAAGAGAGAAATGTGAGAATATTGGCACCTCGTTCGAAGGACGAAGGAGAGGAGTTTGAGCAAAGAGAGGACGGAAGGACTCGCTGAGATTCCTCGCGATTTCCATTAGCAACCGCTTTCGTCCTAGGGAGTCCTTTCAGAGTGCCGAATGCCCTCGATATCGGGAACGATTGTTCCTCCGAATTTGCCGGCGCGAGTCCCTCATCTCCTCCGGCGAGAGATGATCCTTCTACAAGCCTGTTCGCGCTATTAAACGACGGTGTCAATTTATAATGGCGCTGTAATAGGATTTGACGGGCGCTCGAAGAGATTAATGGCTGACGGGGCTAATTATCTAGGATCTCGGGGAACTACAACCCGACGATGAGAAACGCGGCTGGGTGCGGAGAACTGGAAAGAGCGACGAGCGCAATGGGCAGGATTAACGTCGCGAGACCTGGACAAATTGGTATCTGACGGCAAGAGAAGAATATTGTAGCGTATGGTAAAGGATTTAGCAAGGAATAATCAAGATCCAGTGGAGAGTCGAGCTAAATCTTCCCTGTTTTAACCTCTTCGCTCCTCGTTGGATCATTCGTTGAGTCGCACTACTTGTTCGTCGAATCTCCAGACCTAACCGGGACCTAACCGAGGCCTAACCCAGATTTTTTTCTCCTTTAAAGTCTTTTCTAACCTTTGGATCATTCCTTGAGCTATACTACTCATTCTTTGTGTCTCCAGACATAGCTCAGGCTTGACCGAGATTTTTTTCTCTCTCGAACTCCCCATTTAAACCTCTACCCTTAACTCTCGCTTAAACCCAGACACTCTCAAATGTTCCAGTGCCACGATATTCCATAAATCTGTCGGGACGGTCGGGGTGATAGTAAATATTTCAATCACCGTGAACACTTTATCTTTATTTCGTAAGGCTAGTGACTAGAAGTGGTGTGTAGCGCGGCTCAAAATACAATAATCTAACTACGCGCTGACTTAGCTCGAAGGAGCCGCGCCCCCGCAGACCGGTGAATTTCCGCGGCCGCTTAAGCCAATCGGAAGACGAGAAAATCACCGACTGCGCCCTCTTTTCCTTGCGCCCTTGGCGCGCTTTTTAGGGAAAAGAGAGAAAGGTCATGGCGGCAAGTTTTCGCTGGCAAGGGTTCGGTCACGTACGCATTTCCGCCGCGCCCCCGCTTCGTCTTGTGCGGCCCAAGGTTGGCGTTGGGCCTGCACTCGAGGGGCCAACGGAAACGCGTAATTTATGGCACTCGCAAGAGCTATTGAGACTGCGAAGAAACTGTACGAAGTGATTCTAAGAAATATATACAAAAGGCAGTTTTCTCAAAAATAGCTGTGTCGCTGCAAATGACATAAACCAGACGAACCGTTTGCATGGGAACGGAAAAATTCCCAATGTAGGTGGTCGCTACATCACCCCCCTGCCAGTGCAAACGTTATCCTTCGAGCTGTTTAATCTAAATTAATCCTAAGCTTATTCTAATCTAAGTTTACCTTATTGCTACGTTACAATAACTTAGATTCTACCTTAATATAATTCTATAATTAGCTTAAGATTAGCTTAAAAAGATAAAAATGCTCGTACGGTGGTGCAAGACGTTTATGATAATTGCAGGGTTACCGTACCTGCAGACGGTCGGGAAACCTGACATGTCTACCTGACCGCGTGGTGACAGGTGTTTCCCTGATGCAGGTAGATTTGCACGAATCGTCGATTTTAGGCGGAGAAATGTTTTTCTCCGTGTCGTTGCCTGGATTAATAACATACGCGGGCTTCAAACGATTAACGGTAATTACCACGTGTTTTCCGCGAATATTAACGACGAACGTTTTTTCGGCGCGTGAAATCACGGGGAACGGACCCTCGTACGGATTCTGTAAAGAACTCTTTACCGAATCCACGCGGACAAAGACATGCGAGCACGTTGAAAGCTCTTTAAAGACGAAAATCTTTTGATTTCGGTGGGTCGTTCCGGGCACGGGTCGAAGGTCACGGAATTTTTCCGTCAGCCGGTGAACTAAATCGTTCGGCGTGACAGCGGTTTCCTTCGTATTCCCGAAAAATTCGCCCGGGAGACGAAGACCTTCTCCGTAAACTAATTCGGCCGCGGATGCATTCAAGTCTTCGCGGAGAGCGGTGCGGATGCCCAGCAGAACGCACGGTAGCGTTTCGACCCAGTCGGAATTTCCATGGCATTTAATTGCCGCCTTAAGCTGCCTGTGAAAACGTTCGACCAAGCCGTTTGCCGCAGGATGGTAAGCGGTAGTTCGCAGATGAGTCGTGCCGAGCAATTGATTTAATTGTTTGAAAAGACACGACTCGAACTGACGACCTTGGTCGGTTGTAATTCTCACAGGTGAGCCGAAGCGAGCAATCCAGCCGGAATAAAGGGCAAACGCTACCGTTTCGGCCTCGATGTTCTCGAGCGGGAACACCTCGGGCCAGCGCGTAAAACGATCGACGCAGGTAAGACAGTACCTGTAGCCCTTCGAAATCGGCAATGGCCCCACTAGGTCGATATGAATGTGCTCGAACCTAGCGGTCGGTGCCACGAAGGTGCCGAAGGGGGCAGATACGTGCCTGCTCGTCTTCGTTTTTTGGCATGCGATGCATCCACGAGCCCATTCGCGACAATCCTTCTCCATAGACGGCCAGACAAATCGTTGTTTAACCATTTTGACGGTTGTCTTAATGCCGGGATGCGAAAGATTATGAATGGAGTCGAAGGCTCGTTTACGAAGAGATTTCGTAACGAATGGTCGTGCAATGCCTGAGGATACATCGCAATACACGGTCGCGTCGGAATCGAAAAACTGCATTCTCGTGAATCGCAGCGAAGTATCAGATGCTCGTAAGAGGTCGCGTAATTCCGCGTCGGATTTTTGCGCCTCCGCGAGGTCCTTGTAATTTAACGAAGCACCGATCGCTTCGATACGAGATAGAGCATCTGCTACTTCGTTTTGTGATCCGCTAACGTGCCGTATATCCGTCGTAAATTGTGCAATGAAGTCGAGATACCGAAATTGGCGAGGTGAACATTTCTCTAATTTTTGTCGGAAGGCAAAAATTAGAGGTCGATGGTCGGTATATACTGTAAAAGGTCGACCTTCGACGGCATGCCGAAATCGCTTAATTGCCTCGTAAGCCGCTAAAAGTTCCCTGTCATAGGCGCTGTATTTACGCTGCGCGCACGACAAGGATTTCGTGAAAAAGGCAAGCGGTTGCCAGGAATTTCCTTGTCGCTGCTGCAATGCAGCGCCTATGGCGAAATCAGACGCATCCACCATAATCGCGAGATGCGAGCGAGCAGATGGATGCGAAAGAATCGCAGCGTCTGCGAGAGCGTTTTTTAAGTCGATGAAAGATTTCTCCGCTTCGGAAGGAAGCTCGATCGGAGAATCGCCTCGACGCTTGGGACCTTTTAACAGCTCATTTAACGGAGCCTGCAGCTTGGCGGCTCCGGGCATGAAACGTCGGTAGAAGTTTACCATACCCAGAAACCGTCGTAGCTGTTTTACCGTCGTAGGCTTCGGAAATTGAGCGATGGCGTTTACCTTCTCGGGAAGGGGTCTCGTACCCTGACCATTTACAGAATAACCTAGAAATTTCACCTCGCTCGCGGCGAAGACGCACTTCGTGGGGTTTAACACTACACCGTACTGGTTCAGACGGGAGAAAAGCAGCCGCAAATGTTCGCGATGCTCGACTTCGTTATTCGAGGCGACTAGAATATCGTCTAGATATGCGTAACAAAAATCTAGACCTCGAATAACGGTATCCATAAATCGCTGGAACGTTTGCGCGGCGTTTCTCAATCCGAACGGCATTACGGTATATTCAAACATCCCGAAAGGAGTCGTCACCGCGGTTTTCGGTATATCGTCGGGATTTACCGGAATCTGATGGTACGCGCGGACCAGATCGATTGTCGAGAACACAGTTTTTCCCGCGAGCATCCGCGCGAAGTCCTCGATATGCGGAATCGGATAGCGATCCGGAACGGTACGCGAATTCAAGGCGCGATAATCGCCGCAGGGCCGCCAACCATTGTCCTTTTTCGGAACCATGTGGAGCGCGGAAGCCCACTGGCTTTTCGAAGGACGAATATGACCCCGCGACAATAACGTCTCAAATTCGGCTTTCGCGATCTTAAATATGTCCGGTGCTAAACGTCGCGGTTTCGCGTGTGTCGGTGGTCCAGGCGAGGTCGTTATAAAATGCACGACTTCGTGCCTTACCTCGCTCGTCGTGGGACTGGGGCGCGTGATGCCGGGGAAGCCTGCTAGCAGCTGGTGGAACGCTGAATTTCCGTCGATGGTCTTCACGGACTGCACGTCGTCGGTGGAGATTCGGCCCTTCGCCGAAAGTTCCGTAGTGCAGTCGAGAAGGCGTCGGTTCTGCAGGTCCACCAGGATGCCGTACGAAGCCAAAAAATCGGCTCCAATAATTGGCTTCGCGACGTCGCCGATGATGAATTCCCATCGGAAAGCACGACGCAGTCCCAAATCCAGCACGAGCGTCCTCATCCCGTAAGTTGCGATCGTCGAACCGTTCGCAGCGTACATTTCGTACGCGGTCTTACTGACTCGGCCTTGAATTCGCGTTCGCGGAAAAACGCTTAGATCCGAGCCAGTGTCGACGAGATATTCAATCTTCGACGATCGGTCCACTACGAAGAGGCGGCGCGTCCCGTAGTCCTCCTTGATGGCCGCAGTCAATGGAGGTTCCTGCCGTTTCCCGAGGTGTAGGAACACGGGGAGCGGCACTTCGTGGCGTTCGCACCGAAACGCATATGGTACCAGCAGTACCCTTGGACTGATTTTGAGCGATGTCTCGGGTCGTTCTGCGAGTCGGATCGTCGGCGAGGTTCACGATGATCTCGCGAACGAGATCGTGCAATCTCGCTTATTCGGATTTCCATCCGCTCCAACCGCTTCAAAATAGCTTCCGCCATTGCTGCCTTGCACGATGCCGTGTTTTCGTTCGCGTGCGACATTTTAGTGTAGTCAAACACACAACACGTGACACAAAAAATAAAATAAAAATGTTCGAATAAAAAAATTGTCCCGATCACTCCGCGTAAAAATACACAAGCGGTATCGAATCACTTGGATCACGTCGGGGTCACCAATGTCGGGACGGTCGGGGTGATAGTAAATATTTCAATCACCGTGAACACTTTATCTTTATTTCGTAAGGCTAGTGACTAGAAGTGGTGTGTAGCGCGGCTCAAAATACAATAATCTAACTACGCGCTGACTTAGCTCGAAGGAGCCGCGCCCCCGCAGACCGGTGAATTTCCGCGGCCGCTTAAGCCAATCGGAAGACGAGAAAATCACCGACTGCGCCCTCTTTTCCTTGCGCCCTTGGCGCGCTTTTTAGGGAAAAGAGAGAAAGGTCATGGCGGCAAGTTTTCGCTGGCAAGGGTTCGGTCACGTACGCATTTCCGCCGCGCCCCCGCTTCGTCTTGTGCGGCCCAAGGTTGGCGTTGGGCCTGCACTCGAGGGGCCAACGGAAACGCGTAATTTATGGCACTCGCAAGAGCTATTGAGACTGCGAAGAAACTGTACGAAGTGATTCTAAGAAATATATACAAAAGGCAGTTTTCTCAAAAATAGCTGTGTCGCTGCAAATGACATAAACCAGACGAACCGTTTGCATGGGAACGGAAAAATTCCCAATGTAGGTGGTCGCTACAAATCTATCAAATATCAGGTGTTTCGATAAAGCGACGTTCCATAAATCCAAACAATTACAATCACAACCTAAAGCAACGGTATTTAACAGCGCCAAGAGGCAAAGCGCTGGAAGAATCCCGAAGGAAACCCCTCGAAGCAGAACCCTATCGTCCATACGTGTTCGCCAATAAAATTCCGGGGTTAAAAAAATTCCGGCATGCAAGACGGTGCGCCTTCGCGTGCTCACTTAATCAATAACGACGTCGAGCCTGCTCGACGTTAGTCGTTAAAACGGGGAGCAAAAACAAGGTGGCGAGTAAGAAGCGGTGGGTGGGACGGCGGATTGTGAGGGAAAGGGAAAGAAAAGAGGACGAGGGAGGACAGAAGAGGTACGAGGAGCGAAAGGGGTGGAAAAATAAAAATCCCAAGAAAGGTAGGGGGAAAAAAAGAGGCAAGGAATAACGACATGCAACGCATGCCAGCCTTATAACACGTAAAGGGTTGCCGTCCCGGAGAACAGCCCTGTCACGCGATGCAAATGAGCCTTCGAGTCGCGCGACGATGGACGCTGCACCCTACAGGGTCCGCACCTTCCTTCCCTCCTCCTTCTCTTTCCCTTATTTTCCTTTTTTCTACATTTTCATCCGCGATCTGACGCTTCTCGAAAGGCAAGCGAATTCTCCGACGGTTCGATTCTCCGTCGAGACGACTCGGACGGAAACTGGCGCGTATTTTCGCTATGGCAGCTCGTTGCATCTCAACGGACGAAATTGCGAGACGGCGAAAAGCATTTTAGGAGAACGTGCCGGACTCGATTTTGTAGTGTCGGTTAGAAAGGACCTGGCTATTGGGTCCGGCAATTTTGATCATGATTTTTTGTATGTTAAGCTTTTGATATTTTTTTTATGATAGTTCCGAATGCTTCTCGATGGAGGGAGGCTTTTGTATTAAATTGCAATTGTCTTGGGATTGCGGAAGGAGCCTTAGGTTTTGGTGTTCTCGCTTTTAACCCCTTGCCCTACAATAACGAGGGAGAATAGAATGTTTTGAAGATTTCCGGAAGCTAGAAATTGAAAATAGTAGTGAAACGTGACTAGATGAAATTATTACTATGATATTAGTAATAATTTATTATATATATAATATGTAACTTATATTTGTATAAGTTATTGTATGACTCTTTGGCCTACAACGAGTGACACTCGTGAAACGGTTGAGGAACAGGGAATTTTGCAGCTTCTCAGAAATGATCAAATTGAAAATATCAGTGGAACACGACACGATAATAATATTTCTATCTTAATAATATTGTATCAAATTCTAAAATATATCAGGAATCACGTACATATTTTCATTTTAACAAACTAATTTTCAATTATTGCGGAGACAGTCACAAAAGAAATAGTAGGGCAGGGGCTAAGGATTAATACCGCAAGGGTAGTTTTGAGAATCACATATTAACACTAGATTTACGGAATCCGCCAAATTGACGGGTTCCCACTTTTTTGATAAACATTTTTTAAATTTATAAGCGGTACAGTGGACATTTCACGTGTACTTTATAATACAAAAATTACTTCACGAATTATCATTTTTGCCGCTTGAAAATTACTTAACGAATTATCATTTTTGCCACTTTTTCTCTCTTTTTCCAAACACCTCATTTAATATATCGCAATGTAACAGATTTCACGCCCGTAAATCTAGCGTTAAAGGCACCGCGAAGCAAGGCAATTGTTTTTAAAAGATTCACTTAAACTTCCGCCTCGCATCGTCTTCATTCGTTGGCGCCGTTTCTCTTTAAACCGGCGAAAATAAGCGAGGTTGCGTGTTAAAGGGTTTTCCCGCCAGTTTCGCGTGTTCGGGTCGTTCGTTCTTAAACTCCAAAGCTCTCGAGGCGTCGGTGGGCCGTTGGACTTGCTTTAAAAATGAAAAAGCCCGCTCTTTCTCCTCTCTTCCTTCGAGGCTAGCTCGCAGCTTCGTTTCACTGTCAAACCGTTAGATCGCCCGGGAAGATGACTCGCCGGATTTTGTCTCGCGTCTGATTATCAACGGCCATCTTCCCTCGATAACATCGTCCGTCCGAGGCGCGCGAATTTTCGCTCGCTCGAATCTCTCGTTCGCCACCCACGACGGGAAGGGTTGGAAGAGAAAAACGTGGAAAAATGTCGGCTAGATTCGAAGAATGCTCCTTTTTCCGCGTTTCTCTTGAATCCGTTGAAATTAACGACCCCGCGCGCGGAAAGGAGGCACCCCGTCATTTTCTGGAAGAGCGGGGTGTTAAGGAAACGTTAAAAGAAAGCTCCTCGTTTCCCGTGCTCGAGTCTCTCGCTCTTAAACTCTAAAGATACCTCGTGAGCGCTCTGGCGCGCGTGCATCTTTGGACTGTTTTAAAAATGAAAGCCACCCTTTCTCTGCCTCGTCCCGCCTCTTTCAAGAATCGCTCGTAGCTCCGCCGTGCTCCTCGCGAAAACTGTGTCGAGATATTATTTCTTTGGGACTCCTTTTCTAACAATCTCCGGCAGGACGGTTCGCGTTAATTAACCGGCGGATCGATTTCAGGGGTTGGTGGGGAAAGAGTTAAAAAAATAGGAGAGACCATTACGTATATTCTGCAAGGGAGTTCCCCATGGTCGTGTTCAGTTCGATGGCCCTTTTCGAATGGAAAATTGTTGGATGAATTATTCGACGGATCAGGGCCACGTCTTTTGGAATTAGTTCGAAGGGAGGAGAGGGCATCGAAGAGTAATAGCATATCGGAGAATCATTCTCGGCGGAGGGATATTAACACTGGATTTACCATACCAGTCGAAATGACTGGTACACAATTTCTTCCAAAAATTCTCCAAATTTATACGATAGTCATAGAATAGATATTCTACGTCCATCTTATAAAACATAAATTGCCGAATCAATCAAGTTTTCCACCTGTTAATTCCCCTTTCTTCAAAATACTTATTTAATATTTTTAAATATGATAGATTTAACGCCGGTAGTTCTAGTGTTAATAAATTAGAAGCATAGCCTGGAAAATTCCCAAGGTCCTTCGAAACTCCGAAATAAAAGAGCCCTTTGAATGTCGCATCCACGGACGTGTTCGACGCTCCTTAAGACTTTGATAGGCGGATCGTAGGAACGGCTTAAAAATGTCCCACCCCCATCCTCGTTCTCCTCTTCGTCTTGCTGTCGTCGGCGAAGACGGAGGAGAAGGGAACCCGCGATGTCCCGGTGTCGTGGTCGATCGTCGAAAGCTATCGTCCTGGAACGTGCCGGGAATATGGAAATTTTTCACGTAGCCCACGTGCTCCATCGAGGGCCGTTTCTTTCTCCGTCAAATTGGCAGACGGGCCGTGTATACCTACCGAACAACGTATCCATCGCGGGCGACGTTCGCGAGACGATGTCGTAAATTTTCGCGAGCAATTTCGCCGTCGCGACGCGCCGCTTTAACGCGAGGGAACATCCCGCAACGAGACGACGAAGGACGTCTTGTAATTCCGGTGGAAGAATCTTGGTGTCTGCTTTAAATATATCGGGCGCAGGGTGCTCGATCGAGGGCCATTTTTATCCGGGGATTGGATTTTATTTGAGGATTATTCGAGGGAAGTTTGAGAGGCTGCCGTTTTCACCGGGGTGTCGAAGGTATTTTTTATTTGGCCCGATCATCGGGTAGATCGAGTTTCAGTTTATTATTCTGCTTGCAGCTTACTTTTGACGGTGATTGTTCTATGCAAATTTAGATAGCGGTGTAATTGCGGCTTTTGCAAAGCCTTTGACACCAACCGAACCGGCAGTTTACGAATCTATTCTTGCCGGGTCAATCGTTCGACTGGTTATGAAATAATGGTGATATTTTTTTTCGAAAGGTATGCAGGAGATTGTGAATTTAATATGAGAAAGAACGCAGAGAGCAGTCTGCATTTAATAATACAAAAAGTTACAAATTTTCAGTCCGCTGAACCGAATTTACCGCGCATGTACGGTTAGTTTTGACCCTAACCGCGGTCAAATGACCGGTTATTACTTTTTAAATCCTAAAAATGGTACCAAATTTCCGGCTACTGTTTTGGTCACTAGTCACTGGACTGCGCAGAGCAGCGACTGACGTGCGCATAATGCGCCATCCCTATTGATGGACCACTCCGAGATCGCACCGCAGTTAAAGGGTTAAGCGATCAAAAGATCTGCTGCGGTAGATAAATGTATCCAGGAAGTGTCGATACGGTTAGTGTTAATGCCATTTGTTTTGCCATTTTTATCACAAAAGGCAACAATTCTCCACGATGCACGCGGCCATCTAACAACAGTCGGAAGAATCGACGGCAAAATGTGCACCCTATAAATCTTGAAAGGCTTCTAATTACAATCTTACCCTCTGAAGACTCGATAAAAGAAAAGAATCTCGTAAAAATGTCTTTCTCTAAAAAAACTCGAGCGTCTACAGCGATTTCTAGCGTCGCGAAGGAGATATTACATCGCGGCGCGAATTAAATTTGAAACTGGGCCGGTGGGCCGAGGTGAAAATCCCTGCTGGTCTTCTCAAAAGCGAGAATACGCGGCGCTCGTTTGTTCTCGGTCCTTTCTTTCGAAAAATCGAGCCTCCTCCCTCGGGCGAAATTAATCGAAGCTCCCTACCCAGGGGCCTCTCTCCTCTTCTCTTATTCCCACCCTCCTCTTCCCTCCTCCTCGACTCTGTCGGCTCTCAAAGCTACGCCGAATCATTTCTCTCGCGAGCCCCCCGTCTTCACCCCGCGAACGCCCCCGCGTGGAGAAAATGCATCGGCACTGTTATACCCGGAAAATATTTTCCTTTCCGTGCTTTCCGTTCTCGCCGAGGAGAATTAGCTTTGCCTTTGACACCGACGTCGATCGAGACGGAATAAAATGTTTAGCGACGAATGAAAACGCCCTGCGTGGACGTGCGATCGATTCGTTTCTTGGCGATGCTACTTGCAACCCTTGGGAATTTTTTTAATTTGCAATTCCCAAAGGTTCTGCATTTGTTTTTAACACTGGAACTACCAAACCAGTCAAAGTGACTGGTACAGAATTTTTTCCAAAAATTCTCCAAGCTTATAGGAGAGTCATAGAATAGATATTCTACGTCCATCACATAAAACATAAGTTACCCAATCGATTTCTTTTACACCTCTGAATTCCCCCTTTTTCAAAGTACTTATTTAATATATTTAAATATAACAGATTTAACGCCGGTAGTTCTAGTGTTAATAGTTATGGTCGATGTCTCTGAGTCACCTGAAGACACTTTAGCACCCAAGTAAAATAGCCACGTTGAGAAAATCGCGGTAGAGTGAAAACAACCCTCGACCTCTGAAATTCAGAACACCCTCTCGAATTCCCCCTATAATCAAAGACACTCCCGGAAGTCTATTCTCCCGTCTGTCAACCTCCACTCGTTTCCTGTCCCCTGTATTCCGAGCGCATCCATCGAGCATCTTCAAAGAAGGGGGACGATCTTATCGTTAAAACAAAGCGCCTCCTCGCGTTCCATTTCGATCGTCGTACGATTCCGATAACCAAAGGTGCGAATAAATCGTCCAATGCGATTCCAGCTGGGTCGCGTACTCGGTAAATTTCTCTGGAAATTTCTCCGTGAATTCGCGGAGCGATGGAGTTTCGTGGGTGGCGAAGGGGTGGCGGATCGTTGCTTTGTCGACGTTCTGACGTTCGTCGTTGGCGATCGTCGATCGAAGTCAGCCGATGGGAGTCGAAATGGCGAGGCAGCCGTTGCCACGATATCGTCGTCTTCATTGAGATAAGGTCTCTCTCTCAATACCTTAATGGGTCGGCCTATCGGACGAAGCCAGGCCGCCATCCTGACGGTGTCCTGGCGCATTGTCGGCCCAACGTTGCTCTCGAGGACGAGCCGAGGAGAATCGACTATCGAGATAGACGACGATTTCGATGCCCGTTCAACGACTGCCTCGAGACCTTTGTCGGGGATTTAAGGTGGAAAATTAAGGTTCGAAAGGGTAGACGACGAAACAAGGGCGCGACAGGGGCACCAATTCTTTCAGATTGCTGGCGAGACCTGTTTTTGGGTTTCTGGGCGTTTTGGAGTTTAGGAGAGGGTGGGAAGTTTTTGTTGGGGTGCCTTGAGAGGAGGAGTTGAAGGGAATAAGGTGCAGAACGCATAGTTGCTTTAGAGCCTGGGTGTTAAAATTGTGAGCTCTAAGGTTGAAGGGGAATTTTTAGACAGTGTAAATTTGACTTCATATATTTGGGAAATATTTGAAATATTAATAGCTATTGTTTTGTAGCCTCGGAATTAAAAATGTGAGCCTTAAGGTTGTAGAGGAATTTTTAGACAGTGAAAATTTCAATTTTTGTCGTTGGGAAATATTTGAAATATTATTGGCGATTGTTTTGCAGCCTTGGTGTTAAAATTGTGAGCCTTAAGGTTGAGGGGGAATTTTTAGACAGTGCGAATTTGAATTCTTATCTTTAGGAAATATTTGAAATATTATGGGTTATTATTTTGTAGCCAAGCTGTTAAAATTGTGAGCCGTAAGGTTGAGGGGGAATTTTTAAACAGTGTGAATTTAAATTCTTATCTTTGAAAAATATTTGAAATATTAATGGCGATTGTTTTGTAGCCTAGGTGTTAAAATCGTGAGCCGTAAGGTTGAAGGGGAATTTTTAGACAGTGCGAATTTGAATTCTTATCTTTGAGAAATATCTGAAATATTATTGGAGATTGTTTTGTAGCCTCGATGATAAAAAATAAAATTTGGAGTCCTAATTGAGAAGCCTATTAGAATATGGAAGCGTAAGAGAGGGATGATTAAAGAGGAATCACGGTATCGCGAAGAGCGTTTTTCTTAAGGGATGATCGATTCTTTGTTACGGAAAAATGGCTGGCTGTTTGCGTCAAGTTAATTGCGGCTCCCGAGACTTATACTTTCCGCGTAGTCGGAGTGAGTTTTAATGAAAAAGTATTATGGAAAAATGATATTCTTCGCGGCAAGTATTCAGGCTCGGTTGTATAAAGAATTTAAGGTGAATTTAAGTTCGCCCAAGTAACTTTAAGGCAAAGTAACTTTGAATTCTTTATGAAAACGTCCCTTCGCGTTCTCCTTCGCCCGAGACTGTCACAGTTCGCGAGGGTTGTCTCGACCATGGGCAAAAATTTTGACGTTACGAATCTCCGGAAGATCCTCCGAAACTGTCCCCCACCCTTTTTCCCTTCCATCCTCTCGTCGCCGTTGAAAAGCGAACAAAACGTTTCACATTTTCGTATTCCGTCTCTCGAAACCGATGTTCCGTGGAAATTAACGTGGTGCGCATACATTATCTTAATTTTTCCTCCCCTCTCGGCGTATAATTCACCCTCTGCTCTCGGAGACTTTGAAAATAACGATTTCCGGGAGTCCCTGGAATAATAATCGTTCCGAAAGTTTCGGTCATTTTTACCATTACCGGTGACAAAGTACATCCATCGTGAGAATTCACAGAGAAGATTCTCCGCAGGAGGGAGCAGGTTTTTATTATTCTAGTTCAAAAGAGAGAGAGAGAGATAGGGACGGAGGAAGCGACGAAGAAGAGTCGTTCGATTTCTCGAAATGTAACGCGACGGCGTTGGAGGTTTTTTGCGGCGAAGGCTTAATGGAGCGAGAGGAAGCTTTATCTGAGAATTTAAGAGAAGAATGAACCCCGGGATGTCTGGATGAGGCTGGAAAAAAGGCAGCCTCCGTCGACGTGACACCGCTGCCTCCCTCGATAATTCAGGGTCGAAGAGGATACCCGGGAACGGAGTGATCTATAATCCCGAAGCTCTGCTTAACAATGCGAATCGGTTTCCGCTCGGCTCTTCGTTCCTGTCCTTTCGAAATGTTAAATGGAACGCGACGATCCGTCGATGCGAGAATCGCGAGGAACCACCCCTTACGTTCAAAAATGCGCTGCAATTTTTCGATAGTTGAAAGAATTCTTTGACAATTCGAAACGATTGTAGATAATTATCGAAGCGTATATATTCCATCTAGCATGGACGATTTGAAATTCAGGAAGTAAAAATTCCATGTCATACTTTTCGAAATATCCTTCCACCGTAAGTTCAAGGGTCACGATCCATCGTAAGCTCGACGGTCTACGAGAAGAAAGCCTGAAACTTGTCGAATTTTGCGAAATCCCCGGGTTTCTCGTAGGTGCAGTTCAAAGAAAAAGGTCCTTTCGGATTTTTATCCGGTGAATTAGGGCACGGCAAGTCTCGGGTCTCTCGTAAAAATTAATTCTACGTTAGACCGGCCGTTTTCTCGATCGATTCTACCCTCGGCCTTCGTTTTCATCCCCCGTTCGCCCTTCCCGTAAGATCGATCCCGTCGGATAAATCCGCGTTCTCGTCGTCTCTCGTTTGTCGACGTCGCTCGTCGAGCAAAGTTTATTGGAACGTGCTTAATTAACTTTCCAGCGGTGACTTCGGCGCTCGGCGCCGTCGACGTCGTCGCGATTATCCGTAAGCCGACGGTGGTAGCTGGAGGAGAGGCTTGGAGGAAGGAGAAGGTGGAAAAAGGAGGAGGAGGAGACGGAGGACGCTGGAAATCCAGCTCCTGTAACAACCTACACCTATAAATTCCTACAGTTTCGACGAAGTAACAGGGGGAAACTAATCGGGCCACCTACGATTCCTTTCTCCGTGCTACCTCGGACTTCGATCTCTTACTCGCGAGAACGATCTTACGATGTAATGTCGTTTCTTCCGTTATCCTGCCTCCTTTCGACTCCTTTGTCCGACTCCTTTCAATTCTCCCTCTTCTCCTCGGCCTCTCCTCTCTTTCTTTCCTCGGAGGAAAGTGCGTTCCATCGAAAGGAACGCTTTCAACGTCCGCCTGCCACGTTTGCTCGTAGATTCGACCGTATCTTTGGCGGCCGGTTTAAAGATTCTGGCGAGAGTGTCATTAGGTTTGGACAATATTAAAAATTCTATCTTTGTAATTATTATTTACAGTCATCTGGCAAAGTTGGTTTAAAGCAAAGTTAGTTTCGGGACACGAGGTAAATAATATAGATTTGCCTGAGTAAAATATTACCTTGGTAAATTATGAGTGTCGAAGGGACACGTTGTGGAAATATCTCGAGTGAAATATAGGGAAAAGGAGGAAACTTGTAAGGTACTATAAGTTATTCAGGTGAAGCAAGAAAAAATAATAAGGTCACAGCAGCAGTAGAACGGAATAAAGAGCAACTCTCTGCAGTTATATTGAAGCATTAATGCCGAGTTATCTATATTGCCGCACCGTCTTGCAATTCTATCGATGAACTTGTCTATTCGGCTTCACCGTAAATATCTATCCCGCTTGTTCATAAATGGCTGTACTACTCGTCCATAAATATCTATCCCATTTGTTCATCCTGAAAAATCTCCTCGAGTCTGAAAGGAGCGCAGGTCGCGTCGTTGGAAAACACCCAAACAAAATTCCTCCCTGAACTGCACTCTCCGAGTGAAAGCAACCCCCGTGTAACTCCTTTGTCTCGTCCGCTCGAGGAGACGCGAAAGAACACGGACGAAAGGGCAGCGGAGAAAGGAGAAGCAGCCTCTTAAGTGGCACATGGAAATTCAATGAAAAGTCACGAGTGGCCCAAGATCGATACTCGGACCCCCGAGGACGGGGGGTTGCACGAGGGAGAGAGACTAGGTGGAGAGTTTCGCGGGGGTTGCGAGGGGTGTGAGGGCAGAGGGCGAGCAGAGGTGCCTCCGCTGGCCTTCTGCCAATGTTCGACTATCTATGTGGAACACCTGTGCTTGCTTCGACGTTTGCCCGATGCTTTCCACGAGAGACTCCGATTCTCGATGCTTCGACCGGGCTAATTTTGTCGAGTATCTTTTTTCTGGAAGGACGGAGAAAGGCAGAGACAGTGAAAGGCAGAGACAGAGAACGGTAGAGACAGAGAAAGGCAAAGACAGATATAGCTAGAGACAGAGAAAAGTAGAGGCAGAGAAAGGTAGAGGCAGAGAAAGGCAGAGACAGAGAAAGGTAGTGACACAGAAAGGTAGAGACAGAGAAAGGTAGGGGCAGAGAAAGGTAGAGGCAGAGACAGGTAGAGATAGAGCAAGGTAGAAACAGAGAAAGGTAGAGACAGAGAAATGTAGAGACAGAGAAATGTAGAGACAGAGAAAGGTAGAGACAGAGAAAGGTAGAGACAGAGAAAAGTAGAGACAGAGAAAAGTAGAGACAGAGAAAATTAGAGGCAGAGAAAAGTAGAAACAGAGAAAAGTAGAGACAGAGAACGGTAGAGACAGAGAACGGTAGAGGCAGAGAAAAGCAGAGACAGAGGATGGTAGAGACAGAGAAAGGTAGAGATAGAGAAAGGTAGAGACAGAGAAAAGTAGAGACAGAGAAAGGTAGAGACAGAGAAAGGCAGACACAGAGGGTGGTAGAGAACAGAAAGGTAGAGACAGCGAAATGTAGAGACAGAGAAAGGTAGAGACACAGAAAGGTAGAGGCAGAGAAATGTAGAGACGGAGAAAGGTAGAGACACAGAAAGGTAGAGGCAGAGAAAGATAGAGACGGAGAAAGGTAGAGGCACAGAAAGGTAGAGACGGAGAAAGACTAGACACAGTGCCAGAAAACAGGCACGAATGAATTGCAATTCCAAGTGCAATAAATATTTATGCACCGTTTCATAAAAATCGGAGTGTATCGCTCGGAGAACTTCCCTTGTCAATCGAGGCTGCACAGAAAAAGTAACAATAGGTGGACGGTGGCTCTGGCTGACGTGCGGACAAAAGAAATGGTGATGGGATAATACAGAACGTCCTGAAACACCGGAGTAAAATCAGCAGTGAAAGAAAAAAGGTGAATTATTAAACGTCACGGTTATTCATCTGTCCCTCGTTACACCACGGCTTCTTAATTCTCCCCCGAAGATTCTCTGGGAGAACCACGAAGAATCTACGTGCCATGCTTCGTTTCCGGACAATGACGACCATCCCCCTAATCGGAGGTTACGCTCCTTTCTGCGCTCTAAGAGACCCGATTCTTTTTTAATCGCCGGCAGATTCGAGGGACGATTATTTGGCAACGTCTCGACCGACTTTGCGGAGAAATTAACACGTTGGTATACGAGTTAAATTCAGGTAATTATTTAACCCCTCGGCCTTGCGGCCCCTTCAGTGAAAATCAACATTTAACGAGGGAGGATGATGATGAGATACTTCATTTTATACTTTTTTGCAGGAGGAAGTATGGAGGGAGGAAGTGCACGATTTTATACAAGTATATTACAAATATATTATTAGTTAATATACGCAATATATATATATAAAGTTATACTGTTTCTTGAGGTCCATAAAGCTACTTTTTTTGGATAATTAACACTCGAACTACCGGTGTTAAATATATTATATTTCAAAATATTAAATAAGTACTTTGAAAAAGGAGGAATCAAGAGGCGGAAAAGATAATCGATTCGGTGATTTATGTTTTTTAAGATAGTCGTAGGATATTTATTCTAAGACTCTTCTATAAACTTGGAGAATCTTTGGAAAAAATTGTGTACCAGTCATTTTGACTGGTTTGGTAGTTCTAGTGTTAAACACATCGCTCCCTCTTTTTTGAAGAACTTCATTTTTCCTTTCGATAAAAGCGTCCCTTTATTGTAAATTGAACGACGTATTTCATTTATTTCATTAAACTCGTTAATACCCGAAGGGCAGCTATTTCAAAATTCCCGCAATATCTCACGAAGATCCCTTCGACGAGGGCAAAAGAAAGCGAGGATATACGTTTCTAAAAGCCAAAGGGTTAACCGCGGAAAGAAGCAATCGCAGAAACTTTTCCGCGGAGCGCCGAAGAACGAGGCTCTCCGTGGATCTTCGACGGCGGAAGTCACGAAGAAACGGAAACTGGAGGGGAAGGTGAAAGATGAGGGGTAAAGGTTCGAATGCCGGCGAGCCGGAAGGGGTGGGCGATTTCGAGCTGGCAGCATAAAGATGGCACTGCTCTTCTCTCCTATATTAGCAAAGTTTTATGACGTATGTACCCCAAGACGTGCTGCTGGTGGGAAAAATGTAAGTTTCTTCGTGGTTGCAGCACTTCGAGGACGATGCCTCTGGGAGCGAGCAGGGGATGCAGCTCGATGAATACCACGACAGCTGTCAGAATTGAAATAAAAAGCTCGGGCTTTCCGCGCGAATTTTCCTCATCGGTCTTCGGATTCCAGAGCTTTTAAATTTCCGTGCTTCATGGCGTTTGTTTTAGTAACACATTTATATTAGAAGTATATTATTAAATTAATCCTGTGTAGGCTGAATTTTATGTTGTTCCTGAACAGCGCTTTTTTGCCCCGTGGCAAACGTGAAAAATAGAAATTTTCATGGTGCTTTTAACTTGCTTTTACAAGCATTTAAATTTAAAAGAGGTTGGTTGTTTTCGAGAATTAAATTATAGTAGAATGTAAAATTAAATTAAGTATTTAATTGTGCTTCGGAATCCACCTAAAGCAGTGGGTCGTAGGCGAAATAATTGTAGGGGTTGAAACAGAAAAATAGTAGATACAAAGAGTAAATTGTTTGCAAAAATAGAAATACATTCTTCTTGTAATACTTCAGAGTTACGGGGACCTGTAGATAGTTAATATTATTTCTGTCAATGTTTTTTACATGCAAGCAAATTTCTTTGCAGTTATGGCTTTTAAAGACGATTGGAAAAACCTTAAATTTTATTTCCAGGTCGAATCTTTCCTGAAATTTTCCTTCACCCTCTTTTTATCTAGAAAATCAGATACTCCTACGAGTGATAATATTACAAAAATACCATAAATTAAAAGAGTCCTCAACGTCGAGTGAACATCGAATTTTTCAACACCGCCATGACAGTCCGACCGTTTAACCTCTCATCATGTTCCTAGCAGCAGAGGCTGCAGGGTTGCAAAAAACCGCGATCTTTTTAAAAAATTAAAAACCGATCGCAACGGACTCGCCGTATTTGCGCATCCTGGAGGCTCACCGTCTCAATTATGCATTCGCACGTCCTTGCCAATCGGAGTGTCGCGCAATTTCGGAAAATTCGAGGGTAGAAAGTACCGGGAAGGCTGTTATTTTACCATGGAATTCAATTAATGTCACAGAAGTTCATCCTCGGTCGATGGAGTCCATTTCGTGCTATTATTCGCGCAAGAATAATACCAAGGTAGCGTTGTACATTTCGGAAACGTTCAATTAAAACACTCGAAACCGTTCTCGGTTTTCGAACGGCAACTTTCGAGCTTAACAAATGTCAAATCTCATTTTGCATCGTTGCAACGTTTTTCTCTGCATTCATACGCGAGTACGTGGAAGTGTTGCACTCTTTCATGTGCGATATTTCTCGTTAATTTCGCGCTCGTAGGCAGGAGTCGCGTGGGAGGGGAATAAAATGACTCGTCGGTTGAAAAATTCGTTAGGTTTTGCTAATTCACTCACGCGAGCTGCTAAACCGTAAGAGCTGAAAGATTAATCGTTCCTGGTAACCCGATCGCAACTTCAAAATCAACCTCACCGACGTCAGACTTTTTCCTCGCGCTTTCCGAGGAAGCTGCTTCTTTTGAAAATAATAAAGTTATACCCAGTGCGATTTAATCCGACGTCGTTAATCCTCATGAAATCGCAATTCAATCTGAATTTTAAACTTGCTTTAGCATGCATTCGAGGCGTGTTTATCCGGAGTGAAGCCAGTGACTTTGAATCGTTTTAATTACATTCATTTTCGCAAGGGAATATATTATTTTAAGTGGAATAAGACGTAGGAACGAGAGCTACGAAGGTTAAAGACTAACTAGTGGGTCAGAGTTCAAGTTCTCGTTGCAAGTAGGTAATTTTTTTAAATTATCAATTAGTAAATTATAACTTCGATGGTTCAATGTTCACGAAAAAGTCCCAGGACTATTCGAAGTAAAATCAAAGAAGGCTAATGTCCAAACGACCATGATGGACGTTGGCTGATGGGATTGCGGTGTCTCGTTTCTACCATAGGAAGCTTCGAGATAACGCATTTCGATCTTAGAGCAGACGAACGAGTATCGGCCACGTTGAACTCGAAGGGGTGGAGGTCGAAGGGTAGATATATAGATAAACGAATAGAGAAAGAAGGCCGTGGAACATGGGCAAGGGAATGGAAGGGACGTGAAGGGAGTCAAAGAGGAAGGAGGACGAGGAGAAAGGTGAGTTTAGGGAATTGAATGGACTTACTAGCCTCCGGATGACCGTTATCATTGATGGAAGGCTGCCTCTCGCGATACAACCCTCCGGAACTCACCCCCGCTACGGCCATCGGTTCCCTCGAAAAGGAAAGAAAAATAATTTAATCGTTTTAAAGCCGAACCGGTGGCCACGGTAGGAAATATCGTCTTGGAAGCCTTCTCGAATCGTTGCTGTAACAGGGCAATGTCGAGGTACAACGAAATCGACTGCCGAAGTAATTGTTTCAAGGTGGAAAAAGCGAAGTTCGATCGGTTTATTACTTTTCCTATCCTGAATCCTCTTTTTCCATAGAATCTAAAATTTATATAAAAGTCTACTTGATCTAAATCACCTTACGGTGTCTTTAATCATTCAGCGTTTCTTCCTAGAAAATAATCGACCTCACGAAATCAACCCCTGAATTGTTTCAAGGTGGAAAATGCAAAGGTCGGTTGCTCTATGACTTTTGCCACCTCGAATCTTCTTTTTCCATAGAATTTAAAATTGTTTTAAAATACTACTAGGTCTAAATCACATTTTACTGTGTCTTTAATCATCCATTATAACTTCCTACAAAATAATCAACCTCAGGAAATCGACCCTTGAATTGTTTCAAGGTGGAAAATGCAAAGGTCGATTGCTCTATGATTTTCACCATCGCGAATCTTCTTTTTCCATAGAATCTAAAATT
The DNA here is from genome assembly GCA_963989415.1 of Cerceris ruficornis. Classification (NCBI taxonomy): domain Eukaryota; kingdom Metazoa; phylum Arthropoda; class Insecta; order Hymenoptera; family Crabronidae; genus Cerceris; species Cerceris ruficornis. The sequence continues at coordinate 15,824,178 of OZ022526.1, read as the reverse complement.
GTTCTAAAATACTATTAGGTCTAAATCACCTCTGACTGTGACTTTAATCATTCAGCATTTCTTCCTAAAGAATATTCATCCTCGTGAACTCGAGCGACGAAATATTTGAAGGTGGAAAATGCGAAGGTCGATTGCTCTATGACTTTTTCCACCTCGAATCTCCTTTTTCCATAGAATCTAAAATTGTTCTAAAATACTACTAGACGTAAATCACCTCTTACTGTGTCTTTAATCATCCGTTATAACTCCCTACAAAATAATCGACCTCACGAAATCGGCCGTCGAATTATTTCAAGGTGGAAAATACGAAGGTCGATTGCTCTATGACTTTTTCCACCTCGAGTCTCCTTTTTCCATAGAATCTAAAATTGTTTTAAAATACTACTAGGTCTAAATCACCTCTTACTGTGTCTTTAATCATCCGTTACAACTTCCTACAAAATATTCAACCTCCCGAAATCGACTGTCGAATTGTTTCAAGGTGGAAAATGCGAATTTTAGAGTCATAGAATCAAAAATTGTCCTAAAATACTACTAGAACCAAGCGACCTCTTGCGGTATCGTTAATCATTCAGTATTTCCTCCTACAAAATATTCATCCTCACGGAATCATTCTCGATCCGAGCGTTCTCCAAGACCACGTCGCGCTTCCGGTCTCGGAAACTCGACTTTTCTACGACCTCGACGTCTCCGAATTTCGCGGGAATTTAAATCAGTCCAGATAGGCAAAGCAAATGGCGACAAGCGGAGGCTGGAAACCGGTGACTTGCCTTCCCACAGAGGTATGCCCCGCGACATTGCAGCCCGTCGAAATACCTAGAGGGTAAGGGTGAGAAACTACCGGTCGAGGTCGCCCGGAAGCATGAGAATCGATTTACGAGAGGCACCCGCAATCGTGCTTTACGGCGGCAGACGGTTTCCATTGCGAAGGATGGCGCACGATCCGCGTGCCATAACTTCGGTCTATCGGGTAATTGCTTTATTAGCAACTCATTTGCAGGATCTCGGAAATGGCGCCGATGCCGAATTAAAGGCGGTCGATCTACTTCGGCGGCACGTGTTATTGTCTGAGGCGGGGTTCGATATCTTCGAACTTCTAACGCGATTGATGGAGTTATCAGATATTGGGGGTGAGATTGATGTTAAAGGGTGGGATTCTATATTAATCTAGCTGAGTTTGTTAACGTTAAAAGTCTCACGGTGGTCAGAATAATCGATGCGGAATTTTTTCTAGAATTTTTTCAAAGTAATACGAGAGCCGTGGAGTAAATATTCTAATATTTGAGGATACTTTGAAATTAGCGGGAGGAGATAACGTTTCCGGTTTCAATCGACGAGGATTTCACGTGGAATTGATAACACCGTGAAATTGGATGATGATTTTTCGTGTGTTTAAATGGAGAATTTTCCGATACCTGCGGTTCTTGCTGGTTTCAAGTGAAAGTAAATATCGGACTGCGGGGGATGCTTTTTTTTCAAATTATTTTCAATTAAATGAACCGAGAGATCGGGCAAATAAACGCACCACAAAGTGCCCTTTTTTTGTTTCGCGTCGGCGCAAGAGGGACACTCTGTCTCGAGTTATTTAATTTCCGTGAGTTTATTTTAACTATTATTTTATACAAAATTGTGAATATCGACGGACATTGAAGGGATGTTTTCGAAAAAGCCAGTGGCATCGACGTTGAACGAATTCAAAGCAACGGAGTCGTTTAAGGGCACTTCGAAATCCCAGCAATCCGAGGAAATTATCTTTTTAGGAAATCTCACTGACCAGAGTCCACGATGGAAGGAAAACCTAGAAACCGGCAGTCAGAGGATGCAAAAACATTCGCGCAGTCTTCCGGAAGGTGTTTCGTGATTGATGCGTCCGTCGGTTTTTGCAATTTGAGCAATTTCGCAGATGGAATCCGACGGAGATAATTCGCGAGCACGGAATCGCGCAAGAAGAAAGCTAAAACTTCCTCGATCCATTCTAGATTTTATATTAATTAATTTTCTTGGAAGAAAAGGAGCGTGGGAGTCAGGAGAATGGATCTGAATAGTTGAAATCTGGCGAAATAGACGTCGAGAATTAAAAGAAATTCAGCGTTAAGATACGATTCTCCAGCTGCCATCCAAGTCGGAAAAATGAGCAGCTGCAAAACATCCCCTTTGCACCTTGCCAATTATAACGCTCCGACTGCAAGGATAACAGGGGAAAAATCACTCTTTCCTCGGAGCGGTCGTTCGTTCTCCAATTCGGCGGAAATCGACTTTCGGGTTCACCGAGAATCCGCCAATTTCCTGCTTGCAGTTGGAGCAAGTTAACTCGCGTTAGTTTCTCCGTGAACGTGGACGAGTCTTCGCTTCCTATGTTCTCGTGTGTTGCAGACTTTTAAAAGCGTTCTCGCGACATTTTCCGTCGAGAGGAGTCCTCTGGTACCACACAAATCTCTAACAAGGGAAGTTCGGGAAATGATACACTCGGGCTTTTATGAAACTTTGCATAAATATTTATTAGACATATCTAAGAAGATAGGTGGAATTCGTTCGTTTTCAATCAGACAGGGCAGGCAAGAGACTGGCAGGACAGGCACAGGGCTGCCAGGACAGGCACAGGACAGCCAGGACAACCAGGACAGGCACAGGGCAGCCAGAGCAGGCACAGGGCAGCCAGGACAAGCACAGGACAGCCAGGACAGCCACAGGACAGCCACAGGACAACCAGAGCAGCCACAGGACAACCAGGACTGGCACAGGGCATACAGGACAAGCACAGGACAGCCAGGACAGCCAGGACAGGCTCAGGGCAGCCAGGACGGCCAGAAGACAGCCAGGTCAGCCAGGTCAGCCAATACAGGCACAGGACTGGCACAGGACAGCAAGGACAGGCACAGGACAGTCATAGGATAGCCAGGACAGCCGCAGGACAGCCACAGGACAGCCAGAACAGCATTTATTAAATAAATAATTCGTAGTCTTAGAAACACATGATTGTATTTTATGAATGTTTATGCTGTGTAATGCAAATTATGAATAAAGTATTTGTTAAAACGCAAACACAGTTAAACTTCTATTAAGAGCTATCCCTTGTTCCATTCACCAAGACTCCATATTCCTTACAAATGCCCAGCGAACGTATAGATATATAAGTCCTTTAGCACGGTTCAAACAGATTTGAGCAGCGCAATCAGGCAAGTGATACGAGTCAACGGCAAGTCAGACGGCTCTAAAATTCGTCTGAGATATTATTGGTTTACTCCACTTATTAATTTTAAATGTTCAGGGTCAAATTTGAGCTTGCAAGCTCATGCGTGATTGCTCATAGCTCAAAAGCTCATTTTGATGGAGGAAAAGTTGAAATTTACTCCATCAAAAAGAGCTTTTGAGCTATGAGGCATCACGCATGTGCTTGCAAGCTCAAGTGTGGTTGCTCAAACTAAAAGTTCGCTCGGAACTTGAAGAAATTTTTCCAACTACTCGGGAAAATGGCTCAAAAGCTCAACACCTGCGTGCTCATAGCTCAAAAGCTCATTTTGATGGAGGAAAATTGGAAATTTAGTCCATCAAAAAGAGCTTTTGAGCTATGAGCAACCACGCATGAGCTTGCAAGCTCAAATTTGACCTTGAAAATTTTCTAAGTTAATAAGTAGAGTAAACCAATAATATCTCAGACCGAATTTTGCGCCGTCTGGCTTGCCGTTGACTCGTACCACTTGTCTCGAATCGCTGGAATTAAAACCGGATCTGAGAACTTTGCAAAATTTTTGAATTTTGTTGTTTGGAACGACAGAGACAGGACAGGCAGGAGGTAGGAAGGTCAGGAAGGGACAGGCAGGACTGGAAGAGACAGACAGGACTGGAAGGGTAAGGCAGGAGGGAGATAGGGCAGTTAGGAGAAGGGCAGGGCAGTTAGGAGACAGACGGGAGAGATAGGAGTCAGGCAGGACTGGCAGGGAAAGGCAGGACAGGCAGGAGAAAGGCAGGACTGGAAGGGAAAGGCAGGACAGGCAGGAGAAAGACAGGACTGGAAGGGAAAGGCAGAACTGGAAGGGACAGGCAGGACAGGCAGGGGAGACAGGAGACAGACGGGAGAGATAGGGGACAGGCAGGACTGGCAGGACAGGCAGGAGGCAGACAGGACTGGAAGGGACAGGCAGGACAGGCAGGAGAGGCGGGAGACTGGCAGAACTTACCTTAAAGAGAGGCCTTTCTTGATATCTCCCTTAAAGTTGAAAACGGGCACGAACGAATTATAGCTATCTTCTTAGCATAATAAATATTCATAAAAAGTTTCATCAGAATCGGATTGTACCAATTCCCGAACTTCCCTTGTATGAAATAAAATTCTTCTCCCTTAGACCATATGCATTTATACTAACGAGCTGAACGAGACTTCAAAATGAAAGTTCATGCAATATATTTCACTTAAAACATCAAATCTATCGCCACTCTTAATCGCGGACTTTATCACCCACCCTCAAACAACCCTCGCACTAGTAGCCGCATAATCTAAATTGTTCGATAGAAAAGCACACGGTGCTCGCAGAAACACAAATAACTCTGAGTCGCCAGCGCGTGTCTTTCGCGTTTCACCCCCCTCGGAATCACTTGCCGCGTGATATTTTTCCCGAGCGCAGAAATATATCCTCCCGGGGATGATTCTGGAATTTCCCATGTGCGTTTTTTTTTTTTTAACAGCAACATTTTCCGCGGCTCGAAAATCGCCGGCGAAAGAGGCGTCAGGGGGTGAAACGGGGAAGAACGGGGCAAGAGGAGGACGGAGGACGGTACCGGTGGCACGGGGGTGAAAAAAAAAGGGAGGCTAGATTGCCCAACGAAACAGGGCAGAGCGCGCCACTTCAAATCCGCGATCCCTCCATCAAATTGCAAATCGGCCGGCGCTTAATCGCAAATTGGAAATCGCCGCGGGAGCTCGCATGACCCGCGCAAAATGCTCCGACACTTTCCGCTCGACGGAGCGCTCTCTGCGAATGCACTCAGTGTGCGAAAAGTATCGCCGGCTTCCGGCGGAAGTTCGAAGTCGAGAAGTAAACGAGACTCTTCGTACGTCGAGTATCATCGGCCTGGAGTTTCACTGCGATGGAACGAGGGCGAGGGGTGGGTTGCACTTTAAAGTAAGAAAATAAAACTGTAGCGAGGTTTAGTCCGATATTTATGACACATAGGGGGGTGGAACTCTTTGGTTTCTATATGGCGCCGTTCCATAAAAGCACTGACGCACGACCGGAGACCCTCCGTAACTTTTTATGGGGTCTGCGAGTGGTACCGATGTATCGGCGTGCAGAGAAACACTGGCTTAATGTCGGTCTTCGGTGAAGATCGGAAGTACATGGAATTTGCCAGTAAATATTGTAGTATAAATAAGAATTTTTTTCAACATTTCTAAACAAGAGATCTTTACATTTCATTATGATTGAGAGAATGTTGGCCGCGCTTGTAAACGTGATATTTGAAAAACAGAAAATAATTCTCTCGTTTGTAATTGGCAGCATGTTAACAGTTTTTCATGGAGTTAAAAATTCGGTACACCGTGTGTACACGGGATGGTGGAAGTTAACCGCGAATTTTCGTGAAAAGCGCGCCTTAATGCACGTTATTTTTCCCGGTCAATCGGCTTTTGTTTCGAGCTTTGGGACAACAACGGCTGTTTCGATTTCTCTCGTTTATGCACGAGCGCGAATTAGACGGATTTCGACAGATTTCCGAAGTCAGCCGGTGGTCGTTGTAACGAGCGTACAATTGAGAATTTTTTTCGCTTTTGATTATTCCCCGGCATTCCTTTTTTTCCCCCCTCGTTCCCCGCCCTCTGCGCGCTCGCCGTTGCGAAAAATCGCCGTTCGTGTTTCCACCGAGCGAACGATTCTAATCGAGACAATGGATCCACATGTATTTCCCTTCGTTAGGACCTTTCACCGGGAAAAGCTCGCGTTGCATTTATTTGCCAAATATTTCGGGAAGCCGTTTGAACGATATCTTTTTGCTATCCGGAACGAAACGGGAGAGTACTTTGCCGGACAAAAAAATTCCCTTCAAAGTTCGATCCCGCGTAACGTCCTTTCGAAAAAAATTCCTAAAAGAGTCTGCCCGGAGAACGTGGAATCGAATTGAAGCACGGTTTAATTGCATTTCATAGTTTAAAGTGTTTAGCATGAAAGTAACTGCGTATTAACACTAGATTTACGGGCGTGAATTCAGTTAGATTGCAATATATTAACACTAGAACTACCAAACCAGTCAAAATGACTGGTACACAATTTTTCCAAAAATTCTCAAAGTTTATAGGAGAGCCATAGAAATACTCTACGTCAAACTCAAAAAGCATAAATGACCGAATTGATTATATTTTCCGCCTCTTGATTCCTCTTTTCTTAACACTAGAACTACCAAACCAGTCAAAATGACTGGTACACAATTTTTTCCAAAAATTCTCAAAGTTTATAGGAGAGTCTTAGAATAAATATCCTACGACTATCTTAAAAAACATAAATCACTGAATTGATTATCTTTTCCGCCTCTTGATTCCTCCTTTCTCAAAGTACATATTTAATATTTCGAAATATAATAAATTTAACGCCGGTAGTTCCAGTGTTAAAGTACTTATTTAATATATTGAAATATAATAGATTTAACGCCGGTAGTTCTACTGTTAAATAATGACTTTGGAAAAAGAGAGATCAAGCGCCATAGATGATAATTCGTTAAGTAATTATTGTATTATAAAATACACGTGAAATACCTACTGTACAACTTCTCTGTTAATTTGAGAAATGTTTATAAAACAAGTAGGAACCCGTCAATTTGACGGCTTCCGTAAATCTAGTGTTAAATACCGATTACTGTATCAGTAAATACGACGATTGATTAAATAATTTCTAAGTATCACAATTGCAAGAATTATTTACTAGTATTCATCCACCTTCTTTTCTTTTTTCATCGATCCTTAAGAAAGTAAATTAAGTCTCGAAAACTCCACAATTTTCTACGACCCCCCGTTCTCCAGCGCGTTCTCCAGTGACGTCACGAGCAACCATTCAAATTATTCTTCGACGTGGTCCCTTTTTTTTTGCCTAGTTATAATTACGTGTCACTCGCAGCGCGACAGCAACGTCTATCAAAGCTTTTAAAGATCAAGCCATTTTTACTTTCACAAAGAACAAACTCGACTCTTTTGAAGTCCGATTTTTCGTCGAAGACCGTACCAACGAGGGCGCGTAAAAAGAGCACGAAGAAATACCAACGTTCTCCACTTCGATCGAGGCGAATCGACCCCCAAAAAAAAGGTCCTCGCCGTGCACCAAACACCATGCAATTCGGCCTCCCCTGAAATTCCAGGCAACTGCGTGATTTTTGCCAGGCAAAAGTCTGCGACTCGCGAAATCTGATAGGAGGGAACGTCGAGGATAAATTTCGGGGAAATTAAGGATGGCGTACGGGTTAATTAATCGCGATAATCGCGAGACGAGGGGAGTTCGGGGGGGACGGTGCACGTCTCGCCGGTTTCCACCCCACGGGGAGAGAAATGAAAAGTTTCGCAAAGTTCGTTATCGCATTGCGGATATACTGCACGCACTTCCTGCGCGTGGCACGCAGCCACCCCCGCACTTCGGCTCACGCACGCACAAACTCCTGGAAACACGCACACGCGTCCCCGGGAATTGAATCGGCGGTGTGCACGCGAACCGGCTTCCTCCTTTTTATTGCAACTCCGGCGAATCACGATCTACCGGCTGCACGACCCTCCTCCTATCGTCGCCGTTCATTTCTTTCTGTCGGGCTCATTTTTTTTAGACGCCTTCGACGGCCTTCGTGAGACAGATTTTGCGTGGGCGAAAGGGGCAGGGTTTTGGGGCGGATTGAATCTGGAGATTTGTTAATTTTTAAGAGTTTATTTAACCCCTTGCCTTGCAATAACGTGCGACACTCGTCACGGTGTAAATGAAATAGGAAATTTTGAAGCTTTCCAAAAACTATTGAATGGAAAATATCAATCAGCCACGAAGCGATCAAATTGGTTCTAGAATATTAATATTGCGTTCAATTGCAGGAAATATGAGAAATTACATAGAAATTTGGATTTCAAGAATTAATTTTGAGTTATTGCACGCACAGTCAAAATAGAAATCGCAAGGCAAGGGGTTAATCTGGAAATTAATGTGGGAAGGTAGAATTTGCATTTGGCCAATTTACCTTCTATATTTTTCGATTCAGTGGAGACAGATTTTAATAAATTGAAAGATTTAGAAGAATACTGATTTCTCAGTTAACTTTGAGAAACTTTTTCTACATTGTTATTTATTGTGATATAACTTCAGTAGTGCCGGTCCCCGGTGACCCCCATGGCATTCGACGTGTTAAAAAGTGAAAGGGTGGCATATGGCGTGCAGACACGTATTTACCACCCCTGTTCGTCGATTTCCAAGAGCAGATTTTCTTAAGACAGTCTCCTGAATTTTCTAAGATTTCTTAAATCCGACAAACGTTATATTTTCTCTGTCCCTGCAGAGAAGAGATTTCTCGAATCGTTATATCCCGAGGATTTCTTTAATTTCCTGTATCCTATATCAAATAAATTCCAGCGGAACAGTCGGAAGAAGTTATATATACAAGAAAACGTTCGGATTTACAAGGTAGGAAATTACTGGAAAAAGAAAAGTCCCGGCTGGCAGAGAAAAATCAGATTTCGAAGTAGGAGAGATCAGAGGGAGCGGAAATCGGGAGAGCAGGGAGGTGGATTTCTTGCAATTTAATAACACGATGCATGCCAGTCTGCGATGAGTCCAAATAAACAGGAACACCTGAAGGGGATGTCTCCGTGAAAGTTACGGGAGAACGTAACGAGAGGAAGTTGGCCGGAAAATAGGATCAGAATTGACGCGAATTCAGGAACGAAGCTACGCTATTTGCAATTTACTTACCTTGACGCGCAGAAGGTGCTGGAGACTTTGAGCCTGGCTGCTATTTAAGGGTGGATTGTCAGTCCCGAGACGCGCCACTGCAATCACGTTTTCTCGGGTCGCATTGTACAGGAAGAGGGTGCACACTGTCTGCAAATAAAAAGGAAAAGGACGAGATGTCGCGACGTCATCCGGCCGCTATCTCGCATTATTAACTTTCACCCCGCCACGCGACCTTTCGCGTCGCGATTTATTCAGACCCTCGGTAGGAGACGAAGAAAGAGAGATGTTTCGTGTTTCTTCTTCCTCTTTTTACTTTCTCTCTTCTCCTCTCCGCCTTCTCTCTTTCTTTCGCTGATTCCTTTTTTTTTACGCGGCAACTTTCGGCCCCGCGAAAGTCCGAGGGAAAAATCCTCTACTTTCCTCGACTTTAATTAACGAAATTCACCGTTGTCGGGAGTTTACTCTGGGTAATAAGATTCATTAGGCGTTCTCCAATAATACCGTTACTTTTATCCTCGAGCTTAAAAATCGAGGAGACAACTTTACATTTATGGACACCCGGAGCTTCCTCGTCGCGGAGTTACGACGAGAATTTCGCGGAGGGTTGGGGATGAAATTCTTTTAATTTCTTCAATCCCTTCGGCGGAGGGAATTTCACGTCGGACGTATCGAAGGGAATTTGTCTCTTTGGTAGGATTTAAGAGAATCGTAATCTCGTTGGCATATTTAAAAAACAATGTAACATATGCTAAATATTTAAAAATAATTTCATAAAATTCTACGAAGTTTCAACAGCTCACTTATTAATTTAATTTATCAGAAATTCGATCTTTCATCCGAAAGAAAATTGTCAACGAGTGACTGCAATTAATTTTGTTATGTTAGCGTATCTTAAAATTTTAAGCTTTAACGTTGGTTAATTTTTATGAGTGCAATTTGTCACATTAAATTGAAGAAATTCGTCGTTATTTTACCTGATTATTAACTTCTTCTCTCATGAAGTTATCGAGGGATGACACGGCGTCCAGGACGGTGAGATTATTGTGCTGCCTCAATAAACTCTCGTCCTTCTCGCTGTACCCCAGGAACATGAAAACCCCGTGCGGTATAGTGTAAGCGTCTGCAGAGAAGAATCGCCGAATTAATTCGTCGGAAAACAATGTAGCCTCTCCTGCCAAATCGCTTATTGCGCTGTTCTAAAAATCAAGCTGCTCTCAATCGTTCATCTTCCTCTAAAAAGTAGCTGAAAGAACTGGAAGCAAACGCGATGCAATCGATTCGACTCTATTTGGAAGCTACGACGAACGAGGACTCGCAATTAGTAGATTTAAATCCTCCTTCGTTATTAGGGCGAAATTTTTCCTCAATTTTCACTCGGTTTATCAAAGCTGCTTTAAGTGGGCTTCGATCCACCGAGGCTTTGATATGCTAAATTACTATTGAATTACTAAATGAATAATATACTAGTGATACTAATTGATAACATTTTAATTTAGTAGTTTGGTACTAACTATTTCAGTACTGATCAGTGATATTTCAATTTAGAATTTTGTACTAAATTTGGTTAGTAATATTCTAATATATTGTTGCGACGCGACATATTAAAACGACTGATCGTTTATAAAAATAGCGATTCTATTTGAGCAGGTCTTTCGAAATCTACACATTACATACATATCTATTCGTTAACTTCAACTCCCATTATTTTTCTGTAATTTTCTCTTCAGTATCTTTTTGCATGGACATATCTGTTCATGCACTACCTACTGTTACTGAAAATTTCCATAAAATCCGGTAAAAGCGATATTAATAATGCACTTTTTCTCGCTCTAGTAATAAAGCAATAAATTTATTAAAATTCCGTCGATCTACTGGCCGTTGTTCTAGAAAAATGCGCTCGTTCGTTAAGGGTTGAAATCAAGAGAGGACGAATTCATTCGAATCAACCCAGGATGAATTCATTCGAATCAACTCAGAGCGAATTCAGTCGAATCTTTAACCTGGTTAAGATATAGTGAGGGACCAGAAACAAGACACTTGGGACGGAAGGGGAGATTGCTCTCGCACCGCCTATCCCTGCCATGCCGGTCATGGAAACCTGAGATCGACGAATGACAACCGGAAATAAAGCACTCCTTTCGTCGTTCACATGACGACGCAACGAATGTGCGAGTCTCTCGGCCAATAGCGCGTCAGAATCGAAAATGCGCGAAGGAGAGCGATGTCCCTATCGGTGCGTCAAGTGCCTTTTTCCTGGTCCCTCACTATACACGTCTCTAGACGAAATTCAAATTATTAATATAACCCCGCGATCGTTATCGCACGCCTTTCGTTTCCTCCGGTTGAAAAGGGCGCGGACACATCTAATTTCGCTCGAAGTAACCATCAAATTACAGAAACGCCGAGGGAACGGATCGTCTAGACAGATAAATTTCTAAGAACTTTTCACTCACCTGGAGAAGGTCGCATGCATATAAAACGACCGCTGTAGCAGAGGCAGGGTCCACGATGGGCCTGATACGCCGGCGCCTCGTGATTATAGAAAGCGAAGTCCGTCTGACAGGGCGAAGAATCCACGCAGATCGTGTGGCAGATCAAAACCTCACCCTCGCCGCATTGACAGAGCTCCGAGCACTCCGGCTCGTCCTCGCGATACAGCTGAACGAGTGGAAATCGAGAATGGCGGAGATTGAAACGAGTAGTGTCGAGTCGGAGCGATGGAAGATGATGGGTATGGCGTTGAAGGATTGGCTGAACGATTGGCGGGCTTAGTTTAAATAATCATGGCTCCCTCGTGGCATGGGAGATTTTTTGCAAGGTGCTGTTCAGTGTATCGGGGTTAGAGAAGAGTGATACGATGTTCAGTCGGTAAAAGATCTGTCAGAGTTGCTGAATAGGGATGGGGTGAACTGTTTAATGTTAGAAACGCTGTGGAATATTCTGATGTGTTTAGAAAGCTGTCGGGGAGGCTGGAGAAAGGGTAGCAGAAATAATAAAGCTAGGTAGTTCAAAGAAATGGGAATTTTGTAGGCTGTTGCTGAAAATTCCCGCCAATCTGACGGGGTTAAATTTCTCGGCAAATATCGCCAAAAACTTGCCGCTGATCGTCAAGCAACTCACCCTCTTTCCTTTGCCCTCCCTGATGTATTGGTGACTTTGTCTTGGCCTTTGAACCACGCAGAAGCCTATAAAGAGAGGGACGTTCAGAAAACCGTTACCATACCCTGTAAACTCTCTCTCTTCTCCGGTTTCCTCTCGTTCTCTCCAAATCGTATGCTCCATCCGGCCGTTTCGAGTCTTTCTCTCGTTTCAGTTCGAGTACTTCGCTTTGTAACGTTCAACGCAAATTCGCAACGGAGAAACGAAAATTCCTTCTTTCTCTCGTGCGGAATTTTTCGTATATAGGACGATCAAAGGGATCGCCTTGTCGATCTACAAGTACCTTGTCATTGTGGGACATTTCTCTTTCGTAATCCACGTTCGCGATTACGGTTGACCGTTGAATATTTTATTCTTCCGATATTCTAAATGCTTTTCTATATTTAATCGATAGGTGAGAAGTAAATACCACAGTTTCCTGTATTAGATATCATTCTAAGTGAGCGCTACTAGCACTATTAACACATTGCACGCGGGAAACGTACCGTTACGGTTTTTTTAAACGGCCAATGGAGCGCGGGTTACGTAAAAGTACGTGCTTAGTAGATATGTGCTGGAGAACGGGTATCGTTTAAATAGGATGGGCATTATCTATTGAAGTTTTTGATTTAACCCCTTGCCCTATGACTTATTTTGTAACTGCATCTGCAATAATTCAGGCTTAAATTGTTAAAATAAAAATTGATCGGTAATTCTTGATATATCGTGCAATTTAAAGTAATATTAGTATTATAGAAATAATACTCTCGCGTTGCGTCTCATTAATGTTTCCAATTTCATAGGTTTTGCAAAACTTGAAAATTTCCTATCCTATTTATCGCATCACGAGCGTCACTCGTTATTGTAGGGCAAGGGGTTAATCATGGAGCACATATTTAAGTATAAAATAAAAATAAATTCATTAAGAAAAACGAAGTAGTTTTAGATTTATTGCGGTTTTATCGAACGATCAAACTCCCGCGAAATTCGCGAAAAAACGCCCGCATGCGCGTCAATCCGCGGCGAAATATTCCCGCATGCAATGTCTTAAGTCCTGCAATTCTGACACCAAGAACCAACAACTAGAATCTCCTTTATATTGGCTTGCAAGAAAAGTTAATTACCACCCAGTATTTTTAATTATTAGCATCGAATTATTTTTCTCACTATTTTTACTTTCAAGCTCTCCCCATCTTCTTTAACGTTTTGCAAAGGTCCGTCAGAGTAAGAGGATTAATCGCGTAACGTAATTCTACGAAACGAGAAACTCTCGAAGCGAGAATCGGAGAGAACGAGACGAAATTAGCAGTCGAATGGGAATAAATAATTTCCAAGGATAAAAAACGGGCTACCCACGCGGCGGAGTGGTCGTAGTAGTTGTGGTGCTCGGAGTGGTGCTCATGGTGGTCGTAGTGATTTCCCAAGTTTCCGTGGGTTCGGTGGTTGGCCACCTCGTCACTTCCGGTATTTGATTATCTTCCACCTGTTCGAACACGGTGGTCATCGTCGTGCTAACCGGAGACTTGGTCGTCGACGAGACCGTCGTCGTTGTGGTTCGAGGATAATGATGGTGTTTCCTGCGCGCGTGATAGTCCTTTTGGGAATCGACTGAAAGGATCGATGGGAATCGATCAGTGGCTTGCAGACTGAACCATCTTCAAACTTACCTCAGTTACTCTTTATAATATCAATAACAACTATAACAAATAATTTGCAGTTCTTCGAAGTAAATTAATCCGTGAATTTATTCCAAATGGAGAACAATCGCGGTGTTCTTTTACTTTGTAATTGGGGTTGATTTTTCAAGGGGTAAATCTTGTCCTGCTGCTCCATAATTCTACTTTACACTTAGGAGAAGTTACCTGAATTAAATCTCACTTAACCCTTTATAGTTCAAATTTGTTGTGGCATCTGAAGGTCAGCTGCACGATAGCGCGTTAGAAAATGATAAAAATACTATTATAATTAATAGATTAATCTTGATTTTGAAACATTAAATTGTAAAGAATTTCATTATCTGTAAGAATAAATTATAATATTTGGCAAACTTATAAAATTGACTTCAGAGAGGAAGAGCTTAGATTTGTCTTGCTACTTCAAAGTTAAACGGGCCCATAGAGGGTTAAAGTACCCTAGAACAAAGTAAAAAATCGACAGCCGTAAAAGTATAAAATTGTAGTTCGAAGATCAGATTACAAACAGAAATGATCGCAATAAAATTATCGGAATATGAGATGAAATCTCAATAAAAAAGATTGTTTGTAACTTAACCCCTGAGACACCGACTCTGACTGCAAAATATTAAGAAAGATACGAAAAAGGTTGTGTAACTCGGCGTAGAAACGATTCAGTAGAATCCCCTCGTCCTTTCTCGCCCGTTTTAAGGTTGAAATTACACGCGGACTTTATGAAACGTGAAATAAGAAAAACGTATGTGTAAAAAGTTAGTTTGCGGGCGCGGTCGGCTCCGGAGGGCTGAAAAGTTAAACAGCGGTCAAGGTGGTTGGAGCACCGCTTACAAAGGGTTCACCAGGGCCATGGCTGTTTTGTATTTCTCGCGATATCGCGATTTCATTTCTTTCACGTTATTCTGCATTCACGACTTTTCATTTTCGGGAGTGCCGCGAATTAATTCCTTTTCACGGCTGAGCTCAAATTCGCGGAGTTTCCCTCTTCCACGGTGAATTATGCAACGACGTTTTTCGCGCGATGCAGAGCAACTGAAGACGTTGTATGACGCATAAACGAGGAGAATTAAATAATAAATGCATCGCCTAACGTAATTTAACGCTAACCGTGCCGTACGCGGTTGAATCGAATGAAAATATGCAAATTTTTGTAATATTAACAAAAGACTACTTTCTGCTTTGTCTGCTATATTAAATTGACAGTCTTCTGCATTTCTTTCGGAAAAATAAAATCGTTATTTCATGACCGGGTGAAAGGTCACGGTCCAAATTGGTAAACATAAAATGCCGTTAAAAGGGAGAAGTACTCTTCGTGGAAATCGGACGAGAATGCGAAGAAAAATCGTTGTAAACATATTCAACGCTATCTGCAATTTTGCAGATGGCTATCGCACGATAACAGAAAGAATCAACTGACCCGATGCAGTTTGCACAGCGGGGAACGCGTATTACGATGCGCTCGTAGCTCGACACGGTGAGTGCAATTTCTTCTTATCTAAATGGCTTATCTGCCGAACGAATGGCGCCCCTCGAGAGCTGCCAAGCTTCTCCGCTAATTATTTAATAACGAATAGCGAATCGCTGTATCTTCGCATGGATTTCAACCTGCCCTTTCCACTACGAAGAACGGAGTCTCGTAATTTCATCAAAAGTTCCCTTAATTGCTCCCAATTTAGAATTCTCGGCAGAGATTTTTCGAGGCCGCCTACTCGTTAGAGAATCCTTTCCATCGATCTATGATTTTCTTATATTTAAGTAAAATAAGAAAATAAAAACGCTCTTGAATTTCTTGTTGGAAAATTAGTGACAATTTGTTTAGCCGCCTGTGAAACCAGTGTGCAATTTAATAGAAAAAATATATAATTTGTTAGCTACACTTTAAAGGGAAAAAGGAGCACTTGAATTATCTACTAGAAAATTGCACGATAAATATTCTGGGTCAGCTGTTAAATTGCAATTTTGCATTGGACATTTCCTCGCCGATTTCTCGGCACTTGTTGCCAAAATCTTGGAAACCTTAACACCCAGCAGTTTGAAGGATACCAGCGACAATAAGATAGTTTCGCAGGTTCGAAATTGTCGAAAAGATTCAAGGAACTCCGAGGTTGTATCCCAACGCAATCGAGAAACGAGGACTCGAAGTGTCCCAATTCGATCCTCTACGTTATCGCGGAGAGAAGCGGCAGAAACGATCGAGATGCTCGATGCACAGTTAGCACATCGAGTGCACAGGGCGATGCACTCGTTGCCGAAGTAGCAGACGCAATTTCTTGGTATCTAAATGACTTATCTGCCGGGTGAATGCCGTCCGGAGTACCGTTCGAGCTTTACACAACTCCGACTGGAGGCGGGAGAGAGTCGAAGATCGATAAAAGCCTCGTGTCGTTCGTTCACTTCGTTTCTTCGTTCGTTCGGCCGATGTAATTGCAATTCTGCCGCGGTCATAACGAAGAGCAGAGATCGGCGAACGATTGCGGAGAACCGATGCGCTCGCTTTATCCTGCTACGGCGATTCAGGGGGACAGAGACGGAGGGTTACGTAATTCGATATTTCCTTCTGATGTTCTTTTTGATTTAGGAGCTTTTGAAAGATTTCGCGGGGTTCTACGGGGTCCTGCGGGGACCTATGGGGTCCTAGGAGCTCGTGGGACATCGTGGGAGTTCCTGAGAGTGGCAGATCTTACGCTCGAGAAGGTCGTACAGGAGCTGAAAGGATTCAACGAGTTCCCGTGAATTTTCTGAGGGGCCCATGAGGTCCCCAGAGGTCCCATTAGGTCCTACAAAGTTCCAGCAGCTCTCATTAGGTTCCAGAAAGTCCAAGGAGCTCCCAATAGGCCCTACAAAGTCCCAGGAGCTCCTATTAGGTCCTACAAAGTCCCAGGAGGTCCCATTAGGTCCCACAATGGTGTACGAGTTCCCATAAAGTTTCACAAGGTTCTACGAGATTCCAGGAGCTCCCATTAGTTCCTACAAATTCCCAGGAGGTCTCATGAGGTCCTACAAAGTCTCAAGAGGTCCCATTAGGTCCTACAAAGTCCCAGGAGGTCCCATTAGGTCCCACAACGGTGTACGAGTTCCCATAAAGTTTCACAAGATTCTACGAGATCTCAGGAGCTCCCATTAGGTCCTACAAATTCCCAGGAGGACCCATTAGGTCCTGCAAAGTCCCAGGAGCTCCCATTCGGTCCCACAATGGGCTACGACTTCCCATAAAGTTTCGCAAGGTTCTACGAGATTCCAGGAGCTCCCATTAGGTCCTCGGAGGTCCTCCAAGGTCCTCAGCCTTCTCCAAAACCCATGGAGAAGGCAGGTTACCGCCGATTAAAAGTTGGATGTAATTAAACGCAAAGTTACCGGCCGAAAGTTACGCTCCGGAGTTCAGGGATGATCGTGCGGTTTCGCTCTCGATTTAATTCGAGATTTATCTGCTCCACCGTGGAAACCGGTACTCGGTGCACGGACTGGGATAAATGGAGAACGCTGTAAACGACGATAAAGCCCCATAACCCCCGGCAGACAGAGGGAACGGGTTTAAAAATAAGAAGAGCGCGTGCAAAGCAATCGGCAGCGTCATCGCAGAGACATTAATCGTCCCGGAGATATTAATCATCGTAGGCCGACGGTATATTGTTCCAATATTTGGCCGTTCTTCGGCAAATGTTTATCCCGACGGATGATTTTATCAGGTTGGCCGAAGGGGGCAAATGACCGGTGAAAAGGGTTGAAGTGGGGTTCCCGATCAAATTGCCATTTCGAGGACTCTTCCGCGTTTAACGAGCCCGTTCTACTTTACGAGCAATATCATATAGAATACTATATAATATTAATGAACCATCCAAACGATTCAAGAGCGAAGCAAAATAAAAGATATTGCCTGCTCGAATTTTTAAAAATCTCTTTTCGCTCCACTCTCGCCAAAGTAATTCAATAATCCTAAGTTCGATGCTCCTTCGAGACCTAATTTAAAATAAAATTGTCTAAACTTCAACGTGCACTCAAATCTACAAAGTGAAACCGCCTAGAAAAATCCTACGCAAAGATCTTCCTAATTTCAACCTAATGAAACCACAGCCCCAATCGAATAACCCGCGCGCTAAACAAAACAACCCCTCGTCAGATATTCGCGTTCGATTCGAGCAGACCTTGGACAGTCGTGTAACAAAATATTAAATATAATAATTGAAACAATCGATCACTCACCAACGCAGGGATTCACCCAGAGAAGCCTCTGCCATCCGAGGCAGTCATAAAGCTGCGTGAATTCGGGTCCTTTGCATGCGCAATTCGATCGCAGCTCTGTGCCGAGAATTCCCAGCATCGCTTTTCTGCATTCGCTCGTCGGACCGGCACATTTCTTCGTCACGATGTCCACCGCGCAGCTCTGCTCGTAATATTCCAATTTCGTTCTGTAAAACGCATTTGCCAGAGCTGAGAATTGCCTTTTAACGACCTTAGACTCCAACGTTTTCGCGTGGCGTCGATTTACGATTGGCAAACGTCGCGAAAAACGTAGCAAGGGTGTTCCGCGATATTAATCGACGAGTAGTCGATAAACGACGGATTTACGAAAGTGGTTTGCCGTTCCAACTCGTTTAGGGATTCTTCAAAGGGCGCAAACCACTCGGTTGTCTACTTTTGCGTCGATCGTGCGAGTTCTCCGGCTAACGAGTTTGTTTTGGTGACGATTATTTGCACGATCGATACTTCCTTCGCGTCGCGTTCCACTTCTGGCTTCTTTTAACGGCGAAGATGGGATTCCTGGGACGTTTCATGGCGGAGGAGTTTCCGCAAGTTTTTGCTAATCGCGGAGAACTGGCCTTTCGACTGTGAAACTCGAGTGGACGTGCAGATGATGAATTTCGTTCGATGTTATTTTTATAATTAAAGGTTGCTTCCGTTCTGCTGGTTGTCTATGTTGGAATTTTATTAACACTTAACAAGTTATTAACACTAAAAGAAATTTAGGTGAAGGTGTAAAATACAGTCGAAATTACGACGCCTTTAGAAATGTGATAGATTTTCTTAATTACTTTCATGATGTAATGGCACACAAATTTTTAACGAATCATTTTGAATTTATTGTTGGCTCGTTAATGTTAATCTGCTACTTTGAACTTAAAAACGGTAAGTTCAGCGAGTTCGAGCAGACGCTGAAACGGTTCCTTCAGCATTGAAAAAGCAACTGAAAGGGAACAAATAGAAACACGACAGGAATCCATCTCGAGGGAGCAATTAAAAACGAATTGCCACGGGTCCGTTAATAAATCAATTAAAATGCCGACGCGATTCTCGGACAGGGGCGCGTACGCGCGTTGTAATTTAATCGCCGCGTGATTGCACCTTCTCGGCCGTTACGGTGGGATCGATATCGTTAAATCGATACCCCGGAAATTTTCATTTTAATAAACGCTCGAGGAATCCCCGATCCGGCCGTCCCGTGCTGCCATTTCTTTTCAATTTCAATCGAATTAATCGACGGCTGAATTTTAATTAGATCTCGTTAATCGAATCGCGGTAAATAGATTCCGTCGTTTCGTGCCATCCCTCTTCCTCCCTCGACCTTTCCCTTTTCCACTTCTACCCTTTCCCTCCTCGAGCCTCCACTCTTCTTAAATTCGACCTCGTTAAAGCGAATCGGACGTTTTCGTAGCACGGATCGAATAAACGTCCCCCTTGCTAATAAAGTGTTTCATTACGCGAAGAAACTGGATCAAACCGCGTCTCGTTGACTCGCAATTTAACTTTCAAATCGACGGACCATCCAGCAGCGGCGATGAAAGAGAGAGGGATGAAAAAAAAGGAAGCCTGAGAGGAAGAACGCTCCGCGGATTTTTGCCGGGTTTAATAAAAGGTCCGGTCCGTTCGTCGTTCCTACTATCACGTACGTATTTACGAATCTCGTTCGTCAGAACCGTGCGTCTACGTTCTCGATTACTCTTTCATTAATCCGCTTTTCTTTCACATTTTCTCCACTCGTCCTTCGATGGTGACAGTTTCGAGAAATTCGCGCGAGAAATCGAAGATTCAAATTATTTACCGGCGGGAGAAACATTGTGGATAATTCGTGCACTCTGGAACAGGGATTCTCAAACTTTTTGGGGATTTTTTACACTTTTAAAATTAAGTACAATTAACATTTAGGCTGAGTTTGTTAAATATTCTTTGGAAAATTTATTTGAAAGATGGCATCTTTATCGTCAAATGTGCATTCAGAGGGAGGGGTGCATCTGGTTTGTTCGAAACGGCACAAACTTTTAACGAGGACCCTTTGTGGTTCCTTAGGTTCCTGTGGGTTCCTGTAGGTTCCCCCTTCCATCTAAAATATTTAGCCCTTCAGCCTGACTAGTAATTGTACTTTAAATAATTTCGATTTAATATCCAAATAAATATTTACAGCATGATATTCAGCTATCCGGGTGTTTATAGCTCGTGCTAAATTCACGAGATAAAATTAACAAATGATTTTAACAAATGGCTGTTAAATCCACCCTAGAGGACCCAGTTTGAGAAACACTGCTCCAGATGTTAGAATTCCCCTTCCTTTTCTTTGAAATTATTATAGAAATTTTCAACGAAGCACACCGATTGCAATAAACGAAGAAAATTAGCGAGTGTAAAGCGGAACAAGAAATTTCACCTGCACTTCATAAAAAAAAAGGGAAAAATAAATTCGCAAGGGAGAATCTTCGAAAGCGTAAACAGCATCGCGAAGTTAAGCGGCCGACACCCAATGACCGTTGTTCTTCCGAGGGAAATAAGCACTTTCTTAAAGAAAGTGCATCGAGGAAACGGTGCATGTTTCATGAGGATAAAGAATCGGCGCGGAGGAGGCCTCTCGCAGTTAGATGCAAAGCGCGACTGCAACCCGGGGAAAAAATAAGATGTTCGTCCGAGCACCTTCTCCCGTAAGAAGGCACGGTGTTTTTATGGAGCCAGAATTTAAGTTCTGCGAGGTGAATTATTCGAAGAAATGCATGCTCGACTTCCCCGCCGTTAAGAATATTTTTCTCGTACCTGCAGGCATTGTTCTCCTTGCAAGTTTCAGCGAGGCTGTGGCAGGTGGGCATTTCGGCTCCTTCGATTCTCTGAGCGCACGCGGGATGCATCTTCTCCTGAGCGATGATGCACTCGTCCTTCTCGTCGCCGGTTTTCCTGAAAGCAGAAACGACGAAGGCGCACTGTAGAGGAGAATTTTAATTCCCAGGAAGGGTTTAAATTTGGCGCCGTCGCATCTGACCCAACCCCGCTTTCACTCTCGCACTCCTTTGTTCTTAACACTATTTTGCAGTGTCAATCATTCGACTGGTTAAAAAATAGCGATAATATTTTTCAAAAGATATGCGGCGGACTGTCAATTTAATGTTAGGAAGAACGCAGAAAGCAGCCATTATTTAATAATATAAAAAATACTAATTTTCATCCCGTTGAAACGGTCACTTGACCGTCCACGGTGTGGCTAGTGTTAAAATTACAACGATTTTTCTGGAATATTTTCTGACGGAATTTTCGTAAAATAATGGTTTTATTTATTTGAAGAGCAGTAAAGATGTAAGAAGATATAATAAAGTTAAGCTGTTTTAAATATAAAAGGAGAATAAGAATATAAAATAACGTATGGTGTGCTCTCTGCGGCTGTGACTTTGGCACTGAGGACGAAGGTTCTACAGCACGAGGAGCGGCTCTGCTTTGTAAACAAATCTTAAAACCGCCGTTATCGCTTGCTCATACAGCCGTTGAGCGTTACACCGTTGTTCTTCAACATTTTCTGGTGTTATCAGTATCGTTTCTTTTGTCTCAGCAACTTTCAACAGTTTTTGACGATCGCGAAAAGTGAATTAAAGTCGATCTCCTCATCGGCCGTTAAAACGTCGCGGCAAGAAGAAGATGGCTTCGAACTTACGCTGTAAAATCGAACGCGGAAACGGGAAACTCAAAGATCTCGACCCGTCGAAGATCCTGAGAAGTTCCTAAGAGAGAATGTACGAAGGAGACGACCGAGGCTAGCTTGAGAAGCGGCAAAGGAGACTCTCGAGTGTCTTATTTTAGGAATATCCTCTTACGTATTCTCTTCTTTCGAATTAATTAATTCGCCCGGGATACCGATCTCATCGAGATACCGGGACAAAAGGACGTCTCCCGGAGAACGAAATCGGAGGATAAAAACGACGGGGACACGAAAGCAGAATGGAAAGTTTCTGCATTGTTTCGTGGCCGAAAGCCACTTAAAAGTTAAAGGAGCTCCTTTAAAAAGGAGCCTTCCTTTCGCTCGTTATTCTCGCTGATGCCGAAGGATCGCGAGAGCCGAAAGGATCAGGACACGTTCTCCATGATCTATCCTACCGATGTATCTCTCGATTTTCCTCTATTTTTCGACCTCTCCATTCATACAGAGGGAAAAAAAACAAGGGAAAATGTAATCGATGCACGGGACAACGCGGCATTATCGGAATAATTCGATTGTCCGGTGATTCGTTGAAATATAATAACGCAATCTTCCCAATTCCATTTTTAAGCGGCGTGCAAATACAGCTCCCGGGCGCAATTAATGCAGATATTAGTTTACTCTCGTTCTCCATTTTTCCATAATTTCCCGCGGAATTTAATACCCGGAATTACAGTCTTTTTTCCTCGCCGCCCGACGTTACATATAATAGCCAATTATTTAAATAATCAGCTGCACTTTTGCGCATCCCCCGTTCATCTCGATTTAACAGCTCTTTTTTCTCCTCGTTCAGCCACGATATCGCGTTACGCTGATATTAAAAAAATAAATAAAAATCCTAGTGAAACTTTGTTGGAATTTCGTTATTTCTGAAACAGTAGATTTTTATTCCGCCGGGGACGACGACGTCGCGAGACATTATCGCGCGGAAATACCGATCGTTTCGGGACAGGACTCGCAAATCTGTCGCCGAGGTGCGTTGTTTCTTTTTTTTTTGCGCGCGAGTTTTGCACGTTTCTCTCCGTGCAAGCCCTCGATTATATTTATTGCCACGAAATGCGCCGTTCTCGCTGGCAACGACCGATAACGTCACGTTGCATCGCTGCAGCAGCCCCTCTCGTTGCATCGATGCGAGCAATTGTCGAGCGTATGTTGCGATTCGATCGGCAGCGATTATGAAATATCTTCCCTAGCCGCGGTTACTCGATCCTTCATTAATCAAACCGGGTATTAATTAGCGAGGAAACTTCTCTATCGAACATCGAGTATCGGCATTCGATCGTTCGGTGTATCCGAGTCGACGTAGAATTTCGATGGCTCGAATTCGCAAGGCTCGCATACGACTTTCGTGCACAGCGGCTTTGTTTCGGGGGGTGGAAATTATTTGGAATTTTTTGGGCAATTGGAAAGTCTCTTTTCGAGGCTGGATGCAAAAGTGGAGCAGACATTAACACTAGAACTGAACGGAAGAAGTAGAAAGAACGGAAACCCGGATTTATATTTATTATATTTAACTCTTTGAGGCACGGCGACATTCAAAATATCCCACCATTTTGACGCGTTAATAAGTCCATAAAAAAATACCTAAAATATTCTAAGTTCCTAAAAATTCCCTAAAATATTCTAAGTGAATATGCATGGTGGGATATTTTCAGTCCCGCCTCGAAAATTTGTATTGTATAACTTTGTTAATAAAATGATACCAACTTTGTTCAGTCAAAAAAATATGTGTGCAATATGCGTTAATTTATTTTTTAAATTCCCCTCCCTCAAAGAGTTAAATAGACTAAGAATAAGTAACTACTTTGAAAAAAAAGAATTCAGAGGCGGGAAATATGATCAATTAAGTAATTTAAGTTTGATAAGACAGAAGTGGAATATTTATCCCGTGACCCCCCTATCACTTTAGAAAATTTAAAAAAACTGAGAGCCGGTCATTTTGACCGCCTCGGTAATTTTAGTTTTAAATCCGGTGTCATTTTTGGCAAACTATTTGTCCGTTATATTTATATCATTGCCTCGATCATTCAGAGTCCAGATTGTGTGTCATGAGCAACTCTATCGTATCAGTTGTTGCCAAAAAAAACAGACCAGCCAAATAATACAAAAAAAGAGAGTTTTTTTCAATCATCGACTCACCTGCACAGGCAGAAAGCGATCTCCACGGAATGCTTGTAATTCGCGGACCTGTAGAAATTCTGCAAGGCCTCCATGCACTCGTTTCTCGCGCAGCTCGTCGAATCGCAGTGATTCAGGACAGGTTCTAGAAGAAGCTTGCAATCTGGATCGTTTCTGTAACAGGAATCATTGAAAATTATATAATTATCCAGCAGAAATTTCACCTGGAAAGACGAGAGGTCGTCGTACTCACTTGCAGGAGGTGTAAGCATGATGACAAGTGCTGGAAAGAACGACTTTAACCGGCTGCTGAATTTTATCCAGGTCCGAAGTGGCCGATGGAAGTACCACCGAAGTTTCTGGGCGCAAAACAAAATTGAAAAATGTTTGATAAAATTGTATCGACGAGAATTTTTCGACCTCTAGATGAACGTGGCTTTTAGCGAATTTTATTCCTGACTGATAGCTCATAGTAAAAATGACTCGGAGTGCAAAGGGCTGATTATTTCAGAGTGTAGATTTCCATCGAAGAGTAAATTATGAGAATTGATATAAAAAAAATCGATTCTCGTGTCATCGTTGTTTCTCTCGAATATTATTACAGTTTCTTCCATTCGTCTCTCATTAAAATCGGCAACGACAACGTTAAACATTACGGAACGAATTGCACGGAGCAAATGTACCTTTTATTTAAACGGTTTGAAAGAAAGCCAGCGGTCTGAGAGCCCAAGTAAATGATAAATCGCGAGAACGTTCTAACTAAGTACACGAAAGGAATAATAACGAGTTCTAATAACGAGAGCGTGAATATTTATCGAGCGACACTTATTCCTCTTCGACGATCGCGAAGGGAATCGAGCCGAATAATTGTTTATTTATGCAAATAGCTTGGAGTTTGGTTTCGCGGAAAGTTGGAACTCGTTTCGCCGGCGAGCTCCTTTTAAAAGAGAGAAGATAAGTCGGCCAAGATAATGGAAAAATAAGGCGCTGGAGATTAAGGACAGAATTGAAGTTGGATTCGTGTTTCGCCCCGAATTAAAATCGTATCGCCAAGAGTATATTTTACGTGAGCTCGAACGGAACGGTGACGGCTTTATTAAAGAGTCAGGAGAGCATTGTTTTAATAGTTTCCACGTTAATTTCATAGAATTCTCTTCAAGACTTTAACCAGCTAGCAGAATTCCCGCAAACTATTTCACTCAGTTAAGATACAACTTCGTACCGTTTCGCGAATCCTGACATCTTAAGTGTCCTTAAAAACAATTAAATACCAATTAACCAACGTTCACCGTGTCGCTGAAAGAATCCTTCCCTTCCGCCGATTAAACACAAAGGGATACTAATCGAATGAGCCGATATCCCGATCATTTTTTCGTTCCAATTAACTCCGAGCCGTCCAGCGGACAGGATCGCCGGAAAACTAAAAAGGAAACGACTTCCAGTCGACGGAAGAAAATAAAGGATCTCGCTGGAAGTGGAAGGAAATCGTGACGAGCAGAAGGGTGCAAGAGGTTCCTCCCGATGACGAATGATCGGCATCGTTAACCGACGACCCTCCTTCGATTGATGGACTTGGTAGCGCGGGTTAACGACCTTGGAGATCCTGGAAGCCTTCTGAATATCGGCCGGTCCACCTTTTCGGCAGTGCCGAGGGAAAAAAAAAAGGTTGGAAGGTGGATCGAGAGAGAAGGGTGGGAGGAGGGAAAGAGATGGAAGGGAGGAGGGAAAGAGGCAACGAGAGGGGTGCAGCATGGCCAGATGACTGGCCATAAGTCAGCCGCCGTGAAGAGCGTGCCTTCGACGCACTTTATTAAGACAAACGAGCTCCTGGCATCCTTTCGTCCCTTCCGACCGTTCGACCGCCTTAATCGCTACCCTCGAATCGCTGTTCCTTTACAGGGGTTGCTTTGTCTCTCGCCTCACCCCCTCGGAGTCCCGAAGGTCGAGCTACTTCGGTCTCTCCGTTGAGAAACTCCGGGAAGATCCTCCCTCGATGGAAGGATCTCCTTTGGAACGTTTCGTCCGTGATGCGTGGAAAAATTGTGAATTTAAACGTCGAGCTTGTAATTCGAAAGGTTCGAGAGGATTCCTTGAGCGAAGGTCGAGGAAGTCGAGAGACAAAGTTCTCCTTTGCCATGGACTCTCGAGGTTGCTCGTGGAACACGCGGGAAATTCTTGTATTAAAGGAACGATCGTTCGAACGGAGTTATCTTAAACGAGACTCGGAGGCTTTACTTGTTTGAATCGAAGGGGTACTTTCCAAGAGATAGCGGCGAGAGGAAGTTCCGAATTGCGAGGGAAAATCGCCAGAGATCGGAGGAACGTTAAAGAATTTCTCTCTTCGAGGGAAATCAATTAAAGCTTGGAGTAGGCGTTCGTTAAAAACTTCTCAAACAAGATTCTCAAACACATCTTCCGTCGTCGGAGTTGCGACAACTTCGGTGGAAAAGAAATTACGAGGTCATTATCGACGAAACGATTTTTCACCGTGTTATGCCTCGTCGCGCCCGTCGATTTCTCGAATCTCTTAAGAAGCCGAGACAAAGTTCGCCCGAAATCCTCCCTAATTTCACCCCAACCCTTGAAACGAAATTCCACTCTTTCTATGCTCAATTAAATTGTAACTCAGCCCCGAGCCAATGGACGAGAACATCGGGCATCGAGAATTCTTGGAGAAGTAGGTCCGCATATAAATTCGGGGCTGCTCACCCTCCGAATACGAATACTCCCCTTTCGGCGGAGAGGGTGGTGAATTTACTCTATTGATATTCCCATAGAATTGGAAGGGGTGGCTCGTGTTACGAGGGATAACCGAGAAACGTTACAGCCACTTGGTAGGAGATACAACTCGGTGGCCTTGAATCGATGACGCCGATCATCCACCCCCGAATAAAGTCGTCTTCCGTGGCCTCGTGGAAACTTATGGCACGTCGAAGGGTCGCCCTCGGCTCGTCCATCGAAAAAGGTCTTCGACTTTTTTAACGCGAGACTCACCCTCCGATTCGGGGCAAACTTTCAACCTTCTTTCGTTTAAATTTGCATCCCCGTATCGTTTAATTCCACGCCACGAACCCCTCGACAAGGTCCGACGGTTTTCGTCGTCTTTGAGAATTTATGAAGCCCTTGTCGTCGATTCTTCGTCCTCCTAATCGTTGGATTCAATTTTTAAAACCCACTGACTGGCTGGAGATATTTTTTATCCATATTGCAACATATTTAAATGGTTTCTGAATTTTTATGAGACCCTGCTTTGTGCACCAACCGGTTAATGACCGGTTCACTGGATTGGAAATACGTAATCATTTGCGTTATTAATTAAAACCTGCTTTCTGCGTCACTTCCTGCATTAAATTAACAATAAGTTGCAGTTCTTTCGGGAGAGCTGCCGGTACGGTTAGCGCTAAAACCTACCCCCGATTTTAACACTAGAACTACCAAACCAGTCAAAATGACTGGTACACAATTTTTTCCAAAAATTCTCCAAGTTTATAGAAGAGTCTTAGAATAAATATTCTTCGTCCATCTTAAAAAACATAAACCACCGAATCGATTACCTTTTCCGCCCCTTGATTCCTCCTTTTTCCAAATACTTATTTAATATTTTGAAATATGATAGATTCAACGCCGGTAGTTCTAGTGTTAAACAGCCATTTGAGAATAGCAAATCTTTCGCAAAGTTCCTCGACTCTCCAAAGCATTGAAAATAATTACAACTCCGTCGCGATTTTCTTCTGCGAAGATTTACCAAACAATTGCAATCTCCCTGTTAACTTTTACAAAAAGAGTCACCGTGCTCACAGTCTCCAAAAAATTCTACGCGTGCGAGGGGTGAATTTAAAAATTCACCTCCCAAAAGAACAGTAGGGCTGTCTCTCAAAGGAAACACCGTAAATTCAGAGACCTTGAAAACAGAGTTGGAAAGTTTTAGCACAAAACACAGCATCTTTCCTAACATCGGTCGAAGATTGGGTGGATCGAGTCTGGCAGATTCCTTTGCTAAATTCCTCGAGTCGCTCGCAGAAACAGGGCCAATTCGACTGGCGGTAATTGGAACTCGGTGCCATTGGGTTTCTCGAGATCGATGCCGTGTACCTGGACATCCGGACATTCGGATGTATATCGAGGGATCTCTCCTCAGAGGAGGATCTCCGAGATGGCTTTCGGTGACGCAGGTGCACGGATGCGGAAACTCGCCGAAGCTCGTTAGACTCGCGAATGAGAGCGAAATCGTTTGCCATTTCGTGGCTTAAAAACGGCCACGTCCGATCAGGCACTTATGGTGGAACGACTTCTCCTCGATCGGGGAAAATAAAAACAGCTTTTTTTCGCCGACTATCCCTCTGAGACTCGGTTGAATAATTAAAATCGTCGATTATGGATGCTCGTTCAAATTGGCAATTCGGATTGCTGAAAAATCCGGTACTTCGAAGGAGATATTTGTCTTGGGGTATTTTTATTTTGAGTCTCGAGGTCTGGCTTTTGCAATAAATAATTACCGGGAGTCAACCTCTTGTCGTGTGATTTTTTTCGTCTGTATGTGAGCAATAATGTGGAATTCATTCCAGAAATAAAAATTCCTCGCTGACTTCTGATATACCGTAGTTTTTTTAGCAATTTTTAAAGTATAGAAATAATTTTGCGGCATCACGACACACTGATATTTTTGAGTTAATAGTTTTTTGAGAGATTTCAAGGTTTTCTATTTCGAGTGCAACTTTAGGAGTGCCATTATTGAAGGGCAAAGGGTTAATCGTGAGAAAAGATGTGAAATGATGTCTTTGCCGGTTTTATCAGAGTTTCGGGGGAAAAAGGAAGACAAGAAGCACCGAAGAAGATCGAGTGTTAAAAAAACAGAGAATTTTTACGGCTAATTGCCTGACAGCCACGGAAATCGCAACGATGGGATTTCTTCTCGATAGGAGACAGATCGTTCGTTCCTCCCTCTTTTTTATCCTCTTCCATCTCCCGGTGATAATTGTATCCTGCGGTTCGTTTTAACATCTATTTGCCCTCCCGAAATTGTAATGGATATTTCGCATTGGCCAACCAATTAGTGACCCGCTAATAGACGACAAAATAGCGGCGAAAAACAGGTAAAAACCTCAAATGGTCAGTCGCAGTTTGCGATTGTAATTGCGTTTCGTATGTTTGAAGTTAATTGGATAATTAAGCAATCAACCGCCGTAATTACCGGCGAGGAGTGTCGGCACGGGAGAACGGGGGCGGCGAACCGGAAGCGGAAGGGACGGGGCAGTAAAACAAATTTCCAGATAAGCAAAACTGTCGGACGAAATTTATGATGGCCGGTCCTGCGTTCCATCGTGAATTTCCAATCGATGCGGCGATCGATCCATCGATTGTTTGCCAAAGGATGACGTCCGAACGAAAGAGCACCCCTTCGACGTCGATGAAAAATTATTCCACGACAATTATTAGCCTCGTTGATCTCCGGAATGTGTTTTCCATTTTCCTGAATGCTTTTTGCGATTACACGCTCGAAAAGTGGAGGAGGAATCTGACGAATTCGTTGAAAATTATAAACAAATCACCGACAATTTATCTCCGCGCTCAGAAAGCCTTCGAAAAAATCTGCTTGAAGCGTTTAATCAGAGTTCTTTGGTTTGTCAGGTCTTAAGCGTAAAATTTTTAATTTCTCACATTTTAATTGCACCGACGTTCCTTCGCGAATTTTTCACCGAAAATAAATTACATATCGAAGCCTCTAGTTCACCTACCCTTGAAAAAAACCGAAAAGTCGAGAGTTAAGGTTGAAAAACGAGGGAAAAAAGTAGAGAAGGGAAGAAAATAATTACCGAGCGCGAGAGCTCGAGGATGCCGCTTAACGTCTGCCAATTTTCGGGGCTGGAAAGCGCGCGTTTGCGAAATTCGTCGGGCCATTAATCGACCGGCGGTTGTACGAATTCGAGGCATCGGAGGGAAGATAGATCCGTGGCAATTGCCACCAAGTCCGGGGGCAGCCGAACAACAACGTTTTAGCGGAATTAAAGGAAGTAAAAGAGAGGACACGAACGAAGGTACCACGAGCGTAAAACCGACGGCTATTATCCCGCGCGAATTGTCTTCAAATATTCCCCGGTGACTGTCCTTTAATTGCGAGCTCGCTAATGAGCCTGCGTTTAGGCAACGGACGCCTAATTTCCACTATTTTTTTCGCCGTCGCGCAACGCTCAAAATATTTCCCCGTAAACACCGATAAGTCACGTTCGCGATAAAACTCGGCGAGTTTTTCGTTATTTTTCCCTCTCCACCGAAATTTACAGGGACGTTTCTCCGTCGACGTATCGACGTTGCTATACCTCGCAAAAATAAAGAAGTCCCGCGGTATGAGGCATCGGGTAAGGAGTCGCTCGCGCCGCCCATCCCCACCATGTCGGCCCTGGAAACCTGAGATGGCCAATGACAGCCGTAAACGGAGCACTCCTTACGTCGTTGCCATAACGACGCAACGAACGTGCGGCTCTGTCGGCCAATTACGCGTTAGAATCGAAAATGTCGTCAGAAAGGGGGATGTCTCTGTCCGTCAGGCGAATCAGAACAAACCAGAGGCCAGAGTACTTCTCTATTTTTGCGAGGTATATCGACGCTGTTAATAAAGAAGGGAGAAGGAGGAACAATCGCAGGTAGTCGAGAACAGGTGAAAAGCTGGCTTCGGAACGAACGAAAACGGACACGTCGTCGTGGAAAGGTTGCCGGTCAACGGAGCGGAAGGAAAACGGCCGTGTTTTTTTTTCGGAGAAAGGGAAAAATGTGGGGCAGCCGGCGCTCGCGGACGGATTTCACTTGATATATCCGAAATCGATAGGGCCGTACTTTTGACGAGCACACTCGAACGTATTTGCAGGTGAGGAGAAAGAGAGAGAAGGAGAAAAGCAGGCGCATGCTCGGACTAACGGAGAGGTGCAGGTAACGTTGCACCGGTGTGAGTTATAATTACGGTGACCCGTTTGTTTAACTCCGCCGATAACGAGCAACGATTTTGCGCCTACTTTTTCTCTCTGCTTTGGTCTACTTCGTTTCTCCTTCCCGCCTTTTTCTTCTCTACTCTTTCTCTCCATCGATGTAAAGCCGACGTGCTGCCGGATCGACCGAACCCACGGAAAAAATATATACGAAACCGCCGTTGCTGTTTTACCCGTCGATTTATCGAGCGGCAAATTCCGAAACGTAGTCGCGCTTAAGCGGAGTAATTAGCGTTACGTAGATTAGCCGGTCGTGTTCGGGCTAATTAGGATACCGATCGATCGTTTTTGCAACAGGAGCACACCGATCGTCCTTTTGACCCGGTGCAGCTGTTACTAGACGCAGGATTAAGAGAAACTTCGTCCAAGGATATTCAACGTCCTGCGATCCATCGTGTCTTGCGAGAAATTGCAGGACAGAGATGAAGAGAGAGAGAGAGAGAGATGAAACTAGGGCGAAGAAATGGATCTATCGATCTTACACAGCGAATCGAATACCACCGAAAGAATCGTCCTCTCGTGGAAACACCGAGAAACTCGGCCTTCCTTCCGGGATATCCGATTCGTCGTTCCAGAGAACGACCTTCCAGTCCCGGAAGACTGCTCCCGCGAAATTGAATATATGAATGTGAAATTCCCGCGCGTCCAGGCCCGCTGAGAATTCGAATTTCGAGAGCGCGAAGAAACAGCGGCTCGTTACCTTCTAACGGGATCGCCACAGAAATAATCGCGTGCGAATTTTAACCCTTTGCGGCGGAGACTTTTTAGAGTATTGAGAAACAATCATTCATTTGGCGATAAAAACCACCTTTTTATCAGGAAGTCATCTTGTCACTGATAAAAATTATCAGTGTATTAATGCATATAAGTTATAAATTACCATTTGCGTAGTCGTACTTCAACGGTTCCTTTTCAATTTTTGAATTCTAATCACAATAATCACATTTTTCACAGGCGAAATATATGCGTCTGTGGTCCTCAAAGGGTTAATTAACTCTTGCCCTGTGTTTACGCGATGCAAAACGACGTGGATGTAAAGTTGTTAGAATCGTATGGACTTCTATCGAAGACAATAAGGTTACGCTCGAGATAGCTGCAGTAGCTGAAGGAAGAGGAACTAGATCGAAACAAGTTTCCATTGTTTCTTAACTCCATACCGATCACTGAGCCCAGTTTATAATAACTTCATCTTAATATCCACCTGTGCTTCTCCACGTTCTCAGCAGAGATCCTCCCATCGAGAAGAAACTTAAATAAATCCCTCGTGCATCCTCCGTGAAGAAGTTTCAGGTAAAACGGAAGCGTCCTTCCTCCTCGACGGAAGCCGTTAAACCGTGCGAGTCTTCAAATTGAAAGAACAAATTCCTCAACTTTCATCGCGAGCATCGACAATTTCCTGGCCACGGAAGCCGGAGACGGCACGAGAGCTTCGCTCTTCTCGGCCTCGGTTAAATTTGGGTTGGGTCAGGGTTAAAAGCTCGCACCGAAAACGAGCTCGAGTCCAGCGTGCACCGGTTGACAGAAAAAAAAAACGGGGTTAATCCTTTGGGGATGAACACCTTGTTCTACGATTTCTCTTGATCTGGTGCGCAATAGCTTAGAATTCATTCCTGAAGTAAAGATTTCCGGTACAGCGTATAACTTCATTTTTTGAGGCATGGGAATTCAGAAAATAAAATGACCCATGCTGCACAGGCATTTTTTTCATTTTAATTGGGCAAAGTTGGTCTATTTTTGTTAACAAAGGTATAAAATAATATAAATTTTCAAGGTGGGACAAAAATTATCCCACCATGTGTATTCACGCATCGAAAAGGTGGGACACTTTTAATTCGGCCGTGCCTCAAAGAGTTAAAGCGTTATTAACACGTTGACTGCCATTCACATGACTTTTAAATTGCAATATTTACGAATTTTCTGACACATTCAATGTTTATATGTCGGCGTTAAAAAGATGAACTCCTGCTTAATATATATCTATTTGTGTCTTTAAAGTTACTGCTTTAAAAGGCTGTGATTTTAATAGAAAAAGTATCATTTCAGTAGAAATGATGCTACCTAAGCCAGACTCGTGACTCTTCAGTTTAATAGTTTTTGGAAAACTTCAAATTTCCTATTCCACTTGCCATCATAAAAGTGTCGCTCGTTATTATATGGCAAGGAGGTAATCATTTTTTGACAATCGACAGACGCAAAGACAGAGATGGAGATAAAAACTATTATTAAAACAACAATTCTTCAAATCGTACCTCGACAAACGATCACCTCTGACTCAATGCACACTCTTCGATGATCTACGACGAGTACCACTTTTCTCGGTGCATTTATCCGCTCAAAATGCTCAAAGGGTGAAAGAGCATCGAAAAAAAAATCGCAACAGAGAGAAGGTCGAACGAAGGGACACCAAGGGACGGAAGACGCGAGATCGATGCACCGACGCCAACTATAACGCATCGAGAATTGATTACGTCCGGATCGGGCGCGGAGTAATTATCCTTGGTTATCCTTTAATCCAGCGATTACCCGCGTATCGATGTTCCATCGGGTGATTGATTCGAGCAAAACGGATTCCTAACGGCTCGACGAGCAGGGCGGAACGATCCTTCGTTCGGATCGGTTCGAAGGAGAATAGGTCGGTCGATTGTCCGCCGCGACGAAGAACGATCGACCTTCGTCGAATCTTCGGACTCAACTGCAATCGAGTGGTTGGTGGAAAATTGCCATTAAATATTTAAACATCCTCGATGTTCATCCGGCCTACATTTTCAACGGGGAGGATGATTTTTCGCGGTATCGGAAAAATCGGTGGACGGAGGAAGATTCATTGGTACCATTTTGGAGAACGTTCTCCAGATGGTGGAGGAATTTGTCATTTAAGGTGATCGACTTATTTAATGGAGGAAATAATTATTGGCAATTTTTCTTACGAAATATAGAACCGTATGGATGTAACAGAGTCAGGGATTTCGAGTTTGTAAAGGAAATAATTGAATCTTTGGGGGTTGTAGCAACGATTCAGCCGCGTTTCGTGTTCAATCGGAGCTAAACCGGCGCGACGCATCGAAACCTGGCGGAAACTTGGCTGGATGCTGGGATTAAAGTTTGAAATCCGGCGGCTCGGGAAATAATATGCACGGAGATACCAGGAGGACAGGAAATGAGACGACTTCGGGCCAAATTTAAATTAAACTTTCCCCGCGATAAGTCTCGTCTCGAGATGCTGCCTCGCGATACGCCGAGAGATTCGATCGGTTTTCACCATGAAAAAGAAACGTCCCGACTTCCGGGGAACGTTTCTCGGCTAAGCAGTATTGTTAAATTAGTTTTCTAAATAAATTACTACATTAGCTGGGCAAGGGGTAAACGGATTGCTCGTCATGGTAGCTTCTCTGATTTAGAACTCAGATAGAATTTTTTATTCTAGAAAAATTACAATTATAATTAATCTTCGTTCGTCCCTGGGGTATTTTTTGACCCAAATCGAGAGAAATTGTATGCAGTGAGTACGTATTATTCTCGGTAAAGTTATTATAATGGAAAAGTAAAACAAAATGCGATATTTTATTAAAAAATAGACCTGGGTCGGAAAAGGCCCTAGGAACTTTAGTGCGATTTTTTTGAAAGGCGGATGAAGGTTAAAGTCGTCGAACTACATTAGGAAAAGTAACTACTTTAGTTAATGATAGAATTATTTTGCGGAAATATCAATAATTCATATCGACCTATTTGCTATTAAAATATGAACCTAATTCTAAATATTATCGCTGCAGAGATAATAGCCGAGGGAATAAACCGGGTTTCTGCATTTCCACGATGATTTTCCTCACGAGGAACACGTTAAACGCGAACGATCCACTGGGAAAAAAGCGCGGGGCTTTTAAGACGGGCATAATGAGAGACCAGCCACGAGAACTTTCGTTTGTTTAAGCGCGTTAAGCGAATACATATTTTTCTGCAAACTACACCCCCGTAACTCATGCGAGTTGATGGACAGACGAGCTTTCGCGCTCGCAAGGAAAATAAAAATACGGTCAGCATAATTCCAGCTCGAGCGTTAAATGTATGCAGTTTCAGCAGCTGTAAATTCTCCTAAACATAGAACACCGGCTATCCCATAAAAAACGCCACTCTCCTGGCTTCCACCAAGCTTTGCCCGCCGACAAAAAATTACTCGATCCCGTCGATTCGACGGTAATTAAACCCCATGGCTTTCGATCTACCCCCGTGGTCCCCGTGATTACAAAATTTAAATTTTCTTACAGAGACGAATGGATATCCTGGAAAATTCTAACGAAAAATTTGCATTCGTCCTGGACGACGAGGAAGGAAAAATAATTTGTTTAAACTCACGATCGTGCTCCTCCGTCTGATTTTTTTTATGGTGCGGCTTATGATGATGTCCACCCGGCACGGGGATCTGCTTCATCGCAAGTAGATCCTGATGGTCCGAATCGATCAGCGGATTCTCGAGCTGCGATTCGATCACCTCGAAGCTCGTCGAGTTGTCCGGATGCGAGATGACCTTCACTGTAAACGAGCAAGCGTAACGGAGCATGGTGCGACATCCCCGTCTCGTCTCGTCGATTCTAGGAGTGCTTTCCAGCATTTCCCCCCATGCGATCGACGAGGGACATCTCGTCTTATCGTCCTACTTCTTAAGCATCGACGCCAACGTCCCTCTCGCTCCTCCGACACTTTGGAGAACGCGGAGAACATGGAGAACGGACGTCGCTCTCCCGAGAGGAACGCGACGATGCTAAAGGCGACGTTTCGCTCTCGTGTCGCTCGTGCATCCTCGTCGGATTGCATTTTTCCACGGACGCATCGAGATAACGTTTCGGAGAGAGAAAGACGCGAGTTTCTCCTCCAGCGTTTCCAAAGTTCAGCGACCGAAATCGATCGTGGGACGGCAGAACGAGCCGCGAA
Organism: Cerceris ruficornis; assembly: GCA_963989415.1. NCBI lineage: Eukaryota > Metazoa > Arthropoda > Insecta > Hymenoptera > Crabronidae > Cerceris > Cerceris ruficornis. The sequence continues at coordinate 15,788,483 of OZ022526.1, read as the reverse complement.
AGAATAGCCGGGGGGAAATTCGAGAATCAGCTGGATGTAAAACGTCGAGCAGTCACGTTATTTCCGGCTAGAAGTGCGCCAAACGTGAAATATTACCTCCGACGCGAAGGCACGGGGGAATCGAGTAATGGGGTTTTCTTGAAATTTTAATAAACCCCACGACCGCTTTTGTTTTCGCGCTCGATGCTCGAGAGTCAAAATGCGATCCGTGAGGGTAGAAGTTTGAGAGTCGTTGCATCCTGGACGTCGTGTCGTGATGGGCTTAAAGTTACATACCGATATACTTGCGAGTCGACACCTGAGACAGAATCTCAAACGGGTTTCCTCGTTCGAGGGGATCCGCTATTAATCGGCCATTACCGAGCGCCGGCGAGATCGTTCGCCGTGCAAGTTGCCGGTAAAAAAAAGTTTACGAACCGCTTAACGTCCTTAAATTCTTACGGACTCCTTACCGCGAGCTCGTCGATAACGATTTTCGACCTGCAATTACGATACGTTCACGTACGAAGTACGGAGATGCGACTCGTACTTTCGACCGGCAACTTGCGACGTCTCGTCTCACGAAGTCACCGAAGATACCGAGTAGCAAGTTGCCGTCGATCTACGTTTCTTCGATTTTCTATGTTAATTCCAGTTAGATGGAAATGGAAATTCTAGATTTGCAGGAAGCGGAAATTCAACAGCGACAACCAGCTACTCGTGGAGACCCTGATATTGCGGAAAAAAAAGGACGACGCAGGAAAATGGTCGTTAATTCGTCGGCGGGTCGAGGAGCGGCGATCGATGCTCTCTCCGTCTCGCACCTTGACACCGGTGTACGAACCTTGGTCGACGAACCCTTCGAAGGCCTCGCGGAGGTCGAAGAGCCGGTCGACTGGCAGCGAGCCGATCCTGAACTCGAGGTCATCGAGGTCGTCGTCGGCGCGATCGAAGATCGCCCGATGCTCGTAGGTCGGCCTTGGTGCGAACTTCTTCGGCTGCACCACCGAGGGCCTCTCGATTCGCCTCGACTCGTCCACGGTAGGCGTTGGACGAGGCGGCGGATAACTCGACGACGACGACGACGATGACGACGATGACGACGAAGAAGAGGAGGAGGACGACGACGACGAAGACGAAGAAGACGTCGCGACCGACGGTGGTGCGGGTGGTGCAGGGTGGTGCTGATGGTGCTGGTGATGGTGATGATGGTGCAGGTGCGCGTCATGCTCGCTTTGGGAGTGCCTTGGCTGCAGGTGCACTGTGCTGGAGGCACGGTCATGCTTGGACAACGTGGAAGAAGAAGAAGAAGAAGAAGAAGAAGAAGAAGAAGATGAAGAAAAAGAAGAAGAGGAAGAAGAAGAAGAAGAGGATGAAGAAGAAGAGGAAGAAGAAAAAGAAGAAGAAGAAGAGTCGCGATCATAGAAGCTTCCAGGTCCCTCGATCGAACGATCATCCGGCAGGTTCTCCCTGTAAGCAGGCCGATGCTCGTTGTCGGCGCCAGCACGAGCCCCATGCCTGTAATCGTGTTCGGCACGAGGATCGTAGGCCTCGACCACGAGGACACCGGGTCTGCCGGGCCTGCCAGGTAGCTCCGGCGCCTCCTGATGCCGGCCTCCGTGGTGATGACGGTGGTGGCCGTGCTGACGCCTCTCTCCGGGCTCCTGGACGTCGTACGTGCTCTCGTGGTCGTAGTACGAGGTGCGCGCGGTCCCGGGGAACAGAAAATAGGGGTACATACTGGTCGGCGGTAACCAGATCTCTTGGTAGCTCTCCTGCTGCGGGTCGAACGGATAGAGGGCCGAGTCCGTGCCCGACAGGTCAACGGAGGTGGAGGAGGGCAGGAACTCTGTAACACAGAAGCAGAGACGCGGACGAGAACGGGGTGAGTGGGGTGCGTGATCGCCGCGAGAGATCGGTACACGTGCACGGTAGGGTTTTGCTGGGTCTGCGTGGCTGGTACGTGCTACTCTCATGGTGTGACGGTGGTGCGAGTGGTTTATGGTGGTTTAGAGTGGTTTAGCGTGCTTTATGCCCCTCGATCCTGCGAGGTCCACCTCGTGACCGATCCTACCGCCAGTTCTCCGACTTCGAATCACGTTCCGGCGGCGACATTTGCGCCACGTTTGCTACGAATTTCCGTGGGATTAATCGATCCCGGTGTTTCGCAGGGAGAGGACTTTGATTTTGTTACGTTTGCTTGGCGGTGAGGAAACGTATTACGATTTTAGAATTTTTTAGAGATTTTAACACATTGCGCGTGGCGCTCTACCGTTTTAACCCTAGATCACTGAACATTCGTCTATTAGACTATTGACCCCTGGAGGTTTTACGAATTCGGTATGTTTCCATAGCTTTCACAAATTTGCGAAGACTACAAACAATAATTTTTATCACTTTTCTATTATTTAATTAGAAGATATTAATATTTCTTTTAAGTTACGCTAATTTGCTTGAAGTAAATTAAGAAAGTATCAGAATATACATGTTTTTAATTCGTAGTCTATGAGCCAAATATTTAGCGGCAGAGTAACTCTAATTTAATTTAGTGGTCTGGGGTTAAGGCTCTTCCAGGGTCCGCGAATTGCAGCGCTCCAAAGAAATTCCACGTGCGATTACTTCGCTAAGCATTTGCCGTAAGTTGAAGTTGCAATGCATAAAATGCATACCAAAAAAGAACTTATGGTATTTAAAAAATATCCAATTACAAAATATGATCTAATAATTAATCCTTCGTGCGAAATTTCGACGGCGACTGTAGTCACCGGTGGCATCGAAAGGGTTAAACGATACACGTTTTCCATCGCGTATCTACTTAATACGTACTCTTTTTTTGCTCCAGTAAAAATATGTTTCCCGTGTGCAGTGGAATATATTTTTCTTCAGTTGGCCAAAAATATAGGGAGAATCGTGGCAATTGGGAACGAAGAGGGTGAATATAATTTTGCACCGATGAAGTTGACGCGCAGTTAGTTGCAAACAATTGATGAGATTCACGTTTTTTGAATTTTTATTTTATTTTTCCGAGAAAGAAAAAAAAAACGGATGATCTCGACTCTGAGTTCTTTGTCGGGGATCATTTCTCGGAGACGATTTAAAAAAAAAGGACACGAGGAACGTTTGCATACTTATTGAAAATCCTCCGAAGCATCGAGGGAAGTTCGAGTACCGCCAAACAGAGACTCGAAGCGAGCAACCGAGCTCGATCGACGATTTCGATTACAACTTGGTTCGTTAAACTCCCGACTCGAGCATCTTTCGACTATTTTATTTCGCATCTTCTCCTCCGTACGAGTTCGCTCGCGATCGAGCGACGGGAAAAGGAAATATTGGGTCTCTCGCGACATCCTCCTCTTTCCCCCGCTTCCTTTTTTCACGCAACCCGCGTCGGAAATTTCTTTCGTAATATTTGTCTTCGAAACGTGACTTCTCAGATAGCCCGCCAAGATTTTCCCCATTAGGAAAATACCCGGAGAATATTTCACCGTTTTTTCCACCCCTACCTGCAACCCCCGCGAACTCTTAAAAGCTCTCTCTAATTATCCCACCTGTTTCAACATCGAATTTTTCAAACTTCCCTCGCTTCTATCTATTCGGTTGAAAAAGTAAAGCATCTCTTTCCAAACATAATTAAACAAAGTCTATCGCCAGGTGGCAAAAAAAGTGTTTAAAAATTCCCTAAAATCCTGCGGATAATTCGAAATTTGATTAAGATTTTCGTTTAAATTTATTAACCACGCGAAGATGGATCAGTGAGAGGCAATTCCGAGGGAGAGGAGCGAAAGGAGAGAGAGTAGTGAGTCGAGTAATAGAGAGTAGATAGTTCGTAATAGGCGATCGAATCGACGAGCATGCACATTCGAGATAGAAGTAGAAAAATGCAATCATGCAGGCTTAATCTATACACGACACTACGAGAAAGAATCTCCATTCCGAAGTACTGGCATGCGGTGCAAAATTTTCTACTGCACTCTGACCCGAATCCTTTCGAATTCATCTGCCGCTTTTAATCGCAGATCCGAGCAATCTGCATCGCCGAGAACTTACACTCGATTCGCTAATTTTATCCTCGGGAAACCTTTGATCTTTCGAATAACCTCGCGATTAATCGACGATCCTCTGGAAAATCAAAGACGCGAAAACAGAACGAAGGCGCGGAGACGATTGTCCTGATAAAAAAGAGAGTACTTGGAAATATGCTAATCTCCATCGTTAATTCGAGACCTTATCAGAAAACGATTCAAAGGAGATCCAGCTTTCGACGAGAATGTCGACCCAGTTGCAACGATTACCGTAAGAAAAATCGAACGAAAGAGAGAGGGAAAAGTAACATTGAACTTAGCTGAAAAGGAAAAACGAAGAATCCGTTTGCGGATCGATTTCGAAAGGAAAATCTTTCGGGCAGAGTACGTACTTAGAGGGGGTGCTGGTGCTCGTGCAGATGTTCCTTGAGGTTCGAGGATTTCGAGGGCGAATCCTCGCTCTTCTTCGGGTTTCCGTGGTTGCTTCTTGAGGAAGATCGCATTTAATTGAAATTCCCCGTCGATGCGACACGTCCGAGTTCTCTGAACATTTGCGGCTCCTCTTCTTTGCAAAATCGTGCCTCGAAGGCTTCTTCATTTCCACGATACTTGACTTCTCTCATCTTTCCATTCGTCGTTTAACTCGTGAAGAAAGTGCTCCTAAATCTTCGATCCATTTTCAAATATTTCCCGCTCCTTCGATCGGTTCGAAGCGACGAACCAAAGAGGAGAAATTTCCTCGACGAGTGTCTCCTTCTTGCAAAAATCCGACGTTGTTTGTCGCGCGTTTGACCGCGCGCGATGTCGAATTCGCGAATTTAAAGCAAGCCGAATCGCAAGGAGCGACTTTACCCTCCGTTTGTCCTCGTTTGTATTCATACAGCCGTCATCTGCCGGAGCGAGTTTCGCGCGAGAGACGATTTTCAACTTTAAAATCTCTTAACACAGATTTCCGCGAGCTTCCCGACGATAGACTGCGCTCAATTAACGAAGCGACCTTTGAACTTTGTTTTCTCTCGTCGTAGTCGAAACGCAAGATCCCCTTGGAACGTTTCGCTCGCGCAAGACGAGTCTAGCGATGTCGTTCGCGAAAAGGTCGAGAATTTTGCGAAATTCTGGTGCATGCTGGTCGCAGACCGTTGCTCTATCCGTCGAAACTGTATAGACTCGCTCGGCGAATGTTCGCTGAGCAGAAATCACAGAAAGGTGGTGGAGAAGATTAAAAAACGAAAAGAAACATTTGCACGTCACGCATGCGCCTCTCACGGGTGTACTTACGTAATCGCGCGATTGGAAACGCTTACTTTCTTTTCTATGCACTTTCGCATTCTCGACGATGCCAAGTGAAACGATCCTCGCGAAACGCCGTCGATCCTGAGCCTCGAAGGTTCAGGGAATCGCTCGAGGTCCAAGGTGGCAAGAATTATCGTCCTTTGAGAAATATTAACCCTTATTGGACTCTAGATTTGCATACACAATTGTCACTGGGTTGTAGTTGTTTTCAGTAAATGAGCGAGAATTCCCAGAACAAGGTTTCGGTTAGAAATTATTTATTCTTCGAAGGAGCATTGCAAGTGTATGAGCTTCAAATAATTCATCGTCGCTGTCGATTTAAATCTAATCATCATCTGAATTACCAGCACTTTCTCTATCATTTTCTTCTTCACTGGAATATTGCATAGGTATAACAACTTTTCTTTTCGTAGAATGTGCCAAGAAGTCGCTGCTACTCTCATTACTACAATTAAAAACACTTTCGGAATCGCCTGCAAAGAATTCACTGCCATTATCACTATCTAACTTCCTATAATTTTCCTTGTTCATTTTTTGGGCCAAAATTTAAAAATTTGATTATAAAGCCACTGTGATATCATTGCAAATGTTAATCACTGCTTTGATAATGTACGATTGATAAGTTAACTTCGTAGAATGTACCAATAAGTCACTGCTACTCTCATTACTACAATTAAAAACACTTTCGGAATCGCCTGCAAAGAATTCACTGCCATTATCACTATCTAACTTCTTATAATTTTCCTTGTTAATTTTTCTGGGGCCAAAATATTAAAATTTGATTATAAAGGCACTGTTATATCATTGCAAATGTTAGTCACTGCGTTGGTACTGTTCAATTGATAAGGTAATTGTTCACAGATTCCGCTGGGAGAAAGTATTGCTGTCACATCAGGGGTGACATACGACCTTAAGGCTTAATACAAGTTAAATGTTAATAACGAATCCATCCGGTGGAGTAACGCGTTAAATCCAAGTGAAAGGGCGAGCCGATGAAATTCGGCAGGAATTCTCGACTCCGATTCCTCGGCTGAGATAAGGCATATTTTCGATCAAAGCATCGTGGGATGCCCAAAAATAGGCTATTAAGTGTCGTTAAGGGGCAAGGAAGCGAGGAAACGAAAGACGTTCTCCGGAGGAAGGGGATTCGAGGGAAATTAAGGTCGAGCCTGCCACGCGATGAAATCCTTATCTACATCTCGATACCGGTGGTCTTTGGTTAATTAAGGAGAAAGGAGCTTATCCGAAGGAGGCCGTAACGTCGTCCTGTGAGGCCTTAAACGCCGTAGTATCGCTAAAAGTAATTGCTAAGTCGTACGCCATTCGAATTCGAGCAGAGGGAAAAGAAGGACCGGCCGCGCTAAGTAGAATTATCCCTGCGGCGCGGTGGTAGTCAGACGCAGGACAGAGCGCGTTTACACGGACTGCACAAGAGTAATTACTTATTACAAGTAATTGTAACGTAGAATTAACACGTTGATTGGCACGGAGGTCAGTGGAAAACGGCGCAATTAAATTCAATGCCGGTAGTCTAGTGTTAAGTAGAAATGAATAGTCAACGGTGGACAATTTTCCGAGCCTATATTTGCTTATGTGACAAAGCGTTAGTAAAATAATTAGTAAGATAAAATAATACCCCCGAATTTCCTAATATATTCGATATTTAAACACTGATGTTAAATAAGCAAAGCACTGCCGAATATACAGCTATTTTTACCTTTAACGTTTATGCTCCACGATGAGCTGATTTTAATAGAAAATCTTTCACTTTAATAGAAGCGATGAAACTACAGAAATAAGTTTTCATTCAACGTCTTAATATTTAGGTGTATCTTCTCCCGCAGAAGTCAAGTTAATTCGGTAATATTCCTCCTCTCGTTCCAATTTCAATATTTTATCGACGATTTCTTGCCTCTGGACGTCGAGGATTGACAGACTTAAAAGTGTCCCCTCCGAAGATAGCTTTCGAGCTTTTCTTCATCGTTCTCCGACGAACGGACTTCGTCGGTTTCTTCTCGACGCAGGATCGACAATGGCGTTTCCTCGTGATGCACGGACATCGATCGAAGGTGAAACGAAACTGAAATTCCGCAATTGTTTTGCGGTGCAGACAGGTACACGCACTGCTGGCGATTGCACCTCGCAGTGAAAACTGACGAAAGTAAAAGAATCTCGTCATGTCCAAATAAATATATTACTTTCACAACATCAACAGTCACCTTTCACAGGGTGCTATATATAATAATAATAATAACAATAACAATGATAACAGTAACAAGAAATAATGATAATAATAATAATCAATATACTCGCTCATTCAAGGTCATAAAACTGCCTGCTCGGGGCTAATCGACAACGAAACAAATCCAAAGCGAAAAGACTTTTTACTTCGGCACTCATACATATGCCTGCATTTACGACGTAGACACGTATACATAGACGGAGAGAGAGTGAAATTAATCGAGGCTTCCTCGATTCGAGACTCACCAACGCATGGATTGTGATTCACCATCAGGAATATCTTGTCGCATCGACGTTTCATGTGATTGTTCGGACAGATGCAACCGAACATCGGCGACCATCGGAGCTGCGTCCAGGAGTCGTGGCAAGCATCCCTGAAACAGGACAATTGGGAAAGTTGATTAGAAAAAAATGGAAAATTGTCTTAGAGCAATTTTCAATGGGCGAACACTTCTCATTTGAGACTGCAAATTCGTTCGAGATACGTGGGAGAGAGATTGCATTAACCGTTGGTTTGAAAATTTAAAAGTTTGAAAGTAAAAAAGCAGTAAAAGTTGGTTAACTAAAAGTACGGAGGCGGTGCAAATGAGCGGTTCTCAATTTGTTCTAAGAATTCCATGTCTTATAAAACTTCTATTTTATGAAACTTAAATTCCAAGTTACTTCCTTTTTTCCAAAATACCTATTATATTTAGAATACCTAAATAAACTGTACTGGGAATTTAACTCTGGAAATTCTATTCAGCAAGGTCTTCAATATCCACAAATTAACCCTTGAACTACCGGCATTACGTCTATTATATTTAGATATACTAAATTTACTAAATAAAATATACTAAATTTACTAAATTTACTAAATAAAATACACTAAATTTAGATATACTAAATTTACTAAATTTACTAAATAAAATATACTAAATTTAGATATACTAAATATAAAAGATGCAACGCCGACAGTTCAAGTGTTAATTTGCGGATATTGGAGACCTTACTGCATAGAATTTTCAGAATAAAATTCACAGTCCAGTTTAGTGGCCATGGTAACAATAGCGCAGCAAACTTTTAAATTCGATAGCCGTGAAAATGGTAAATTTGAAATCCGATATTCTCCGCGAAATAAACGGTAGAAACTGAAAAAAGAAAATATTCCAGAGTCCAGCGATGTCAGGCAAACGAAATGAATACTTCAACGACAGCGTTCGAAATTGTGCCAAAAATCTGTCGAAATTCTAATTCGATGTCCCAGAGAAGTTTAAGTTGCGCTAATTGGAAAGGTCGATGGTCGATCGATCGAGTACCTTGGAGCCGACAAAGAAAATACTCGTAGATCGGGAATGCTCTCGAACTTTCCGCAGGGTACACGGCTGGTACAACAAGATCCTTCCGATCCAAAGTCTGTTAACTGTTCTCGAGTAAACGCGTGCAAGTTCGAAAGTCAATTGGATCGGACTCGCGTAAAGTTCCTTTCGTACGTTCTTTTCGACGGGAAAGAAAGAAAAAAACGGAAGAAACTCCAGGCACGTTTTGGTGCTCGGTCGTTTTTCGCGCGGTATATGGGGTGGGTCGAAAGTGTCCACGATTTTCCGTCATCGAGATCCTTTTTTCGGAGCTTTTCTAAAATGGTACGGCTTTCAATGATCATAGGAATAAAATTTGGCACCTTTGTACGCCTGTAACTATCCAACAATGCTTGAAATCCAAAGTACTTTGACTTCAAACGTAAAAATATAAATGTTGCGTTAATTAAGAATATTCTCTAATTTCAAAAATTAACAGATTCTTACATAGTAAAATCCCAATCTCTCGTATGACGGATTTAATAAATACAATTTTCCAGGATATTTTTATTCCACGTGTATCTCGTTTTCTTTGTACAAGCACTGCAACTTTTCGCGCAACTTCGCATCCACCCGATGCTACGATTCATAACTGTAACACGGGTCCGGTGTAAATGCAATAATAAAACTTTTCCCGCAGATGTTTTGTGTAGGTACGCGATACCTTTTCCACGTCTCCGTGTATCATAATCTTTATTCGATAAGAGGAAGTTACATACGCTTCCTTTTATTGCCTCGAAGAATGGCGAAAAACTGGCACAATATCGAGAGATAAAAATCCTCGGCGCGAAGCGACAAGAGGATTGATTTCACTTAACGACGTTTCATCTCCTCGTGATTTGTAATTGTTAATCGTAATATCTGATATGATTCGTGAAAGATTTCGAGTTATACGCTGGTTCGTTTAACACTAGAACTACCGAGGCAATCAAAGTTTTTTAAAAAAAATTACAAAATTCACAGGGGAGACATACAGTGGATATTCCATATCTATCTTGTAAAATGTAAAGTACTTAATCGATCACATTTTTCACTCCCTGATTCCTCTTTCGCCAAAGTGCTTATTTAATACATTTAAATATAGTAGATTCAATGCAGGTAGTTCTAGCGTTAATCGTTGTAACTTGTAGATTATATGGAACCAAAGAGAGAAGAAATGAAAAGAACTTGAAACCATGAACGTGACATTACGCGGCGGTCGATCGAGTATTTCGTGGAGGACGGAATTCAACGCGATTTAATGAAACGAGAGAAATGTATGATGGAATCGTTGAGGAAATTCAATTAAATCGGAGCAAAGGTCGAAAGTCCTTTATGTAAATATTTCTCGCAGTACTTTAATTGAATTACCGTCGGGCGCGAAGTTCAACTCTGCGAAGAAGCGAATTTAAAGAGCCGACCAACGGCATGCCCGAAAAGGGATTTATGGTGGACGTTTTATTAGCATACGTCCCGTGATTTCGTCCAGGACAAATCGTCCATTTGGATCTCCATCTTCGCTTTCGACCTTGATCGTTTTCACTCACGAATCACGAGTTCAATTACGATGTAACTTAGTAAATTGAGATTAATGCCGGGTTAATTCAATTTCAACAGTAATTCCGCCATAAGTTGCCAAACTGCCATCTTCCGCAAACTCATTGCACAGTGTCGTTTCTTTAGAATTATTAACCCTTTGCACTATGAAGTCACCTCTGGCGTGACAAAACTGTTTTTACCTAAAATTCTGAAGTCACCTCTGGCGTGATTTTTTCTGAGCAATCGTTTTGTTAATATAACATTAAACTTTAATTAACTGGAAGCAAAAAGCACAAAAATTAAATCAGAGTTGGCCGAGAACAAACTAGGAAACCAATTATAGTGCTAAGGGTTAATCCAGGGCCTCTTTGGCTGATATTGATAAGAAAAATAGAAACTTTTCGTTAACACTCAAAACTACCGGCGTTGTAATCAATATATTTAAATGTACCGAGAAAGTATTTTGGAAAAAAGACATATTTTATAACATAGAAGTGGAATATTTGCTACAATGTTGCTCTATCAATTTAGGAAATTTTTGGAAATAAAATTTAGCCGGTCATTTTGTCCGCCTTGGCAGATTTAGTGTTGAGGATATCGAAAATTCGCGGGTGGGCTAATACTACTGAATTCTCCTCCACGACTTCTATCGCGGTTCAAGAACAGATCCAAGCTCAAAACTGATATCGACAGTTTGCCGAAAATTTCCCCCATACCATCGTCTTAATCTTCCCCCTACGGTATCGACATTTGTTAAGTTTCACGGCGTTAGAAATTTAGAAATTTAACTTGGAAATTTAAGCCAAATACTTTATAATTAATATTCACAATTTTCTTCAACTCCATGCCTTAACATACGCTTAAATAATTCCCCCGTACTTTCCTCCCTTTCTTCACGACATTCCAAGCACTTAAAATTACAATCGAAGTTTTGAAAATTCGCCAGAAACGTTCTCCGAAAAAGTAGCATCCAATTACGACTTGAAATGGTAACGTAGACCCCCGAGAGTAGAACGAAAAGAAAGAAACAGCGGAAAGGAGAAAGGCACCGTTGAATCTCATCGGGAAGTAATTAGCAAGATGCTAATTAAATAATCCACTTAAAATCATCCTCCTCCGGGTTGACCGTTTAACGTTCTTGCTCCAAGGATCAAGCGAGCGTTAAATAACCCTCGTAACGAAGCTCATAATTGGTCAGGGATAAAACCGGTAACAGGAGCAACAGGATCGTTCCTCTCCCGAAATGACGAGCGGCAATAAAGCTCCTTCTCCTCCTTCCTACGCCATTTTCCCGGTGAAGGTAAGAAGATTATAAATATCCACGAAGGAGGTCTACATTTCAAAGAGGAGGATCGCTGTTCGCCGAAAGGATCTCCGTGGATTATCATTTTTTATCGGACTATCAGTCACAAAATTTTCTGCGTGTTCTAAGTACTGTCGTAAAATGCTTCGTGTTCAGCTGGAACAACCCTTATTCGATTTCTAACCGACCACCCCCTTGAAACGACCCCTGTAAGAAGGTCGAGAACAACTCGGCTCTTTTTGCAGCTGTAAATTTAATTTAGAATTTAAATAAACTGTTACTTTGGCGCGCCATGATTCGATATGAATTTCTCTCCCAACTTATTAACACTAAAATTACCAAGGCGGTTTAAATGATCGGTTTCCAATTCTTCCGAAAAATTCCCCAATTTCATAGGGGAGCCATGAAATAAATATTGCACCTATCTCTTATAATAGCTAATTTAGTTGACACTGGAACCAGCAGAGGTGAGTCTGTTATATTTAAATCTATTAAAAAGCAATAAATTTCTTCGCCTCGAGAGAAAAGGGCGACAGAACGGAGAAAGGCTGGTGAGAAGCGATGTACATACGGAGAGAGGGATGATTTGAGAGGGTGAGGTAGTTGAAAATTATTTGGGTTAATAGCACACACGGTTTCGTAAGCCCCGGCTCGGATTCGAGGGTAAACGAGCCAACGTGGATGCGGAAGTCGATCTTGAAATGGAGGAAGAACCTCGAGGAACCAGCGCGAAGAGACTCGATGACGGAAACGAGGAAAAGAGCGATGCTATATCGAGCCGAGAGAGCTTTTTCTCTGAGCTTTAGGTTCGTTGATAGCGAACAGAGGTAAAGGGAGGGAGAGAGATTAGTTTTTTGAAAGATTGATCGAAGACGATCTGAAAAGGAAGAATCAGAATGAAAGACTCCTTTCATTCTTCTCCGGTTTGACCCGGTGGAAATTATATCGCGACGTTTATAGCCGAGCTTTCTGAGAGGTCACCGATGCAACTCTATGGAAAATCCACGACGAATTTCCATGCCTGCAGTTCCGTTCGGGGTAAGTTCGATCGAGAAAGTCTTGCGGTTTCGTTCGACTGGGATGTCCTCCAACTTCGACCGCCGTTTCCTCGGTTTGCGTGGCTGCGAATCGGGATAAGGGACTTCTTGCTAACTTCCCGACGAGGGAATCTTTCAGCGAAGATTCGCGAATTTTCGATCCGCCCGATGCTGCTTCGCGGGATTTTCGGGGAGCTTCGAGTTCCCGAGGGCTTCGAGCCTTCCTTCTTTTCAGGAGTTTGCTTATTGCTTGAAGACACTAATCACGCAAATGTGCCGTGCAAATATTATTTTTACAACGATTGAAATATACTTGGATCTTCGAGAAACTTAAAATCAACCGGTCAGCGAAACACTTCTGTCGAAGCAAAGGCTCGGTGATCGGAGTTCTCTGGAAAATTCTTCTCGAATTATTATTTAACTGCGTTAACTTTATCACACTTAAATACGTTGACCCCTTGCCCTATGACTTATTTTGTAACTGCATCTGCAATAATTCAGCTTTAAATTTCTAAATTTAAATTTCTAAATAGCTTTTAGCTTTAAATTTCTAAATTTAAATTTTTAAATAGCTTTTAGCTTTAAATTTCTATAATAAAAATTGATCAATAATTCTTGATATATCGTGTAATTTAACGTAATATTAGTATTGTAGAAATAATACTATCGCGTTGCCTCTCATTAATATTTTCAATTTCATAGGTTTTGCAAACCTTGCAAATTTCCTATCGCATTTATCGCACCACGAGTATCTCTCGTTATTGTAGGAGAAGGGGTTAAATAAGTACTTTGAAAAATACGGGATTCAACAACAACAGAAGGTGCTTCTCACTAAATTTGAAAAATGTAAGAACCCGTCGATTCAACTTCTGTAGATCCACTTTCAAACGATGGATCCCATGCAAATGACCGTAGCAATCAAAGCGGAAAAAATACGAAACAAAAGCGAGAACAATAAAGTGAGACCAAGCAGCGGAAGATTGAAGATTGCCAGCTCATTCTCCAGTCACGATTACATTATTTGCTAATCCCTCGAAAGAGCCGCGGAGATTTCGCCGGACGTCGGCAAAGTCCACGGGTGTCCCTCGGAACGAACGGAAGAGAGAGGATTCGCGCAAAGCTTCCTCCGAGGCTGTCGTCGACGATTTTCAGGGAGTGTGTCGCTGACAGATACCCGAAATGCAACGTGTTCGAGCGTCCTGTGGTTTCGTTTCACATCGAACGCAGAGGCGGAAGCAGCAGCAGCCCCCGAGACATTCCTCGCGAATTTCGAGGAGAGCAGCTCCGAGCGGCAGCCTCTGGCGAATTTATCGCTACACCTGCTCTTCTGTCTGAATTTTCGCTCGACAACCTTCGAGGACGAGAGGTTTTTCCTTCTCAACAGGTTGAACATCGATGGGGTCTTTTATACGCTGCAATTTCCACTAAACATCAATTTCACGATGTACAGACTCATCGTATCTATCTTGCGGCCCGCTCAGAGATTTTGGGGAAACTCTGATGAATTATTCGATATTAATGCTAAAACTATCGGCGTTATATTTAAAAATATTGTGTAAGTACTTTGGAAAAAGAATAAGCAAGAGGTGAGAAACAGGATCAACTGAGTCACTTAGGTTTTATAAGATAAAGTAAGAGAAAATATGGCAGGAAAATTAAGTCAAATAAATATATTAATAGTTATATCTACTAAAATTTAGATATACTGAATAAGTACTTTGGAAAAAGAGAAATCACGATGCGAAAATGATGATTAATAAACTAACTTAGGTTTTACAAGATAGAAGAGGGATGGTTATTTCACGGGTCTCCTATCAATTTGGAGAAATTTTCAAAAAAATTGGCAACCGGTCATTTTGTCCGCCTTGGTAGTTCTAGTGTTAATAGCGCGTCAAGATACACGGTATATCAGAAATCACCGTTGAATATTTATTTCAGCAACGGATTCTAAATTATTGCGAATTCAGTCGCAAAAAAATGGTACGACAACAAGTTCAGGAGCGGCTGAAGGTTAATGCCGTACTGCCTTTCAGCTTCCCGAACGGTGTACTATTATAGTGTTTTTTTTTCGCGACCTTTCTGCACAATTGGCAAAATTCGTCAATCGTCCTGCCACGGTTAATAGATTAACGAAATCCTGACTGTAAGCTGCCACTGAATCGACCTAAAAATAGTTCCTAATTCCATGGAGAAATCGAAACGTCAATCCGAAAATCTCAGTTAATTATCCACCTCCGGTGGATCTCCCTCGACAAGATTTATTTCGATCCTGCGAATCTCAGAAGGAATCTCTTTGAGAAGATCTCGGAAAGTGGTTGCTTCCCCTGTACGCTAATCAGCGTCGGCGAAAGTTATTCCTGATACACGTGAAATTTAATAGCGAAGTTCAAAGAGAGAAGACGTTGAAATCCGGCTAACGCTTTAAATTGCATTCGCGCAAACGTTAGTTTCCTTTCGGAGAGAAACGAAGTTCGGAGGGCTGTCGGATCCTTTGGCGGATTTGTTAGTATAATCTATGCGGCGCGTGTTGCCGGTATAATGCGCCCTGCAAACAGCCGTCCGTCTTTTTCGCGCGAATTCGCCGACCTTGCGAAACAAACGGATAGGCTCCGCGAGTACCACAGTGGTTTCGTTTCTTAATTCCTTGTTTGGATATGCAAATTCTGCCGGATTAATCGCTCCCTTCGACGTTAGGATAGACAGACCTGTGCTCCCGCTAATATTATCGAACGTATTTGCAGATATTTAAACGTTGCGAAAATTGATACCTTGAAACACGGACGTTCGAGGATTTAACACTAGAACTGCCGGTGTTAAATCTAACATATTTAAATATATTAAATAGACACTTTTGCGAAAGAGGAATGCGGAGGTGAAAAATATGATCGATAAAGTAATTTGTGTTTTACAAGATAGATGTGGAATATCTACTGTACGTCTCCCTTGTGAATTTAGAGAATTTTTCTAAAAAACTAGGAACCAGTCATTTGAGTTCACAGTGACTTTGAAAGCCTACATTTTTTAAGCCTGTTGTGGAAAACTAATTCTATTGACTTTGATTAATTCTTCAGAGTCTAATCTATCGATATATAGTGAAAAAGAATTCTGACGAACACTCCGTGTTTGTACACCCCTCCGAATTCTGAATCGCTGGAGAAATTTGGAAATTCATAGCCTTAGACCGAGAATGCAAATGTTCGGATACTCGAGAATTCCTGCATTAGCATATTTGCAAATTTAAGGGTCCGGCTGGAGAGTCCGCAAATTCGGCCGCTCGAGAACGTCGAAATTAAAGCGTATTCGAGAACGAAAGTTGGTAAAAAAAGGGGGGAGGGATAGAAAGAAAAAATCTCACCGTATATTTACCGGAATATTCTACGTGTCCGTGTGTGGCCCGGCGGTTTGATATATTTAAAGGAATATAAAAATTTTACGCCACCGAGGGTCGGTGGTTTCTTCCGCGAAAAATTCAATAGAACTTTGGCATTCCCTGTGCGCTCTGCGTCCACATATTTCCGGCTCGAATTGGCGCGTGTCGGGCCGAGTTGGAAAGCATGGGAGTTACATTTCCCCGTTATTCGATGGTCGAAGCAACCGACGCCATGGTGCACCGATCGTCAAGAGGAAAGGTTATGGCGAATTTCGCGCACGGACATTCGCGGAGATTGAAAATCTCACGGTGCCAATGAAACATACCCTCCGACTCGTCGACCTTCGATTTTACTGCCGGCTTCGTGACGATCCTTTCGCTTATTTCTCACCGTAACTTTGTTTTTTACGTCGCGAATCCGAGAGTAAAGGAGAGGAAGAAGAAAAGGATGAATTCGATATCGAATTATTTCAACGACGATCACGATGTCACGGTAAACATCGTGGATGATGATAAATCCCTTTTCACGCTTATGTTTTACCGTTTGCGGATCCGTGATAAATATTCGAATCATTTTTTTTCAAAGTGTCAGTTCTGCCGCGCGAGACGTTGGATGGGAAATCCGAGAGGAACGACAAAGAGGATGGGAAATGATAGAGAAAGGGCACCATGCGAAAATATTCCTATATTCGACAGATGATACGCCGTTTGACAGATTACGGCGAGCAGACACCTTTGACAGATATTTCCCGCGAAGGTAGAAGCGAAAGAAAACCTGGAGAATTTCGAGCTACTAGAAATATCGAGGTTTTAACGATTCACCTGTTTTTAAAATCGTCCTACTTTTCGTTCTTCTTTCAGAGCTACGATCCCATTTGAGAAAGCTACCTCAAAAATCACGTAAACTCCTCTTCGATCTACGAATATCTCAGTGCATTAATTGAATTTCAAAATTACCTCCCTCCAGAATTAATGCAATAAATATACCACAATTCTTTGAAAAGTTGAATGCCAATCTTCCAGAAAATACGCTACAATCTCAAAGTTTTCCAGCATCCAGTTAGAAAAGAAGCGTTACAGACAGCTTTAAAATGAATTCACAACCCCTAAAAAGAGCCCCTGACATCGTCATCGATCGAATTAAGATTCTCTTGGACATTTCAAGCTAAACAGGCCGTTGTCGCAACATTATCGTTAGACGTGCAGGTAAAACACGAGATTAACCCCGAGCCGCGACGAAGCAAAGAAGAGAATTCATCCCCGTCGCCGCGAATAATCCGCAAATCTCATTTTTATCGCAAACCCGGGAAGCCAGAGGGGGTTGGAGAACGAGCGCGAAAGAACAAAGGACAGAAGCGCGGTCCAAGAGCAACCCGACGGTGGTGCACAGCGAGTGCGATCCGATGGACGCATGGAAAGGGGGATGAAAGTTGTTGGAAAGAGAGAGGGTGTAAAACAACGAGGACGGCGCTTCCTCGTGCACGTTGAACCACGAGGTACGCTCCGCCGGTAATTTGCTCGCGTGTAGGTACGTCTGAAGGATCCGGTACGTGCTGGTCGAGTGGTCTTGTACAGCCGGGGGTGCTAAGTGCACCTACGTGGCCGCTGATGCACCCTCTGCCCTGTTCTTCCTGCGGCCGTGGCGCATCGCTTACTCTCATCGACCAATTCCACTGACTTTTCGGCGATTGGCTGCGAACAAGGGTGGTGGCGACATTTTCGGGGACTTGGAGCTCATAAACTAACTCAACCCTAATCGAGAACCTTTGTCCTCATTTTCCACCATAAACTGCTATATGGTTAGTTTTTCCTCAAGGAACCTGCATCTTAGGTGGATTCCGGAACCATCGATGCTCTGAGAGAACTGAGAGGTAGGAAAATTCCCCAGGCCTACCCTACTAACTCAACTTAACTGAGATTTTTTTTTTAATTTTCCAGCATATGATTATATATTCTCCATTTCCTCTAGTAAGACCTACTAAACACACCTTAGGTGGATTCCGAACCATTGAGTTATGAGAGAAATATCACTTAAATTTCCCAGCCCTAACTTCAACTTAACCGAGATTTTTTTGAATTTTCTAGAATAAACTGCTATATGATTATTTATTCCTCTATCTATTTTTCCTCTAGGACCCTAAAACCCACCATATCATATCTTAGGTGGCTCCGAACTATCAAAGGTTTATTTTCGATGATAGTGAAGGAAATGTTGTCCTTCTGCTCATAGGAAAGGGATAAAAACCGCTGATGTTAGCTATAGTACGGTGCGTTTCATCCTGAGCATGTTTGTGGACCCGTCAGTAGTGGCGACTGAACAGCCCCTGCCCTAGACGCTGTGCCCGGTTGGGACAATATTCAGTGCCGATTTGTTGTATATATAGAAACAGGGCGTCGGTGGACAACTCGCGAGAGAGTTCCCTCAGAGAACACGAAGTCTAGCGGGCGATCCTTAAACTAGGTGCGAGGGAGTAATGGCGGCCGGTAAATCGGTTGCGACGTACGAGATCATGTCGGTACAGTAGGAATATTACATCAAAAAATGTCCCATAAGTGACGAGGAAGGGTTTAGCAGGGCACTGTCTCCTAAGCAAACGTACCCGAATAATATGAGAGTTCTATGACCTTCAAAAATCCACGAGACAAATTATCTGTAAAATTCGAAATTTCCAAGTCTCCCGCATCCTCCCTGCGCTTCAATTTGGCAAGTATTCTTCCCTGTTCTCCTACCACGAGGAAACAGCCGGAGGGTAAACGAATACCAGCGCGTGAACATCGACAAAAGTTATGCATAGGTGGCGTCGAAACGCTATTGAATAATGTATGCGCCTATAGAACGGCCAAGAAATGATTAATGACGGTGACCCGCTTGTAACTTCCGAAAACTTCTCGCCACTTTTTTGGTTCTCCTCCAACGGACTACTTCTTCTTCTTTCTTCGCGTCTCCCCCTTCGACGAAGGGGGTGCGTCACTCCAAAGAGCTGTTTTCGTTATCAGCCGACAAGAATCGACCTCTTCCAATATCCTCGGCAATTTTGCCCCCGTGGACATCGGTGTTTCATCGTCAAACTCGTAATTGACTGAACGAAGTTAAAGTCGCGATAACCTCGCGCATTCAATCAAATCAACCCCGTAAGATCTGCAAAAACCTTTGGCTACCTGAAATGTTTAATGCCTCGCCGGAGTGACTCTTTAGAAATTAATTTCCATTACTCGACATATTTCAGATTTGTCCTCGAAACGTCACGTTTTAATTATAGATTTTTACGCGAATACTCCACTCCCTCAAATTCCTTCAACCTTAAGACATTTCCCTCGGTTTCTTGCGTTACCTCGAAGATTTATTCCGGCATTCGGCAACGGATAGAATTTGCAATGGCAAACTTCGCGGATGCCTCCTTCGCAGCGGGGGGTTATAGATAGCGAAACTTAGCAACGTGACCTCGTAAGAAGGCGAATAATCGCGTTCGCACGTTCAAGGCAAATATCTCCGAAGGGTGTTATCCATCCACAATTTTCCACGTGTGCTTCCATGCCTCTACACTTTGAACGAGCCTGTAGCCAGACAGGGTGATTCCATCGGCGCGTGTTAATTTTATTAATTGAGATTTGTGAGATACAATTATCGCCTCGCGGCTGAACAGAGCGTATATTTTAAACCTGCGTGCTGATGTTTTTCGCCGGGTGAGAATTATGAGCCGCAGATCGACCGATAGGAAGATCGAAGGGCTATGTTTTTCCAGGCCAGAAATACCAGAAAATATATAAATTTCTACGAAGCATCGACAGTTTAATGTTTATTTTAAAAGCTGTCGATTTTCAGCGAAGATATAGGAGCAGTCGGTTAACTCGTGGATATTATTTATTTACCTTTATCTCATATTTCTCGCAGGTTCTTTAGGGGATGAGGGGGGAAGAATAAAGTGGAAGTGGTAACGACGGGATGGAAATTATAGCGGGAAAAAAATTCATAAAAATTGTGGGAAAAAGCTGCGGTGAAATTAGATTTGTTACACGGCGCAGGCAACGAGATGCAATGGAGGGTTAAAGAATAATCTCGACGGTGCGTCGCGTGCGCGCCGGAGATTCATAAATAACGAGAGATAGAAAGCTAGGAAGCTCGTCTGCCGGTCGTCAGAAAATATGTGCTGACTCGTGACTGGAACCCCCGTGCTACCTTACATTCGACTACAATTTGTCAGCTTACCGACGTTCGCGCGAAGGGTGAGACGAGACCGAGGCAGGGGGTTGAAGTGTCATCGTGCGTTCGCATGCGAGAAATATTCAAGATTCATGGCTGCGAACGCGTGTTTGGGATAGACGAAATATGATAAATATTGAAATCCTTTCGACTAATACTCCGACAAATTTACCCAAACATCGATGCTTTGGAAAATCTGCAGCTGGGCGAAGAGTGTTTGCGTTGCTTGTTAAATTGTTACTGGTAAAATACTCCCTTTACAGGGAAAAATATTTACCATAATTCGTATCAATGGTAAGAGAGCAAGCTATGGGCCTGGGGTGGCGAGCTGCTGATTTTTGCATTTTGATTTCTGGATTTTCGACGCCTGGTGGTCGACTGGCAAATTTTAAAATTGTTTTTAATCCACTGTTCGAAAGTTAAGACTATTGAGGCAATTTACATTACAACCTGATAAAAGGCAAGACAGATATAATTTTTCAAATTTGAGGAGTAGCTAGGGTCTGGTGATAAATACTAATAGCACCTTGTCACTCAGAGCTATCTTATTTTCTCAATGAAAAACGAAATCAGCGTTGCAACTTTCCACTATCATATGCTCAAGAAAAATGTCTACCCTATCGCCTTCTCTCCCTAAATTTTCTCCTAAACATCTGACTTGTAAGATAAACTCAAAAAAATCTAATTTTCCAGCCCAACGTAATCCACCTGAAACGTTTAACACTTCCTCCGCAAGATACACCGTCCTACCTTATAAATATTCCACAGGAAAATTCTCATTTCCCCGGAAAATTCCCCCCACAATCAAAACTATCTCCAAAAACGTCTACCCCCTCTCGAACGACCCGTCTCCCCACTCATCTCGTCTTTCTCATCCACCAAGAATTCGGTCCCAGACAACCTCACCCCTAATCCTACAAACATTCCAGTCTCCATCTCACCCTGCAAATTTCAATCTCCCACGAAATTCACCGTACCGCCAAAAGCACCTTGCCAAAAGCGTGTACTCCCAGTTAAACGATTATTCTGGCAGTCATCGTGTCAATATCGTCCTCGGTCTCGTTCCGAGGGCTTTCAGTTTATCACTGTCAGCGGGATTTTCTCGGGGAAACTCGCATACCTGGCTGTCTACACCGAAATCGAGGGGGTAGTTTTCCCCGCAAGGTGTCTCCCTTGCTGTACACTCGCGCAGAGAGATACGCAGATGGGCGGGTGGGTACATCCATCCATCGAGGGCATCTATAAATATATAATACGCGGCTCATATAGAGCGCTGGCGGGGTGCTAAAGTGGGAATGGGCGAGTCGCCTTATGAATTTTAATGAGGCCGTATCGTCACGTGATGGGTATAAGGGCTGTCTCGTGTCTGCCAGCGTTACGGCAACTTTTGCGCGCACACGGACGCCCCTCGCTGTCGAACAGCCCTTAAACAACATCCAGAGGGCCACTCGTTTGTCGTTTGCGAAACTATCGTCCTTTCGGCTAAACGAATTTTCACGGGGATGAGATCGCGAGATTCCTGGCTCTCCGCGCAACTGCTGGGACGAGCCGTTGTCTTTGAGGGTTGCTGCGACTATTTTCACGGGGCGGGAGAGCGAGGGGTTGTGAGAATGAGAGGAGAGAGGGCGATTTGAGAAGGGGATGGAAGATCGAAGGGATTTCGGGCAAAAGTTGCGGTAAAATTGATTAAATCTGTGGAGGTTTTTGTAACATCGAGAGGGGGAGGGTTTGATTCAGCGTGGATGGAGATTTTATTTTTTTTTTCGGGAATAAAAATAATTAATTGTATCAAGTATTTGCACTCCGAGTCATTTTCACTAAGAGCTACCGGCTATTTTAAGACTGTTTACACGGTGCGAGTGCACAGTGTGGAAAATTGAGAATCGTGCTTTGCCATTATAAAAGAAGCGCGTATATTTAAACACTGGATTTACGGGCGCGAAATCTGTTACATTGCAATTCATTAAATAAGGACTTTGGAAAAAGAGGGATCAAGCGCCAAAGATGATAATTTGTTTAGTAATTATTGTATTATAAAATACACGTGAAATATTTACTGTACAGCTGCTCTGTAAATTTGAGAAATATTTATAAAACAATTAGGAACCCGTCGATGTGACGGATTTCGTAAATCCAGTGTTAAAAATATGCTTTACAATATAAAAATTATAAATATGTGGATTTGGCTGACAGCGTAGTTATCAGCTTCTATGACAATGTCGCCGCTGCGGCGACAACGGAGTGCAAACGGTTAATAAATGTCAGTGCACAACGATAACAAACTTTGACTATTTTGACGGGGGAGAGGATGAGAGGGGAGCAACCCTTGCGATTTTTGGGTGGAATTATATTATTTCAACGAATGCAATTATTTCGAGACTCCAGCGAAAGAGATATTTCGCGATGCTGTTTATCTGCGTCGATGTTCGAGATAACGATGAAACTTGAAACGAAATTTGGCCATCCGACGGTGAAATATTCGGTGGCAAGGATCAGAGTGATAATAAAACCGTGCTGGTGAGATTTGACTAATGATTTCGCGCGTAATTCGCGAATCACGCGTGCGGTAATCGCTTGAGCTCGCTACGTCTGCGAATAACTGATTCGCCCGCGCGATTTTGCCTTTTAAAATATTCACCTTTCGAGATGCGTCTGCCATTAGTAATGAGGTTGCAAAAATCTGTTTTCCACGTGCGATTACATCCCGCAAATCCCGTACGTTGCATGATGCGAATTTCATTGGCGACGGTGTCGTTAATGCGCGAATAATTGCAGAATTTCGCGAGATCGAAGTCGTACTTCGTGCCCATCGTAATTTCAATTCGAAGAGGAAGAAAATTGAATAGACGAAAAGTTAAGAAAACGTAAGATTTAATTGGGGGAAGAATTAACATCGAAACTGACCGCGTTTTGAGGATAGAGCTAGATGGTATTTTGCATGGGGGTACGAAGCGATTTAACGTCACCGGTATTTTATATGCAATCTCCTACGGACTGCCGTCGAAAATTGCCATTAACCGTGGCGTGCCGAAATGCATTTTCCTCCCTCGCATGGCCGAAATCGCGGCTATGCAAGCCGGAGATCGTGCCGATGAAACGTACGGAGAAACAGAGTGCCCGGAGAAAACTTACAGAGGTTTCACTGAGAGAGAATTATTTTTTCTCCAGCGTACGGTTCGAATGGAAGTATCATTGAATTAAAAATTTAATTAAATCGCCAGAGAAAATTCGGCCTAATTTTGACCGCTTGCACGGCTGAAGCTTTGTGCGGCGAAGAGAAAAAGAGAGAGCGATAGAAAAAGAGAAAGAAAGGGAATAAAGATAGAAGCCAGAGAAACGGTGGAGAGAGAAAATTATGATTCACTTTCTGCCATATCACTTTCCCGACGTTTCCCTTTAATGCCGTCAGCACAGGAGACGGAAAGGATTGCGACGGAAGGATTCATTCGTAGCGCCAGTCCTGAATAATTACTCGAGATCGCATCAAAGGGAAATATATTTACTCTTATCTTCCTTCTCGTTGGCCCCTCTAGCATCGTCATTTTTCTTTCTCTCCTTTCTTCGACGCTGTGCTTTCTTCGCGTTGCTGCAACTCCTCTTCTCCGCTCTATTTCTCCGCCTAGCTCCTCCTCCATCCTCTTTCCCTCTTTCGTCCTCTTCTCGTCGTCGCACCTCGCCCTTTTTTCACGAGCTCACGAGAAAGTTGCAGCTGGACTCGCGCACAGGGAGACCAAGTTCCATTGAAGTTGCCACTGCAACTGCGGGACGATCTCTCGTCGTCATTGTGACTTTACTTGTGCATACATTCGCAAGCGCCCACATTCACGGCGGTACATTGAGTTTCCAATTAGTACTAATTACGGTCGGATCGATTCGGGTAAAAACAGAAGGTTGTTCTTGACGGTAACATCGGCTTTGCCCCCGATGAGATCCCTTTGAGGTATCTCTGCCTGCATGTCCGGAGTTCGAGAACGGGGGACATTTGCAAAGTTCAGCTCCTTCGACCGATTTTCCGACGGAATCGAGCGACCGATTAACGTTTTCGTTTGAATCAGCGTCCCTTGGTAATACGATTAAAGAAAATGCAATATTTTGGACCGATTTCAATTGCTATTTGAGAAGGAAAGGGTCATTGCTCGGCGATAAACCCAGATGCTGCGACTAGGAATCGGTCAGGGCGCGCGTGTTTTTGTATTTATTTGTATATGTGGGATTACAGTGAGGAATTGGCTAAATCGGTAACTCGCGAGTCGTGTTTATCAATAATTTAAAAATATCCACCCTGGTGTCGTTGCGTTTCCCGTGAAACTTCTACTCCGTTCGTCAGTTCGTCTCCGTAATCGTTCAAAAAGTCGACCTTCGTTTCGTTCGTCGTCTCTATACGGGGTGTTAAAAAAAGATTCAATATTTATGTGGTATATAGGGTGCACTGTGCTGTACTACATTTAACACGTTCGTGGACGTGAATGCTACATCCATTTTCATCGTAATGTAGAATGAAAAAGCCAATTATAACTCATTTAATTTTATATAACCTTATTTGTTTGGAATTATTATGCAGTTTAAAGTTATGGCCAAGTGATTCATTGAGTATTTTTATTTTTTCTCTGTCTAGTTAGAAGTGTAAGTTAGAAGTGTAATACTTGACTGACCATTTTTGTAGCTCACTGAAATTTTTACTGCCCGCGAGCGTGTTAATATCAATCGTGTTTCTTACTTACTGTTCTATTATTTACATTAATGAAGTAATCTAATTGTAATCTGTACAGCGACCGTGTTAATAGAGGCGCCACAGGCCAAAATTCTTCGGGACGCGAACCATTCAAGGTTCTATCGAGCCCGTAACAATTAATGTCAGGTGATTACGGTGTAACGAGCAATTTACACGGATCTCAGTTTTAATTCTATCTTCCGGCAGCTGGAGTGACGGATGATCGAATCTATCCACTCCAAGATTCATTTAAGTTTCAAGACATCTGTGACTCCGATTATTAATACGTCGAAATTACCATAAACCGTGTTTACGGAAATCCAATTCACAGAATTAGAATGCATTATCATGAGCCAAGGCGTTTTCGTGAAAGTACTCCATAGAGTTTGGAGAGATTCTTCCGCTCGCTTTTCGAGGGACGCGATTAATCTTGATGCGACACCTTGCTTCTGCATCACAAATGCATATTTCCAAGTTTTATTCAAGATTCTCCACTTTTTCTGGCTACGAATTTAACACTTTGCTGGCCGGCAATTTTACACAGAAATTATGTCATGTCACCGGCTATTATTTTGTAATTGGAAGTAAAGTAAAATATTCTAAATAAACTTCAATAAATTTGATTTATACTGATTGAAATGAAATCACTAAATCACTCGGTGCATCACTGAACTCTACAGTTACACTCAAAATGTTTGAATAATCCTCCAAAGAAGGATTCATATTTCAACGGTTGTATTTCAATTTTTCAACTCTAACTGTGCATACAAGCGGCTATAAACTATAATTAAATTTTTTCTCAGGCCGCATATACGCGTCGCTGGTCCTCAAAGGGTTAAATCGTCACTGGTCATCACTGTGTTAAATTATTTTTAAAAGACATATCCTCGATCAGCGAAATTACTCCAAAATTCGTATATCCATCGCCGATCGACGGTCTTAAGCACAACAACGATTTATCATGGACACCACAGCGTCGATACGAGCGACACAATTAATCCCATGCAATTTCCCCATCGTTTGCGCGAGTGCTTCGACGTTCTCGAATTCGCAATCAGGAGAATCTCCATCTATCGACACGTACCATTGATTGCAAATTCCAACGAAGATCCATAACATCATCCTCCGCGAATCAACGTTAAAAATTCCTCCATTTAAAGAATCAACTTCTCCGATCCGCGAAAATCATTGGAAACTTGGCTGCATCAGCGATCGGCAGATTTAAGCGAGACGTGGATTTATCAGACGTGCCATAATTCACGGGGGGTTTTTCGCACGTAATAATCGCCACCCTAAATCAGACCTGTCGGCTTAGCGGGAAAATAATTCTCTCATCTCGGCGCACATTCCGCGTCGCGTTCACGTGCACGTGCACACGCGTGAATTATGCGGCCCGCGATCGGCGAATATCGCGGAAGTCGTATCGTTACGATAACCATCGTTCTCCTTCGCAGCGGCGAGCCAGGAATTCGTGCTAAAACCGCCGAAAATTCTATTACAGGCTCCGCTCGTAATTACGAGTACGTTCTCTGTATCGGCGGGATTTGCAACTGCGCGCGAACGAATGCAAATGCGCGCGAAACCTCACTCGTTTCGATCGCAAAACTCAACTGTTATTTGCGTCAAGATACTTTTAACGCCAGATCCACGGAAGCCGTGAAATTCACTTATTTATGAACATTTGTCAAATTTCTAGAGTATAGTGGATATTTAACATGTACGTTACAATATACGCAAATTAATTAATTGATTGTCTTGTTCGTTACTTATCCCTCGTTTCGCAAAGTACTTACTTAACGCTAAACCTACCGGCTTTATATCTGTTATATTGAAATGTGCGAAATAAGTACTTTGGAAAAAGAGATTTGAAGGGGTGAAAAAGATGATCAGTCAAGAAATTTTTATTTTATACGATGGACCTAAAGTATTTACTGAGGGGCTACCCAATCGATTTGGGGAATTTTTGGAAAAAATCAGAAAGGGGTCCTTTCACCGTCATGGTAGGTTTAGTGCTAAATATCATAGATTTATCATCGATAATTCCAGGGTTAAGACTAGATCAAATCAGTAAAAATGACTGGTTTGCAATTTTGTCGAAAAATTCTCAAAGCTTATAGGAGTAATTTTATTAAGTAATTTTTTCTAAAAATTCCCCAAATTGATAGGGGAGCCATTCAGCAAATATTCCACTCCTATCATACGATACTTAAATTACTTAATTGATCATCTTTTCCACCTGATTGCGTAGTCCAAAAACTTTTATTTTCATTTACTGGCAATATAGATAGTGTTAAGATTTAGTGTTAAGTTGCATGCTTTGAAAGAAAGTCGGGGTAGAATAAACAATAGGGCACCGTAAAATGGTACCATGGGGAGCTGGAAAGATCGCAGGGTGATTCGTTTCAGTTCAGTAGAAAAAGTTTGTCGAATAAGCTGATGAAACAGGCACTTTCGTTACTGGTCAAAGAGTTGCATCACTTTTGCAGTTACCTTTGAAATTTGTTATATTAGCCTTTCGAGCTCGCAACGCTGTTTAATATACTGCTTGGTAAGTCGATTAAACTGCATTCCAACGAAAGCGGATTTAGCGCAGTGCGTTCCGAGTTAATGAAATACAATATTTTTATTCCGATCTAGTTTCCGTCCGGCGGAAAGAGACAACGAAAACCGTCAAAGACAACGAGGCGACGAGGGATTAAAAAAATGACATTCCCCAAACCAACGCACTTCCCGAAATCGAATTAACGTCCCCGGTGAAATCGGTTTGACATTACGGAATCGTGACTTTGAAGAGAATTTTTATTCCGGCCGTCCTCCTACCTTTGTCCGACGTTTCTTTTATTCCCGCTCGGTTCATAATCACGCGAGTACCTTTGCAAAAAACTGCCCTCGTGGACATTTCCGACGCAACGATGCATCGCGTTGCACGCAGCTAGCCCGAGGCCGTGTTACTTTTTTTTTCTCTCTCTCCATCGCAAAGAGACTTGGCTTGCATTTTTTTATCCGATACTCGCGGTGACGCGTTCAAACCCAAGGTATTTTCACTTTACAGATCGCGATCCGTTTCCCAGCTACTCTCAGGTGCTGAGAAAACGTGAGCGATCGGATCGATGCGAGTCTAGGTTGCAATTAGAGCCAACCGGGCCGTCGATTTAACGAAGAATCAGCCGCAGGAAATTAAGGGACCACTCTCGATGCGAGTGTCTCGCATTTAACCGTTGATTGGATCACTGTCATAGACATTGTTAATTAAATTGCACGAAAGGGTGGTCCAATAATGGCGCTTTTGACGGGGCGCGTCTGATGCATCATTAGTCGAAGCGGAATGTCGGTCACATTAGGGACCACTTAAGGGTACGTACTCATCGTCGCGACCCCATGAACGGTTCAAGAGGCATTCGTAGTTGCCTCTATGAATATCTCTTCCCTGGAAATGCCGAGGAGTTACGCCAGGGGAGAGAGACTCTGCGCTATGTAACGACTGCAAGCGCCGATACGGACTAACGAGGAGAAGCTGGACGTTCGACGCGAAAAATGAGGGGAAATTTAAACGGCGAATCGTCGGTGAAAGGTCGTTTAAGTTGCAGAATTAAACGGGGACATTCGGGCGAGGAAATTCGCCCGATGTCCTCCGCGTTCACCGCATCGTCCGGAATGATCGATTGGAATTTCCGATTGGAAAAATAGAGAGACGACCGTGCGAAAAATTCGTCGGAAATTCACTTGGAATTCTCCGTATCGACGTGTTCCCTTTATGTGTGACGCTGCCGGGTATTCTTTAACGGGTTTCTTTTTAATGGAGGAGCGAGACTTTCGATTTTCCAGCGGCGTGTCCGCGTTATTGCAGACAGTCGTCGAGTAGCTGGAGAAGGTCGTTGTAAAAGTGAGTCGTTGAAAGGTCATATCAGAAATTGCTCGGAAAGGGTTAATAAGGAGGCAGGATTACGAGGGGAGCGTAACGCATCGAATTCCAACGTCGCCACGGAGGCCGACGCTCCTCGGTCTTCCTTGCATCGCAGCGAATTAAGGCCGGATGAGAGCGAGAGATACGTGCAAGTGGTGGCAGGTGGAAGAGAGCCATTCTCACCTGCATATTGTATGCCGTCTGCTACGAGTTTACCGCACTGAATAACCTAGCCAGAGTTTCCCGTCCCGTTTTCGCGGTTGCCTTCGTACCGCTTGCACCCTTGTAATCCTCCGCTTCCCTCTCTCTTTGCAGTTGCCTCCGCTTTTTTCCGCCCTTCTCAGGCTCTTCTCTGTTCTCTGACTTTTCACTGGTCTCCCTTTCTTTCTCTTCTTTCTTCACTGCCTCCTTTCTACCCTCTCTTCTGCCTCTGCCGTCTCCTTTCTACCCTCCCTTCTTTCTCTAGTGACTTCTTTCTACCCTCACTTCTTTCTCTCCTGTACTCTTTCTACCCTCTCTTCTATCTCTACTGTATTACAGTCCCTGGTCATCAAATTAGGGCCACTCCAAACTTTCAGCATTTTTCATGTTTTCCGTAAAATTAAAAGGCCTGTTCAAATTGTAATGACATAGTTTATTAACTAATAACACAATACACAACTACTGTACATAACACTATGAACGCATGTTAATATCTCGTATTTCCACCCTTTGCCTTGATGACACCTTGTATCCTTTCCGGCATGCTTTCTATACGTTGCTTTATCATATGCTTCATATCTTCGTTATTTTCCCAAATATCTGTAATTTTTGTTTTCAACTCAGATAATGTGGTGCTTGGAGAGTTGTAAACAAGTGTTTTGAGTAGGCTCCAAGCGAGTCTCGAAGTAAATAAATTAACATCGGCGGCCACGCTTAGTCCCACCTCTGTCGCGTATGCCAGCCGAATAACTTGCAATTCTAGCAAGTTGACGCTCGCCTGTTTTCCCATGCATTTCCACGATTTCTCTGTGTCTCTTTCCCACCCTCACTCTCTCCGGGTCTGTCTCTCTGCCGATGGAGAACGTCGAGTGACCGCCCGCGAGTAATTTCCTACGGCCACTTCGACCTTTCCTTCCCGCGTAACTCTTCTCGGACGGGGCTGATAATAAATTTGCCACCGGAGACTATGTTAATTCGCCTGCCTCGCTCGAGCGTATCGGAAACGGAGGATAAAGAGAAGCAGAGGGGCTTTAATTCGGTTACATCGGACGCGACGACGCGACGGTTTAATTCTCGCGCGAGAACTCTCCTGCTCGCCGGAGAAACCGGAGTAACTCATAAATTAGCGAGCCATTTTTCCACCCAGCTGCCGGTCAATTTCGCTGAAAACCTCGAGCGAGAGGATAAGTAAATTAACACGTGTATCGAGTTGCAAATAAATATCCCACCTTTTTGCACTTTCACGCTTCTCACTGCTACGCTCATTTTACCAAGGATCTAGGTTTTAAATTTGTTTAGGCGAGCTTCGAAACAGAAGCTACGAGAGAAATTAGCAAATTAGTGAAAATCTGTCGGAGATTTTTTCGACACTACGAGTGTATTTTCGGAGCGATCGTTTAACTCGGAAAACGGCTAATTTGAAACGACCGGTGCGTCTATCTCTATTCTTCGAAGGTGGAATAAATGGGGGCTGAGAATCGTAGCGAGTCCCCTTCGCTATTTTTCTCTCCTGCGCAATCGTTGCGGCGTATAAATCACGGAAAAATACTTTCCCACAAAGAAGCGGATAAACTGGCGGGCCCCTTAAATTCTGGCTTCCGGCAGAATGGACGGGAAAATCGTGGAAAAAGTCCCAGCGACTCGCAAAAGCGTTAAATAAACGATCGCAAACGCGACCGAATTTTCCTCAGACATTCTGGCCACTGCTCTAACTCTTCCTCTTCTCTCTCTCTGCTTCACTCTTCTCTTTCTTTCTCTTCATCTTTCTCTCTCTTCCTGTAACATCGCACCCTCGTAATCCCCGTACGAGCGTCCGTGAAACCGTTCGAGTCGCCCATAAATTAACACTTTCCCGTGGCGCTGCATTGTAACACAATTTCTCCAAAATGGCCGCAATAGAAATCCCAATATAAATAAGTTATCGCACGGATGAATGCGCTTCGAGCGTGCGTTCGCGGTGGCCTTTACACGGTCTCTCTGTAATCCTGCTCGTGGTAACACGTGAGACGATTCACCCAGTCGTAAATTAACGTCGGACGTGTATCTTCGACGATTTCACGACCGTTTTTTCCCCTACAGGAACTTCCGGTCACCGAACCCATCGTGTATTCGAAACGCTACAGAAACTTAATAAATGACTTTTAATGAGAAAGCTATTCCTCTATACTAGCATCAGCGAATTTCTTTGTAAATTTCGGTTAAAGGTCCATGAATTTTGAAAGAATAACCGAATTCCGAGTTAAAGGTAATCTCGTTTAAATTAATACCGAAATAAATGAGAAAACGTAATACCATCCCAGGTGGAAAATGCGAAGGGAATAATTGTGAAAATTCATACGGCGCACAAAGGGTCGATCTTTCAACCGAGAATTTATCGCCGTGGAACGGAAGTTTGAATAAAAAATTCCCGATGCGAGGAATAACCCGATCTCCTCTGAATTTCTCTTAAATTATCAATTTACGTTTTAATCCAGGCCAACGACTTTTCGAGATCGGCCATCGAGTTCGTTTGAAATTACTAGCGGAATTTTACCGAGTTTCTGTCCTCGCGGAGGGTAAAACCGGGAGAAGGGGAGAGATCGAGGGGGATGAAGAGCTATGGGGAAAGTGCGTGAGGAAGATCAACGGAGAATCATGTAACTTATTAGATCGAGGAACATAGGGGATCCTTGGTGGTGTATTTACGACGTCAATGACTCGCAATGGGGTTGCGGAGCGATGGCACCGTTCAATTCATCTGCATGCAACGATGCACCCGGTCGCAATTTTAACCGGCTGAATTACCGCGAGCGTCTTCCTACGGTCTCGGGGTTGCTTTCATTGCATTTTCTGGCTGGTTAGCTCTCGCCAGGACGAAATGCAACGGGATGCAGGGGGTGGAAGCCGCAACGGGAAGGAAGAACAACTCGTAAAGGGGAAAAAGACGAGACTGTAAAATACAACGCGGATGCAGTTCGATCGGGTTTATCCACTCGAAAATCCGCTTCTGGGGCTTCGGATTTTAAACGAACACCGAGCTTCCGGATACTCGTGTTCCGGTTGGGCTACTTCGGCTACGGAATTCGCGATATTGTTCGTCGGGGAATTTAACACTGAGATTAGGAAAAGGATTCCTGTAAATGAAATTGACGTGTTGCTTCAACTTCTTCTAGCCTGCGTCTTGACGTTGTGCATGGTGGGATTATTATTTAATTTTTTTCGTATTTTTTACTGCAGGTAAATATTTACATCTACGAGCTGACCAACGAACTATTTATATTTAAATATTTGCATTAGAAAGGTAAACTCCTGCGGACTATTTATCTATTTAAGGTTTCTGCTGCGTAAAGACAGAAGAAATAAAACTAGCAAACCACCGCTGCGGTTCAACGTGTTGAGTATAATTTAACGTCAGGAGATCCAGCGTTAATTGCATTAGCAAAGGAACCCAATGTCGCAGAATGACGTGAGGGAAGTTCAACAAAAATTTGCAAGTAATACGTTCTCTTTTGCAAAGCACGATCTCCTGTCAATCCTAGGTAATTGTTATCCAGGTGAAATGAAGAATGGAGGGAAGAAAGGAGAGGCAAAAGTGGAAAGCGGGGTAAACTAGAGTTAGGAAGAGGATATAGGTACCTTCGACCGCATTGCAGAATTACCCGGCGAGGTTCCTGGCCAGAGAGCATAAAACAACCGGCAGCGGTTGCTGGCCGAGGCCGAATTTATGACGCGCTTATACGCCGAAATAGAAACGCGCCGGATGTTTCCGCCGCCTCGCACGGATCGAACATCGCAACTCGCAGAAATTTCGCGAGAAGACGGCAAGTGTTTCGCCGACGAGATACCGCTACATCCTCCTTCCCGCGGAGGATCACTGTTAAATTCAACGAAACTTCTTATCACTTCTGCGGGATAATATTTCAAAATCTCTCGCCGTAAATTTTATATTCAAATGCTGGTGAAAAGTGAGAAATTGCGGGAGATATCTTCATATATCTGTGGTATTTGGACGTGCCGTGTAAATACTTTGGAAAGAGAGAAATCAAGGGATCGAGAAAGACAATGAATTTGGAATTTTTAAGATAAAAGTGGCATATTTGCTGCATGCCACTTCTATCAGTTCTGGGGAATTTTTTAAATAATTAGGAACCGGACATTTTCACCGCTTTTGTAATTTGAGTGTTGAATAATAATTTAGGGAAAATGAACTTCAACCCTTGACCCCTTGGCCTACGATTTCTTTTGTGACTGCCTCCGCAATAATTCAGAATTTAAGAATTTAATTTAATAATTAATTGCTAAAACAAAAATTAATCGGTGATCCTTGAGTGATCGTATAATTTAACGTAATAGTAATATTAAAAGAATAATATTATCGCGTCGTATCTCGTTGATATTTTCAATTTGATAGGCTTTGAACAACTTGGGAATTTCCTATCCCACTTACCTTATCACGAGTGTCACTCGTTATCGTAGGGCAAGGGGTTAATTGCACACCCTTCACAGCTCCTACGATGCCTTTTTAAAACTAACCGTACCATAGGCGGTCAAACGACCGGCTTAGTGAAATAAAAATATAATTTTTTGCACTATCAATTAAAGACTGTTTTGCACGCTACTTCCTGCACTAAGTTGACAGTCGGCTGCAGCTCCTCCAGAAGAGCATTATTATTAATTAATAACAGGATCTGCTACGGTAAGAATAAGTGTTAAAAAGCGTCGGTACGGTTACGATTAATTCTACTAAAAATAGTATTTAATATCAAACAATTTCTTCGACTGCACCAAGTATTTTGAAGCTTTGACGCAAAATTCTGTGGGATTTTGGGCGGCATATCGCGGCAGCCAGGACAACGTCGGTCGGCGCAGAAAGTCTGTGAAATTAGGATGACTTTATGAGCGGCGATGCGGTTGTAGCACAATTTGGCAGAATCGCGTGGCGGGCACCATGACTATGTATATTAATTACTACATTTACAACAAGTTCCCAGCCAGAGCCGTAATTCTGAATTGTTAATAGCGCCGTAATTTCGTTTCGAGCCCGCGTATCCGCCGACGCGTGCGCGGATCTGATTTCCGTCGGCGCAGCTTTTACGCGGCCCCATAAACATCGAAAATCTCAGTGACATCGTGCGATAACGTGGAATCATTGATGCACGAGGTCAATGGGGTTACTCTGCCATGATAATTCACTCGAAACGAGAAGAATCGTATTCGCGATGCGAAACAACGATTAAAAACTACTCCTCGTTCTCTCGCCGTACCTCGAAACTTTTCGGCTGAAGTTTCTCCTCGAAAAGAAATCCAATCGAGGAACTCCCGAGGACTCTCGCGGCGAACAAACGAGAATCTTCAACCACGAGACTCGCGCTCGAACCAATCAAAACAAAGATCCTAACCGTAGAGACTCCTCTGCTCTTAGAATCCCTCGGAATTTCACCCTCGAATCATCCCCCTCGACGTTTCCTCGACTAGGCCAAAGGAAATCGGAAGGAGAGAGAAATCAAGCGGATAGAAGAACGGAAGAAAATTTCAGGCTACGATAAAAATGAAATGGGCAAAGGGTAGACTCGCGTATGCTTCCCGTGGGATGCAAAACCGGAGTCACGATCCCTGCATTTGTAGAAACTCGCACGAACGTGGCTGCGATTCCTGCCCGAAGCGACGTCGAACCATGATCCAGAGGAGCACGGATGAAAACGATCCAAGAGAAGGAAACGGGACGTAGAAAGAGGCTGGGAGAAAACGAGAACAAAGGCGGAGATCCAAGAGAACGAAACGGGACGTTGAAAGAGGCCGGGAGAATATGAGAACAAAGAGAGACCCTTTGGATGTAAACGGAAGAAGAGAATCCGAGAGGAGGATCGAAGGAGGCTGGAGTGAAAGTGGAGGAGGAGAGGAAGTTGAAATAACGTTTATGTCGGAGGAATTGGCGAGTGAAACAAGGAGAGCCCGGATAAAGCGAGCCATCAAAGCCAGAAGCGAATCTGTACTCGGTCGATCGTTAAAGACCAAAGTTTCGGCCGAGGACAATTCCTCCGGCCTGACGATGTCCGACGCGGTAACGGAGACACGGGGATGTGCAGGAGGAACTACCCTTTCGAGAGATTCCATTGTGGATATCTGTTTCGTGTTTGCGAAACTGCAAACTCGGCTGAGGTCGATGGACTTGGATTGAATCAATAGGGAAACAACTGTTTCCGAACGTAAGTTCGTTCTTCGTTTGTGTCTTGGGCTTTCATCCTGCGCCGGAGAGAGACGGATGGAGATGCGGATTTGAATAAAATCTACCGACGTACGCTCGTCCCTTCCCGTTTCCGGTGTTGTTTGCGAAGCGCACGGTCTTCTCTGTGTTTACGGGACTTTTACGGAGTAGTTTCATTGCCTGCGAGCGTTTGCGTCGTGCAGTTTTTAAATTAAAATTCGACCGGGTTGTTTCGAAGTTGTATCTCTGTGGTTCCGGGGTTTTAAAATTGTTGGGTAGAATGGAAACGATCGAGTATTTTTAAAGAGATTGTTGTCTTTGGGATGTCAAGTGTTTGATGGTCGTTACTTTTTGTCTGCAAGTGGAAGAAATCGGTGTTGGATCGAACGACGAGGGAGAAGGCGAACGCGGGAGAATTTGAATTAAATCGGCGTTCGCTGGCGCTGATGATCGCGCACGGAAATTCGGCCGTTGCTCGTTATTTAATTATTGTTATTACATAAAGGCGCAACAAACCAGAGCAGCAGAAGTGGCTCTAAGCTCTCGTGTGATTCAATCAACGTCATCGAAGTCCGGAACAAAGTTTGTTCAAACGCGCTTCAATTTCTCTCGCGCATGCTCCCGCGCACGTTTCGCAACCGCTCTAACCACTAACTACTTGACATCGATCGACCTTAATTAAAGTCGGCACATTCGCAAGTTTTACCTGCCTTCCTATCCGTACCAACGACGAGCCGGCGAAGATAATTCCTTCCATCGCGATTCTCAAGTCACCATTCGATTCGCTCAATCTTCTGAACTCTTTGAAATACCCTTACTATTATTCATTTAAAAGTAAGTAGTGTAAGTAGCTACTTCAACAAAAAAGCATCGGCACGTGCACTCGAAGCAACGTTAACCTATACCTCGCAAAAGCAAAGAAGACCCGCGGTATGAGGAACGGAGTAAGGGGAGGGAGTCGCCCGCATCGCCTACCCCCACCATGTCGATCCTGGAAACCTGAGATCGACGAATGACAATCAAGATCGAAACGCTCCTTTCACCGTTCCCATGACAACACAACGAATGTGCGGGTATTTCGGCCAATGACGCGTTAGAATCGAAGATGACGGGAGAACGGGGGATGTCTCTATCCGTCAGGCGAATCGGAACGAACTACAAGCGGACTTCTCTATTTTTGCGAGGTGTAATCGACGCCACAACGAAGGCGCGTTCGACTTTGAGTGATACAGCCACGTTTAATTGTAATCTCTTGAACATATTTTTCATTGAGATCCGTCCCACCTTAACCCTTTGCGGACGGACACTATTTTGAGTGTTAAGAGATAATCATTTATTTGGCGATGAAAAACTATTTTTTTAGCAGAAAGTTCGAGTGTTAATGTATCCGAATTATACATTACTATTTGCATAATCATATTTCAGCGGATGTATATCAATTTTTCATTTCGAATCGTGTATAGATGCCTCGATAAACTATAATCCGATTAATACTTTTGAGGCTTTCGCGTCCAAATTGGTACTCATTTGACTTGGCTTCCGGGTTGGAGCCGCGTTGAATCCGATTTTTTCTCAGACCGCATATATGCGTCAGTAGTCCTCAAAGGGTTAAACGCCAAGTTAATTGTCAAAAAGAAATCCTACTTTGATCCACAGCACTTCGAGTGCCGATGAATGAATCTAGTAGGATGAAAAAGGAGCAATTGGAGCAAACCCCGGTAACCAAGAGATTGCACCCAGCAATTGAATCGCATAGACAGCGTCCCCGTCATAGAAGACCCCTTTCCTTTCGATACGACGAGCGTAATGGTATTGCAGACGGGCGATATCTAGGCAGAGGATGGTCCGTGGGTATCGAAAGGGCGATTGCCATTGCCGGTAAAGGCCATCGGTTGCTATTGGGCCACCTTCGGCCCTAACCATAGAGGCACGAGCCCTCGCATTGCCAGTCGCTTCGAGTTATCTGCGCTTCCCACGTTAACCCGGCGTTGCGATGTCGTCGTACCGGGCTGGCCCACATTTGCGAGCACCTGCACTGCAGAATCCCGATAGTGCACGTATATGCACACGTCGAACCGTCGCTTATGCGCTTCCCCGTGCGCCGCATTTCGACGTTCTCCTCATCCTTCCCCGCCTCCTCGTCCACCGACAACGTCGACGATGGTCGCGCCCGTTCTCTCGCCCTTTCTCATCAACGCGGACGACGATTTCCGGCCCTCGCCCTGCTATCGATCTAACGTCGAGGGCTCTAATTTAATGACGGACCGACATTAACGTTACTTCGGGCGGTCGAGAGACTTGGACGTTTCTTGAATATCGCCCCGCGTGACAATGGCACCCGTTGCGGACGAGTTACTCGAGAGGGTCGGTTCAATTGTCTCGGATGATAATCCTAATGCGGTGGTAAGTGGCTGGAGTTGGATTAACCTGCCACGTGCCTCGCGGAGGGTGGATTCTCGTAGGTATTTTCTTGGGAACGGAGACGATTAATCGACGAGCGTGCTACCTGACGAGCGTGTTTACGAGCGAGCAATCGCCGGGAGAGTTTAGGTGTCTGCCGATGTCATGTATCTGGGGATACGATTGTAGGGTAGTTTTCACGATTGTCAAAGCTTTTGTACGATCGTCGAATATGCGTCGTCTTCGATTGGCTCGGACAGGCGGACTAAAATTCCGACATCTCGGGAGGTTACGAGATAAAAGGATCTTTTCGTCGATCGACCGGAAACCTTCCAGAATCCATCGCATCCTGTTCCATCGTTCGTGAGCCCATCGACGAGATGGGGGCAGGTATCGCGCAATTATCGTCCAGCAGGCAATGCGAGGACACGTTTTGGAATCCTGCGAGGATTCGGTGGACGTTCGAGGCCATTTCCCCTCGTCACTTCCGGCTCGACGAATCGTCGGGATTTCTATGGGGGGTCGCAAAATCCGGGCGCGTAGCCCGTTAAAACGGATTCCAGATTCCTCGGTATAATCAGCCGCGATGCCGCGTAATCAGTGTTTACCGAGTAATTATAGTGCCGGCGTGCCGCGGCACCAGTCACGGAGCAATTAAGAAAACGAACGACCGGCGAGCGCTTTTCCATCCCCCTTCGTCGACCTTTCACCCGCACCGTCGGCGCTCTTTCCCCGAAATTGCCGTGCTTTCACCACCGAACCTTTCATCCGACGAGTTGCCGATGAAAAGTCGCCGAAATATGACGTTAATTTCCGCGCGAACCGAAGGGAAATTTCGCTCGAAGCGAGGCAAAACCACCGTCGACGTTTCAGGGTTGCCGGTGGCAGAAAGGGCAAAGGTTTCTCGCGTAAACTGTCGAAGGTCGATGCAGGTTCTTATCGACTCGAGTTGAGACGGCAATCACCTTGAAACCGACGGGAACGGGGCACTGAGATCGATTCCGTACTCTCGAACTTTCTATCTCGGAAATAAATCAGCCGGATCGGGCAACCCGGGGGGCTGGAAGGGAGGGAGAAAAAAGGCTCGTGTAAATTTTCCACAAATTTTGGCACGGTCTCAAGCCGAGAGTTTTAGTGCCAAGCAGAACAAAGTCACGCCACGTCGGTTAAATTTATGCTCGTTATCGTGGCATTTCAATCGAAATCGAACGACCCCGCCGCGGGCGATACTCGTCGCTCGACGGGGGAAGAAGAAGGAAGAAGAAAAAACGAGGAAATACGAAGCGGAGGGAAAGAAGCCAGGGGAACAAAGAGAGAAGGTACCGACCCCCGTGCTTTGATTAGGAGGATCGCTCTTGGCAATTTCTAGCCCTCGGCGGACTTGTGCTTTCTTTTTTTTACATCGTGCAATTTTATTGCGTCTTAACGACATCGAGGAAACCGCCTCTTTCCTCCTCCGCTCTCTGCCACCGGTGGAGGAACCTATGCCTTCGACGTTCTACCGAACCAATTTCCATCGGTTCTCCCTTCGATTCTGCCTCGAAGAATCTTTCCACCTCGCCTGTATTGTACGAGTATCGGTGCATGGAATCGTCTGACCGAAGGAAATATCCCTCGGTATTGCAAGGAGAGAGAAGCAACGCGGTTTCTGGAGCAAGTCACGCGAGTACTGCGTTGCGACACGAGTCACAGCGAGCGATAACTACCAGCCGCTTCCGGAGGCTTTGGTTTATGGCTACGTCGTCGAATTGGTCGGTTGCCTTGCGAGTTATTGACTTAACTCTTAATTCCTCTATCGATTAACATGAGCGTATTAAGCGACACGCACCCAAGGGGTGGCTCGTGAGCGTGGTTCTTTTATTTTGGCCTCTTAATTGCAGGACGAGGGTGGAAGTACGAAGGAAAACTTTGCTTCCCTTTTGATACTTTAACGCGTCGAATGACACCCGTGTTTCGCTAGTTTCATCATTTCCACCGAACCAAACCTATTTCTATTAAAATCGTATCTTTATAGAATAGAAATGTTAAAAGTTAGAATAGTTATGTACTTAGTAATACTTCACTTTTTTAACAGCAATAATATATATATATTTTATTCTACTTATTTTGTTTATTAGATTCTCTAGCTAGAGTTATATTTGTTGTTATATGTGTATCATTTCATGCGTACCGTAAATATTGTTGCTCTCAATGTATACTAAAGGGCAATTTGCCCGTCAATAAAGAGTAATACTAACAATAATAATAATAGTAATAATAATTTAACTCTTTGCACTCCGAGTAATTTTTAAAATGAGCTACCAGCTACTCCAGGACTATTCACATGGTGCGAGTACACAAATCTTACATTGTCATTAAGACAGAAGCATATATATTTTAAAATTATGTTTTGCAATATAAAAAAATATTAAAATAAACCGGATTTATCTATCAACGGAGTTATCAGCTTGTATCACAACGTCGCCGCTGCAGCGACAACGGAGGGCAAAGGGTTAAAAGTGTCCCACGGTGGGATATTTTTTGTCCCACATCAAAAATTTGTATTATATAACTTTGTTAATAAAATTAAACCAACTTTGTTCAATTAAAAAAAATGTGTGTGCGACATGCGTCATTTTATTTTTAAAATTCCCGTGCCTCAAAGAGTTAAACAACTGTATAAATGCTTCGAGATTGCACGCGGAGACCTTTGCGAAATCGGCTTCCTCGAACGAAGTACAACCTCTGGTTCCGCGAAGTCGATACCTTTCCCCGGTAGAAATATTCTCGCAAAAATATGCAGATTCCGTTTGCCCTCCGCCACTTACGACTTCTCGGGAATTCCGCGAGGAAGCAGAAAGTCTGCGCGGAAACGAGCTTCGGAAATCCTCGGCCGGCGAGACTGTATCGATAAAACTATTTCCCGGAAGCGAGTAAATATTTACCGGGCGCCGTTGATTCGATCATGCGAGCGAAACGAGCCAGTAGTATGACCATTGTCACGATCGGACGCTAACGAATGCCGGGGGCGAGTTGGAGCGGTGAGAAAGTACGCTTCTCTTCGTTTTTCTCCGTTTCGTTCCTCGTCCTACTTTCATCCGTAACCCGTATTACCGATTGACT
Source organism: Cerceris ruficornis (assembly GCA_963989415.1). Classification (NCBI taxonomy): domain Eukaryota; kingdom Metazoa; phylum Arthropoda; class Insecta; order Hymenoptera; family Crabronidae; genus Cerceris; species Cerceris ruficornis. Next base: position 15,747,680 of record OZ022526.1, on the reverse strand, counting down.
CGGATAAAGCTTCGTTTTATACGCGGCAAAACGATCGACGAAGTCCGACTCCGAGGATTACTTGCCCTTTGACTTCCCTCTATCGCATCGGATTACCATTTCTAGCTGGAGGTAAATCAAGGATACAACTCTCAACGACTATTCCCTGGCCATCGTGCGGTTCGATTTCACCATTTGCCATTACCGGAGCCTGACCGGATACAGGACGATACTACTTAGCTCCCTCGGTCTGACTTTTCGCGGATTACTTCTACTTTCGTGTCGTTAAGTTCGACTCTGTCGACTCCTGAAGCGATCAACTTTTATTATATTCGCGAAATTTCCAGTGTGCTGCTCAATTTTGACTTGGAAAATTGAGATGCAGCTTACATCTGGCTTAATGTTCGTCGATGATGGTCTTGCGACGAGTATTCCCTGGCTATCGTTGGATATTACCGGAGACTGACCGGATACGGGACGATGTTACTTAGCTCCCTCGGTCTGACTTTTCGTGGATTAATTCTACTTTCTACGTTCGACTCCGTCACCCCCCGATGTTCCTCAGAGTGGTAAATTTTTATTATTATTATTCTCACGAAAAGTCCACCGTGTTTTTTCCAGCCAAAGAACAAATTACATCGTAATATATTACAATTACGTAATATACAATTACGAAATATATTTCACCCGACGAATGTACCGTCGGTGAATTAACGCGGTGTTTGTGAGAAAAACGAAACTGTAATTAGAAGTTTAAGCAATCTTCGGTTATCTTGCGTATCCTAGTTTGCTTTAAAAGATACCGCTCCCTCTCTAGGACCGTTAATCCGTTGTCCTGGGTCGTTGGACGGTTCGCCGGGAAATTAAATTAAAAGTTTAATTCTAATTATTTAAACTCGTCGAAATTCCAGCGAGAGGTTAAACACGCGCGTCGAGTGTTATCTGATTAAACATTGACTGGGAAAACACGAGCTTGGTATCCGGAACAAAAAGAAGCACGGGCAAAGAGTGAGAGAGAGGGTAGGGGCGGGGAATTAAGAAAACAGTAATTAGAAAGAGCTACCACTCGGTGCAGCAAATTCTCCTGAAGTTCTCTTAAAAATCACTGCCTGACACGCCTCTCATTCGTTCCCCTTAAACCGGACAAACATTCGCCAACCAAAACACCCTCGCGTTTTCACCAACCACGCATCGTTCAGTGTTAATTATAATAAAACTTTGAAATCAAATGTAACGCGAACTCATTGAAATACCCTTACTATTATTAATTTCAATGTAAGCAGTGTACGTGGATACTTCAACAAAGAATTCTCTTTTATTGTGAGGTATATTTTATATATATCGTTAATAAAGTTAGTCACTTCGTTTTATTTACGCGCGTTCACTTAGTTTTTTAGACTACGATATCTGCACTTAATTTAACCCTTTGTGGGCCCGTGTCACTTTGAAGTGACACAAGACAAATCTAAGCTCTTACCCTTCAATTTTTTAAGTTTGCCAGATGTTATATAGTAGTTTTTAAAAATCAGGAAATTCTTTACAATTCAATGTGTCAAAATCAAGTTAAATCTATTACTTATAATAGTATTTATATCATTTTCTAATGCGCTATCGTGCAACTGATCTTCAGATGCCACAGAAAATTCGGACTAAGAGGGTTGACTCTTTGAGGCGTGGAAATTCAGAAAATAAAATGACTCGTGCTGCACGAACATTTTTTGTCATTTTAACACTAGAACTACCGGCGTTAAATCTATTATATATAAATACATTAAATAAGTGCTTTGAAACAAAGAGAATTAAGGAGTGGAAACGGTAATCGGTTTTGTAATTTATGGTTTATGAGATGGGCGGAGAATATCTATTCTATGAATCTCCTATATGTTTGGAGAATTTTTGGAAAAAATTGTGTACCAGTCATTTTGACTGGTTTGGTAGTTCTAGTGTTAATTGAACAAAGTTGGTTTAGTTTTGTTATCAAAGTTGTAAAATAATATAAATTTTTGAGGTGGAACAAAAAATAACCCAAAGAGTTAACTATTTCCGGGATTTAATTAGAATAGGACCCTACGAAACGAGCAACCCCTTTCCACCTTTTTTCCTAAGCTTCACTCCTTTCCCCGTGAAAATCGATCATTTTACGAATCGCAGGAAATTCTTAAGTAAATGGACAAACCAATCGTCGACTATTTTCGTCATTTTATTTTCATCCAACGAGGACCGGTCGAAAGGTGAACAGAAGGGGATGCGGAGACGCAGAGTGCAGCGGTAGAGGGATGGTCGGCGTTCATACGCGATTACGCGAGAGGCCAGCTGCAGCCGGACAAATTAGAACGCGCCGATACGCAAGCGGATTCGTGCACGCGTGCTACCCGAAATTCCCGATTATGCGTTTCTGTCGTTGCACATGGCGGTCCGCCAACCGAATTAAAGCGGACGCGGCAGTGTTATTAAATAGAACGAAATGACATCGCGAACGACGAAAGCTTTTCAAACCGGACTGCCTCTGTTCGCTCTGCTTTTTACGAAAATTCATCCCCCGTTGGGAAACAACGATCTACGACGTTCTTTTTTTTCCCCCGTGAAACTGTAAACACGTTTAGCGCTTTCGTCCGGAGAGAAAGCTCGTGCGTAGAGAATTACATCGACCCTCTTTGAGAACACGATATTCCGACACATTCGATTTATTACACAGCGCGAGAAAATCGCCTCGGTATTCCATCGTGGCAGGAAAGAGGGCGGAATTCCCGTACGGAAAAAAGGAGTAATTAACCTCTCTTTGACGGTCGAGCGCGCGAATATCGTTTCGCGCTGAAAGAAAGAGCGGAAACAGCGGGAAATGACTCTCATTTACGAGCAACAGCGGTACACTTAAGAATTAACCTATTTATTTCGACAGGTTTAACGACCTCCTCTCCTCCTCTCCGTCTCCCTCCGCCCGACTGCCGGATGCATTTTACACGTATTTTTCCGCCCGTTTTCGTGCGGAATTTTCACGAGTACGGAAGCGAAAGAGACAAGGTGGAAAATGGAAGAGAAGAACGATGGTGTTTCTCCTAAAAAAAAAACCTGTCCTTCGTTAGGGGGTAGCTTCATCGTCATAGTTCGTTTCGACGAGTTCATACGTGAGCGGCATCTTTCGTCGGCCAGGTAATTACGCAGCGGCCACGAAAAAGTCGTTAATTCGCGCCGCGGATAATCAGTGCCGGCGCAGCCGCGTTTCCGCTAATCGGTGAAACCGCCAGCGTCGAGATAATAAAAGGCGGTGTGTGCTCGCGATTTCACGAGGAAAAATGACGATCTCGATTCCATCGGAAGCTTCCATCTTCGATTCCTTATTCCGGTTTACGATTCCGGAATCGAATATCGTCGCGTCTCGTGTTTCGAGGAGAGCGTTTTAACGCCTTCCTCGTTATTCGCTTGATGTAAGACGCTTGGCGAACGGGAAGGGAAGAATTTCAATGGGAGAATTTCAAAGGGGATTGCGAGTAATCGAAACGTCGAGGGGGTGAATCGACCGGAGGGTGTACCTTTCGAATAAACTCGCTAATGAGAGATAGCCTTGCATACTCGATGATTTACTTTCCGTTCGTGTACTCCGTACTCCTCTGTCCATTCGAGCACAAACATTCCGAGCTCGTTTTTGTATCGTTAATGAACTTCCGGTATTCGGGGGGATGAATATTTGAAGGAATCGAAATCGATTGTATCCGATGGACGAGGTTGGTTGTCGCGGTTACGGAGTGGAATTTTGGAGAGCTTGAGAATTAATTTCTATAGGATTCCTTGATCCCTGGAGACCCTAGGGATTCGTCCTTAATTCTTTCCAAGGAATATCCATCTTCCTCGTATCCTCCACGGGATCGTGAGCTGGCTGATCTTCGATCTGAACGAGCCTGAGTCTTGAATAAAATATGTCCGCGGACGGACTCGTTTAAATCCGTGCTCCGACGAGTAGCTTTGTTCTTTCGTACAAATTGAAACGCCAGGGGAGAAGACACTTTTATCGAGCCTACCTAATGAATCTTTCTTCCTTTTGTGTTTTTCTGCTTTAACTGATACGACTGCTTGTCTAGGAGCTGCATTCTTAACACTAGAACTACCGGCATTAAATCTATTATATTTAAATATATTAAATAAGTGCTTTGCAACAAGACGAATTATGTGGTGGAAAAAATGATCGATTCGGTAATTTATGTTTTATGAGATGGACGAAGAATAGCTATACTATGACTCTTCAATAAACTTCAAGATTTTTTGGAAATAATTGTGTACCAGTCATTTTGACTGGTTTGGTAGTTCTAGTGTTAAATAGTTAACACATTGCACGCCGATCCCGTGATAATGCGGGATTTTAAATATATTTAATTGCAGATTTGGGCGATTAATATCTGCCATTTTATTCTGTCTTGACGAAAACAGTAAAGTAAACAAAAAGAGCAGTATTATTTCGTCTAAATTCTGCATTGCATAATGCAATTAAATTGGATATTAAATTAAAAATTTTAAGACCGCCATTCAGGCTTTCAGAGGCTGATATTCAGCCGATGTGCAGAAGATATAATTTATCAGAGATTTTGACTCAAAAGCACCAATCGAGCTTCCGAATCTTCATTCTACGATATAACAATCATACGCAGTCCTAATCGATATAATTGCAATTAATTAATTCACCCTCGATTCCACATCCATCGAAGATTCCCCATCGCTCTTCAACGATTACGATTACCGCGGTAAATTCGGCGCAGTCGCAAATTAATTTGCAGTCAATCCTATTCGCGAATCCCTCGAGTCATTCCCATCGACTCTCCTAATTCTTTCCTAGAAGATATCCCATGATTCCCGGGAGAATCACGGACAGTCGCACGTCTTCGATCGAAGCTCGAGCATCGACTGGAACCTCGTTGAACATTACGCTAATCGAATTAAATCTCGAGAGATGTAACGATCGAGTACCGTCGTTGGAAGGTCAAACGTCAGATTCGTCGGATTGAAATTGAGGAAAATGGGTCAGTGGCGGATGGAACTGCAATTGGGGATAGTAACGTTTAATTTCGGAATTTTGGGGCATTTTGGGGGTAGAATTGTGCAGAGACTTCGTTGTGTATGGAGTTAGGAATATCCGAGATTGCTGGCTCAACTGCTCTTCGTTGGTTTTAATGCACTGGCGCCTCGAATCACGCCTGAATTCTGACTTTATTACCGTCGTAACTCTAACTACTCTTGCTCAAGGGATGCTTCTGCTTATACCTCGCGTCACTTTAGTGTCGAGGTCTTAAAGTTAGTCGAGAATTTCGAGTGTGATCGTAAGGTACTTTCGAAGAGCGTCGATAGTTCGGTTTAGAATCGATCTGCTGCTATGCGTCAAGTATTGCCTGCCTCTGCTCTCATATTTTTGATTCTGAGTGCTACAGTCATCTTACTCAGCACCTAGAATTTTAGATGGGTCTCTAATTACCGAGTTAACGCTATGTTAATTAATAAATTGCGAAAAATGAGTCAGAGATATAATCTAACTTTCCTTCATTCTCACCCTTTCCATCGTCTCGAGACTTTTAACTTTTATTCGAGCGATACAATTATCCTACTTAATATCTATAATTTCAGATGGCTCTTGAATTAGCAAATTAACGATATGTGAAATAATAAATTGCAAAAATGACTCAGGGGTACGTGGATTTAAATTCTGCCCTGAGAATTAGAAGTCGCAGTCCTAAAATCCACCCCCGTCGTAGCCTCCATAACAGTTTGGACAATCGGTCAAAAACACCACCCTTTCCTCGTCCCAAGACTTCAGAAACTTCTCGAAATCCTGATAAAACCTCTCGCAACGTCGTTTATCAATCCCGTGGATTCTTCGCGGCCGCAACTCGCAGAAACGTGGAGAAATCGGAAAAAACGAGGAAGGATCCCATCGAAGCATCTCTATCGCCATCCGAAGAATAAATCAAATTGCAAATGCATCGGACTCGAGGTCGGATTGCAAAGTTCTCCGTTGAAATTGGCCGGAAGGCCGTTTCTCCATCATCGATCAGAAGATTTCCAGACACGTGTGTCGGTCTGACGGAGTTTGCTGGAATTCGCGGTGATTCGCATTATCGGGGTACTCCACGATGGAAACTTGCAACTCTCCATCGACCTTTCGTTGTCATTCATTATTTTCATCCTCCATTTTTCCTTAATACGCAACGATGGATCTTCGACCGCTGGCCGACACAACGAATACATCCTCGGTGCTGAAACTTCCGACGTTTCTCCACTTCCGGCGCGCGTTCTCCAAACAATCCCGTTGTTTCTGCTCTTCGTCGAACAGCCGGGAATTGTTTAACCCGTGAAATCGTTCGATGCGATGGAAAATCATTCTCCGCTCTGTACATTTGTTTAATGTAAAAGCGGAAAGTTTAATTAACGTGCCGCCTCAAAAGGGCGCCACTTTTCCCATGGTGTATTTTGTCAAACGAATAACTGTAAACCGATACAAACCGGCACAATCGTTCGCGAAGAACGAATCGACGCGTTGGCGTATAGTTGGAATAATTAGAAGCATATTTGACCCGCCAATGAATTGTACACCGTGGATGAAAGGCGGTCGAATTAAACGGGAGAAAGGTTATTTATTTTACCACCCCCTTCCACTTCCGGTCCTCGTCGTGCTCGCGCTATTTCGCTCGATTGTGTGCGGCGAAATTTGACTGAAATTATTCCGCGTATGCTAATAAAACCGGAGGTTCGAATTTGGTTGGGCAATTAAAAGCAAAAAATGGCCACAACGTTTATTTCCACACTGGCCAGAAATATTTTAATTAACCGCGGCGAATCGACACGGCAAACGTCGCCCTTCCATCTCATCGTCGAAGGCGCCGTTCATTCGCGATTTCGCGAGTAAAAAAAATGCCCAAAGCTGTCAAATGTTTCCACGATTTCTCGCGAATCGGCGTACAATGCCGTCCGATATTCTCGTAATATCTGACCGGCATTATTTTTGATAACTGACAACGAGGGAATGATTTATCCGGCCTCGATTTTGCGGGACCATTATTTTTTTCGGCGAGAAGCTTCTCGTATTCGCCGCGCTCGTTCCGGCGTACAGAAGTTTCGAATTTAAAAAATATAGCATCGATGGAAGAAGGAAAATAGCAACGAGCCTATATTACGAAAATAACGGGGTGATTGATCGATCGATTAATCGATCATTCGATTAGTCGGACCGGCGAGGAGCAACCATATCCTGACAACAATGCAGTTACTCAGTCAGCGATATCGATGCCATGTACCATTCTTAACAGACCGGACAGCCGATGACGCGCTAAAAAAATGGTGAAAGAACATGCGATATACTGTGCGCGAATTCTCGATAATGCATTGTCAAAATAATCGATGCAAAGCTGGCGAATCTTTTGCACCGTTCAGGAAACTTCCACGATCTCTGTTTCTCATTTTTAACCCCTTGATTTTCGGGCTAGTCAGCAGCGCCACTATTCTAACGTCGACCCTTTCGGTTACAATTTATTTGATTGTTTCACTGCCCTCGATTTACTTTCACCCTTGATATTAATCAGAAAAAAAATAATTTCAAACGTTTCATTGCAAAGGAGCAAAATTCTAACGTCGACTCTTTCGGTTCCAATTTATTTGATTGTTTCACTGTACCCGATTTACTTGCACCCTTGATATTAATCAGAAAAAAATAAATATAATATTAAACGTTTCATTGCAACGGAGCAAAATTCTAACGTCGACTCTTTCGGTTCCAAATTTATTTGATTGTCTCACTGCACTCGATTTCCTTGTACCCTTGATATTAGTCAGAAAAAAATAAATATAATTTCAAACGTTTCATTGAAAAGGAGCAAAAGAGCACAGCGTCCTCTCCTGATGACTTTTCTCCTCCTCAGCCATTTTTCACAAGTTCTTTTTATAGGAAGGTACCGCCCGATCCGACATTAATTAAAGTCTGTTCTTTACGCTGCTTTCTGCATTAAGTTGACAACCGCTTGCATTTCTTTCAGAAAAGTGCCATCGTTATTTCATCACCAGTCAAAGGATCTACTATAATGAGAATAAGTATCCATAATCTTTCCGTACGATTAGTGCTAATTATCTGGGCAAATGATACAGAAAAAGCTAACGGTAGCGTCACAAAATTATATAAAATTTAAGAGTATCGTCTTTGCTCTCGTAGCAGAGCTAAAACGTATCGAAGATCTTCAATGAAAAAGAAAAAATAACCCGCCGTTTCGTTCGTTTACAGGCAGCAAGATAAGAGGCAAAGAAAGTTACACAGTCGGGAAATACACTCGGCATTCTAAAGACAGTTCGACGGTCGTTCGTAAGGGCGTCGCTCGTTTCTCAGAAGGCAAACGTACGTCCAGTTTCGAGGAGTTTGCCCTACAACTTGCCGTTTCGAAGAATCGCGAGATCGATATCGCCCCGAGAAACGATAAGGCCGGGGGTGGCGTTTTCGAAGCCGACGCCGGAGAGGGATGTAAACGGGAAGGCAATTTTCCGGGGAGATATTTTTCAGTGGATTTCAGCTGAGAGTAGATCGAAATGAATAAAGAAGGGAATGTTCAACTGGACGATATTTTTCTGCCGTATTCTGCTCGGGGTTCAAAGGGGACGGGGTAAAGGTGGAAAAAATGTCAGAAGGTCCTCGCGCACGGAACGATGCCCGCTGCGAACTTTCAAATAGAGCGTACGACATCTCACGAAACGGTTAGAAACTTAATTAAACGACAAAGATGCAAATAGAGCGTCGCCTTTGATGGAAAGAAGGCACTGCGACGAGAAACTGCGTCGCCTTTTGCATCGGTATAATAAAGAAGCGATGGGGGAGACTTTTAAAGATGCGAGACTGCAAGAATGATTCGTTTCTGTTTGGATAACTACACTGAAATACGGAAGAGGCTGCAAGAAATCTGCGCTTGTGATCTGCATCTGTCTTGGAAAATATCGAAGAACTGCATTGGTAATTCAAGAAGTCATATAAAAAATTCGAGGTCTTCTTATAAACTTTTTTCGAATAAATAAAATTCCTAGAATAAAATTATAAACTTTAAGATTCTAACGTAAGATCTCATTCTATGCTGCAAAAACTGTTTAGTTTGAAAACTGAATTAGTTCATTTACCTTATACACGAATAAAGTTATTATTATACAAAAAATAATATTATTCTTTCAAATAATCCATCTCTATTTTTCTATCATCTCTTTCAATACAACTGCTACAGTGTTTTTTCTTATTCTCAAGTCTGCTTCGCCCAAAATTCTTCTTCCCCCACAAGGAGAACCTTTGCCCCGCAAATCCTCGTTCTCCACTACCCTTAAAAACCAACCACGACCTGATCCAACGCCAGCTCCGACACCCATCGATTTTTTCAGCCTCCATCCATTTCCGCACCCCCTCACCCCACCCCGTCATCACCATCGTAATTTCCCACCCCCGTTCCAACGAGCCGATCTCCACGACCGTTCGCGATCCTTTCGCAGATAACGCGAGAGCGACGATCCGACTGAATAGGGGGTTGGTGGACGGCCGAGCGGGGGTGGAAAAGCGCGGCATAAACTGCGAATGTAAACCGCGCGCCTAACGATATTTACCTTGGGCCCTCGGCACGAACGAAGTACGACGCCTAAATATACCCGGCTTACCGGTATAATTAAAAGCAAACTCTCCTGGTCGAAAAGTGGGGCAGGTCGCCATTTTGAAGGCAGTTACGTAAAAGGACCCTTCGACGTTCTCGCGTTGAATGGTGGCCCGTGGATCTCAAGGACGGACGAAAGTCTCCCTCTCTCTATCTCTCCCTTTCCATGCGACAAAGACGAGAGACGAGTAACCATCCCCTCTTCACCTCGATGCACAAAGGGGGTTGAAGGGTGGCCGCAGCGAGATACACGTGTTTCCGTGGTAAGAATCGATAAGGGGGTCGTACGTTCGTATGTACGTAGCTACACCCTCTCGTACACCTTCGTGCTCGCACACGGCTTTCTTAAGTACCTATTTGTGTCGCGAGTAGTCGCGTGCATCCTGCTCGGCCGCTTTTCTATTTTCGACCTTCGCGACCCGACCGCCGACCCGAATGTCAAGGTCGGATCGCCAATAATTGCACGGCTCCGTGGATAGACACGGTGAGAGTTACGTAACGCGAAACGGGAGAAAGGGTGGGGTGGGTTTGAACGGGGTTGGGTGAAATGGAAATTTTTTTGGCACGCTCCAACGTGGAATTGCGAGTGTACGACGACGTGGCGTGTAACGACGGGTTACGTAAAGGGGTGGAGAAGGATTTATAGGGGGTAATTTCGAGCAGGAGTAAGTTATTCCTGTCCGACGATCGAAGAACGCGGAAAAAATACGAAGCCGTCTCTGACGTTACGGTGAAAGTGGAAGTTTCGGAGGGGTAGTTTCCGACATCGGAGGGAATAAGGGGATGACGATCGATTCGATGGCGAAGTTAGTTTCTTTTCGGGTTAAAAATTCAATTTGTAGGAAGGGTGAGGGGGGGGATTAATTTTGTTACAATTAACGGAAAGGTTAGGGGTCGAAGAAGCAATCTGAAATATCGCAACGGAGTTCTCCAAGGACAGTGGCCCCGTTTTTCCGTTTTCTCCGATAACCCCGGGGAAAGGTCGCTCGGGGGTTAACCTCGGAGAGGAAAATACCCGCTGCGGCGCTAAACATTCATCTCTCGCGAAGGCGGCACGATTGATGCTCGCCATAATGCAAACTAAATTGCCAGGGCCACTCGTTTCGCGGGAATACGCAGACGCCATTTTTCACTATTTTCGCGAGACCGCGATAGGTCGAGTCGCGCGATCCCGGAATCGGTGAGTGGCTTCGCGCGTTATGGGAATATGAATTAATGGTCTCGAAATTCCGCCAAACTTCGAAGACGCCAGCAAACCCTCTTTCAACCCCTTCGAGGCGCATGATTCCAAGGGAAAAAAGAGACCCTACTTGCACAGGCGAATTATCTTTATATTCAGACCCGAATTTTTAAATTATAATTTAATATAATTATAATTATAATGTTTATTTATAATTTGTAAATGTACATTTTCATGGACATATGGTCCTCACGCAAAATTTGTAACTTTAAGGAGATCCTGAGAAATATTTGTATAAAAAAACTAAGTAAAACAACGGTTAAACCTATACGTAATAAAATACAGCACGAAAAGTATTATATACATTACAATGTGCACAGGGTCCGAAGGGGTTAACTGGTTAACCGCTCGTCTTTCTCGCCGCCTGATTCCTCTCTTTCCAAAGCACTCAATTAATATATTTTCCCACAGCAGATTTAGCATCTATACATCCAGCGTTAAATCCCCTTTAAAAATCGGAGATTCCACTCTTAAAAAATTCCACCCACGACTTCTTTTCCCTGAAACGAAGCACCAGAAGCTGAAAAAGGAAACTGCAGAGCAATCGGCCGCGCCGTTTTTCCATATTTTCGCGAGTGCCGATCCTTGGAATTGGCAAGTGTCCTCGGGGCACTGCCGGGTGTGTAAATTAAACGCGACATCGTCCGCTCTCGGCCGTACGAGCATCGTCAGGTGCAAAGTCACGACAGGATGATATCGCGTGTAAAGTAAGTGGCACAGCCTCCGGCTGCTTCCGGATGGAATTAACGCTGCGGCGAGTTTGCGGGCTATTTGCCGGAGGTAGCTCTATCTGCAACGACGACCTGCGACCGCCGATGGAAAAGGTCCTCGGGATCCTTCGCGAAAGCGATGTTTATTCGCCATTCGCGCGTCTCGTGTCGCGACTCTGCGATATTTATTATTCACCGATCTTCCTCGGCGAGAGTGCAGTTTTTAATAATTGCTCGACCCGACGACGCTTCGACGCGACGGCCGAAAGTGGACAATGCGCCTGGAATATCGTGGATGTACCGAGTGTTCGTTTAGACATTAATACTAAACTGTGGAGAATTTTTTTGCTCAGCGAGGGGGTGGATTATCGGGGTCGGTAATGTTAGCGGATTAGTATATATTTTTAAATGGACTTTTCGTGTTTGGGTCACTGAAAAATGGAGAGCGAAGAGGGGGAGATGGAGAGAGACTTTTGAGAGGGTTTCGCCTGAATCTAAATACAATCGATCCTCCTGTAACTCTATTAGTTTGCATCACGTTGCAACAAACTGCGAATCACACTAATTTCTATCGTGCTGTAAAGAGATTATGTTATGAAAGTACCGCGTTACAGAATAGTTCGCTGCGTCGAGATGCCTGAGACATTGGCACAATTTTAATAACTGCAGATCCTACAAATTTATTACACCAATGTGTTTTTTTCCACGTAATTCAGCGGCCCTTCCCTCCAATGTTTATCAGCGAATTAACTCGCAATGAAGAGAACACCGCGACGAATTCGCCGGTGCATTAAGAATTCCGCGAGATTGAAATTGAGGGTAAACCGCGACGAAGGGAATCGGATAAATCCGAAAAGGGGTGCCGTTGCATCGAGTAGCGCGTTGGATTTCCACAAATGACAAAGGATCCTCGGCAGGGCGTAGAAAGGATGCACTCTCTCGAGATACCTCTGGCTGAGAGCATTATGCATCGAGATAGACTTCTGGCCCGTAATGGCACCGGAAATAGAAGGGCGGGGAAGAAAGGGAGGTAGACGGGGATCGAGAGGACGAAGAAGGGTCCGAGGTGGAGCTGCCCATCTCGACAAATTGAGTTTCCTCGCAGCGTCGGCCCTCCTTCGCAGCTTGCCTTCTTTCCTTCACCGGGAAAAGAGCGTGAAACGTTCTTGAAAACGGAAACAAGATTTCGCCCGGCAACTCTCGCGACGACGTTTCGATTTTACTATCGATCTCGTTTCACGATCTCGCAAAACATCGGGATTAATGGGCGCCGATCAGCGGAGAGTGTTTTAATTGCACTGATTGTGAGACTGATACTTTGCGAGTTTCGGGAATATTGACGAAGGAATGCTGTGCTATGATTTCCATTTTAACTATGCGCGCAGTAACTCAGAATTAATTTTCGAAATTAAAATTTGCTTCCTGATATTTCCTGATATTAAATAAGTACTTTGAAAAAGGAGGAATCAAGAGGCGGGAACCATAACCGATTCGGTGATTTATGTTTTTCAAGATGGACGTGGAATATTTATTCTAAGACTCTTCTATAAGATAGGAGAATTTTTGGAAAAAAATGTGTACCAGTCATTTTGACTGGTTTGGTAGTTGTAGTTTTAACACTAGAACTACCGGCGTTAAATCTATATTTCAATATATTAGATAAGTACTTTGAGAAAAAAGGAATCAAGAGGCGGAAGAGATAATCAATTCTTTCATTTATGGTTTTGGGGTTAGACTTAGAATATTTCTCCTATGACTCTCCTGTAAATTTGGAGAATTTTTGGAAAAAATTGTGTACCAGTCATTTTGACTGTTTTGGTAGTTCTAGTGTTAATATTGTAGAAATAATTTGATCGTCTCGTGATCGGCTGGCATCTTCAACTCGCTGGTTTTTGGAAAACTTCGAAATTTCCCATTTCATTTACCGTATCGCGAGTGTCATGTGTTATTAACACCAGAAGCACCAAGCAAGTAAAAATGACTGGTGCCGAATTTTTTGCAAAAATTCTCCAAGTTTATAGGAGAGCCTTACAGCAGACATTCCACGTTGATCTTACAAAACACAAATTACTTCATCGATCACTATTTCCACCTCCTGATTTCCCTTTTTCCAAGGTACTTATTTAAATGATTGAAAATATAGTACATTTAACATCGGTAGTTCTACTGTTAAGAAATTGAAGTACATGCCTACGATAAAAGAAGAGGAAAGTTCGAATTACTTTGGCTGTCTGAAAATTGTATCGACTGTCGTAATTTTCCAGTTGGAAAAATCATTCGGAGCACGAGGGATTAATAATACAAATCGACGCATTAGTTCGCCGGTTAAGTATCAAGACAGGGGTAAATTTTCCATCATTACACCCTGCGAGATTACTTCGCAGGCAATTTCTCAGCGCGGAGGTACAAACGATAGGGGTGATCTCGCAACAGATTGAAGAATCAAGAGAATAAAGGAAAAAGTGTTGTCTACGTGTCCATGTATTTCATCGCACCGCTTACAAAGAGAAACACCCGTTGCTCGTGCTGGCATTCGTTGAGTAACGGCTATACAAAGCGTTAAAAAGTACCATTCGTGCTTATTCCTCGAAAGAAGGAGGGGCGATTTCTCCCGGAGAACGAAAACGTTGGCGAAAGTATTAAGTATGATATTTTACGCGAGCGGCATGGAATAATTTACCGGCGTGGAATAAAAATGTAAAATCTGGCCGAAGAAAGGAAGAGAAAAGAAACGGTGGCAAAGTGAGACAGAGAGAGGTCGAGAAATAGGGCAGGAAAGAGAGAAATGGTGAAATAGAGAAAAAGAGAGAGCGCGTGATATTTTCTTTCAAATACCGAACGGTGGAAGGAATACGTTTTTGCAGCGAAAACGTGCACGTCGCGGCGATTGCATAGCCGGAGCTATGCAGCCGGGGGGTCGCGTGTACACGATGGAAATTGCATTGTGCAATATTGAGAATAGAGCCGCAGCTATTCCTGGCTGGAACGCGGTGCCGTGAACGCGGCCGCTTGTCCCGTCTACTTTAAACAGTTATACTTTACGGCAGTTCGCCCATGGGACCGCAGTTTTCCATCCAAAAACCCTGGAACACCGCAACGCCCGAAAACCAAGCGCGGAAACTTCGATGGCGATTCTTTATTTCACGTAACGTCCGCCTCGCCGTTAACGTTTCGCTCCCCCACGGTTTCCTTTCTCGCATTAACTTTAACCGCGCTCCGTGTAAATCAACCTCGCCCCGATACGCCCCCGTTTCGAGAAACATTTCATTCTACGGACTTTCCTGCAATTTCGACGATAGGCAAATTTTATTTTCACCCCTCGCCACTCCTGCCATTTTTTCTTTCACTCCCCTCTGTCGCGCGTGACGTTTCGTGGCTGCGATGCGATCGAGGGATCGCAGTTTTTTTTTATTATTCGTTAGAATTTTCCGAACGAGCTTGTCGTTTATCTTTGGTGATCTCATTTTCCTCTTTTGTTTCTGGGCACGGAATTTCCCACATGAGCAAGAACGTACGATTATGGTTGCAGGGTGCAAGTTTATGGTATGGGAATTAGTCTTGATTTATATTTTTTAGCAAACTTAAACACACTGTCGTCTGTCTTTTTTACTGAAAGAAAAACTATTAACACTAAATCTATCGGGTTTATATCTGTTATATTGAAATATGCGAAATAAGTACTTTGGAAAGAGAGATTTGAAGAGGTGAAAAAGACGATCAGTTAAGTAATTATTGTTTTATACGATGGACCTAAAATATTTACTGGACGGCTGCCTAATCAATTTGGGGAATTTTTAGAAAAAATCAGAAAGCGGTCATTTCACCGCCATGGTGGGTTTAGGGTTAACCTTCTATGGGCCCGTGTAGAGCCACTATACTACTCGGAATAACAGCAGAAATTCCATAAAACCTCAGCCAAAATGTGAAGATAATTATTTATCATGTACATCCACACTTACATTTATAGAAATATATTAAATAATTGGGAAGATTAAAATGCTTAATTTAAATTTTTGTAATTAAAAAGTATATGAAAAGAGGAGTGCCTAAAAAGTTATGAGAGTGCCAAAACACTTATGAGCGGCGGTGTACACTGCGAAGAATAGTTCTATTTATTATATCCCAGTTGTAGCAAAATAGAATAAGAGGAGATTTATTTGGCAACGGAACGAAGTTTCTTTTAATAATTGCAAAGAATTTTAGAAATTAATGACGACTCGACCGTACAAGATTGTTTACTTGGAATTACATCAACAAGGGTGCGATGTGAGTGAAATTTTCATTGAAATTTGAAGAAACATAGTTTTATCCACGGAGAATAATAACTCGCACGAGGATGGAATACGAATTGCCTAAATTCGCGCCAAGAATGGCTTCCTTTTAAGATCCACGAGCGCGGCACCTTCCCGCCGGCGAAGGGCGCAAACTTTGATTCGAAAATCTGCCGCCACGCTGGCGAACGTCGCCGAATTTATGCCGTAACTTTCGAATCCCAAAACTCCCGTCTCTCCGCCGTATCTCGGAGACTTTCGTACGGGAAATTTAAATTCTATCCGCTTTCTTAGGTTAAAACTCTATTTTGTATTCGCCCGCGGAGTTTATTCAAGGAATTCCAGCATGGCCGACGGGGGTTTCCGTGATTTCAGGGAATTAAATTTCATAGGTAACTGCAGTTTCGGACTCGAGCGAACGACTCGCAAAAACTTCGAACCATAGAGATATCTAATAACCATAAATTACCGGTAATCGCGTACCAGGAATCGGCGGCAGTAACGACTGTCGTGGCAGACGTTGACTTTGGCTGCCGCTAGAATTCGCCGAAGGGGAAAATGTGCACGGATAGAAGAGCAAATATGACAATGAATAAGCGACATCGATTCCACGGCGACGACCTCCTTCACCGACGATTCGGAGCGGCGTCTAAAGTCGATCGATGAATCGTCGCCCCGACTCGCGTTAAATATTTCACAACGATCGACGATCTTCGTTTGATATTCCTTCGTCTGTCGGGGAGAAAGTGTCCGCGTCGACGAAAAGACGGGGGCGATCGTTGGACGAACGTGTTTCCCTTTGGAAGGTCGAGGAATGTCGGTTAATAATTTTGCGATATTTCCGCGCACGTATCGATCATATTCCGGGGTTGTTGATCAATTTTTCCAGGTCATTTCGTTGGAAATAGGATGATCATTGCGCCCTCGTATGAATAGGATGCGTGTCTTTTATTTTGTGCTGTATAGTGCTCCGCGTGAATAGAAGCTATAGTGAGGGACCAGAAAGAAGGCGCTTGGGACGGAAGGGGAGATAGCTCTCGCACCGCCTATCCCCGCCATCTCGGTCCTGAAAACCTGAGATCGACGAATGACAACCGAAAATAAAACACTCCTTTCGTCGTTCACATGACGATGCAACGAATGTGCGGGTCTCTCCTGCCAATAGCGCGTCAAAATCGGAAATGCGTGGGGGAGAGGGATGTCCCTATCCGCCGGGCGAATCAGAGCAAATTACCTCTCAAATGCCTTGTTTCTAGTCCCTCGCTATAGGTTTAACCTCGCGCTGTGTTTTTCGCGTGTAAAACCTTATTTATTCCTTTTACTTAATTCCGTATTGAATGAAATATCGGATAAATCTCGTAGATTTGAGGGGCTTTGATGGCTAGAGATTAATTGAGAATAGACAGAGCCCTTAGTTTCGGCGGGTATCGCTTCTTATTTGTACAGTTTTTTTTTCTATTCCGCAGTGGCCTGGGCCTTAGCTCAGTCCCCATGGTGCCAATTTTACCGTTGGTGGGGGCGTTTCATAGTTAATCTAATGCTACTATATGCTTTAGTAGCAAGCGGACTCGGGAGGCCCCGGGTGCGTCAGACCCGTACCTGTCCGCCCAGCACGGGCAGGCCCCTGGGGGGTTGAGAATACTTCCGGTTTGGTTAGATTACCGCTGGAATTTATTTAAATATACTAGATTTAATGCCGGTAGTTCTAGCGTTAATATCTATATACATCGTCAAACAGTAATTACAGAAAAGTACAGATATATTCCGATTTCCATGAAAATATCAAGCCACCCTGCCGCGTCTCCGACAAAGTACCCCTTCGTCGTTTAAACGAAAGATCAAATTTCAATCTCCGTGAGTTCCCAACGGCGGGGGTGATCCGCGGTAAAATTCGAATGCAATTTCACGCACGCACGGTTCGCGCGTGCGAAAGTTTACTTAAAACTCGGTGCATTCGAGGCGCGTCCCGGGGCAGAGGGAAAGCCTCGAAAGAGAATGAAACCCGGCAAGGCCGGTGCACGTACTTGGAGAAGGATTTCCCCGCGGGGAATTTCAGGACAAATAGAACTCCCGGAACATTCGAGTTGCAAACAGTGCGACGGAATCCAGTGGACTGGAAGGTGGATGGCTCCGGAGAAAGAATGGAGGAGGATAAGGATTGCCATGATACTTTGGACAGCCGGGGAAAGGCCTTACGTGAAATGGAGAAGACTCGAAAGGAGGTATACGATTGTTCGGCAACTTCGCTTTGCTCGTTCTTTCGGAATTACGAAATAAGAAACCAATAAGTGGCCATGGTGGATACGAGGACAAGAGCGACGGGAGATAGAGACTTTTCCGTGGATCTACAGAAATCGGGAGCATTGAAAATCGGAACTGTGCTGAGAGATTTTTTTTTACAATAGTTGAAAGTCTTGGGTTATTTAAATTAGCTATGAGAAGTCTTAGGAATTTTTTAGCTTGTGAAATAGTTTAGAAATTTGAAGAGGCTACTGTCTATTCGGTATTAGGATTTTTATGTTACTCAAATTTATCTTTCGTCATATTAATTAATTTATAAATATGTAGCAGCAAGGCATGTCTCGCAATAGTTATAAAACACGTAATGTTTTACCACCGTCGCGTAAATAAATAGGGAGTTAAAACAGAAGCAAACACACAAAATCCTCGAGCAAATCGTTCGCGCAATTTTCTTCAACCCCCTTCGAACGAAATCCGGCGAGCTTCGATTTGCGACAAAGGGCGGCTAAATTGGCGAAACTATAAATATACATACGTAAACCCGTTATTATATTTACCCTCGCGCGTAGTAACGTGCAAGTTATTCGAACGTTCGGTTTGTAAATACGCGGAGGAAATTCAGTCGCCTGGAAGGGTGGCCGACCGGGGGATCGTGGGGGTGAGCGAGAGTTTGCACCGATGGAAACGTTTTCAACGCTACCGCAAACATCCTGCTGCTCCCTTGACATTCCATCCCCCTTTGTTTTATACTTCTCCATCGATAGTTCGGGAAATAAGTTAGCGGAGGGTTGTTCCTTTGAGGCATGAAAAAAAATGGCGGAGAGGGCAAAAGTGCAAGGAGACGACCGAGGGTTACATGCAAAATCGATTCACTTTGAACGATGTAAAATCCGTTCTGCTAATTGTAAAAATATTTCTTACCTCGAGAAATATTTCCACTGACTGAAGATCAGCCTAGATCGGTGAAAATTTCAAAATGTTTCATTTTGGCGGGGTGAGGATCAGGGCAGCTGAGGAACCCATTTTTGCCAAACTTTAATTAAGCATTTCCCGGTTCCTGGGCGAAATTTGTTTTTTCTACTCGCCAATTTGTCTACTTTAACCCCTAGGGTTAAAGTATCCTCAGATTTTATTATTCCCGGTGAAATTTCCGCCAAGATCGAAGCATCGAGGAAAGTTTGAAAAATATAATAGTTTCGAAGATGCAATTAAAAATTCACGGTCCACGGCGTGACGTTACATCGGACGAAGCGTAGTTGGACGTCGAGCGAAGAAATCTCTTTAGTACAATCGCTCGGGGAAACAAATGTAATTTCGAGTGGACCGCCGCTCTCTTTGATTTGGCCCTTTAACCGGGCAAAGGGAATCACGGAGAAAAGGGGACACGAGAGCCGCACGGGAATGTGACGGAGGAAAGAAGCATCGTGGATGGAATCGCGCTCGCGGAATATACATAACTGCTGGCCGAACGTCGAAGCGAGATTATTCGAGCCGCGCCCTTGCAAATACGCACGCTTCCTGAACACGTAAACGGCACGCTGCAAACAAAGGGACCTTCGACACGGTCACCGCGCCGAGAGTTTCCGCGAGAGGCGAAGCGATGGAAGGCGAGCTCTGAAAATGTCTGGGACGAAGGCAGGAGGAGGAGAAAGAGAAATGTGGCTGGCAAGAAAGAGAAAGCAGACTGAGAAGCGGAGAGAAAGAGGAGGAGGCTGAGAGATTAGAGAGCAAGAAGGACACTGAGAGATTAGAGACAAAGAAGGCTACTGAGAGATTAGAGAGAAAGAAGGCGGCTGAGAGATTAGAGGGAAAAAGAAAGAGACTGAGAGATAGAGAGAAAGAGGCTGAGAGATTGGAGAGCAAGAATGAGACTGAGAGATTAGAGAAAAAGAAGGCGGCTGAGAGATTAGAGAGAAAGAAGGCGGCTGAGAGATTAGAGAGAAAGAAGGCGGCTGAGAGATTAGAGGGCAAAATAAAGAGACTGAGAGATAGAGAGAAAGATGCTGAGAGATTGGAGAGCAAGAAAGAGACTGAGAGATTAGAGAAAAAGAAGTCTACTGAGAGATTAAAGAAAAAGAAGGCGGCTGAGAGATTAGAGAGAAAGGAGGCGACTGAGAGATTAGAGAACAAAAGCAGAAAATGTGACGAAGAAGGCAAATGTGGAGACAGCAAGGAAGAGAGAAAGCGAAAGAGCAGACCAAGCGAAAATACCAGCTCATAACAATCCGGGGCAGGATCTCGAAAATCGGTGTATAGGATGTGCGAGCCAACGAGGATACTCCCACGGGAGTAAACAGGGATTTAAGTTCCGTCCGATTGTAAGCCGACTCATGTCGAATTTAAGATCGCTGAGAGAGAATCTGGTCTCTACACTCGGGAGGATTGCCGATGGACCAGGAGAGAGACTCGATAACGACCGATCGCTTAATTATTCGCGAGTCTTCGATCGAGCCGTTCTTCGACTTGCAAAAACCCGAGACCCTCGGGAGACTTAACTCGGATGTCCGGGATTGCAGTTTCAAGGGCGCCCTACTTGTCGGACTACTTGTTCATTACACTTCTATCGTATTTTAGCAGCGACACGATTAATATCACCTGTGAATTATTTATATAATAGCAAATGAAACAGGATAATAATATCGACACAGGAATATTAACACTACTACCAACCGGTCAAAATGACCGGCACACAATTTTTTCCCAAAAATTCTCCAAGTTTCTAGAAAACTCATAGAATAAATATTCTACGTCCAAGTCAAAGAGCATAAATCACCGAATCGAACATCTTTTCCGCCCCTCGATTCCTCTTTTTTCAAAGTACTTATTTAATATTTTGAAATATGATAGATTTAACAGGGAGAAAAATGCATAAAAATAACTTTCTACGCGCTATCACCGTCCAAGAAGCAATTCATTTTTTCACTGAAAAACATCCGTCCCATAATACACTACGTTTAGAAAATAAAATTGCACGAACGCAAATGCCACACCTCAGACTTTTTCCTCCCCGTGTCAGCGAGTCTACGTCTCGCGAAACGCGCAGCCCTCTCTCGCGATTCCACCCTTCGCGAAATAAAATCGGCAAATTCGCCGACTTTGCCGCTCGCAGGTACAAACAGAGAAGCAGAAGCAAAAAAAAAGGAAGTGGGAGAAACAGCGAAGAAACGAGCCGGCCGAGGAACAGGCTGCCTCGACGAAAAGTTAAACGGCGGAAAGTGGAGGGAAGACAAGACGAAAAGGAACCGTCGACTCCGCTCCGAGAAAAGTTGGCCATTTTACACTCTCGCGCCCTCGCTCCACCCTCCGCTTTGTGCCGGGGGGTCGTGTTTACTTTTCGCGGCCTGTGCACATTCGCGTTGCACATGCATGCGCCTGCACAAACATGCACCGTGTGCAAACACGCCGGCGTCGACGGCGAACGGGAGGACGCATTCGAAGGCAGTCGTTTTACGCGAAGAATCTCAGCTGCGATGTAAAGAGAAAATCAAAAGCCTGCCCTGGATTCGACGGCGGACTTTTTTTCCACGGCAACTTACTCGTTAACTCGTGCAAATCGATGTCTATTTTTCGCGAGAACCGTCGACGCGACTGAAATACGTCTC
The DNA here is from genome assembly GCA_963989415.1 of Cerceris ruficornis. Lineage (NCBI taxonomy): Eukaryota > Metazoa > Arthropoda > Insecta > Hymenoptera > Crabronidae > Cerceris > Cerceris ruficornis. The sequence continues at coordinate 15,725,993 of OZ022526.1, read as the reverse complement.
GGGGCAATTTTTCCCAGGGAGAATCGACGATTCTCGCGACGAGACTTCCCGGCGATGTAAACAGAGCGGATTGAAGTCTGCGAAAGGGCGAACGAGAGATCAAACTGTTCTCTGCAGGAAAGTCGACTTTCAAAGCGGCTACAAATGAATTCTCGCTGTTTTTCTTTCCTTTTCGGTGTCTTTCGGCTCTAAGTATTCTCGAATCGTAAATCTATATCGTAAATCTAGTGCTATTAAAATCTCCAGGCAGTCAAAATGATGACTTTCGAATTTTTCATCTCATAAAACATAAATTACCTGCGTTAATTAAGTGCTTATTTGTTATATTTAATTGTAATTAAATATAGAAAAAAAGGAAAGAAATCTCTTGGAGGCGAGCGAGATTTAAACTCCCGCTAATCAAGTCCAAGCCTCGAACTCCATATCCATCGCAACCCTTTCTCAATTTGCCCCAAGCCTTGACTTAAATCGACAATTTTTCCAAAGAATTCCCTACAACTATCGCAGAGAATACATGGAATCCCCTGAAAAGGCGCAAACCCGCCCCAAGTATCCGTGTAAGGGGTAGTTCTTGCGCTCGATCGGGACAATCTCTCGCTGCTATCCGGCGGCACGAAGATCTCGTTGTTGTCGTCGAAGACGAGACGACGGGGCAATCGTTTAATCGAGATATCGGCTCTTCTTTTCCAGTCCGATCCACCGAGAGCCCTCTCACGATTCTCCAAGTTATTTCGAGGGTTTTCCGGCTCGGTTAGCGGGGTAATATATAGCCTTTGGAGGGAGGAAGAAAGCGATCCCTCCTCGTTCCGGGCGAACCTTCCATCCGCAAATCGGGTTAAGGCTCGTAGCTTTCGCGGTGATCCACTTCGATTTCCGTGGGGAGAGAACGCGATGAATTTTCTTTCTCTACCGTCTCCTTACTCCGGAGACGACTCGCGACGATACTCGCGTTTCTACTTACTAAAACGGAGATAATACCGAAGGACACGGATTGATTTTTTCCCCGTGTTAATTGCAACCCGGCGCAGGCGACAGTCGATTCTAGGGCTCGAATTTTCAGAGAAACGTATCTACGCGGATCGAACAACGTGACACGGTGTGCTCGTTTTTTTTTTCTTCTGGAAAAAAAATTCTCTGCAAATTGCCGCTTTGATCCGAGATAAAATTCGATCAAAATGGAGATTAATTTTCGCTCGTTGATTCCCGGCGTTCTCCGGCTACATTCGAGATGGTTGTTTAAGGGTAAATCGGTAAGAAAATTCTTCGGTGGTAGACATCAAAGTTGGAAAATCAGAGGAGAGTACAAATTCCTGCTCGGTTGTTTCTCCGCGCTCCAAGATTGCCAATCGCCTCGCAAAAATGTGAAAGCGGAAGGTCCTTTGATCCTGTGGCTCGTCATACGCCTTTTTCTCCACGCGCCACTTTCTCTCTCTCGCCCTTCGGCTCTCTCCCTTTCGATTATATCTCGCGATCAACCCCGCCTTTCATTTCGAGGCTCTTAAATGCAAATGGAGACTTTCCCCGAAAATTGTCCAGTTTGAGAAAATCCAGCGTACTCAAATTTCACAAAAATAACACAGAATCCATAAAAAAAATGCTACCACCGAGCGTGCTTAACGATTATTTCCCCTCTTCGTCGGAAAGAATAACTGTCGCTTCAGCCTCCTCTCAAATCGATGAATTCTCGTGAAAAGAAGTGGTCTTTGCATCTTTAATTGTTGCCTTTTAATTGTCGAGCCGGCCACGGATTCCGAATTCTTTCTCCAGCAATTAAAAGGTGAACGTTGATTCGTGGAAATTCCACGTGCATCGTTAGATATCGTATTCGAAGAGAAGATGGAACGAGTGCTTTCTTCGCACTCGATTTCGAGGATTTTACGAATTGCAGATTCAGGAAGAGTAGAATTAATATCTGCCTCGAAGACTTCTAGAGGCAGTGTGTCCTATGGTTGTTTGGAGGCGGAGGAATCGCATTGATTCGGTCGAAATTGATCCCGATATTGTCTAGAATAGCTGTATTGATTGGTATTCGTATTATCGCGATGAAGTAGGGTGAAGGGACACCGGGATCGGCCGATATCGGGCCCCCAAATGACAAAGGACTAATCAGAGCTGCTCCGAAGCAGGACACGTATTCCTCGTTTCCAGATTGTTAGGTCATTTGTGCAATTTACACGTCGCTGATTAGAAAAATGTTCTAATAACCCTATTCCCGTGTGCATTCTCAGTTTATCAACGTTCGAAGTAAAAATCTATTTAATAAAAGGTGCAAATACCCGAGAACATTTCATTCAATCTCTGCGAATGATATTAAAACAAATACTAAAACTATCTAGAAATTAATATCTCATAATTGAATTTTAATATACCTCCAATAAATATAACCGTCGTGAAAATTCCACAAAATTCGTGCGCCATTTGCTGCAATAAATTCGTCGAAATTCGATTTAAAGTTGAATGAAAAACGATTAAAAATTTTCAAAGTGAAACCCACTAGATATAAAACAGCTATGCGAGTCGAGATACAGCTCATGTTCGTCATAGATACAAATTACCCGCCGATTGCGAAACGTTAATGAAATGATCACCCTTTAATCGCATTACTTGGAACACTTTCCGCGCGGTATTCGCGAGGACTAATAATTTTCCAGACCTAAAACCAGTACAGGTGAATTAACCGCGAAGCAAATTAATTCACGGTTGACAGATACGAAGGGTCGTGTGTTCAAGAACCAGGAAATGATTTGCAGTAACACGATCCTCAACATCAGCCAGCGAGGCCTGTCGATGGAAATTAGATGACACGGGTAAAGCATACGCGCTTTCATGACTGATCGATCAAAAGCTTACGCGCTGACATTCTCGACTGCGATTTCGAAAATTGTTCTTCGATCGCGTATCGTGCACTGGATAGGAGAAAAAAACCGAAGGGTAAAAAAAAAATTGCTACACGCAAAAGTCGATGATCGTTCAGAATCTGTTCCGTTGCATCGCTATCTACTTTTACCCTCTCCTCCGAAATAAAAATTTCCCCCGGTGCATGCAAATATTTTTCCATATTCCGATTAAAAAAAAAATGCGGCTTCGACGATATCGGTTCGAAATTTTTCCACGTACACGCGATGCTTATCCAAATGATGGAAAGTTCCGTCGCAGCGTAATGCGCATCGGCGGCGATCGCAGGTTTTATGAAAATAAAACTACCCCCGTACGGCAGAGTGAACTTTTGTGAAATGCAAGTATTTGCTTGCTGTTTTCATGTAAAACGATTAAAAATAATGCCGCCTTCTTTAAGCGCGAAAAGGTCGTTCGTACTTTGGCGTGTAGGTCGATGAGAAAGGTCGCGATGAAGAATTGCATTTCCGGTGCAATCAATGACGAACGGGGAGCGTTCGGTGAGAATAGGCCGATGGTGGATTAAACGCACGCATTTCCATGGACGATCGATCAAAAGATCGACCATCGAGCGCGTCCAGTTGTCCAAATCCGACCGAGCGAAGCTCCATCGAGCTTTGTCTCTTCTGTCTTCCATTCTCTCCTCTCGTCGACGGCTCATTCGACGAGAATTGCATCGAGCACGCGTGCAGAAACGTGCGTGCTGCCTTTGAGTGAATTTCTGTATCATTTTCACTTGCTCTATCGTGCGTTTTGTTAATTTAATTCCGTCGTAGAATCGCTCGATTTCTTTGCAAAAATCCCTTCGTTGAGGGGGTTGAAATAAATGTGAAAGTTCGCTAAAGAAATTCTGTCAAATTTTACAGTGCAAAGTGATATTAAACAAATTTTTTAAATTGTGTCATTTCAAGGGTTCTATCGTGCGTTTCGTAATAATTTAATTCCACCGTAGAATCGCTCGATTTCTTTGAAAAAATCCCTTCGTTAAGGGAATTGAAGTAAATGTGAAAGTTCGCTAAAGAAATTCTGTCAAATTTTACAGTGCAAAGTGATGTTAAAGAATTTTTTTTAAATTGTATCACTTTCACTTGTTCTATCGTGCGTTTCGTTAATTTAATTCCATCGTACAATCGCTGGATTTCTTTGGAAAAATCACTTCGTTACAGGGGTTGAAATAAATGTGAAAGTACGTTAAAGAAATTTTGTCGAATTTTACGGCGCAGCGTGACGTTAAAAATCAGCCCCTATTAACAACGGTGACACCGACGTGACCCAAGGTGCCGGCTTCCGGTGCAATAAATCAGGGTGCAACATGGCGCGCTGCAATTTCATCCGAAACTGCCGGTGCGCGGGAAAAGAAGAGTCTAGGAAGGAAGTATCCGATAGAATCGCTAATCCGGCTGCAAGCAAGACCGATATTGGGACACCTGTTTGCACCGGTTGCAATGTTTACGATGCATCAATCGAGATGAAGTCTCAAGTGAATTAAGGGACAGCTCTAATTAAAAAAGTGTCTCGATTATTCTCTGTGCAAAGACAATGAATTTTCCAGCTGGAAATTCGAATTTAACGCCACAGCTGTGGAAGCTTCTTTAACATTTGCGATTCGAATTATTATTTTACTTGCCAGCTTAGAGAAATTAATTTTATAGCATTTCTTCTACTCTTTGTTCGATAACGGTAAGAGCTATAGATACCGAGAGATGTTCAGACGAAGACACAAAATCATTGTCAAATTGCAAAGCCGAAATTGAATAGCCAAATCATTAATTAAACCAAAGAGCTGTGTCCAAAGTAGCTGAACACAGAACCACATCTTATGTTTATATTTCTCCGCAAATTCTCTCTTCTTCTACACATTTTGAGATGTTTCGAACCAACCTGAAGTTAAATCGTCTCCCACAAAATCTAGAATCGTCATCGTCGAGAGTCCGGAGCGAAACATCCCCGCAAAAACCCATCGCAACGGATATTAACGATATTTTAACAATTCACACGGAAATGGAACTCCTCGCGTGAAATCCTCTCCTCCCCGCGATTTCATCCGACATTATCGCCGTCCCAAATAACGTGAAATCGTTCCGCGATTATCCTCCGATATGTAGAACCCGCGAGGCATTTAACGCCGTTGCAAATTCACCGAGAAAGCCAACGTAGTCCTCCTCTCGTCCAAATTATTCGTGCCGATCGCCGAGCACATTCAACGTACCCTCCATCTCGTCGAAACGCCTCAAATTCATCCTTGGATTTCGAGCAACGAAATTTCAACCCTGCCGTCGAAACGAGCGCGATATCTCGAAGTGGAAAGCGCGAGGACATCGAGCGACGTTGCATTAAAAGAGAAAACGAGCACGCGTCTTTGTCTCGTTTCTCTTTTGCGACGAGAGAATCAGTGACGCGGATAGGAAAAGTCAGGGTGCTTTTGTCGCGAAACCGTGTCCCACCCCCTCTTCTCGCGCAAGGAGAGATCGGTAATTTCAGTGGAATCGCTCGAACGAGAGGATCGCGAGATTTCTCGCAGAAACGAGAACCACGGAGAGAAATGGGACGAATGCTCGGTAGAATTAATTCCTCGTGGAGAGCGGAGCTTTTGTTCGTCGAGATTGAGACATTAAAAAATTGATGAAGTTCGTGCCTTTAACGCATTATCCCCGAGACACGGAATATTCCCTGTTTTCCGTCCACCCGTTTATCCGGGGCTCACGAAATATTCCGTTTTCTATATCGATTGTATGACGGTGGCTTCCTTTGCCGTGGTAACGGTTCATTTTGCCTCGCATTTTATTGTTTACTTTATTACGAGCTATTCTGCCGGGCCGCGGTGCCGTTAACGGGAATGGACGGTTGAAGTTGCTTTCTTTTTATTTTTAGCGCCGGTGATTTGTAATACGCCGCGCTGATCGTTATCGAAGAATCCGTTTTTCGGCTGATTTAAGAGAACGTGCCGTTAAAAGGACAAATTTTGCGAAATTGCAAATTTTCCGTTGTTGGAAGTAAAGGGGGCTGAGAAAACGGACACAAAATTTCGTCAGACAAACCAAAATCTCGGAATTCTTTCAAAGCAAAACTGAGTTTTTAATATATTTTTTAAACAAATAATTGTCACGCAACTTTTTTTACGCAGTTAAATTGTGTGTTGAAAAACACACAATTTGAAAAAAAATATACTAGTATGACCACTAGTTACCGAGATATTGCCAAAAATGCGTTTTCTACCCTCAACTTCGAGGGGTATTTTCACCCCTTCAGAGTGGACGGTTGCCGATAAAAAAAAATACGTGTCAAATATTTTTTTGAGAACTACCTGTCACATAAATTTCATCGAAATCGGCGTATTCAACTTCGATATGTGCCCTTGTTAGTTTAAAAGGACGTGGAAAAGAATGGTCATCAGGGAGGGGACGCTTGCGCAGTGGATCTGCGCCGACCCAGGAGATCTCCGGTGTTAAGCTACTCAGGCCCAGTACACTGCTTGGACGGGTAACCACTCGCCTCTCTTTCCTTTCACGATCCTACAATTCGTATCTGAAAGAACCTCCCAACCTTGCAAATTCCGCACACCCTAAAATAAAAAATCTCTGACCGCACCAACCACCCTAAATCGCAAGTTCCCCATTCCCCAAATTCTCAATAAAAGAATTCCCACTGAAAAAAAACTCCCAAAAACCTTGCAAATTCCCAATCGCCAAAATACCAAAAATTCTCAATCTCCACCCCACGCGAGATCCGGCGCTTGGCGAGATAAAAATACCCAAAAGGAGATCTACAAAAGCGCTGAGAAAAATCAGGCACACTTTCACCCTCCAATCGCGTAATGCAAGGGGGTCCGTAAACCAGATTCGAGGGTGAACTCGACGCCAATGTTCCACTATGGAGGTGTAATGTGCATGCTCGGCGGAGGAAGGGATCGTCGGGGGTGGGACGGCGGAGGGTGGGTGGTGTGCGAGCGTACGTGGCCGTGTGTGTCGCCAGAGGCTCGTAAGGAGGGTGGCTCGAAGAATTGTAGATTTAAGTCGTGTCTTATCGCGAGGGAGTCGTAGCCCGCGGCTCGACGTCGAGCCTCGTCACGACCCGCTTCGTAGCTCCGTTTCGAGCGTTCTGCCGCGTGTGCAATATTAAGGCCAGCCTTAAAAACGGCCGACGCACGCCGCCGCGGCGGACCGTCTCGTGGACACTGGCGTAGAACTTCGCGGGGTGATATGGAGTTAAAGAGTTCAGCTCTTAATTAGTGGGCTGAAGTTTCAACATACGTCTGGTCGGAGAAACTTCTGGAAATTATTTACGGTGTCGTAGCTTCGAGGATTCGGGGACTGTGTGAAATTCTGGGCCTTGGACGAGAGAATTGTACGTAAAGCTGAAGAAATGTGGGGAGATAAGAAGTAGGGAATATCTTGGGATGTTTGATAAGTTTGATGGGGTGCTAGATGGCTGAGGAAACCTTGCAGATATGGGGGTAGTCCATTTTTGTGGGTGGTGAACCGTTTTGGGATTGGGGGAATGTTTAAATGGCGATTTGCGAGATTATATTTCAGGGTTTGGAGGTGTTTCAATTTTGATTGCCTATATATGCTATTAGAATACTGTTTTACTAAAGACGTATATATTCGTTCGTTGTAGTTGAAGGCGTACAAGGGAAAGTATAGTATTTGGAGTAAAAGAGAGGAAAGGGGGTGGAGAAAAACAGGGTGAAATATCACGTGGAAGGCGACGATGCAAACGGAAATACGCGCATCTCGGTGAAGACGGGTCGAGGGTCTCGTAATAGTTATTAATGTCGCGCTAATTTCGGGGAAGAAACGATCGAGGTCGTCGGAAAGGGCGATTACCGTGGAACGAGCACTCGAGGAAAATCGAGGGAGATGAAAGGAGAGGCATTCTCAAAAGATCAAATATTCCACAATGACGATTACCGGCGTTCCGATTTCGTAATTAAAAAAACTCGAAAGGTGGAAAGTTTCGGTATTAATTCGACGTAAGTGCTCGCGATGTCGCCGAGTGGCCACTTTAAAAACAACCGACCCTGCGATACGGCAGGTCAAACCCAGTGGCGTAGCTGCCGAGGGATTCTTCCTTCTATTAATTCCTCCTTTTTCGAACACCTTTACTAATCTTTACCTACAAGACGGATAAACGAGAAAGGAAAATGACAGATCAAGCTCAGTGGCGTAGCCACTGCGGTATTTCTGACACTGTTAATCCCTTCTCTTTCAAAATCCCTTACTCCTCTTCATCTCAAACAGAAATGAAAACAGGAAAAAATAACAACTGCTCAAACTCAGTGTCGTAGGCACCGCAGAATTTCTGCCTCTATAATCCCTTCTCTTTCAAAATACCATACTGTCCTTTACCTCTCAAATAAATGAATGAAAACACAGGCAAAAATAACGAAAGGTCAGACTCAGTGTCGTAGGCACCGCAGAATTTCTGCCTCTATAATCCCTTCTCTTTCAAAATACCATACTGTCCTTTACCTCTCAAATAAATGAATGAAAACACAGGCAAAAATAACGAAAGGTCAGACTCAGTGTCGTAGCCACCGCAGAATTCTTCCTCTCATTTCTTAACTTCTCCTACTTAGAAGACCCTTACAAATCTGTACAAAAAAAAACAAATAACCAATATAGAACTTCCCACCCTTCTGCGCAACATCCGATAATTATTTAACTTCTCGCCGAGTCTTCGAGGCGATAAAGAAGGAACGATTTAAGGGAGGAAAGAGGCTTAAAACGAGGTGGCCGTCTACGCTAATGGTCGGGCTTCCTGGTCTGGCTGGCCGCCTTAGATCCCTGCGCGGCTGACTCGTGGCTGACTCTCGTGCCTGGCTATGCCTGAATACCCGGCAGGCTCAGCGGCGGGCAACTGCATTGCAGTACCTCCTCCATATGCCAGGCAGCGTGCGCTGAGGGAAGGAGCCTGCATCGGGAGAAAGAGACGGGGGGAGATGCTCGCAATTTATCGAGCCCTCTCTTTCTCGCTTTCTTCCTCCTCCTTTCATCCGTTTCCCTTAACAATTTCGAGTAGCCTCGGCGATTTCCTTATTCCAAACGCATCGTTCGTTGAGGATCCAACGATCGAGGATGAATCGTGTCGTGAAAAATAACGATCCAGGAAAATCCATCGTAACTTCGAGTCTCCACGAGTGACCAAACAATCCAAGATCGTTTTCGATTTGTCGCCGGTGAAGATGGAGGAGAGGAGTCGAAAAACCGAGGCACTTGGAATTACTCGAAGCAATGGACGATCGGGGAAAACTACGGTCTGCGATATGGATGAATATTAGTCTGGTGCATGTGAAATGTCGGATTAGGTATATACACTGCCTTTTGGTCATATTTTGTAAATAGCTAACCGTAAAATTAATAATTCTATAGTTGAAACAGGCTGTTTGGTCTATACGCTCAATATTGAGTGTACTTTTTCTGGAAGCCTCGTAAATTCTATAAATAAATATGGCTATCACATTTCATGTGGCTATCACATAATGATTATCACATTTCCAAACTCTTAGACCACTTCATTGCAGAAAAAAATTAAATAATGAAGGTGACCTTAAAAGAATCACCCCCAATTTCATTTTTTCTAAAAACTCACACTGCATTAAAAATCGTGCAAAAGCCCTTCTGAATCTTTGGCAGAAGTGTACCGATGTCGATAAAAATTATTTTGATTTTTAAAGCATTAATTTTGCAACAACTGTGGCATTTTAATTTCTCCGCATAAAGTCCGACATTTCATGTACACGAACCTAATAGAAAGACGAGGAGACGAGGAACGAAGGTGATTCTAAGGTAGCAGTTTTCCGGGGAATCGCCCCACTTTGGAAATTCGATGGGTCGACCGTTGTTCGCGAAGTGTGCGCGAAAGGGGTGAGGTTCTCGCGCGGGACAGCGAGAGGGCAAAAGGGGGTAGCAGTTTCGAAAAGTACGCGGGTGTTGCCGTGGCTCGTGGAACAAAAAGAGGAAACGGAACGTACGGGAAAGACGGCGGAAGGGGGCGGGGGGTGGAGGAGAAGGGTGGAGGCACAGAAGCAGAGGGAGGCTACGAAGGAAGGTGACATATTTTCCGAGAGCAACGTCGGCCCGTGGCAATTTTGCCACGCGTGTTTTTCCCAAGATTTATGTTCGCCCGTACCACCGTTTAACGACGTCTCTTGCTCCTACGGTTATTATCATCCCCCGTTTCGCCGGCGATGCTCCAGAAAGTTATCATCCGATAACTGTCTGGCCTTTTCGGCATCCACGGTGGAAAGGGCGCACGAAAATTCCGTCGGCGAATGTTCTTTCCTGCTGAATCCGCCGCTTCACCTCCCGCTTCCTCCTCGTCGACGTATCTCCTTTATTTTCGCGCGTCCGACGCGCCGGAAGATATTAAAAATAGAAACAACGAATTTACGACTACCCCCTTGCGCTCTTCGTATGTTCCATTTCACTCGAGAGCTAACGCGTCAATGTTCTCCGAAGAACCACCTATTATTCGGAGATGGCTGCTTAGGCAACCTGAACGACGCAGAGGCTCTTGCAGCATATTTTTATTCCGCTAATTAACACTATTCCTACCACGACCGGTCAAATGACCGTTTTTAAAATTCCGATTAGAATTTTCTATATACAACGTAATTGAATCGCCTTTAACCCTTTGCAGTCCTATGTCGAGCTATACTCGATATAGCTTTCCACTTCATTTTATTTTCTAACGAATTAATATCGACTTTTAAAATTCATAATGATTTTGTAATATCACATAAATATCCGTCAGGACCTATAGTTATTGCTATCATTAAAAAAAATTAATAACTAACGACAGAAAATGTTGTGGAATTAATTTCACTTAGCTCGGTGCAAATATGACAAAATAATTCGGACCGCAAAGGGTTAAACTTCACGACTTTTCCTCAAATATACGTATAATACATTCACATTATAATACATTTTTCAATATTCACTTCTTTTTTTACTGTTCATTTTCTGGGGAAAAATTATCATTTGACAAATTCACCGGTTGCGGTAGGAAAGGGTATACGTGAAGTGTCGGTAGGAATAGTGTTAATATCAATGCTTATTATGCTGAGTCGATCGCTACGCCAATGCATTTGAGTCGTCGCTCCGTTTCAATCTCTTTAAGTGCTCCTTAGCGACTTCCGTCGCGCGATAAACTTGCGATGTCATTGACTCGGTCAACAGCGTCAAAAATTAACAAATATCGGATGCGAGATAGAGAAAAAGAAAGAAGACAGTCTTACGTAAGCGATCAGCGAAGTAAGATGAAAGACGAAAGGCCAAAGGAGAAAATTACTTTTAATTAAGTTTTATATATTACTTAAATATACTTTTTATATGTCTTGGATTTTAATAAAACTCATGTTTATATTAAGATGCTAGATAACTGCAACTGCGGCGAAATTAATTCGACTGAATGGCAAGTTATCGTCTATCAGGTGAAAACCTAACCCAGACAGAGATTTAATTCTCGAGAGGTGCAAAATTGAGACGTAATTGCGTGCAGGAAAAATCGAGCCTCGTCCAGAAAATTATGAGAGATCGAGGTCGATAGGAATTGCCACGATTACAGTCAGGATACCGGCGAAACACGACCAGCAAATTGCCGAGCTTGCTGGCAGTCGCTCCAAGCGAACAATTATTATTCCGCTTGTCGGCCACGCAAACAGATGTGTCTGGCCCAGCCGTAGTTCCTCGAGGAAGCACGTTTCGCCGGAATACTTGGAAGGAGGAAGACGATTCCCAACGACAGTGTCAATCGCCCGACGAGACGATGACGGACTGTGCCCTGACACCGTCGGCGGAATTACGTCGGATCGACGTCTCCGACGAGAGAGAGAGAAGTCCAATTATCTAACGGTTCTCCGGATCCTCGTATTCCTGGCTTTCGAGAGAGTTGAACGCTCCGTTTCCTGCTTTACGGCGACGCATCGCTCGAGAACTTTCGATCTGCATAGTTAAACGCAACTCTCGATCCGGTAAGACGACGGTTTTACGATCGTTCGCATTTTCGAGAAGGATCTTTCGAATTTTAGAACACCTCTCGACCAATGAACGCGAAATTGTTTGATGGGAAGTTGAACGTTTCAAACTGCTAAGTGGAATGCACTCTCGTGATTGTCAGAGTGGTGCAATTGTAAGTTAAACGTGCTGAATACTCAAGTTTCGATAAAAAAATCAGTCTTACGACGAAGTTGATACTTGTCTCGTTCCAGGGAACTCAATTTTCATTGTCAAAAAAAGGATTAAGTGTCTGAAAACGATGATTAACACTTTCAAGACTGTTGGGACACAAATATCCCAGTCTTATAATCTTTAGAAGACTCATGGGACATATGACCCGTTCAGTGCACAAATCGATTAACTCCACTTTTTGAATTTTTTAAATTTAAGTCTCAAAGCACTGGATTGAATCCTAACTTTTTATGTTTAGAATAAATTTTCGTAATAATAACAATTAACACCATTAAATGACGAAGTTTGTTTGGCCATCGAGTAATAAATAATTGAATTCAGAAGTCAATCTAATTAATTCCAAGGCTATTCCACCTTATTCATTTTGTACTTCGTTAGAGGAAAGCTAAATGCGATTATATATTCTACAATATTTATTTATATTTATATTTTGAAGGGAATTTTGAAAAGGAGTGTATACTACTTCATCACGTTTCTCCACTTTAGGTTTTATGGAGTTAATCGATTTGTGCACTGAACGGTTCATATATGAAATAAAAAAAAACATTTTTTTTTCTTTTACCTTATTACAATGAATAAATTCATCACCTGAACTATTAGAAATGTAACCTGCCTCTTTTATTTTCTTTAAAAAAAAATCCGTCTCGAAAGGGTTAAATGACTCGATTCATCGCGATGGTCCATCGACGATGCAAAAAATTAATTTGCCGAATTGCAAGTCGTCCCGAGTAATAAAATTAATTGAAACGTTGAATGTATAGAGGTACGAGGAAGTAGAAAATCGGAGGAGGAAGGATCGATTTCCGAAAATCCGGGAGGGCCATTTTTCTTGACCTGTCTTCCGGCGTACGAAGCTACGTCGGGCCAGGGCAATTCTAGCAACTTCGACCACCCGCTTGGAGTTCTCGTTCTCGTCGTCGCTGAGGTAATTGCGTGTTTATCTGCTCAGCTTAATTACGTGTCCGCTTGTCCAGCTGCAGGTGGTAAATTTTCTTCTCCCCCTTCGTGCCCTGCGCTCGTGTCCGCGAGCGGACGTCGTGTGTCCGCCATTTTCCGTCCCTTTATGTCTCCTCCCAGGCTATATACCTTTTTATCCACCCTTCCGTGAATCACCACGGATCGATGCTTCCGTACAGTTTCGAGATATCGATAGAAATACATCACGAAGAATTATATTCCATGTAATTCCATCCTGTAGCTACGTGCTCGTTAGAGTAACTTCGATTTTCCACTGTAATTATTTTTCCTGAATAATAAACAAAAAATCCTACATATTTGCATTTGCTGTTACTGCCGGAGAAAAGCAAATATCCAACAATGAAGTACACTATCGAGTGAATTTCAATTAATTAACAGCTTGAAAAGATTATTCCGACCGCGTAATCCAATCCCATGGGGGAAAAAAGGGTATTTTTCCACAAAAGTTTTTTTTAATCAGCCACCACGATATCGGGCCGATCGATGAAAATAATTCGCGTAATAATGGGCCGGTAATTAAAAATGAAAGGAAACGATGGAGATCCGAGGGAGGGGAGAGCGGAGGGTCGCGGTCGCAAAGAGGAAAATTGCGAGGAAACCTCATAAGCCGCATCGGCTAACGAGCCAAAGGCCGCTGCACCGTCTCCACTTTCACGGGGGACGGATAATTGAGATAAAGGGCGATAACAAATACCGGATGCGACGTAAAGCAGCTACTTTCGCGCTCTTTCACGGACGAAATAAGGAACTCTCAAAATTCGCTCGCGCAAGAACCTTTTCTTTTCACCTGGATTCGCCGTGCGCGAGCTTTTCAATGAACTTTAAAGCGCTTGCCCTAATTTCCCCGTGAATGGAGAGACCGCGTGAAAGCGGCTCCAACCCGCTTTATTTTTTTCTACCCCCCTCCGCGTTCCCACACCCCCCAACCACTATTCCTCGCCCCTTTCTCACCGTCAGCCGTCCTCCCTCGTACGTGCAACCGCACGGTGCGGAGAATAAAAAGAATCGCGGTCGAAAAGAAACCGCGCACCCGGAGACTCGTGCTACCGGGTCTGACAATCCGTTCCTCGCTCACGGAAGTCTCGAATAAAAGCGACAATATGAGAATTTGCGCGCGAGATAATACCGCGAAAAATACAAATCTACCGTGGTCTTTTCACTCGACGATTCACCGCGCCATTCTTCATCGCCGATTCGACGATTTAAGCGCGATTGTTCGAGTTTGCGGGGGATGTTTTCATCGGCAGAGGGTATATTTGACGCTGAAACTACCGCCGTTATATTTATTGTATTTAAATACACGGAATACGCACTTTGGAAGGGGAGAAATCAAGAGGGGAAAGGGATTGTCGAATGAGTAATTGTAGTGCCGGAAAATATCGATGGTTCCGCTTTAACCCTTTTAGTGCTGCATGCCGATATATTGTCGTTTTATTATTTAGTTTGCTCATATGATATTAGTAATTTTATTGCAAGTAATTGAGAATACACAATTAATGCCCCATATTATGTTATTCTGTATTAAACTATGGCCAAATGACGATTCTTTTTATGTCTAACTACTGTCTACAGTCAGTGACCGACTTCTTCATTTTTTCGAAGAATGTTAGATAAATATTAATCCTACGATTGTCAACGAATATTGCAATAGATTTGTCATTTATTAGTAATTTTTTCCCATCGGCACTAAAAGGGTTAAGGGTGAGCGTTGAGAGAAGTTGAATTATCGTGTTATCTTGTTTTTGTTAATCAGTTGTAACTTTAGTAATACATTATTATTTCTTATTTTGTTTAAGTCAAGTTGATTATTGCTGTTTCTATTAGTTGAATACCAAGTTGCCCGATATCCTCTTCTCAACCCCTTGCCGTACCATTTCTATTCTGACCGACTTCGCAATAACGCGGAATTAATTGCTAAAATACCAATTCATCCTTGATTTCTGATATTTTTAATTTAATAATTTTTGGAAAACTTAAAAATTTCCTATTACATTTATCGACTCACGAGTGCCACTCGTGAGGGCTTAAATCTCTGCCACTCCAAATAATTTAGATTTTACGAGAAGTGAAATATTTGCTGTACGAGTTCCCTATCAATTTGGGGAATTTTGAAAATTAAAATCCGATGGTTTCGACTACCCACGATTTTAGTGTTAAGCATGATTTTTTAGCTACTTCCGCGGAGAAATTCCGATAGCGACGGAGAAGAAAAAAGATGTTGAACCTAACGAGAAGAGCAGCGCGCGTGACGTCCGACGATAAATCGGAAGGGGAGACGAGGATACCGGTTTAATTACTTCGGAACTGGCACGACCGATGAAGTGGGATCGTTCCTGTTAATGGAACGGTAAATATCAGGGATGGGTAAGCATCCGGAAGCGTTAAAGACTCCGTCCTGACGGAGTCCTCCAACTTTTAAGTGGACGCTGCGACACGATCTGCTAGGAGCGTTTTATGAAACACACTCGCTCCCATGAATTTTCACGTGCTCCTCTAAACGTCCAAGTTCTTTCTCTACTTCCCGATTAGTGTTTTTGCCCCTAAAGTGACGTTTAAAAAGAAATATCCCCGGTGCGAGGTTTGAAACGACGAGGTCGATAGATCGAGGGAAGACTTTCCACCGAGAAATCAAGTCGATTCCGTAGGATTTCCCGGGAAAATCCTCCCCTAAGGCGGATATATCGACGCGTTTGTCCGCAGCCGAAAAACATCCCCCGATCGGACGAATTGGAGTTAAAGTCGAGAATTCGGGTTACAGTCGAGGTACTTCTTTCCTCCGACTGCGAGGAATCCCAGATTTCCGTTTCCTCCGACCAGAAACCCCAAGAATTCTTCACATTTTATAATGAAATGAAATTTTCCATCCTGTAATTTCCACCTATTTTATTACGTTCGAATATCCCGTCAAAAACTAACTTCACTCTGATCCCGCGAACTTCCTTTTCCGAAATTGCAGCGATACTTTTGAAAGCCACGTAGAACGGAAGGTATTAGAAGGTGTCGTACTTCGACAAAGAAGCACGAAGACGCTAACGAGCTTGTGCTACGAAATTTTTCATTGTACCGAGGCTCGTTAGGCGGATTCCCGTAGGATCGTTGCATCCTTTCGCAAAGTCCAAGTCGCTTTCGGCCGCCCGAGCGAACGTAATCACGTTAAGGACAATAACGGCGGTAATAATGCTTCTTTATTGCCACGGTGTCGTCGGGGGACATAATACTACCCTCGACAGTGTTTTCTATGATATTAAGAGCCACGAGAAGCAACCGTGGAAAGTACGATTCTCTCGCTGTTGGCCGACTTTTTGCACGAGAGAACTCCCTTCTCGCAATTATGCAGGGGATGAAAACGCGGGAAAGTCGCGGCTGTCTTTCGGACCACGCTGAAAGGAATTGTTTCCTTTTATTCTTTTTTTCTACACTTTTTCATTTTCCTCCTCGTCGAAGAGACGGTTAGCGGAGACACGGTGAATCGAACGGAGAATTCCAGTTAAAGCGGATCTTCCGTGTTTTCATTGCTCCCCCGTCCCAGCGAATCTCATCGTGGAGAGATTTCTGATGCACAAACGGATTTGCGCACGTGTTACCGCAAGTCCGTTGGACAGAAGTACCGGCATGTTTCTGAACGGACGTCCGCTGCAAACTGGGCCTAAGAGAAGCAAATCTCGGCTAACAGCTTCAGAGACGTCAAGAGCATTGCAGAGAGAGGGTAGGAGGGTGGACCTTTGCGAGCGTGCAACTCTAGTAACACGAGCAAAGTTGCTAACACGTCGTCCTCGTTGCTGGTATTCTCTCTCCCTCTCTCTTTCGGGTCAGTGTATACAACATCGACGAGTTGCTCGTGTGATGATCATGAACCAACTCCAGGCAGGTTCATTAAGCGAGATAAGACGAGCCGAGGGAGAAACAGAACGGATGATCTTTCTCTTCCTCCCTCCGTTTCTCCCCCATTCCACCATCCTCTCCCTCTGCCGTGAGAAAGACGACACATTTTAATCACCGAATTGATTTTCCTCTCCTCCTTCACTCCCCGAGAACATCGCACGTTTCTTTCCCTCCGTTCCTCACCGGCGCGAGCTCTCCGACGAATCTCGTCCCGATAGCGCTATCGATTCGAGGCAACGACACGCGCGAAATAACCGGCGCGCTTCCCTCCCTTGAAATATTACTTAAGCCAGGAGGCGAGATTTCGCCGAAACATTCCCAACTCGCGGACGAAATTCTTATCGATCCTGGTTTACCGAAGAAATCCCATATTTCGAATACTTCCGTATGTAAAGTAGGAGAGATAAGTCTCCGGCAGCGATACGAGGGGTGTCTCGAACCGGTCCCGATACGGGGAGGGTGAGACGGTAGATTTCCAGGAGGACATTACCGACAAAAAGGGATGTCGCGCGTAGCCTTCGAGGATCATTCGATCGCGTAGTTCCGTCCTTCCATATTTCTCTAAATAATATATACGAGCCGGAGATTTATGGAGAAATATCATCCTACCCTGCTCGTCCCTCTTCCACCCCTCCGCGGGACTCACCCCTCCGTCGCTCTCTCCCTCGACGCCCGTTCGGAACTTCGATAGACGATCTACCCTGAACTTAGGCATCCGATACACCTGACCGATACCGCTACCGTTCGTTGCCATTAAGGCGTAATTGAGAATCGATAGTCGATCATCCAAAGGCACCCGATATCGGATCGTCCTCTCTCTCTCTCTCTCTCCTCATTTTAATAAGGTGACGCGATGGCGAGCTCGTCTACCCTTCTTCCTCGTTTATACGCGCCACGCTCCCGTGATCCTCACACGGGGTTATTTTAAGCGGAACCCTGTTTCAATGAAATTTACCCATAGCTCTCGAACCTTTCCGAGGGATCAGCGAGAATCGGAAGTTCCGATTTAACCCTTTGCACTATTATCTTTTTTATTACACATCTCACCCTTCGAATTTAAGCTCTAATCGATTCCCTCGACGGATAAATTACCGAGGTTACGATATACATACATCTTGCAGCGATCTATTATTAAATTCTATCGATCCCACCGAAAATACGATGAAACTGTCCGCTCGAACGATGGCCCACAAATCTATCGATCCCTGTGACCGTGTAGGTACATACGTTCCCTGTCACGTGATCGCTGCGTTTCCTTTAATTAGCAACACGTGACTGTGACACTTGACTTATTGCGTGATTAGATTTCTAGTCGATGCAACCAGTTTTGATTATGGCGCGTGTAATTGCCACTGTCCGACCGCCGCTACCTCCGTCCACGTATTATGGACTGCCGGAGCATGGAGAGATCGTTTGTTTTCATTTACCATGCTCGTAAATTCAACCTTTCGCTCTGCAACGATTATTTTGATGGGGAACAACGTTGCTGTAGTTGTTGCAAAGCTTGCGCTCGTCGAAGCAACGTTTAAGTCTTTCAGTCATTTAAATGTCGAATGAATTAGAAACTTCGTAAATATTACAATTTAAATTCATATGAAATTTTTGAGTTCAATAGCGCCGGTCACCGGTGACCCCCATGACATTCAACTTGTTAATTAGTAGATGAAACGTTAAATGTCATAGAAATCTGTGTCGAGTGCACTTCGAGGTAGAAGTGCAATGGCTTAATAGTAGAATGAAGTTTATTTCGCACGGATAAAAGTGCATGTGCTCAGAAATTGACGAATGTTATTTCCAACGGAAGCATAACACGAGTATCTGACACGATATATGCACAGCATTCACGGCAAAAGGGTTAAAACCGGAATGAGATCTTTCACACGTTTCCTCGGAAGAGGTAGTACCGCGATGAAAAATTCCAATGGAAACGTTTGATTTATTTCGCACGATTCCAGCTGCATGCGAAATTGCAGATACGCGGATATCCAAGGAAATAAGAACGCGCGAGGTCGAATTCGCGGGGTTTCCTCCCGTTTGAAATTTCGGCAGAATTATATTGTTCCTCCAGGATCGATAGCTCGCGCGACGGAAACATCGATTTTAATGATTACCAGGAAAATTGTATTAGACAGGAAAATAATTCTGGCGGAGAAGCAATTTTTCACTGAAATTCAGCCGACTACTCCCTCCGTCGGTCGACCTATCGATATTAAAAGTTCGAGCAAGGAGAAAGAACATGGCAAACGTTACGCTCCTATTATTCATCGTTCCTTTCGACCTTAGGGCGACATCACGAAGGTAAAAAAAAACAAAATGTAACACTTGCGTTCTTCAATCTCTGAGAATAAACTGCAGAGATAGAAATCGACGGAAGATTAACGCCACTGCCACCATACCTGCCGTAATATCAGCGTAATCGCTTTGGAACAATTATCAATTTAGCTCCTCTCGAAACCATTCTCGACACGATAGATCGTTTAAACGTAATGACAGTAATAAGGCGTGCTGCGCTGCTCCGTCGGCGATGTAATTTTGTTGTAAACTCATCAGCATTTACGAGCCGCTCCACGCTCTCGCCTCTGCCCCCGTAAACTCCTCGCGATGCGAAAAATGTATTAAATTTAATATATTCATATATCCACGATGCAGACAGTCGCAGAGAAGCGTCGGATCGTTAATTGAATTTCAGGCCGAGACTTCTGGAATTAAACGTCTCCGTGAATTATGAAATTCGCGAATGTGTGTCGAGTGCGTTCGCGATATCGCCGTGGAGCTCGATGGATCACTTTTCATCTTTCTTTTTTTTCTTTGGGAGCCCGATTGAAATTATTCTCCAAATTAACGAGGAACCGTCCGTGAAGCTAACGTTTAAATCTTCGAGAAGGATCCTTCGAGAGGTCTCTGAAAGGCTTCCTTTGTATTCTCTGCCGTGACGGAGCTCGTACGGAGTTAATTGAGAGAATAAGACAAGGTGCGGCGAGTAGTTTTAGCGCGTATCCTTCTTTCGGTCTCTTGTAAAGTTCTAAGACGTTTGCGGAATTTCAACGAGCCTCGAAGCCGAGTAGTCGATCGCTTTGCGCTTACAAATCACACCATGATTCATCGCAGCACCCGTCGCCTTTTTCTCTCGCGTTTTATTTCTCCTGTTCTCTGCCTTCCGCTCCCGCGATGTAAAGCTTCCGCGGCGCCATAATGGCAAGCGGGACTAATTACTCGATGGACGTGGAGATCTTGCGGAACTATGAGAATGTTTGCACGAAGATTCTACTTCTTTTTGTGGGCTTCCACCTTTTTCGAAGTTCTTGCTTGATATTGTGGGATCGGGCGGAAGCGCTCCTAAAAAGAACTTAGGTGGAAAGGACGTGGAAAAGGAATTAACGTCAGAGCGAAGACGCTGGGGCAGTGGAAGCGCGCGGACCCAGGAGATCTCCGCGTTGAGCAACGCGGGCCCAGTACAGCTGCTTGGATGGGTTGCCGCGCTACTTTCTTTTTCACGATTCTACAATATATTTAACACTAGATTTACGGAAGCCGTCAGATTGACGGGTTCCTACTTGTTTTATAAACATTTTGCAAATTTACAGAGCAGCTGTACAGTAGATATTTCACGTATATTTTATAATACAGTCATGACTTAACGAATTGCCGTCTTTCCCGCTTGATCCCTCTTTTAACAAAGACCTTATTTAATATATTGCAATGTAACAGATTTCGCGCCTGTAAATCTATACCTTTTCAACTTCAAATTGGGAATAATCGATTTCAAATTGGGAATAATCGATTTCAAATTGGGAATAGTCAACTTCAAATTGGGAATAATCGACTTCAAATTAGAAATACTCAATTTCAAATTGGGAATAGTCAACTTCAAATTGGGACTAAACAATTTCAAATTGGGAATAATCTATTTTAAAATGGGACTAAACAATATCAAGTTCATACAGATAATATTCCCAATTTGAAGTTGATTATTCCCAATTTGAAGTTGATTATTCCCAATTTGAAGTTGATTAATCCCAATTTGAAGTTGGAAAGACATAGTGTTAAATGCAAAGGATTTAACGCCGATAGTTCCAGCGTTAATGAGACGGTAGAAATTGTAAAATTAATGAGGTCGATGACAAAAGAAATTGTAGGCCAAAGGGTTAATATAAAAAGTATCATTTCAGTAGAAATGACGAATCCAGCGGAATACCGGTGGCGTTGAACGTGTTAATTCGCAAGGATTATCGATATTTGACAAAACATGGAGTATCCGGGGCCACTGTCTCGATGAAATTAGCAATTACTTTAATCCAGAAGCCATCGCCGGTGTCTTTTGACTGTAAAGCCGGATCGGGACAGCAGTCATGCGCACGACTATCGAAAATCTGTAAACGGGGCGAGTTACGAGGACAGGCGAGACCCTCGGAACATTCGATATCTTCCCCCGGTGCAATTTCTCATTATTGGAAAAGTCCATGAACTTTGTAAAACCTGTCAATTCGACGAATAGAAGCGCGCCGGAAATCATGGACGTATCGATGCTCGCGCGTTTCTGCATCCGAGGAAACTTCTTGTTTTTTTTTTTTCGTGATCTCATGGAATTCGTAACGGCGGATGGAATTTTGCAAATTGGTATCAGCCGGGTGGTAACATTGCGCCGGTGCTAATTAAAATTATCCAGAAATTGATAATTTTATATAATTCCGTTTTACGAGGAAATTTCACGGGATTCGCGCAGTTATTAAATCGGCCGAATTTTCTCCCAGTGCGTTCGTTTCGTTCAAAATAGTCATTCGGCAGATGTAAAAATACTAAGTTTATTCTTCAAAATCTCCGATTTTAACACGTTCAATGCCACCGATATTTCGCTAGCTTCTTCATTTCTACCGAAGTGAAACTTTTTCTATTAAAATCGCGTCTTTGCAAAGCAGAAACTTTCAAGGCCCAAAGAGAAGGGCTTTACTTTTTTGAGACCAACGCGTAAATATTCATTAAATTACCAAATTCGTAAATATTACAATTTCAAAGTCATATGAAATTTCAGAAAAAATTAGAATGCGGTCATTTGACCGCCATGGTAGCCTTAGCTTTTAAAAATACGTTTCACAAAATAAAAAAAATACAAAAATACACAGGATTTACCTGCCAACGGAGTTACCAGCTTCTATCACAAAATCGCCACTGCAGCGACAACGTAGTGCAAAGGGTTAAGCAGCTGTAATGTCTTGCAATTAACTCATAAGAAAAGAGATTCCTACTAAAACATTCAACGTCCTCGTTTCCCGAAGAAACTAATAATCCTTTGAAAAATTCAATTCTCTAAAAACACTCTGCTAGTCCTATTTCCCTCGTTACTTTCCAATACGAAATTTTCCATGCAGAGTGCATCATGAAAATTGAATGAAACGTTTCCATTAGAATTTTCCTCGCTGCAGTTCCTCTTTCGGCGAAACTCCGGAAATATTACATTCTATTCAACATCTAATAATCTCACCCTCCAAAAACTCAGCGCCTCCCCCCAAAATTCTAATACTTGAGTTCTTAAAGACAGGAAAAAATTCCAAAAGTTTAATTATCTTCGATACATCTGCACTCTCGTCACTTTAATATTCTCAGATGTTCATCAACCCTATTCGTCAGCCCTTTTTCCACGGAGAAAAGGTTGCTCTACACGTAACGCTTACAAATCGAGGTGCGTTACAACGAGTCCCTAATCCATGCCAACCGGTTCGCACACGTGCACCGGTTTTATGTCCGTAATAACGGTTTTACAGCACTTGCAGGATTCACCGCGGATTGTATGGGATTGCACGGGGGTGCGCGTCCTCTCGGATATCTTTCGGTGCAACGGAGCAAAAGTGCAACCCCGCGTGACCCCGTTCGACGTTGCGCACCGCTGCGAAACAGGACTTTCGCAGCGCGATTCCGAAAATTCGATTGCCCTCGAATAACAACGAGACGAATCGAGTACAAAGGGGAAAGAGGCTCGATTGTTTCTCTTTCTCTCTCTTCTCCCTCCTCTCTCACTTTCGCTCTTCTCTCTTTTTTGTTCCACTCTCTCTCCCTCCCTTCTCGCTGTTCCGACTGCCTTCGGTCCTCTCTCTCACCGTTCGTACGTTTCAAGAGAACGAACGAGAGAGGGCCACTTCGATCAGCTCCCTTCTCGCGCTTAACTTTTTATCGGCCTTCGAGAGCTTAATTGATTAAGCTCCTCGAGCCTCTCCGACTCTGGGAGTTACACTTTCGCGGAGATTATGAGAACGATGACAGATGCTGAATGGGAAATGAAGTTTCGCTTCTGAAACGACATTCTTTCCTGGTAGTTGATCTATCGATGAATGTATATTCGCTGGGTGTATTTAGAGAAAATAAAATTCTATGCAATTGGAAACTACGGTTGTCGAATTTAGTTATTCGGATTCTTTCTCCCTCTGTATTTTTCCAAAATTTACGTGCTTTTTTCTATAACGCATTTTTTATAACGCCTCATTATTTTGATGGAAATAAATATTACAGAATTAAATTTGTAATAAAATATATCGTTTAACCGCGTTAAATAAGTATGTCTGCGTGCACCATTAACACTAGATTTACGGAAGCCGTCAAATTGACGGATTTCTACTTCTTTAAAAACGGTTTCCAAATTTATAGAGACGTGGTACAGTCAATATTTCACTTGTATCTTGTAATATACAAATTACTTAACCGATCTTCGTCTTTACCCGTTGATCCCTCTTTTTTCAAAGCACTTATTTGATACATTTAAGTGTGGCCGATTTAACGCCCGTAAATCTAGTGTTAATGGTACACGTGACCTGAAGGTCAACTTTAATGTGTGCCATAAATGGTACATGTGGCACGGAACGTGTCAAAAATCTGATATTTATTCCAATACAATGCAACATAAGGGCTCAACGATGCGCATTCTCCCTTTGAGGGACAGCGACACATAGAAAGTGTCAAAAATCTCGTGCACTGTTTGCAAGAACGCGAGTTACTCTCGAAACACCGGGAAAACTCATTGTTTTCGCTCGTAAAGCTCAAATCGACTTTAACCGGAGTTTTCTAGGCCGAGTTTTACAGCGGCAATAATCGTTGCCGTACCTCACGGTTTCGCGGACCCGCGAATCGCCATTTCGTTTGGCATTATTTTCGCCAGCAGGAGACATCCCGTCGTTGCACGGTGAATCTTTAGGGTCTCGTTTGGCGAATTTGAAAATTCGTGCTTCCCTCGGACGTTATTCGCGAGGAGGACGCGAAACGTGGGGAAAAAGGACGACCGTTCCTCGCTCATTTCGCGAGAGAAATGACCCAGATAATTCGCACCGCTGGCCACGCAACGTACACCGACGATTTTTTTTTCCCCCTCGTCGCCATGGTGTTCGTTAAACTGCGAGCCGGTTTCGCCGGGCAACAATGATATTTAATAACTACCGCGGTCGAGTCCGAAAAATGTTGCGTCGGGACGGCGAAAAATCGCGATCGCCGATGCATGAAGTTGGCTGGCATTTTCAGCGGCGTTTAACCTTCTATAACTCCAAGGTTTTTGTGGCGTTTTGAAAATTAGACGACGCCGCGGCCGTAAATATCGGTGGCAGCGGTTTTGCAAGTGGATGAATTTCATTTTATGAAACTGAAATGCGAGGGAAGTTTGCGCGATTTGGGGAATAAATTTGCGATAGTTCGGAGCGTTAAAAAATTCGGGAAATAGGAAGACGGAAAGATAAAAAATTCCACGAGTGGAAAGACTAAAAATTGATGAACTATAAAAGTAGAAGGGTATAGCATTGAAAATTTCTAACGATAAAAAATAGAGAATTAGAAAACTATACAAATGGAAATATGGAGCGTAATGAGTTCTAAACGTAGAAGAGTACAGCATTGCAAATTTCTAACGATAGAGAATAGAGGATTAGAAAGTTAAAAAATTCTACAAGTGCAAAGACTAAAAATTGATGAACTCTAAAAGTAGAAGAGTACAGCATTGAAAATTTCTAACGATAGAAAGTAGACAATTAGAAAGTATAAAGATTCTACAAGTGGAAAGACTAAAAATTGATGAGCTCTAAAAGTAGAAGAGTAGAGCATTTAAAATTTATAGCGATAGAAAATAGAGAATTAGAAAATTAGAAAACTATACAAATCGTAAGCTGCAAAATTTTAATGCCCAAAGAAAACAGAGACACTGACACTTCCGTTAATTTGGAAGAATTGCAATCAGAATTATCACGCTCCTGTCAATTGCGCGATTATTAAAAAAGCTGATCAACAATTGCCTAAAAGGAGAGTCGAATAGGCGGTGTATCGAGCAACGATGCTCTCGGGTCGACCCTCGCCTGAAAATTGTCGTCGATCTCGTTCTAATTCGTTCGTTCGTAACTTAATTACGGGCGGACGGGGGATGAAAGGGGGTAGGTCGTGCCGCGGGATGATTTTATTTCCATGAATGAAATAAAAGTCAGCGAGCGTTGCCGCGGAACTCGGGATCTCGAAGCGGGGATTTTAAATGAAGCCGCCGGAACAAAAAGGGCAAAACAAAAAAAAATGGACAAAGAGAAAGCGGAATAAAAGAACGATGCGCACAAGCGGACGTATTATTCCGGGCAATTCTTTGGGTTCGTCTTCGCGGTGAGCCGCTATAAAATTGACGAACACCGAGGGAACGAGTAACCAGGCCACGTTCATCCTACCGCGGTCTTAATCTTAATTAACAAATGAAATTACACCGACCTGCCGGTCCGGGGCTAGCTATCTGCGACACCGTTGCAGGATGCAACGTTGCATCCGCAGTTTCACGATGTAATTACCTAAATTCGTTTCGAAGTATGTGCAATCGAATCCTCGTATCTTCGATCGAAGAGCTCCGTCTTCGCTGAAGAACCACAAATCATTGGATATTCTTACGTCGTTGTAAAGGAACAAAGTATCTGTCTTTACTATCAATTATCAAATTTACCTCTTTCTTGAAGGTATCTCGAACGTAAGCTCATCTCTGTCGCAATTGCAATCGCACAGTCATAGGAAAAATGACCGTCGAAGGTTAACCCTTTGCACTCCTATGTCCAGCTACACTCGACACATTTTTCTATGGAACTTAACGTTTCATTTACTAACTATCGACTTTTCGAAATGATTTTGTGTCTTAAAATAAATATCCCGCGGTACCTACAATTGTTTCTAGTGTAGTAGGTGGCCGAGATAATAATCGGATTATATGTGTACGTAAATTATTACATGAAATAATACGTCACTAAAAACTTAACAAACATTAGTACTATCTATTTTAGAAAACTACTAATAATGTACTTTAAGAACTAACATAAAAACAGCACCCGTAAAACATAAATTTCATAAAATATAAGAGGACATAAAAAGATCCGCAGCGTGTCAACGTCGCATAAACACTATTAAGAAAAATGAGTTAAATTAAGTAAAAATGAGTTATATTAAGTAAAAAAGTATTAAGTAAAAATGAATGATCAACGGTAGACAATTTTCCGAGGCTAAATTTGCTTATGTGACGAAGAGTTAGGAAAATAATTCGGAGCGCAAAGGGTTGAAGTGGAGAAGTACGGAAGAAATTGAAGCGAAGGTCAAATTGTCCGCCCTCCGATAATCCTACGGCCACGTATCAATTTCCATCGATTAATTTCGTATCTCCAGTGAATTTCCAGCGCATCCGCAAGGACGTTGAAAAAGTACGGGGGATGTTCTCCAGGGAAATAAGCAAGAAAGGCGCATCGATACCAAAGTCCCCATACCGTGATCGCCGAAAAGGGTAGTCGATCCAGTATCAACGAGAGACCCCTTTCCGAAGGATCAACGGTCGTCTTAAGGGGGTTGAAGATAGGCATTTGATTTTTTTTAAAGGTCGACGACCAACCGGCACGGAGGGGTGAATCGCGATGCTTCGAGGAGCTCGAGGAAGGGAGAAAAAGAAGAGACGGAGACGACGGGGAGGGTGAAAAGGGCCAGGAAGGGCTCGAGTACGGGGTTGAATGTATTCTCGTGGGTCATTAACGTTCAGTCGAGCTAACGAAGTCGAGGAAGCGGGGACGAAGGGGTTTTCGACCCCTAGCCGCGAACGGGGGTGCGGAAGTCGGTGCAAACGGCAGACCGGCTGAGTCTCCGCATTATGCATACAAAGGGAAATAAATGGGGATAATTTGAGGGTTGAATTTCGTCGGGTGGGAAAGAGAGAGGCCTAGGAGGATAGGAAAAACCTGCTGGGATTTCGTTTTTCGACTTTTACTTCCACGTAGACCTGGAAGATCGAGAGCGAGCATAAATTTCGTGGTCTCGTTCGGTGGTGGTTTCCGGAAGGGATGATTTCAACGAGTGACGAGCTTCCGTCGTGAAAATTCACGGACTGACTGACAATTTTTTCAGTAAATTGCAAGAAACAAAGGTGAAGGAAGACTAGAACGTTGATTGTTAATCGTTCGTTGCTTTGCCATTCGCGTAAATAATTCGTGACCGTCACAAACGTGACTCGCGCGGATACCTGAAGGAGATTAATGACACGAGGTAGATCGAAGCTCGAAATGACCATTCGATCTTCTCTAGCATCGCGTCAAAGTCTTATCGGTGTTCTGATTTTCAAAAGTACGAGCAACGAGTTCGCTGCCTTCGGAAAAACGAGCTCGCGATCGATTTAGCGGCGGTTTGCTCCTCGAGGTGAATTTCAGATTGACGTATCTCTCGCTCGATCGAATTTACTTCTTGCTGACAAATGAACTTTCGTTGTTCTATTGTATTAAAAAAAGCACACGTGCACGCACCGAGCTGAAGTAAAAAAAGAAGGAATACCAGGTCGAATCGATGGGGTCACGTATGGAAAATTCTTTTTACTTGCATTATATTACCTCCATCCCCTCTACTCGTTCGTCTACACTAACGAGAAGCCCTCCAGAATTTCTCTCACAGTCATCTCAAACATCTGCAGATCGAACTTTTCACGAACGTGTCGCCAAGGCCGGAATAAACGTGGATTTACACCTTCTTATTTGCCAGCCACAGTAACTTCTTATTTAAATCTCCCGCGGCACTCGAAATCCCGGAAGGAGATCGACGCGTAACGATCCCGGAGTCGCGATAAATCATCATTACAATTACATCGAGACCGGAATATTCTCACGAGCCGTAAAATAAACTCTGCTTCGCCGATTCCACAGAATCCGCGAGAATTTATCTCGTTCCTTCTCCGTGCTCCCGCGCACGAATACAAGGTCTGGATAGAGAGGGGGTGGTTTATACACACATACAAAACGTCCACATTACTCTTACGGGTTATTCGTTTCAACCCTGCCACCCTCTTTCTTTCCTCTCCCTTTTTCACCATAGATACGGAACATATAGGGCTGTCTTCCACGTTTCTGGTTATTCGTCTCCCTCCGCATCCATCTCCGTTGAATCGTCTCTCGCTTCATCCGCCATTCGTTCCGTCTATCCGTCGCTTTCTTACCCCTTTCAACCCTGCAACCTCACTCTAAATCCCTCGCACCCACCCCCCTCTCTTCGTTGACGTAACAACGAGCAAGTGCTGGCCGCGTTTCATATTTATAAAAGAGTTAATATTTATCCGGCCCCCAGGTGAATAGCTTTTTACTCGCTCGCTTTCCATCCCTCTTTCCATTTCCACGGGAGTTACTCGCACCCTCCCCGGGGCGCGTACGTTCCGCTCCTTTCCGCGATTTTCCTTTTCGCTTGCCAATTTCACGCGGTCCAAGTGTGCCGGTTTCGAGGAGGGGGATGATCGAGACGTTGATTGGGGGTAAATATCGTTGGTCTGTCGACGATTATTCGGGAATTTCACGGGGAATTACGGTGGAAGGGTGGAACGGCGAAAAAACATCGGGATATGGGAGGACTCGGTGGTTGAAATTAACCCTCCTGCTGAGGGCCACTCCAGAGCTGGATTTGGAATTTGCGGAGATATTGTACGAGCAATTCTGCCCACGTTGGAGAGAAGGCTGCGTATTTTGTAATATTGTGTCGCTTTTTGCTTTGGATAGTTTGTATTTAATTTGCGAGCTTTGCAGAGTCTATCAATTTCAAAATATCAACGAGACGCGACACGATACAGTTATTTCTAGAATATTAAATTATCTTAAACCCTTGCCCTACAATTTCTTCTGTGACTGAATGCGCAATAATTCAGAACTAATTGCTAAAACAAAAATTGACCACTGATTTTTGACATAGCGTATAACTTAATACAGTATTAATATCATTGATTTAATTTCATCGCCTCCTGTCTTACTGATAGTTTCAATTTAACGGTTTTTGGAAAGTTGCAAAATTTCTTATTCCATTTATCGCCGTCATAATGACCGTCAATTTTTACTTTAGCAATTAATATTCGAATTCTTGCGGAGGCAGTCGCAAAATAAATTGTAGGGCACAAGGGTTTAAATTGGGCGATACAGAAAGAATAATTGTCAATTTTTACTTTAGCAATTAATTTCTGAATTATTACGGAGGCAGTCGCAAAATAAATTGCAGGGCAAGGGGTTAAATTGGCCGATATAGAAAGAACTGTCAATTTTTAATTTAGCAATTAATATTCGAATTATTGCGGAAGCAGTCGCAAAATAAATTGTAGGGCAAGTGGTTAAATTGGACGACATAGAATGTACATCTGTCAATTTTTACTTTAGCAATTAATTTCTGAATTATTGCGGAGACAGTCGCAAAATACATTGTAGAGCAAGGGGTTAAATTGGACGATATAGAAAGAATATCTGTAAATTTTTACTTTAGCAATTAATTTCCGAATTATTGCGGAGGCAGTCGCAAAATAAATTGTAGAGCAAGGGATTAAATTGGACGATATAGAAAGTACATCTGCCAATTTTTGCTTTAGGAATTAATTTCCGCATTATTGCGGAGGCAGTCGCAAAATAAATTGTAGGGAAAGGGTTTCGAATTCTTCTCGATTCTCGTTAGAGAACGTACCACACTGCAGACAGCAAGCCCCAGTCGCGAAGGGAATATCAAAGGAAACCTGCGCGAAATTGCATCCCTCTGTAAACAGAGATCGTAGGAAAATAACGGAAAGTTCTGTTGCTTCAAAAGAGAGTTATTTATCGCGATTGAAATCGATTCGGCAGTAGATTGTATTCTATCGACTGGTCACTGATAACGGCTTAAATTATCCGCGTAGATACATTCCCGTCCACTTGATATCCATTATCATTTTACCGTCCTTCCTGAAGCATGCTAAAGGGCTGGCTGTTATGACCAGTCTGTCTCTTTCTCTTTCTCTCTGTCTCTCTTTCCCTCTCTGTCTCTCTATATGCGTGCAGGTATGCATATATACCATGCGCACACTTTGGCAATTACGTTATCCTACCGATTGGTTTCCAATAACGCATTTATCCACTTGGATGAACCCTCTGTGGGTTATCAAACGTATCAGTTTTCAAATGCACACCGTGTATGCAGGGAAACATTCGACCGATTGAGTATTATTCGTTACCTCAACCTTCATCCCCCGTGTTCTTTCTCTCTCCAAGTACAGCCGGCCGATAAAAACATATTTTCACTTTCTACCCTTCTCGACGTTAGATCTGCAAACGTTAACCCTTTGCGCTCCGAATTATATTACTAACTTTTCGTCAGATAAGCAAATATAATCTCGGAAAAATGTCTACCGTTGATTAATCATTTTTACTTAATACTAGGAACAATTGTAGGTACGGTGGGATATTTATGTTAAGATGCAAAGTTATTGTTGATTTCGAAAAGTTGATAATTATTAAATGAAATGCTAAACGCCATAGAAAGCTGTGTCGAGTGTAGCTCGACATAGGAGTGCAAAGGGTTAAATCCGTCGTGCTTAAATATATTAACAAATAAAATCATCGGTAATTTGTGTATTACAAGAAACTCGTAGAATACCTGCCGTACTGTTTCTCCATGAAGAAAAACGTTTAAAAAATAGTCCGAACCCGTCAATCCGACGATTTTCACGGATCTAGCGTTAAGGTCGATCGTACGTGTGCTAAAAATCCGAAGAAAATCCCGTTGGCTCGAAACGATTACGTAGTATCAACAGAACAAGGCGAATTTACAATGGAAAATATTCTCGCGACGTCGTCGAGCCACGTATTATCCACGTTGCAACGTGCGTTTCGTTCTCGCGTGAGAAAAAACTGACGGCTCTAAGCTCACGGTAAACAGTTACCTTAATTCGTCGATATTCATCTACAACGTTGATCCTCTTTAACGTTTCAACGCCGGCGAGGATTTCCGTTATGATAATAAATATTTTACAAATCAATCGCGTAACGTGCGCTTCCACGGAGCGGCGAAAATGGCACGATCACGTGAAGGAATAAAATATGAGAGGGAGAGATAGAAAAGGAAGAAGCATCGTATCGCGACGACAAACAGAAACTCCGACTGTTTCCCTTATCGTTGTATATTCCCGACAGATGCACCGGTTGCGAGAGATTTTAGTCAGTCGACGCCTCGAGGAGGATCTTCCGAGTCGAACGACCGAGAGGGTGAGACGTTCGATGTCGAGACGATTTCGTTTCCAACCCCTCCGCCATTTCCAAGTAGGATCACCGAACACCGATCACCGATTGTTTCAATCGGCTTTACCCACCGGCGTTCTCCTTCGACTTCCACCCTCTCTTTCTCATTCTTATCCCTCTCTCAGCCCTCCACCCTCCCTCAAACAGCCCGATACAATTCGACTCCTGTACGCCGTAGATACGAGCTCTCGAGGCTTCCTCGAAGGCTTTCGACCAAGAAAAGCCAGACGTCGAGAAATTTCCATACATAGGGCGAACTTTCCATACGTATTAGTGCTCCTCGGGTATTTATTGAAATCTGTCGCCTCTCGCTCCATGGGAATCGGGGCCTCGTAAATAAAAGACTAATACTCGGATCGATCCACGAACTTTGGGGCTAATGTACCCCCTCGAAGAGGGTAGGGGATGACGATGGAGAAGGTAACGATGCTTTTTATTCAGCCGGGTAGAGACTTCTGTGCCGATGAAAGGAACTCGATTGATTCTGGACCTTTTGATTCGACCGAAGTACCTCTTAGGAAATTGATGTCTTAATTATGCGGATAATTACGCGAGCGCGATTCATCGTCCTTTGGATAATCGCGTAACGACGTTCTGGAAAAAGTAAGCTTTCCACTTCTTCTTTTTCTTTTTTCCTATACGTTCGTTCTTTACCGAATTCTCTGGGGAATTGTGAGCGCGTTCAAACGAAATTTAATTGCAGACTTTGGGGATATAGGTTCGTTTGAAGTGCAGGGAGATGTCTGTGAAAATATCGAGAGTCGAATTGCGATTCTTCGTTTTGAATTGAACGTTCTCCGGTGCCGCTTGGAGAATTGGGACTTGCTCTCGGCTCGCAGAAGAGACTCTTCTCTCGTATCGTCGTGTAGGCTTTGTAGATACGGCCAAAGTATTTTATTTTCACCTATTCTCACGACACGGATACATATTTATACATGGTATCAAAGGATAAAGAGCCGAATACCCGAAAGAGCCATCGTTCGACCGAACTTTGTACAACGACGTCGCTTCTCTCTCTGTGAAATTACTCGAATCGAAGGAGTTCTTTTGTCAGGAGGATTTCTTGGTTATCCGGCATGAAAAGGGGGTAGAAATTTACTGGCAATTTCACACCGGTTCGGACGTCGTCGAGGGGAAAAAGGAGGCTTGATTTTAAGACCGCCGGCTCGGGGGTGGAAGTGAAAGGGACGTCGTCATTTCCGGCGAACTTGGACTTCGTTAGCCATTCGACGAGTACTTCGATTTCGATTTGTTCCCTTTTCTTCGCTCTCTTTCTCTGTATTTCCTTCCCCTCATAAATTTTATTTCGTATCCTTCCACTTCGTAACCAGACCTGGTATTTCAAGGTTTGCATTAAGAATAGAAAGTAATAAAAGAAATGTATTGAATTATTTGCTTAGTGAAATTCCACGGTGCTAAAATTAACACTTCGAATGCCACGGGGTCACTGGTGACCGGCGCTATTGAATTCAATGAAATTTGATACGACTTTTAAATTGTAATATTTACGAAGCGTCTAATACATTCAATATTTAAATATTGGCATTAGAACTGCAAAATCCTGCTGACTATATAACTACTTGTGTCTTTAAGGTTTTCATTTTGTAAAGATGGGATTTTAATAGAAAAAGTTTCACTTTAATAAAAATAATGAAAATAGCGATATACCGGTGGCGTTCAACGTGTTAAAATTAAATGAAAATTTCGGCTGAATTTACAATCGATCCTTGAAACTCGTACTCTGGTTACAAAGTAAGATACTCATTGTTCAATCGGGGAACAATTTTACTATTAATTTTTTCCGATTTTCTAATGCAGTGAACATTTAAATATTAGCATTAAAAGGGTAAAGTCCTGCTGACAATACATCTATTTGTGTCTTTAAGGTTTTTGTTTTGTAAAGTTGCGATTTTAATAGAAAAAGTTTCACTTTAGTAAAAATGATGAAACTAGCGAAATATCGCCAGCGTTCAACGTGTTAAAATTAAATTAAAATTTCGGTTGAATTTACAATCGATCCTTGAAACTCGTACTCTGGTTACAAAGTAAGATACCCATTGTTCAATCGGGGAACAATTCTGCCATTAATTTTTTCGGAATATTTCCAAGGAGATACGAGATATCGCGGAGCTTTCGGAAGTTCCTTTAAAAACTCAATTTCAGCCGGTCCGTTTTTCCCTCCTTTATCTCCGCCCTCCCCATTGTTTTTCTTCTTCGGCTCTCGATGCTCCTCGCAGTATCGTGCAGCCGTTGAAAGCGGGGTAACATATATGGTAAAATATGCTAATACCCTCTTGCCCTACAGAAATAATTGTTTCTCCGGATAAACGGCAAATACGAACGTTACTCGAGAAAGTTTTATGGAGATGAGCGCTCAAGTACGATTCCGTTGGTGCGCCCATCGTAACCGGAAGGACGTCGAGGAAATAAGTGGGGAGATAATGGCCGGTATAATCGACCGAAAAAACGATAGCGTGACGCGATAATGGAGATACGGAGATATTTCGAATTCCACCGAGACTTTGCAGCTTGTATATCATTCTCGCCGGCCCTTTTTCTAATCCTCCAGTTACATCGATCCCAAAGCGACGTAAAACACCCCCACGATTGATTTACTTTCTGTCGGGGCTTGTTCTCTCATCGTTTTCATGGACTTTCATCTACTCCTCTTTTCTGACGGTGTTTATCGAGTTTCATAGAAGGATACTTCCCAAGTATTTTCACTAGATGATATACAATGACTCTATGTTACATATATTAGTTATATTAATCCCTTGCCGCACGATTTCTTTTGTGACTGTAAATTTTAAATTTAATGTGAGTCACAATGCAGAAAGCAGCCTTTAGTTAGCACTAAACCTGCCACGGCGGACAAAATGACCGTTTACCAATTTCTCCTAAAAATTTCCTAATTTTCTAGGGGAACCATGTCGCAAATATTCCACTTCTATCTTATAAAACATAAATTACTTAATTGATCGTCTTTTCCACCTCTTTATTTTTTTGCAAAGCACTTATTCAGTATATCTAAATATAACAGATGTAACACCGGCAGTTTCAGTGTTAATAATACAAAAAATGGCATATTTTCATTTCATTGAGCCAGTCATTTAACTGCGCACGATACGGTTACTTTTAACCGCATTATGCGAGAGTCTACCGTGTTATAAATTATTCTACACAGTGTATATCGAGCCAGAAATCACAGAATGATCGACAAATTTCGAGAGACATCCAAGGGGAGGTCGAATGTGCGAGAAACTCAGAGGATACATATTTTACCGTATCTTTTTCGAGCTCGGTAACGCATCTACATTTTTCTTGGCCCCCACAGACACGTCGAAACGTCTGTCGAGAGGTGTTCGCGACACGTTTGTCGCGTGCAATCGTTTCGAGTATTCGAGGATAACTCGATATCGGAATACGTCCCGGTCGATGCAATCCATTCGTTTTCGAACGTCAGCTCCTTCGTCAGGGAGCGACAGTATCGTCGACACATCCGTAATTATCTTCGCTTTCCCCTCCCTTGGGAAGTTCGTGGCAGTGCTAATTAACGTACTACACAGCTCGGCCATTTCGCGTCGTGAATATTTTCAACCTGACGCATTGTGTCACGATCTTCCCTTTCTCTTCTTTCCTTTTTCAATCGTGGATAATGTAAATCGAAATGCATGAATTTCTTCCTAACAAATTCTAACAGTAAAACTACCAAGACGATGAAAATCACCGGTTGCAAATCTTTTCGAAAAACTCCCTTAATTGGTGGGGCAGTCAGACATTAAATATTTCACGTCTGGCTTATAGAATGAAAGTTACTTAATTTATTATCATTCTCACCTCTTGGTCCCTCATTTTCCAAGGTAATTATATTTTCTATTTTATTTTATTTTAATTATATTAATTATAGGTTTAGCATATTTAACCCTAGGACTATCGGCTATAGGTATTAAATTACCTATGAAATTATCTATTGTATTAAGTTACACTAATTAAGTACTTTGGAAAAGGGGAAATGAAGAGGTGAAAAATATGATTGGTTAAGCAGTTTTTGGTTTATAAGATGAACGTGGAATATTTACTTTATGTCTTCCCTATCGATTTTGGGAATTTTTAGAAAAACTGAGCTACGGTCAGTTCGACCGCCTCAGCAGTTTCAGTGTTAAATATAATAAATGTAACAAACGGTGCAAAGTGCAATAATTTTTTGAAGTTCCCGCTCTCATTGAATCCTTATCGATGGAATTCTCCCGTGAAAGTTGTTCGACCGATGGCGAATCGAGACAGAATAAGCCGACAGGTTAATTTTTCAGAAGTGAGATCACTTCCTAACCGTTCGTTATCCGTGCGAAAGAACGAAATGGAAGTTCGACGGATGTAACTACAGCCAGCTCGTCCTTCCAGCTACTTAGGATCGATAACACGAAAGTTTTCCCTTCCGACTTGATTTAAATTAAATGTCAACAGCCTGTGCAACGACACTGACTTCCAACTTTGCTCGCGGTGTCTCTCCATGCATTTATTTTCCCCCGCGAACGAGGCGAAAGGAATGCGCCTAACGTGCCTCGTCGACGAGAGAAAGAAAAAGAAGCTTCCTTTCATGCTATTTGACCAGTTAATAAAAAAGGAAGAGAGTCCTCCGGAGTTTCGCGTGGGGCGGCTCTCTTTTCTTTTGCTCTCTCCATGTAAATATTTCTAGAAAAATGAATTACAGCGGCACTCCTATCCTCGCCAATTAATTACTTCTTGGTCGTTGAATTAAAGATCACCGTTAAAATTACTTTATCGCATTTTCCCCTCTTTAAATTATTTCACCTTATTATTCTAATCCCAGCGAAGCGAAGAGAAGGAAGACGCGAATTTTCGAAGACTTCGAAGACTCGAAGATTTTCCCGTTAACCCAATTCTTACACAGTAAAGCCTCGATAAATGCACAGATCGGTCGATATCGTTGTAATTCCCGATTTCTCCCATTCCTCATCGATAAAATCGAAAAACACGTGGCCACAGGAGGCTGCAAAGGATAAAAGTCATAGTCGTAATGTCATTTCGCTCGGCCGTGCGTTAATTCTCAAGTCTGAGGCACGTTTTCATTAGCGCGTTCCTACGGTATTGCTCGAGGCGTACCGAAGATAAGTGGTTCCCTCTCCCTCCCCCGCCCTCGCCCTTCCACTCTCATCCCCTTTCTTTTTCCACTTTCGGAGGTATTCCTCTCGGAGTCTCGCGGCCGTAGGATCGCGCCGGTATGGAAGGAGGTTTGTCTTCGTCAAGACAGACGAAAGGAGCGGAAAGTGGTAGCTTTTTAGAAAGCGCATTCTCCTGTCCGTCCTCTCGTGGAAACGATCCACTCGCCGCCGGAAGAAAAGATGGTGCACTGCCGCTTGAAAAATGAATAACTCCGTTACCAGGATGGCGAAAGGGGGATGGAAAAAAAATGCAAACCCTGTCGACTGCTTTTCGCTCGTTCCTTTGTAATAAAACGTCATACGAGAATTTATCTACCGTCTTATTTCCATGCCTCGTTCTCCAACAATGGCTTCGACCGTCGTAGAAATTCCATATAGTCTCTCCGTCCGCCTTACTGCGCCTTAACACCGTGGCCGACGTTGTAACCAAGGTTATTTCGATCCTATTTTACATCTGGGATAACTCCGCGATCAAACTATCCGCGAATTTCGCCAACTTGCGACGCGTCGCGTCGTCGTGACGCTTTAGCAGCGTCTGGAGAACAATTGGTACCGCGAGGGAGGGTCTTCGGAGAAGACGCCGGCAGTTTCTTGTCGAGCGTTGCACAGCCGCGCGTTCCATAATTCTTGGCTTGTCAGTTGTAATCCGAGTTAAGACATGCCGGGGCTCTTTATTACTGGCACGTACGCGTTTCCGGGATGAGTTTAAAAGGGAAAAGGAAGACCTCGGCAACTATTTCGGGGGTGTGGCGGCCGGAAGAAGAGTTTTCGTGCTGCTTAAGAAAATACTCTTTCTTGCAGCTTCCTAAGGTGGTTGTATCCTTTAATGATACTTGTACGGAAGTGCCACGAAAGGGGGGAGAAGCCGAAGGGTTGAAAGCAGACGGTGCTGCTGCCATCGCCCGCGGGATCCCCAAGTTTCGGCCAACACGAAAGTGGGTAGTTAAGCCTGTACCCTCAGACTTCCTACCAGCCTCTACGCAACTCATCGTCCTAATTAATATCAATTTCGGTAATCCGCGAGCTCTTCGGGAGCTCTGCTTTAAAAAGGAAATATTCTTTCGACGGTCAGACGGGTTTTAAAGTCTCTTGTTCATATTTATGCGTATTGATACTAGAACTACCGGCGTTAAATCTGTTATATTTAAATGTATCAAATAAGTACTTTGAAAAAAGGAGAATTCAGAGGTGGAAAAGATGATCGATTCGGTAATTTATGTTTTATGAGATGGACGTGGAATATTTATTCTATGACTCTCCTATAATTTTGGAGAATTTTTAGAAAAAATTGTGTGCCAGTCATTTTGACTGGTTTGGTAATTCTAGTGTTATTTTTCTGGGACATTATTTTTATTAAAGTAGCGGAGGCATAAGAGAATTCGAGTAATAGTAGTCCGTTAATTTTTATATCAGTTCTCACGTTTGATATTATCTCTGCGATTCATATTCAGGCGAAGCTGGATAAATGTGTTCCTCAGAATTGTCCGTCTGATATTCTTCACATCGGGGAATCCAGATTTGCCATGGTAATCTACGAATACCCATCTAATTGACGGTTCAAATCGTAAAATATTAAAAACTCCCCGCCGACGTGTTTCGCGTTTCCTCGAATTTTTAATAATCCCGAAGTAACAGCGTCCCTTTGAAAGATTCTCATAAACGTTCCAAGTCTCTCTGTTTATTCCGACGTTACACCTTAGTAGTTTCATCCTCCGTGAGTCCCATATTCTTTCTCGTCCGTTTTCTCGACAAATTCTCAAGTGAAATTTCACCTCGCGCTGGCTCAACTTTCGCAAAGACGATTTAATTTCTCGATGAGAACGATCGTCGACTTCCGCGCCCGACGGCCGTGCATCTTCGAAATTGTACACTGGCCTCCTTCAACGAGAGACTTTCTTCTCTTTCTTCGCCTAGGTTCACGTTGAAGGTCGTACTTTTCGCAATTGTAACGAGCCGCGGCTTTTATAGCATGCATTAATTAAATTAACGGTATCATTAATCGCGGCCTACCGTCTTCCTTCGGAATCCATCTCTCTGCGAATCCGACCGAATTACCGGATACTTGTGATTTTCTACCGTTATCATGGAAAACGATCGACGATAGTGAAACGCTTGAAAAACATGGCCTTGATGGAAGCTTACATCCTTGGGAATTTACGCCGTTTCGATATCGATATCGGACCGCTGAAAGGATAAGGGTTATCGCGAGCATCTCGTTGAATTTATTTCGAATTTATCTCGAGGGGATGTTGAAAGTTGCGCGAGATAAATCGGAGGTAGTTTAAATCTTCGGACAAAATTGATCGGGGAATACTTTAAACTTCATGGATCTCTAAAATTGATAGATGTCTGCGAGAATAAAGTGGCGAGAGATAACGTGGAGTATAAAAAAAGGTGGAGATAGGAGACAGCATTAACCCAGATGGTACCGCTGTCCCTTTAGCACTAGAATTACCGGTGTTAAATCTATTGTATTTAATTGTTTTAACCCTTTGAGGACTACCGACGCATATAGGCGGCCTGAGAAAAAATCTCATAGTTTATCGAGACATGTATACACGATTAGATTTGAAAAATTGAAATACAACAGGTCAAATGTGATTCGGCAAATAGCAATGTATAATTCGGAGACGTTAACACTCGAAGTGTTAAAAGGCACCCGAATAATTCTAATTATAACCGATATCCTATTCTGTGGCTCTCCAATAAATTTGAAATTTTATAAAAATTCTGAGCCAGCTGTTTTGACTGGCTTGGTAGTTCTAGTGTTAAAAGGCAGCTGAATAATTATAATTAAAAATGATGTAATATTCTATGGCTCTCCCACAAATTTGAATTTTTATAAAAATTCTGAGGCAGTCAAAACGACTGGCTTGGTAGTTCGAGTGTTAAAAGACGCCCGAATAATTATAATTATAACCAATGTCCTATTCTGTGGCTCCCCATAAATTTGAATTTTTATAAAACTTCTGAGGCAGTCATGTTGACTGGCTTGATAGTTCTAGTGTTAAGAGGCAGCCGAATAATTATAATTATAAATGATGTCCTTGTAGTTCGCAAACGAAAAGTTAAAGTTTGCCAATTGAATTCTCTTTATTGCTGATATTTCACAGAATAGAATTTGTTGTTAAATTAAAAGTCCAAAGGGAAGAAAGCTGGAGTAACATATAGGTTAATTCCATGACGAAAAAGTCCCATAAGGTATTCCTCGACTTTACGGCAATACCCAGGAATCAGAATTCAAAAACAACCCCCTTAGAATCTCCCCGGTTGCATTGTCCGTGATCGTATATTATTCCGTTTTATTTCCACGACCATGCCATGAAATAATAACGTGATTTCACGAGTCCCGTCACGTGCATGTTTTTAAATTCAGAAGAAATCCGTAAAGTTTTCCAAGTATTTCCCCGTCGTATCGGTGATTCCCTTTCCCCCTTCCCCCGTTCCTCCCGGTAATAACATTGAAATTCAATCCGGCGTTCCGATCCATAAAAGTAAACCTACCAGGAAAACGTATCCGGATCATCGTCCACCGGACTTGTTCCAATTTTCCATTAATCTACGAGAGCCATACCCGGTCTCGCCGACAAATCGGCCGAAATATGCGGATAATGGAAAGAAATCCATTCACGACGATTCGTCCTATCCAACCTGTGATTCTACCTTTACATAAATGTTTTACTTTCCCCACGGAATCCCCGAGGAATTAATCTTTCGGTTACCTCCGCGGCATTAAGGTAGAAAAATATTCTAGCGTGAAATTCGACGTGAATTCACAATGCGAAATCCGGCGATTCAAAGAGGGGAAGTTCGTTGGTATTCCGTGTCACCGGGTTTTCCGTGAAAATTCGACATAGTTTCCTTCGCGATTCTTCCGCGGCGAGAAACCACGGAGTTACAGCGATATCGATTCCCCTTCATTTTGACCGTTAATTTCAATTTCGCTCCGGCAGACTTCCTCTGTCGTGCTTATCATTATTCTAGTGCCGAGGTAATCAACCTGAACCTTATCGCCGAGCAACGGGTGATTGAAGGTTTCATGGCGAACGGTAAGGGTTTTGTGCGATGCTCAAACTACCATCTTTTTTTTCAGCACCTGCTATCGCTCGAGTAGAGATTCTTTCTTCTTTAAATAAAACGGTAAATTTAGCTAAGTATTTTTACCGAACCTCCACTCAAAAATTACCGGCGTTAAATCTATGATATTTCGATATATTAAATAAGAACTTTGAAAAAAGAGGAATCCAAAAGGCGGAAAAGGTGAGTGATTCGGTGATTTATGTTTTTTGAGATGGACGTAAAATATTTATTCTATGACTTTCACGCGAACTTGGAGAATTTTTGGAAAAAATTGTGTGCCGGTCATTTTGACTGGTTTGGTAGTTCTAGCGTTAAATTCCTGGGGAATCGCTTGGCGATGGGGAAATTTTTACTACGAAGATAGATACAAAAGTTGGCGGCAGGTATTAAAAGGTTGACTACCCCTGCTGTAGTGAATTTCTGAAAATTTTATGAGCTAATTTACGTGGCCCACTTCACGACATTCATCGTCACTAATGTAATTGACGTGTATTATGCATTGTACGCGACGAATTATCGTTAGTGGTTGGGTGTTTTTTTATTAATCGTTCGTTTAACTTGGCAGGAAGCGGAGTGTTGGAGGT
This sequence comes from Cerceris ruficornis, assembly GCA_963989415.1. NCBI lineage: Eukaryota > Metazoa > Arthropoda > Insecta > Hymenoptera > Crabronidae > Cerceris > Cerceris ruficornis. Next base: position 15,684,672 of record OZ022526.1, on the reverse strand, counting down.
TGTAGAGTTTTAATACCTTGCTGTTCCGAAACGTCCCCTTTTGACTGATTCTATAACGTCCTTTTGAAGAATTACAAGTACTTGTACTTCATTAAACAAGTAATCTAGTTAAATCACTTGTAATTTTAAAATAAAGACAATTCTGAAAAATCTGGGAGTCGTATTTGATACTAACTCCATCACTAAATGTTTCCGACTATTTTTTCCTGTTCTGAAATTTGATTACCGCCGATAAAATCATCCATTTACTATTCAAAGTTCATTGCCACGCTTCCAAGTCACTGTCCTATCTACCCTTAGCACTTTCAGCGCCATAATTTTCCGAAGAATATTTGTAAAGTTACCCTAAGCAGAAACACAGACCATTCAACCTATTTCACCCTCTGCAATCTTCTCTCTCGATATCGTCGTCCAAAAACGTGTAAAATTAATTTTTCAAATGCATTTCGCTCGGATTTTACGTCAGAAAATTAAACAAAGTCCTAAATTTCTATCAGGAAAAGAAGAGCAAGTATCGTCGCTTTATTCTTCGACTCAATTAGCACGATATTCGTCAACAAACTGGAACATAACGAGTTAGCAACGAAAGCTTAGCAAAGTTTGTCTCCAACCCCCTCTGGTACAGTATCCGGCTCAATAAGGTTCGACTTCGTTTTCCCCTCGACAACCCCTCGCCTTCCTACCCCCTGTTCCACTCAGTTCGCCGTCGAAGAGCCGCGAAAATTCCTCAAAAGGCAGCACCGTTCTCGTCCTAGCAGAAAAAACGACTTCCACCTTCTCCGCTGACGGAATAACGATTGGAATTTGCGGCGTCAGAAAGCGAGAATTACTCGTGCTTTTTCCTCCAACGGTAAAAAAAAAACGAGCCGAAGAAACTTCCCCGAGCAGCGCAGTTCGTCCATCGCGAGGGCGTGAAATTTCCTGCGCTCCTCCTCAAAAATATCAGCGCAGGATGAAAAGTACGCGATAATAAATTCAATTAATACTAAAATTGCCAACAATGCTTTGGAATTTCCGGGTTTAGCTACGTTGCGAGTAGCAAAACTTCCGACGTTTCGAGAGCATTGCAGCTGGCTTCATCGAGGTGAACCGATACGAAAGTGTCCCATTTAGCAATACTCCTATTTATACTGCTGATATTGATTGGGAACATTGCTCGGCCAATTATTTCGGTTAATTAGCAACTAAAAAGCTAAACTGTACGTTAACTTAACACTGAAAATGCCAAGGCGGTCGAAACGACAGGTTGAAAGGTCAACAGGACAAGTCGAAAAGGGAGCACGCAGCAAGTATTCCACTTCTCCTTCTAAATACTTATTCAGCGTACTTAAATTTAATAAATACACCGCCAGTAGTTCTATTGTCAAGCGTTAATTAACTAAGACTAATTTTACTGCAACTCCAATTTCAATGTTGCGTCAATTAGGCGGCAAGAAAGAAAGGAAAAATAGACGAACTCACGTCGCCCCGTTACTCAGCCGCGTCGTTTTATCCTTCATCCCCCGATTCCTTCCTGTTATCTCGATTTCCTCGCAATTTATTCGGCACAAATTACAGGCCCATTACCGCGCATAATTCTCGCGTATCGTCGGTAATCATAATCTTAACGAACGGGACGATTAACGCGCACGAAAGAATCGAGGAGCCCGACCCTCTTTAAGAAACTACCCTTATCCGACTTCCACGTCGGGCTTCGTTAATAATCGATGCAATTACGGACCTGGCGATAAACTCCCCATGAATTCATACATCCAACGAACCTAACTTTATTTATCTTTACGCACTTCAAGAACAATTAATAGCGGAAGTTACGGAAAATACACGTCGGACGTTTCATTCTCTCTCTTTGTCCTAGCAAGCTCCTACCAAAATGTGTCCTCTGTTCTCCGTGCTGAGAAATACCAAGAAATTGACAATGGGGTCTTTCGAGAAGGCACGGAGGACGGCGACGACGAAAACGACGACGAAAAAGGACAACAAAACTACGACGAAAAAGGACGCAACAAAACACACAGAGATAAGGAATTGTGGCAACAGCGCGCTTCTACGCAGCCGGAACGGCTGAACACTTAGCTGTTAGACTCGGAATAAACAGGAACTCTGACTTTGTACCATGAGAAAGTCGCCAGTAAATAAAATACCTGATTTGTACGATTACCGAGCTGAATATTCTTTCGCCGCAAACGCTCTTTTCGCGGGCTCGATTCTTCGACGGAGTTCCGGCGAACGAGACTCGTTGGAACGTCGAAAGAGTTTTCGCACGAGCTTCGAGAGAGGAAGCGTGGATTAGCTGCAAACAAGGGAACGTATACGACACGTTTCCACGAAGAAATTACTTAGCCGTCGCATGCGACCCCTCCGGCGAATGGATCGAGACTTCTTGGAAGGTGGCTTATGGTATTTCAACGACATTCGCCATTTCGAGGCTGCATTATCGTCTTTTAACAGTCGCATTCACGTCGACGACAATTATTCTGAGTGTTGGACGCGAAGAACGAAGGGAAGATAGGAACGGATGATATGGTTCGTCGTCGACGTCCTTCGATAGCGGGTTGAACTTTGATCTGGGTTTTTACGAGATCGAAGGGATTGGAAATATTCTTTTTTAAAAGCAACATGTCCTCCTTTGAAAAAGGAGGAATCAAGAGGCGGAAAATATAATCGATTCGGTGATTTATGTTTTTTAAGATGGACAGAGAATATTTATTCTAAGACTCTTCTATAAACTTGGAGAATTTTTGGAAGAAATTGCGTACCAGTCATTTTGACTGACTAGTTTTAGTGTGAAAGGCGAATTTTTGGCATCGTTCGCTCGGAATTTTTTAATTGAGATGAAGAGGCGATTTTCCTTTCTTACAAGTATCGATAAGTTTTGGAGCAATGGTGGAAACGATGGCGGTGGTTTGAGGGATGGAAAGGACAAGAAAAATACGAGGCAATTACTCAGGAGGAATCGTGCCGCGCTCGTAAAGTTTGGACACGCGAGGAGCTTCTGTAATTAAAAGTGCGTGGACGCGTGCTCGTTAATGGCTTTTACGGCGGAATAAAAGCGAGAGAGGACGATGGAAAAAAGGGAAATCTGCTACTCTCCTGCCATTGCGTGTTCCAAATCCGGAGGAAAGCCCGAGGAAATGGAGAATTCGTGAGCTTCTCCCCACAATTCCGGCGCATGTCCTTCTGCCTGTTTTCTTAAGATATTTCCAGCAATATTTTTTTTTCCAGGGTAATCAAATATCCGTCGATTAATTCCGTCCTGTCAGAGCTACCAAAAGAGTGCTGTTTCTATTTAAAAATTCCTAAATACCGAAATTTCTCCTCGAATAGTCAGCAATTCATCGAGACAAATGGCAGTGCCGCATCGTAGAAAACTTGGACCATGGTTTTCACAATCTTCTCGCATTTTTATCGTTAAATTGATTTCGAAACGTGCCACTGGGTGCCTTAAAAAGTTTCCTCTCGTGGCGGTGTTAACTTGCCGAGTTACGATATTAGGAAGCCCGTATCTCGGTTTAACGGGATCGAGACAAAGTGGCCACGGAAATTCCTCCGCGGTAAAACGGGACACCGCGAAACTTTTAGAATTACGCTCGGCCACGCCCTGCTCCAACTTAATTTCCCGTCAAATTCGACGTTCAATCGTCGCAGATACATCATCGTTAATGAATTTACCCTCGAATCGATCGATCTCATAAAAAACTTGAGTCAAAGACGCAGGGGCGAGTGACGATCTCAACGATTTTGCGATTTCGGGTTCACGGTAGGGGAGTAACTTGGTATTCTGCTGAAAATACCAATCACACACCGTGCGTGTGCAATTGTCGTAAGTTTATAATTAAGTTTTGTTGGATTTTTATTAACAATATAAGATTATATATACTGGATTTCTATTTTAAACGGAAGACCCTCTGGAGTCCAGGTGAGAGTCACATGAACAGTTTATATTACTAAGTGGGCCCGTTCTGAACCTCAGAAATATAAAGACGTTTGTTTTAAAGCCTTCAGATAAAAAGTAATATTAATACAAAGTATATTGATTGATTTAAACACCCATTTCCAATAAGTTTCTGTCGATATACGTGTGCTCCTTCAGCTGGTAGCGAAGAATTCCTGACAAGGGTGAGATCGTTGACAATTTTAAAAGAAAGTGATACTTAAAGGTTGCTATAAATTAAAACTCGTATCGATTGCAATTAATCCATGGCTAAGACAATTGCTACTGTCAGAAACCATCCAATTCTTCTCGAGGCTTGTCTTCCAGAGACTGTTCCTTTAAGAAAACTGCTCCGATCAAGAATAACTTCAGATTCCTCGATCAGCGAATTCCGTAGAAAGTGCGAAATCGAGTCGGAAAATTGCAAAACTCAAAATCCAGCCTGCGATGTTTCAAACTAAGGAAAAGAAGTGTCTCGCGGTAGGCACTAAAACGTCTGCAGTGAATTTGCGAAGGAGAATTCAGCGAGGTAGGACACCGCGTTGTTCCTCCCCTGCTGAATTGTTAACGGGAGAAAATTTATAGCGGCACGCAGAGAAATTCCGGCGTGTATTCCCGCTCGCCGATAGATATTTAATAACAACGCCGTTCGCACTTTTCACCTTGAATTATGAATGGCCGGTAAGAACGCGGGCGGCTACGTGCCGGCGGGAACTTTCCGCCGTGGATCGAATTCTCGCGCGAGGAAACCGGACGCGTAAATATTGACCGTTCCGCTGAAAGCACGAGAGAAGCTCGAGGAGAAGATCGACGAGGCAGCATGCGATGCTAACCGACTCCAGGTTCGGCCGATCGGCCAAGTAGAATAAACTATGGTAATGATGCAACGTTTCACTCACCGACTCGCCATCCTGCATTTCCCCTCGCGCGCTTTGCAGTTGCTTTTGAAGTCCTCGAAAATCTGGCTGCACTGTTTGCCACGTAAACAGACGCTCAGCGCATGATTGCACGTTGGTAATTGGTCGATGGGATAAGGATCCTTGTCTGTGGACAAACGGAATTACATCGGTGATTAAATTTTTCGGGCGGCGGCTGCGCTGAGTATGGAAACGGAGCGCGAATCGACGATTTCGGGGACTGAGTTCAGATTTGCGTTAAGTCTGGGGACTTTTGTGTAATTTGTTTCGTTGTAATTGATTTTGTTCGTTCAATAGTTACGTGGTATCGAGAATCGAGGTATGATTTTACAAAGGGGGGTAAATATTGAATATAGTAGCGAATTCTATCGTTCTAAAGCCGTAAGAAATTTCATTGAATCGAATAGCGCCGGTCACCGGTGACCCCCATGGCATTCAACTCATGGTGTTAATTGAATAATAATATAATAATAATATTAATTATTTAATAATAATTAATAATTTAATAATAATATTAATTTATTAATAATTCATGGTGTTAAGGTTCCAAAGGGCGACCGCTTTCCCTGTGACTCTTGTCAAGAGGTCTTCAAAATATTAGGGGGACCGGAAATCAATGTCGTTTCTCCAGATATTTTGCTCAAAGACCACCTGATTTTTATCGATCCAGCATTGCAAATTTGCACACTACAGAACAAAAGGTTCTTGATAACAATGGTGATTACATCATTCATTAAAAATAAAAATTTGTTACTTTATTTGTTTGAATTTAATGTAAAAGAACGACATTACTTTCCGGTCCCCCTAATATCTTTTGAAAGGAAAGCGATGGCAAAAATAGAAAATGAGGTAGATTTCCCGTTCGAACCCTGAATCACGTTTAGAAAAATTTGCTGTTTTTATCTTATAGAGTTAGGTCGGTCTCCAACAATACCATAAACGTTAAGATAAAGCTCCCAGCATGGCGACAATTTTGCTGACATTTCTATCGCGACGGTTCTCTGCAAGAAAAAGCGTCGATTCTCATACCACAATACAAATACGATCCAATCTACGAATAAAAGATACCAGCGACGAGAAACCATCGAAGAATCTCGTCCCGAGCGACACTAAAGCATCGACCAACGTCGTCGATTTTTCACGACACTCCGCAAAATCGGAAAAATCGCAAGAACAGACGAAGCCACCCCGAAAAAAAGACGAATTGACTCGGCAACCGACGGAGAGAGAGCGAGCTTCGAAAAGTCCTTCGTCGAAGAAATCGCGGAAAAAGACGGATAATGTGCGGCCGATATGCATCGATCGCGAGAGGATGGTCGGCTTATCGTCGAGATCGCGACAGATTTTCGTGTTCGACAGGCGGATTTGCCGGAAGTCCGGATAGAGTCGGAGCATTCGAGGGTCTCCCTGAAACGGCAATAAAATAAGAGCGGAAGAATGGGAGGACTCCGAGGTAAGAGGCGGCGAAGGAGGCAACGATATTCCGTTATTTCGCGAGCAAAGGTCGCAAAATTAACACTAGATTTACGGGCGTGAAATTTGTTACATTGCAATATATTAAATAAGGGCTTTGAGAAATGATGGATGAAGCGGCAAAGATGGTAATTCGTTAAGTCATTATTGTATTATAAAATACACGTGAAATATCTACTGTACAGCGTCTCTGTAAAATTGAGAAATATTTATAAAAGAAGTAGGAACCCGTCAATTTGACGGCTTCCGTAAATCTAGTGTTAACACTAGAACTACCAACCGATCAAAATGACCGGTACACAATTTTTTTCCAAAAATTCTTCAAGTTTATAGAAGACTCATAGAATAAATATTCTACGTCCATGTCAAAGAACATAAATCACCGAATCGATCATCTTTTCCGCCTCTCGATTCCTCTTTTTTCAAAATACTTATTTAATATGATAGACTATAACAGATTTAACGTCGGTAGTTCTAGGGTTAAGTAGCATAGATTTAATTTTATTTTATTCTAATACACCGATTTTTTAATTTAATCATTTTTAGAACACTTCAAAATTGACTATTCCATTTATCACGATTAATAAATTTCCTTTAACTTTAACTTCTTCCTTCAAACAGTCTATCCTACATATTTGCAACAAATTCCAGCAACGTCTCGTTGCCAAGAGAAGTGCGAGGATCGCGCAAAGTGCAGCGCAAGTTCAAAATTCTCGCACCCAATGAATTCCCGATCGAAACGATCGCAGACGCGAAAGCCGACGATTCCAAAGAAGGAACAGTTCATTAGAGAAATAATGGCTAGTCTACGTGGCGAAGAAACCGTGGGAGAAAAAAGCGGGAGGACGCTTCTGCGAGAAGGCAATGAAAGTAACAAGAAGTCTGCCCCGTGGCGGGCGAGAAAATACAGGGGATGGAAAAAAGTGAGGGAGGGACGGAAAATAATAAGGGTATTCCGTTATCAAAGGAGGAGAAGAAAGCCGCAAGGGTGTGTTAAGAAGACGGTAAGGAATGTTCCCGCGGATAAAGGCAAGAGAATCGTGAAATTTCCCCCGAATAGTTTTCAAAGGCGATCCAAGGGTGGAGAGAAAGTGAAGGGTGGAGATACGCGCCGATAATAAGAACGGTCATAATTAAACGTCGGACTAATTCTCCCGCGGTGGAAACGGAAAGGAATAAAAATAAAGAGAAACTCCGAGGATGGCCGTTGCGTGAATTAAACGAGCGGAGAACACCGTTGGCGAAAAATATGCGAGAAATATATAAACAAAAGGCTCGATGGAGTAAGATAATAGGGAGGAAGAAAAGGGAGCGAGATGAAAGAGAGCTCTCCTCTCGCGGAATCGACGGGCAAAAGGAAAACCATTCTTTCATCGTCGCCGAGGGAGAAGACAGAGGGGATGGAGGGTGTACGGAGAGAGAAGAGGAGAAAAGAAAGGGGAGAAAAGAAGAAGAAAAAAAAAGAGATCGCGGCTGGAACGGCGGACGTGGGTGAAAAGAAGCGCATCGGGAATTATCCGTGAATCGTTCGAAAATGCTCAAAAGGCTCGACGGCACGGACGAGCGAGCCCTCGGGAAAATGAACAATGGAGATCGTAGGAGAAACCGCAATCGCGCGGGGGTTATATAAGGGGCCGCAGTCAAAGATATCGCGGGCCTTTTGTTTCTTCCGAGAGCCGCGAGCGAGTCCCTCTTTCTTCCCTTCGAACGGAGACGTTGGAGACCAACGTTTCGGTGCAACGCCGATCGAATTTTCCTCCTCTGTATTCGATAATACAGAGTATCCGTTTCCTCGTATCGTTCGACGACCTTTGCCTCGGAGAATTTTCTAAGGTCACGATAACTTGGAGGAAGAATTTTTCCCTGCTTCTCTTGAATTTTTTAATTTATTGGGGTGGTAACTAAGCGATAGATGGTTTTAGCACTTTCTTTTGTTTTGCAACGTGTGCAAAGCACCTGATGTATATTATTTTCTTGTAGCTTGGACTTTCACCTTTCATTAGTAAAGAAATCGTATCGAAAACTCTATAAAATCCGCAATCACGTAGTTTCCAACGCAATAAAATATTTTATAATAATTTGAGGGATGATTAGAAATTTTGTAACGTTTCTCTATGTGCAGAAACGGGCACTTATCCTTTCACGGGGCTTAATTGGAAAGCACCTGATCTATATTGTTTTCTCGTTGCTTCGACTTCCACCTTTCATTAGTAAAGAAATCGTATCGAAAACTCTATAAAATCCGCAATCACGTAGTTGCCAACGCAATAAAATATTTTATAATAATTTGAGGGATGATTAGAAATTTTGTAACGTTTCTCTATGTGCAGAAACGGGGCCTTATCCTTTCACGGGGCTTAATTTGAAAGATTTCCCCATCGTGCTGCGATTTTCGGCGATCTGCATTATTCATAGCTCGTCCACTGATATATCTGACGTTCGATCGCTATTAAACACTCTGCCGGAATATCGGATTAATGTAATATTAAACGGAGGAAATGACATTTACGCGATGCTATCGAAACGCATGCGAATGATGTATCGACAGTTGGACGTTAGAAGGGGCTTATTAATTCACGATGTTCCATCGGTAAATGTTTTTAACGATGTCCAAGATTGATTCTATGCGGCGGGAATAACAGGAGGAACGAGACGAAAAGTTGCGATGGGAATACGACGAGGATGAAATATGTTTGATAATCAGAAGTTTGAAATCGAATGAGACTCTCCGCGGGAAATTAGGATTTTAATTTTGGAATGAAAAGCAAGGGGAATTCTTGGAAGGGATGCAATTAAGAGAGAAAATAAATTTGATTTATACCCGGCGTCTCTACGCTCGCGGAGAGTCCGCTTTAAAAAATAATTTCAGGACAAAGAGCCGAGCAATTAGAGCACTTTGGACGAAGCCTTAATTACAGCTATCCCGGTGGATGTGGCGCTCGGTCGGAAAGCAATTGCAACGTCCAAGGAACGAACGTTTCCCGTGGAAACTAAAAGAAACGGCACGATCGGGCAACGGAGGAAAATATTAGCCGGCTTTTGTTAAACAAAAGACGAGGATTCCGGCAATTAGCGGCGGTCGTATTGTAGCGTATCTGAAGGTCCAATTGCCGGAACGACGGGGTGAATTCACGAGGGAAGACACGGAGGATAATTGAAGAAGAGGAATAATTCCACGGTAACAGGCAGCTTTGGATTTGACGAGAGTAATCTTTAAGCTGATTTGAAAAATAGAAAAAAAATCCAGCGTGACCAACGACGAGCACGATTAATTCCACGACGATTTTCGAACGCTGAGTCCCGCAGGAAGAATTTCGAAGAGGCGAAAGGTCCGAAGGATCGAACGAAGTAAACGAGGGAGGACACGTAGGATAATTGAAGAGGAATAATTTCACGTTAACAGGGAATTTTAGCTCAACGAGAATAATCCTCAAGCTGGTGAAAAAAGGAAGGAAATCTTGCTGCACGTCCAACGGCCAGAAGGATCATTTCGACGATGATTTTCGAGGGGCAAGTCCCGAAGGAAGAATTTCTAAGAGGCGGAAAACCCGAAGGATCGAACGAAGTAAACGAGGGAGGACACGTAGGATAATTGAAGAGGAATAATTTCACGTTAACAGGGAATTTTAGCTCAACGAGAATAATCCTCAAGCTGGTGAAAAAAGGAAGGAAATCTTGCTGCACGTCCAACGGCCAGAAGGATCATTTCGACGATGATTTTCGAGGGGTAAGTCCCGAAGGAAGAATTTCTAAGAGGCGAAAGGTCTGAAGGATCGAACGAGGTGAATTTATAAGGGAGGACACGAAGGATAATTGAAGAGGAATAATTTCAGGTTAACAGGGAATTTCAGATCAACGAGAATAATCCTCAAGCTGGTGAAAAAAAGGAAAGAAATCTTGCTGCACGTCCAACGACCAGAAGGATCATTTCGACGATGATTTTCGAAGGTTAAGTCCCGTAGGAAGAATTTCGGAGAGGCGAAAGATCCGACGGATCGAACGGCGCAAAATAATTCGGGAGTAATGAGAGCAGCAATTAGAGCGCTTTCGGTAGAAGCTTAATTACATTTATCTCGATGTATAAGCTGCACGCTCGGCTGAAAGCCGGTCATACGGGAGGGCAGCGTGGATAATGAAAGCTTCGCCGCAGCCGGTACGAAACCAGGAAGCTTCGGCACTTAATGAGATTAAATTCGCTCTCGTGCTTCGAAAAAAGGAAGGAAGAAAGGGAAACCGGCGGCAGGTTGGATGGATAAAAAAAAAGAAAGAGACAGAGAGAAAGAGACGGACATAGAGTGAGCGAAGGGGAGAGAAACGAGGAGAGAAAGAGTAAGGAAACATGAGGCCTGGCAAAGGCACGCGCCTCCCTTTTTCGTGTTAAACGTAAGCGCAAAGATCCACGCGGATTTCAACCCCCTGAGTCGACGTCAGTTCCAGGGGATGATCGCTGAAAGCAGCGCGTTGCAGTTTATGCAACGGCCTGCCTCGATGCTTTTGAGCATTCCGCGAGCCATAAAAAGATTACGGAAAAACGAAGACCGCCGTGCCTGCTTTCTCTCCTCGCCGGTCCGCGAAAGGAGTGTAATATGTTGCACGTACGATCGGACGGGAATTTCACTCTCTCCTTTCTCCCTCTCTTTACGTCTCTGCTTCTTTCTTCGGGAGAAAACTTTGCCTGGGTTTTTGCAAAGGGGAACGTTTGGTTTGGAGTAAACTCCGACGAGACGTCTGCGAGAGGATTCAGGGAGACATTACATGTTTTAAATTTTCGACGATCCTGAATAACTAATTACTTAGAAATTATGGTGCAGATTGGTGGAATGAGTGCCGCTTATCTCTTTTCATCCGATTTTAACTTTCGTGCGATTGGTCTCGCACGTAGCGAGGGAAAGTTAAACGCCAAGTTATGACGAATTTTTTAAACAAATAATTTTTATACACCTTTTCTTACGCAGTTAAATTCTGTGTTGAAAAACACAATTTGAAAAATAATATATCTGTGTGACCACTGGTTACGGAGATATTCCCAAAAATGCGTTTTCTGCCCTCAACTTTGAGGGGTATTTTCACCCCTTCAGAGTGGATGGTTGCCCATAAAAAAAAATACGTGTCAAATATTTTTTTGAGAACTACCTGTCACATAAATTTCATCAAAATCAGCATATTCGACTTCGATCTGTTCCCTTGTCACTTCGAAGATGGAGCGCAGTCGCGAATTATGTTAAATCACTCATAAATCATATGAATGTTGTTGGAACGAGTACAATTAATTTTCTACTAATTTTTAAAAGGAATAAGTAAAAATCTGCGTAACCTTGCACGATATCGGCGTTCGTCAAAGTTCAAGGTCAACGAAAATTAATTCCAACAAGCATCCATGTTGAAAATGACTGCGACTGCAAAGAGTCAAAGACCCTCGATCGCATCCGATCGATCGACACTTCCCATAAATTCCATTCGTCGAGACTTCAACCAAAAAGCTCACGGACTTCGACCCCCGGAAGGAAAACTACCCCGCGGCAAAACTCTCAGTCTCTTTCCGCGTTAATTAGGTCGACGGCACAATGGCGTTCGATGCATAATAGAAACATCGAACCGCAGATCCGACGACAATCGTGAAACTTGCCGCTAATTCTCTCGAGTTCAACGCGAGAGACCGACCAAAGAAGAAATTCCCACGGAGGGCCTCGAAGAGCAAATATCAGAGACGGTTTTAGGGATAAAGGCGAAGGGATTCCGTGGAGGATCCTCCAGGGTATATACCTCCCCTCTCTCCCCTTCGACTCATCCCTTTTCCGGCTTCGAGTGCATGTAACACCGGGCGGAAGTTAAGGTTAAACAAGAACCGAGTGCCTGCACGATTATTGGAAATGTCGTAGGCGGAACGCGTGTCCGTAACTCGTTAAAAGTTTCCGGGCATTGTTCACGACCGAGATCGAGAGTGCAGGCCGAGAAGTTTTCTTCTCGAGGAGAAGCGCAGCGAGTTTAACCACCTGCTTTGCGATTTAAGTTCCGATGGCGCGTGCCATCATCAACAGCAAGATCGTCCGCACGTCGAGCCATTTAAGAGTACGAATGAGTCACCGATGGGCAGGAGAGATTTATTACTTTGAATAAATTAGGAGGCCAGAAATGGAGCAAGTGTTTGGGCACTCCACTGTTCATGTGCAGAAAAAGTGGTGTCGAATCTGTGTTTACATTAGGGCTCGAGCCGAGCGCGAACTTAAGAAAAAACAGACAGTAGAAGAGACGGAGAGAGCAAGCAAACAAAGTGAGCTGCTCGAAAGTATCGGCGGGGCATTGCTGATGCAGCAATACACTTTTTTATTTATTAACTTTTCTAAATGTGACTCTTCCGAATGTATTTTTGAGATTCTTCTGATTAAAATGATACCCAACATGATATAGTTTGGATTATGTAAATAGTAAGTAAATTTATTAAATATTAAGTAGATATAATTCAAACTATATCGTGCTTGGTACCATTTTAATCAGAAAAATATCAGAAATACGTTAGAGAAGGTTTCAAAAAAAGAAATCGAAAATGAAAACGGCCGACCCTCCAATTAGTGTCGCCTCACCGATACATTCGGGTGACTCGGAAACTTCTGATGCCTTTATCGAGGTTTTACTGTATTTCTATAAACGTACGTGTGGATGTACATAACAAACAAATATTTTCAGTTTTGCTGAGTTTTTGTAGAATCTATGCCTTTCTTCAGAACACCTGAAGACTTACTAGCGTTAGTGCATATCCCACGGTATTGTAAGCGGAAGGGTTGAACGATTTTTAAACCATTTCTCCATGCTTCGTGTTACTTCGAATTCAAACGTTTCGGGGTTTACTGCGATCTTGCAGTAAATTCGACGAGCTATTCTCGAAACGATCGCGTCGTAAAAGGGAAGTCTCGCCGAATGGGATTCGGGTAGGGAATTTTTCGGGCTCGATTCCTTCGATCAGAAACATTTCGACGGCTGGCACCGCGAGGAAATGTAATTTTAATGCTGGCGTTCGTTTTACTTTTTTTCTTGGGAGAAAATCAGAATTCTTATTTGTCGAGACGCCATCGCGCGACGATAAGGACGGAGGTGATTTTAGAATGGATAATAAACGGGGATGATCATTGAGAGGATCGAGGACGAAGAGTTCTTTCTTCATTTTGTTATCGGAGAGATACTTGGACGCTCTGCTCGTTGAATTTTCTAACGTCGCAATTACTAATCTCTCAGCACTAGAGCTACCAAGGCAGTCAAACTACTTGGTTTCTCATTTTTACAAAATTCGTAGGACAAATATTCAAGTAGAAATACAGTATAATAAATAAACATTCATCTTACACAACAGAAGTATTCTGTTACATAAGTCTTGTATTATTAACCCCTTGCCCTACGATTTCTTTTGCGACAGTGCGTGCAATAATTCAGAATTAAATTGCTAAAATGAAAATTAATCAGTGATTCCTGATGTATCTTAGAATTTAACGCATTACTAATAACATAGAAATAATGTTATTGTTTTATGTTCCAGTGATATTTTCAATTAATACTTTTCAAGTTACTCGTTATTATAGGCCAAGGGGTTAAGTACAGACACTTTGGCGCATTATTTTCTGCAATAGCAACAAATTGACACCTTCCTGCCTTTCTTTGAGAAAGGTATCATCGTTATTTCACAACCGGTCAAAAGATCTGTTACGGCGAAAATAGATATCCAAAGTGTCGGTACGGTTTGTGTTAAAGTTACGACGGAGAAGAGAGAAAAAGTGTGCTCGCGAGAGAGACGCGAAAAAGAAAGAAATACGTGACTTTTTGTGAAAGGAAAAACTTACCCTTCTCCTTCAGGACGTAGATGCAAGGATGGTCGAAGAGGAAGTCCCGGAAGTTGTTGCAGTCCGGATCTACATGCGGCTCCTTGCAGAGGCACGTGGGGCGGAAGAAAGAGAAAGCTTGCAGAGTGTGCAGGGCCGCTTGACACTTTGTCACTGTCACCGTCGAACAAGCCACTGGAACAGTTAAATTATTATTAAGCGAGGCCGCCCTTTCCCGCTGACAAATACGCGTTATTAACGGCACTTGGGGCGAACAAATTTTATGAACCGCCGGAGTTAAACGGGACGCGAGAACACGTGTTCGTCGAGGACCGAACACCTTGCTCGTTCCTCTAAATTCGAGTGATCGCATAGATAAATACTTCATTGCCAATTAGAACGCACGGAGATAAAGCAAACACTAAACACTGATCCACAGCAGTTTGTATAAATAATTCACGAATTAATTAAATATTAAAACTCGAGATACGCGATTCTGGAGAAGCGTATCAGGTATTGCGAGACTTCCAACAAAATTAATATACCGTTCTACAAAATTAACCGGGCAAAGAGTATCGGAATATTGAGATATAACACCCTAATATATCGTAGACGATAAGACGTATCGGTTATGAAGTGAAATTTGGTAAACAGATCCGAAAAAATTGAGTAAAACAATCGTAAAGTCCTAGAGGCGCAAGGCAATCGTTGACGGTGTGCAAGTGCACTTACGTTAGAGATAATGGTGCAAGGGGATGCACCGAGGTGCTGCAGATATCAGGAGAATAATGAAAATTCCTTTCTGACGAAGTACAGGAGCAGAGGGAAGGTGCGTCTTGCTCAAAGACGCACCGAGCGCCGACTGATACTCGTTACACCTCAGCGGTCGCGCTCGAGGCCCGGCAGTGTTTACATCGGCGGACCTCGAACTCGGAGACTGCCTCGCAAGTTCTCTCAAATATTCACTGATATTGTTAACGTTTCAAAATACCACTCCGATTTTATTGCCACTGCAATTTGCAATTTCATTCTGGCACTACGTCGGGCGCATGGATGCACTGTCGAAGATGCAATTTTTTACTCCGCTCAATTCTTATGTATAAAGGATGAAAAATGCGTTTTTCTGGATGTGCAATTTGCAATTTAATTTTTGCACTATGCCGGGCGCTTATATGCACTGTCGAAGATGCATTTTTTGGCTTCTTTAACGGGTGCATGTGTGCACTGTCGAAGATGCAATTTGTTACTTCTCTCAATTCTTTTGTGTAAAAGATGAAAAATGCGTTTGTCTAGATACATTTTTTCGTTTCTTTCGATTACTATTTATAATAAATGAGACGTTTTTTTTAAAAGCGGTGTAAGTCCATTTTATATTATGTGGAACTATTTAAGGATTTTTATTCGAATAGATTGAAAAATATTGGTATATGTAATACGCTCATTTTATGCTTTTTAAAATATTAAATTGATTTAAGTTTGTAATGTGATTGTTTTTAAAATATTGGTTAAAAGTGAAGTAGAGAAATTATGTAGCATAACTTTTCAACTAAATATTAATTTGGTGCGTATGAAAAGCTAGATTGTATACGACGAAATTAAAATGCCACAGTTTTTGCAAAATGAATGTTTATAAATCGAAATAATTTCCATCGAAATCAATACACTTCTGCCAAATATTGACGAGGGCTTTTATACGATTTTTATTTGTTTTAATTGCCCCTCATATGCTGTATTTATGTTAAGACATGCAGCAGCAGCATTAGTACCAACTTTAAATTCATATCGGATTACTACTTGCAAATATTTCACTAGAACTCGCGTTGCACAATAAAGTATATTTTATCATAGAAATTAGAAGGTTTAAAAAAAAATTCACTCAATATTGAGCGTATAGGCCTGTTTCGATTATAAAATTATTAATTTTACGGTTAATTATTTACAAAATATGGCCAAGTAGGAGTCTTAAAAAAAATTCACTCAATATTGAGCGTACAGACCTGTTTCAACTGTAAAATTATTAATTTTACGGTTAATTATTTACAAAATATGACCAAAATGTAGTGTATAGACCTAATCCTACATTTCATATGCACCAACCTAAAATTATGTCTTTGCGGCAAGTGGACTTGCACCACTTTTAAAGAGAACGACTCGAATAAAGACTGTAGCAGCCTGGAACAACGTAGAATGTTATATTCACCCATGTAGATTGAAAACTAGGATATATAAAAATCATAATAAATTCAAGGAAAAAGTAGCGACTACCGGCAGATATCCGCAACGCGCCGTTTCTCTTTCGCCGCTTTAAGAGGATTACTCTCGAGCCGCAATAATAATCGTTGCAACGCGTGTCGGTGGACGTGGGTAATGCCTACCAGGGAAAGCCACGAAATCCCATCGCGAAATTCGACGTAACGTAAGCCGGAACTCTCGACGGCGAGATTATCGCGCAAGAACGAAGCCCCCGCGTTGCAAC
Source organism: Cerceris ruficornis (assembly GCA_963989415.1). Classification (NCBI taxonomy): domain Eukaryota; kingdom Metazoa; phylum Arthropoda; class Insecta; order Hymenoptera; family Crabronidae; genus Cerceris; species Cerceris ruficornis. The sequence goes on along the minus strand of OZ022526.1, from coordinate 15,668,067 downwards.
CCCGACACCAATTCGCTTCTACGTCCCTGCGAGAGATAATAACACTGAAAATATCCCGGATCGTTCGAGTAATAACTGCGGATGTTTTGATAAGCGCACCTGCCTTTCAACCTTGTCCTTCGCTGGTGGAATACCGAAGTAACGCTGTGTTTACGTTCTCGTGATTTTCGACGAAGACGAGACACCGACGGTTTCGGCGAGTTTACTTAGAAAGAAAATTTCACTCGAAATTTTGTCAAGAATTTTTTCACTACGACGCTGCGTAGCGAGATAACGTAATTCCATTACTCGATGCCAATTTGAATCGCGTCTTCAAAGAAATTTCTAGCAACGGGAACCGCGACTTTTACACAGTCCAGAATCTAATCGATCCTAGAGAGCAGCCACCGAGGCAGAGTATAACTTCTCCGGTGGCTGCTGGAAAGATGGCAAACGAGGAGGACTCTCCCCGGTGCTCTATCTTAAATTAAACATTAACTTCTGCCTGCCGGAGAATTTTACTTTTCGCTTTGTAGCACCGACTCGTTCTTACGATTCTCTCTCTCTCTCTCCTCGTTCTCGTGCTTTCTTTTCTCTTTCAACCAACGTTCGAGCGCCTGCTGGAGCTCTTATTTCCTCGTTGGCGAAACGTCCAAATTAGGTCGCGACGGTTAACGTCGTTTCGATTCGTTCCTGGAGAATTTCGAAGCATCGTGTTCGGGAGATTTTCAAATCGCTGGATGATTTGCTTATAAGAAATACATACTCTCATAGAGAGTAGAACTCTCTCTCAGCAGATCCCGGTTCGAATGTCCTTCACCCCCAGATTTTTTGTGAATTCTCGTTTAACACTTATGACATAACACTAAATTTTGAAGAATACAAAAGTGGAACAAATACCCTGGACTGGAAACAGTCCACGAGGAAGATTACACCTAGGAGTCGTGAGAAAACAAGGGTATGAATTCAGAGGGTGGAACTCTCCGTCAGCAGGCCCTTGTTCGCATGTCCATGACCCCCAGATTTTTTGTGAATTTTCGTTTAACACTTATGCTATGACACTTAATTTTGAAAAATACAAAAGACGAAAGAAGTACCTTTGACGAGGGAGATTACACCTAGGAGTAGTAAGAGAACAAGGGTACGAACTTAGAGGGTGGAACTTTGTGTCAGTAGGTCCCGATTCGACTGTCTTTCACCCCCAGATTTTTTGTGAATTTTAACTCTTTTACCATGACACTTAATTCTGAAGAGTACAAAAGAGGAAAAAAATACCCTGGGCTCGAAAGAGTCGACGAGCGAGATTACACGTAGGAGTCGCGAGAGAAAACAAATCGGGTGGGTAAGTTGAAAATTATTAAACGTCGAAACACAAGGTCGATACGAGGGTGGCGAAGGAGAGGGAAGGTAATTGAAACTTTCCACGTTTCGTCATTTTTCCGTCTGACATTCGAAGGCGACGACATCTGGATTCATTACTTATATCCCGAGCAGCGCTGCTCGGTTATTACGAAACTTACGGTGTCTCGGGATAGTAATTAAGGCGCCCTCTCATTCCCATTCTTTCGCCGAACGACGCTGTACTAATTAATCTGCGTACGGAAGAATCTCGAAAAAAAAGTAGGAGAAACGGAATGGAAAGTTGAAGCTCCTCTAACGAGGAAATATTTTAACTCTTAAAATCATCGCGCGAATAATTACCGCCATCCGTTCCCTCTTTATTTTCTCCCGGCATAACTCGGTAATTCGAGTCACGTTCGATTCTGCCAAATCTTCAAACAATTCCCCAAAAACCTTGCAAAATCCTCCGAACACATCAAAGACACCTGTATCCTCGTAAATTCTACGACTAAATCTACAAACTTTAAAAACCTTTCCACCGATAAGCGACTTCTTTCCACACCTTCCTTCCTATCGCAACCCCAGATTGTACATCGCTCGCGAATAATCCGACATTTCTCTTCCCCGTAATCCTCTTTGAAGCAGACACCGAAGAAAAAAAAAACACCCCGATCGAGAAACAAGTAGCAAAAAAGTCCGATCAATCTTGTAAAAATCAGCCGACCAAATTCCCTAGCAAGAAGATACCAATTCGACTCGGTGTAGACTTCAGGGGGATGAAAATAGAAGAAATATCGGAATTTGCCACATCGCCGACGAAACGTGCAGGATATTAGCGAGAGCTCGGACCAGGCCGTGACGATACGCGGCATACAAAACGTAGGTGCATGGTGCAGTTGCAGCTGCATCGCGGCTGATACCGAACCTGGCCTCGGCCGCGTTCTCTCCCGTTTAATGCTTCTCTGCCGCGCCTATGAACCATACGCCACGAGCTCGCATGGCCGCTGGCAGATAGCGGCTCCGAGGAACGACAGAGGAAACCGAGGGAGCTCGTTGTACAGAGGAGAGACGGATAGAGAGAGGGAGAGAGCGAGAGGATGGTAGGAGATGATACGTTTCTGCAATCGTGCGGTACCCATCTGCATTCAGCCGGCCAAACCACGAGCCACTGTCCGAAACACGCGGCTGTGCCTTCATGAAACAGAGAGGCGATGGCCTTCCTCTTTATTTCGTTCGTTGCCTACTCATTTTTCCCTCTTTTCACGAGAGAGAGAGAGAGAGAGAGAGAGAGAGAGAGAGAGAGAGAGAGAGACTGAAATAAAAATTACTACACCCCATTTTTGTTGCCGCGTCTCATTCCTCCTCAGCTGTCCGTCGTCTCTCGCTCTTCCCAGGGAACAAACGTCTTTCTTCTTTCTGATAGCTCACCATTAGTCTTGCCGGGATTTTTCTCGAGAGACGAGAAGGAACTCGGGCAGTGATAAATGTTTAATTCCTCGCGAATTCGGCGAAGCCCCGACGACTTCATCGGTGGGAGAAGAACCGAGCGGAAGAATAGCCACCCCTGGACGGAGGACGTAATAACGTCCGGTCGAATTGCCGGAAAAATGAGAACGGAAATCCCCGAGAGTATATTTACCCGGGAATGCAAAAATAATGCGCGACCTCTGTTCTACAGCCTACCGCGAATTTCCACTCAATTAATAGAGTATTTCGCGTTTTATTGTGAGTCGCAAAATGCCTGCCGTCCTGTGCAACAGAGGAGAATTTTTTCCTCGCGAATCTATAGCCTCGAGAGTAACTTGAATTATAGAAAAGGGACGAATGTTCTTTTACAAGTTTAATAACCATTTTATTCCGACGAAACCGCGGGAACATCGTTTCTACCGGTTATCGTCCTCTCGCATCGCGAAACATTCGGCCACGTTGGAAAGCAAGATTTCAAGAACGATAGTCCCGCTTTGTATTCAAAGCTGGCCCATATTCGTTACGTATGAAAATAGAAATTACTTTTTACCTCCCTCCATTCCACCTTTTTTCCCTCTTATCACCAGAGACACGGGCGTTAGTTATCCCTGTCCGCATTTATTGTAAGTGTACACGTTAATTAGCTTCGTATCTGCTCTCCAGCTTTTAAATCAGCCGTGATACTCCTCGTGCATTCCGTATTCCATGGAAGATCGACGCAAGGGAGTCCGAAACGAGAGCGATAAATTCCTACGTTATCCGTAGCGCCGGGAAATATTGCTATACCTCGCAAAAATAGAGAAGTCTATTGGTCTCTGGTTTGTTCTGATTCGCCGGACGGATAGACTCGTTCTGACGTCATTCACGATTCTAACGCGTTATTGGCCGCAAGAGCCGCACATTCGGTGCGTCGCCATGGGAACGACGAAGGAATCACATCTTTGTAGAATAGAAATGTTAACACGTTGAATGCCTCGGAGGCCACCGGTGACCGACGCTGTTGAAGTCACTGATATTTCATATGTCTTTTAAATTGTAATATTTAAGAATTTTTAAAATTTAAGATTATAATATTTAAGAATTTTCTAATACATTAAGTATTTAAATATTGGTACTGATGTGATTTTAATAGAAAAACTTTCACTTCGGTAGAAACGATGAAACTAGCAAAATACCGTGGCGTTTCAACGCGTTAATAGTACACTTTTCTACCAGCAATATTTTAATATTGAATATATTAGCATATCCGTGAATATCGCAATTTCAAAATCATAGGAGATTTCATCGAATTCAATAGTGCCGGTCACTGGAGCCCCCACAGTATTCAACATGTTAATTAATTGTAAATTTATTGATACACTGTTATTTATTATTCTTATTATTTAAGTCAATGCCAAATTGCCAATATCCACTTTTAAATCCCCCGCGCTTCTGCATATCGTTGGACGAAAACGAATGGGAATTTCCAGAGGCAGAAACAAAGAGAGAGAATCATGAAAGATGAAAGGAGAGAAGAAGACGCGAAGGAAACTGCATATAAACGTTACAAAAAAGAAAAACTAAATACCAAGCGTAATTGTACGCTCGAGGAAGGGAGTATCGCGGGACGATCGAATCCATCGATATTTCCGCGGCTGCATTTGCCAATAAAATAAACTGCTTTTCCTTTGCCGGCGATATTTTCGTCTCGATATTCCGAATAGCTGATTTACCGTCGCTCGCTCTCCAGATGCAAACGCACCTGGTGTAATCGCATAGATGCGCGATATTCAACGGCGAGGAAAACGCCGTAAAACTGTACGGCCCGGTTGCACGCGATCCGATTTTATTACACGACGGCGGCCGCGAGTCACGCGTTACACATCAACGTCCGTTTCGGTATTTTGCAATTTCGAAAAATCGCCGAATGGAACGTAAACGTAACGTGGACGTATTAAATTACAAGAGGATCCACGGATTCTCCGATTTTAATCTCACCCTCGTACCCATCGTCTCTCTTACTCCATTCTCTATACATCCCTCTCTCACCCCCCGCGGATCCACCCCTATTCTCGTTCACTCTTAATCTCTCTTTCTCACTTTCAATCTGCCGCTTTAATTATCAGGATACGTATCCAGGAATATCACGTCATGATGAACAGCCTGCCGCGCCGATAAAAAGTCCAGCCGATCGAAAAAAAAGAAAGAACCCCGCTACCGTCCTTGCTGCCGGTGCTACCACCGTGAGTTATAGTTCATCGATGGTGGAAAAAAAAATTTGCAAAAAGGACGAGGAGAGAGGAAAGGGTGGAAGAAAGAAGAGAAGTGAGAGATAGAGAGAGAGAGAAGGAGTACCAGCAGAGGATAGCTCGCAGTTCAACCAAATCCGGGAGACGACGCGCAACATTCATCCCCCTCGCTCGCCTTTTTTTTTTTTAACTATTCTTTTCTCGCGCAGATTCACCTAGGAGTACACGCGAACAGAGAAAGCGATGCATACACCCATACAATTTACCTCCACCCTCGAACCATGCTCGCTACCTTTCTCCCTCTCGCCCCATTGTACTCGAGGGTTGTGCACGGCGCTTTGCCGTAACAACGTACATTGTATTTCCGAACAATGGGATCCTTCTACAACCCCCGTCGCCCTTCTCCGCCCCTGTTTTGCCACCTTATCGGTCCTTTTTTCAACGGCAAGACCACGCTCTCCGCGCTTATTAATGGCGGCTACCGACTGCCGGACTTCGATCCGAGATCGCGGATTATATTCAGCTGCATCCTCGTCTGAATTATCATCTGCATCCTCGTCTGAATTATCATCCGCGTTTTTCCGCGGCAAGTTTGTTTATCGCCGTGAAATCGACGGGGTACGGAAGAGCGCGGGATGGAATTGCGTTTTCTCGTTGAATTATGCTTTACGAGATTTTTTTTCCACCCGGGGTGCAATTGATATTCCTCGCCGTGGGTCGTAATTCAAAGGGGGTGGTTCTCTGTAAAGTGTCTCCGCGAGCGGGATTGTCTTTGGTTGTAAATCTCTTGGGCTATTACGGGGGGAGGGAATGAGGGTGGAGGGAGGAGAAAAAAGAAAGAGGGGGAGAGGGTGAGTTAACGTGGCTCTCTTCCGGAGAACGATTAAAAAGTTATAGAGCGTGAAAATATGAAAGGCACGGGAGAAAGATCCGCAATGTTTCGGGGATGAAACTTCCCAAGTTTCTTCCGCGGATTTCATCTCGATCGAGTATCGAGAATCTCGCTCTGGAAACTAATATATCTCGATAATATATCTCGATATATCTCGTCCCTTTGGCAATTCCCAGGCACCGAGAGAAACGGAGGAGAGATAATTGAACCTTTCGATTAATTCTCAACAGAATCGTTCGGAATCTTTGAACAAAGTGCATCGTAATTCTTGCAGCCACCCGACAAATTTCAGTCCCATCTGGTACCATCGGTCCCACGAAATATCCCGGACAAAGGTGCGGAAACGCCTCGGCACGAAACGGATTCGCAAATGGCACCAGGCTGCCTGAAATTCCGCGCCTACAAACGTCGAAATCTGCGACAGCAAAGCCGTGAATTTCAATGGGCCGTTGTTTACGTTCATTCAATTTTCACGATCATCGATTGCTCGTCTAAATAAGCGTTCGGTTTCGCATAAAAAATTCACGGTAACCGCAACAAGAGTTAAGTCGATTCCCTTCGAGTTTGCTCGCTGCAACTTGTATGGCTTTCGAAGCCAACGATTCCGCCGCGAGTTCGTCCTCTTTCCACCTTATCTACCCCCAATGTCAACCCCATGCAATTCGGCAAACAATATGAGACTTAATAGCGATCGTTTCCTCCCCCATGCTTATCCTCGACGACACAGACATCACCATAACGTTCCTCGAGCTACGCAACGTCTGCGTGCAACGATATTCGTCGGCAAAGTGATTTTCGTTCGTGCGCATAATAACCAAGCAAGCAGGCAGACTTTCCCTCGGCACGGGAAAAGGGCGAGGGGAAGGGGCGACGATCGAGGGTTTAACGGAAGGGTGGTTTGTCTACCGGTTGCCATAACAAGGGTCGAAGGCCCGGTCGGTCGTATATTCCGGATCATTTTACCGTATAAACGTTTAAGCAGCAAATTGATTGCCCCTACGGCTCATGTTAAACCCAATAAATGTAATCGCGATCATCGATTACGTACCGGCGAAATCGCGTGCGACGTAATCAAACGCGCAAATTTCTATGACCCATGTCCGGCAATTAGGCGACAGTTATCATTCAACGATCGGTGATAACGTCCTCGTTCGTCGCGTTTTATCTGTACTATGGAACAATGACGGATGGCAGCTCTTTGAGGAAAAATGTGAGGGGATTCCTGATTGAAAATCATTCCTTTTCCGATTGTTCTTTCACCCTTATTTAACCCCTTAGCTTACAATAACGTGTGACACACGTGAGGCGATAAATGGAATACGAAATTTTGAAATTTTCCAATAACTATTAAATTGAAAATATTAGTTGATCATGAGACGGTAAAATTATTTCTAAAATATTAATATTGCAGTCAGTTGTGCCAAATGTTAAGGATCAGAGAGAAATTTTTATGTCTGGAATTAATTCTGGAGTATTACGCACGCTGTCAAAACAGAAATCATAAGGCACGGGGTTAACCACTAGGGCGTAGAGGTCAGGGAAAGTTTAACGATAATCGTACCATTCACGGTTAACCCTTTGAGACACGGGAATTCAGAAAATAAAATGACCCATGTTGCACAGATATTATTTCTTTGTAATTAAACGAAGTTGTTGGTTTATTTTTATTACCGAAGTTACAAAATAATGTAAATTTTCTAGGTGGGACAAAAAATATCCCACTATGTATACTCAGGTATCAAAAAGGTGGGACACTTGAGCCCGCCGTGCCTCAGAGTTAAATAACCGGTTCAACGGAATGAAAATATATACACCCAATTCTGCGTTACACGGTTTTGATTTAACACGGTCTAGAAAAAAAAATGATTCCATTTTTACACGATTTCATTCGAATTAGGACGATTAAAAAATCTAAAATATTCTTAAAATAAATTTTTTAATAAATTCTTTTTAACTATTTTGTACAGGGTTGAAGGATATGGAACTAATCCCCTATTTTCTATTTATGTACTTCATTTCTTTTTTTACACGGTTTTGTCTGGAACGCATCTACCGTGTAAAAACAGAATTAGGGGTATTTGTTTCTATTACTCTTTGAAGACTGCTTTCTGCTGCGATATTAACGCTAAAACTACCAAAGTTACCTCTACTAAAATTTATATATACTGAATAAGTACTTTGGAAAAAGAGAAATGAAGATATTTCTCTTTCACCAAAGTCCTTATTTAATATATTGCAATGTAGTAGACTTCACGCAAGCAAATCTAGCGTGAAAGTGCATTCGTCATTTAATCACTTAACGAGAACTTCCAAAAATTACACGACGATCGAAGTGAAGCCTCTATTAAGAACATCTCGCTTAAAACCTGTTTCTGATTTCCCGCAGAATTGGTACCGAAAGGGTTAAAGGGGGATGGTGGATGATTAACGAGCAAAGGGGGAAGTTACTCTATCAAATAAGGAGCTCGAATTATCAATTAGAGAAATGGCATTCAAATTCCCCCTGCCGTCGGTACTTCTCCACAAATTACCGTATCAGTCAAAGTCGAAAAATGCGAAATAGCCAGAAGATCGCTTAATTTAATACCTAAACCCCATGAAACATTGAAATCCCGCGTATCCTTCGTTACCAATATACTCTTCGAGGGGGTGGCAACGCAGGTGATGTCGAACCTTTGAGATTCGTGACATGGAGGGAAAAAAATGACCATTGGTCTCGTCCCTCGATTCTACCCTCGTAATTTCGCCATCGGACGACTCGGAGCGACCCATTTCCGAGGTCCTTGCGACACGCGAGCTCTCGAAGGACACGCGTCAAGGGTGGAAATTCTTTTCCTCCCCCTCGACAAACGATCCTGCTCGTTCTATTTCGCCGTACAAAACGTCCGCTTATCTCCGCAAGAAAGTTCCACGGGAGGGTGGAACTGTCGTTGAACTGGAATTAAAGTCAATAGCCGTTCTCTCTGGAAGTGCTCCTTATCGATACATAGTTAACCAGGGTACTCTTGTCACGGTAGGGTTGCGTTTACGGGGGATTTTTACGTTAAAGGGTCTGTCTAACGACACCTAGCCCTCCCTGCCTTTTTGCTCGGAGTTTCTATGAAAATTGAACGATCGTTGAAACGTCGTGAAAAAGATCCTCGAGGATGGCGAACCCTGTTTATGGTGACTGGATGGAAATGCTTTTCTCGGCACTGGAAAACTGTGGAAAGTGGCAGGAGAGAGGTGGGGGTGGAAAGAAGATGGAATTGATATCGTGAAAGATAATCGAAGATGTTGGAATACGGTAACAGCTGGAGTAGAGTTGAAGGATCGTAGGTCCAATTAGGGGGCGGTGATTCAACCCCCGATATTTCTATTTAAATTCCTAATCAACCCCTTGCATTACGATTACTTTTGCGACTATGAGTGCAGTAATTCGGAATTAAATTGCTAAATGAAAATTTATCAGTGGTTCCTCATATATCTTACAATTTAAGGCAATATTAATAACATAAAAATAAATTTACTGTGTTGTGTTCCACTGATATTTTCTATTTAATCTACCGCATCACGAGTGCCACTCGTTATTATAGGCCAAGGGGTTAATATAATATATCAGAAGCTCGGTAATTTGGGAAGAAACTAAAAATCTAAAGTTAAATGGCACAAATTGATGCGTTGAATTTAAAAAATGCATCCCCCTACGACGACCAGAAGGCGAGAAACGACTCATTTCGCCGAAGCGAAAGTTTCTCGACTTCGAAAAATCATAAGTCGCTCGTTCTTCGGTAGATTTTGATTCAATTGATCTCAGCCTATTCCTTGAAGCCTCAGCTTTCGAAGTATCCCAGGAAAAAAAATTGTTCACGATCACCTTTCCTCCTACAACCGCAAGAATTAGCCCTTGATATATCGTAATCGGTTTGGAAGCCACGTAGAACTGTGGATCCCGAGCGAAATAACAATAGCAATTGAAACTGGAAAATGCAAAAGAAAAGGAGAGATCAAAGGTGTGAGCAAAATGGAGAAATTTCTTTGAACAGCTAAACGTAACAGTGGATCGTGGAGGGTTGACAATGTTTGATCATACTCGGCGAAACGATCGGCAATGCGGAGGCGATATTCGCGCTTCTCCTCGTCCCATTTCCATTCTACGTTTCTTTGGCTACAGCGTAAATGGAATTGTCGCAAAAACTCGAGCATTTTCAGATTGAAAATTTGTCCGGGATTCTCCTTTCCTTCCCCTATCAATTGCCGTTTCTCCCTTGCCTCGAGAAAATTACACCCTAAGCTCTCGTTGCGAAACTCGAAGCCGAAGGTAACGAAGCGCGCCGGCCGCGTGTGTAACGGAGTCTATCCAGTAATCAAAGAAAATCTTTGCCAAAGAAACTTGCTATCGCGAGAGCACGCTCTCGTATCGTTCCGTTGAAATTCAAGAGCTTCGGGGAAAGTTGCTTGAAACTATAAATATAAAATCCACCTCCAACGTTTCCATCTCGAAGATGCGCCTCGCGCAGAGATGGGTATTTCGATGCGAGGGGTCGATTTCGAGTGCGAAAGCTTTTTTTCAAAGCTGTCGTTTTCGACCCGGTTTTCCAGTTACAGATATTTCTGTGTGGCAGCGAGTCCTAATGACGAGCCTGACAGGGTTGATTGATTCTACTTTCAAGCTTGTACTCGATGTGTCAATTATTTTCCTGAATAGATTTGTTATTTTAATTATTAACAATGTTAGACGAGGATTTCCGAAGATAGAAGGGGTTAGGTATTTAAGAATTGTGAGATTGTTTTAATTCAATACAATGTAAACCACTGCAATAGCAAATATAGTAGCCATCAATTTTAAGACGCTGTTCTCACTCCAAAAATGAAGTTTCCGTATTCAAAAATCATAAAATTCTTGTAATTTAATACACTGGAAAATTGCAAAACACTAAAACCAAAATCTCCAGCAATTCTAAGAGGCTATTCTCACTCCAAAAATTGAAGTTACTGTGTTCAAAAAAATATCATAAACCTCTTGTAATTTAATACACGGTAAAATTATAAAAAACTAGAACCAAAAGTTCCAGTAATTCTAAGAGGCTATTCTCACGCCAAAAATTGAAGTTTCCGTATTTAAAAATCATAAATCTCTTGTAATTTAATACACTGGAAAATTGCAAAACACCAAAACCAAAATCTCCAACAATTCTAAGAGGCTATTCTGACTCCAAAAATGAAATTACTGTATTTAAAAAAATATCATAAACCTCTTGTAATTTAATACACGGTAAAATTGTAAAACACCAAAACCAAAATTTCCAACAATTCTAAGAGGCTATTCTGACTCCAAAAATGAAGTTACGGTATTTAAAAAAATATCATAAACCTCTTGTAATTTAATACACGGTAAAATTGTAAAACACTAGAAGCAAAATTTCCAGTAATTCTAAGAGGCTATTCTCACGCCAAAAATTGAAGTTTCCGTATTCAAAAGACATAAACCTCTTGTAACTTGATACACTGTAAAATTGAAAAACCTCAAAACCAAAATCTCCAACAATTCTAAGAGGCTATTCTCACTCTAAAGATGAAGTTCCCGCATTAAAAAGTCATAAACCTCTGGTAACTTCATACACGGTACAATTGTGGAACACCAAATACAAAATCCAACAATTCTGAGAGGCTATTCTCACTCTAAAGATGAAGTTTCCGCATTAAAAAATCAGAAACCTCTTGTAACTTAACACTAAAACCATCGGCATTGAATCTATTGTATTGCAATATTTTAAATAAGTACTTTGAGAAAGGAGGATTTAAGAGGTGGAACAGATAATTGATTCGGCAATTTATATTTTATGAGACAGACATTGAATATTTCCACTATCACTCTTCAAAAAGCTTAGAGACCTTTTGGAAAAAATTGGGAGCCAGTCATTTTCACTGGTTTGGTAGTTCTAATGTTAATAAACAGTAATAATTGTAGAACACCAGAAACAATATCCATCAATTCTAAGCGCCCAAACTTTAAAAATTCAGTTTCCCTGTTAAATAAATATTCTCAGCCATCCTCAGCGTTCAAGACGAAAGAAGGAAACGAGAGTGCATTCCGATTGAAACAAATCAAACGAATCGTCCTCCCGTTTTAATTGCGTTTTTCGTAAATTAATTTACCCAACAGTTACACGAAGCAAATTCCCTCGTACCTTCCGGGGTAATCGATGATTTGGCCCGAATACAAACGATCAATCATTCGCTCGCCCAACTGTTGGCCAAATGAAAGCGTTATTTCAAATGACACGGTTAGCACGAACGGTAGGTTCCCGTTGCGGGTGCAGTTTAACCTTTAACCAAAATATCGAATATGGGACAGAAACATAAACCTCCCCATGTTCGTATAATCATACGTGTACTACGATTTGTAGCCGGTAGTTCGCCCGTAACGTAAATAACCCGGCCCGCGTTTCATTAATTATGCCAATCATTTAAGCTTGTCGATCTACGAATAATGAGACTTTCGCAGAAACAATTTCACGGTGAATTTCGGGGCGTATTTTATCCACCACTTTTCCCTCGTTTCATATTACATCGGCCCCGAATAATGGAATATCTGTCGGCACGAAACACCATCGAACGTTCTCCATCCCCTCCGCTCGACAAATTGGAATTTTAATCCATCATCGATTTTAAATGCGTATCGAACGATAACAAAAATCCTTCATACCAAATGGGATGCAAATCTGCAATTAAAGAGGTACAATAAATACCGAGGCGATACATGGATAGATCGAAGGTACCGACATCCATTTTCTACCGTCGGACTGCAATTTCTCTCGTCCTTTCGAAATACTCCGTTTCACGGTTAATCTACACGGAGTAACTTCTATCTACCCTTGTAAAGTACAACTCCCTTCCCATTTACGGGGTTGTTCCGTATCCACGTAAATATACGTCGAAACTTGCACCTATACCCGTGATATCGAGACGTAGATACGTTTCTCTCTCTCTCTTCCCCTTTCTCTTAAAGAGTACCATAAAAATCACTTATTTTCCATAGATATAAGGGGAATTTTGTACCTGTAATCCCATGGAATCGATCGCAAATGGCCATCGCGCGTAGCTCTCGTACCGCGAGAGACAAACCGAGCACCGTGAGCGTGCTGGGATTAGTATGGGGCGATAAATCAGAATTAATTTGAACGTCGACGGTATCCCTTTTAACGTTGAGTTTTACTCGCCCGACGGGCCGTAGAATCGGCTGGAACGGTATGGAAAGGGTGAAAAAGGGAGCCAGGGTGAAAGAAGAGACCGGCGAAGAGAACGGGATAACGAGTGAGAAAGAGAAGTTAGCGGGAGAACGGGGAGAGAAGTCGAGGGAGATTCATAAATCCAAATAAACGCATTTGGAAACGCCTCTTCTGCCTTGCAGATTTCAAACGATCGCTGGACCAAAGCGAACGTACATCCGAACCTACGTACGTCTCGCTTTCTCTGTTTCTCGTTCTATCTGCGCTTAATATTCCCTCTTTTCGCGTTATTCATTGTCCCGACGTATGATCCGTCGACGGCGCGGGACAAGGGTCCTTTAATGGGGTCTTGACATTTGAATTTTCAAGGGAATCGAGCCATTCCGGGATTATCGTCGACGGAAGCCGGGGGAAATAATTGTAGGAACGGAATTTTTGCACTAACAGTGTTAGTGGAAGGGGAGTGTGAGAGAGTAAAGTGTAAAGTCGTAGAATAAAATAGGAATAAGGGGAGAATAAATAGCAACACCAGGAAATCCAGGGCCGGCGTGAATTATTAATTTAAAAAAATATGTATATAAAGTTTCATTAGTTCAAAATAAAAAAAACATAAATAAAGCGAAAGTTTCAACCACTCTGAGTGATAGGAAGCAGCGTATTATCGATGAATGTGGCTTATGGCATTAACACTAGAACTACCGGCGTTAAATCTGTTAGATTTAAATATATTAAATAAGTACTTTGAAAAAAGGGGGATTCAGAGGTGGAAAAGATGATCGATTCGGTAATTTATGTTTTATGAGATGGGCGTAGAATATCTATTCTATGACCCTCCTATAATTTTGAGGAATTTTTGGAAAAAATTGTGTACCAGTCATTTTGACTGGTTTGGTAGTTCTAGTGTTAAATAACGTAGGCCATTCCTTGCTTCATCGATTTCAAAAATACTCTGATGAAAATGGCCGTTATATTGAACCCTCCCTGTGAATAAACGCTAATGTAAGCACGAATTTTAGAATTATTTAAATTGAAGTATCTCCTAAACTATTAGTTGTTCGACATACATAAGTCAGTACTTTTTTTATAAAGAATGTCTAGCTGCATCGCTTGATGCGTAAAAAAGTAACCCATTATATTTAAAAAAACAAAGTTCCACCTACGGAAAAATTAATGGCACCAGAATATGCCCCTCTCAATATCATTTAAGTTTCCTATGAAACATTTTCGCTACATGCCGCAATCAGTTATCAAGTTGTCAAAATCGGCTGAGACACTTTGCATATTTAAATAAAATTAATCATTTAAATTACACGCGTTCAATTAAGTTTTTGGGCTACGATATTATTAGTTCATTTTAAGTATATTCAGTATATTTAAGTATATTCTTTGGGGCCTCGTCCGGAATTAAATTAAAATAGGGCCCCATATAATTTTACACTGGATTTCGAAGGGCATTGCACTATATCGGGATTCTTTGTTTAGCCGGGATAAACGCGATGGTATGAACAAAGTCACTGGAATAATTGCGACTATCAAGAAGTTTCTTTTCGTTTGTCACCCGGGGAGAAACACCATCGAGTTTCAAAGCTCTCGATGCATCAGTCGCGAGAAGAATGAAAATTTAAACGTAAAAGATCCTCGAAGTCTCCGAATTAAAGTGGAACGCTCGAATAAAAATGTACGCGCATCGTTGCTCGTGAATTTCAGCCCCAACGGTTTCTTCCGGCGCCGTTAAATTGATCCTCGACGACTTCGTCGTTTGTACTTCCGGTGAAACACGTAGTGATCTCGTATCGTCCAGCGTACATCGACCTCGATTGACGAACGATTACGTAAATCGAGATGCTTCAAACGGGAATAACATGATTTAATAATTTCATTAGTTCGGAAAAATCTACGGGGAGAAATTGCACGGTAATTATCGTGCGGGTGATCGGTGTTCGATTTACCGGTTTTTGGAAACAAGACGACGCTAATACACTTTGACCGATGACTTGTCCCGCTCGAATCAGGCCATTCGATGAATTATTCACGCTGCCATCGAGTTTCATGGAATCTATTATAATTATATCCGGCTCTCGAGATCCCACCGATCTATAAACAGCTCCTGCAACTTCCAACGAGCTCGATTCAAGATCAATCGTGAAATCAAAGATTCAACACCTTTTATTCCATCCGTCATTCTCTCCTCTGAAATTCTCTCGTCGTAGGGCGAATATTAAAATTCATCTACGACCTTCCGAAATTACAAATACTTCCCGTTTAAAAAGGACCGTTCCCGCCAATTACATCCAAGAAGAATTCCTCCGGCGCGTGAAAGGTGGTGGAAAAAAATCCGAAGATAAAGATGCCAGAACGTCGCTTCCCTACCGAAGTATTCCGCGAACTAGCGGAGAGTGCGGAGGGTGGTTATTTATGGCCGACCGGCCATAAGTAGTGCCAACCCCAAAGTGCCACCGAAGCCTTTTAATAAGGGAGTCTTCCCGCACCATATCCTCCGGCCGACACGTTATTACTTCGGATACTTGCATACTTCGAGCGCCTTCCTCACCGACACCCCTTTCAACCCCCGACGCTCCACCCAGACGTTCTCCACCCCGGCGCTCTCCGTAGAATCACGAATTCATCCTCAATGCTCGAAAGAGTCTAAGAGACGACGAAACGAACTGGGATCCATATGACTTTTAACCTTCACTCGTCCTTGGAATTGTTTTTAGAACAAATTGAGATTTAATTTGACAAAATTGAGCAAATTGAGATAAATTGGACACGGTGGATGCAAATTGGTCTCGATAGTTAACACAAGTCTTTTTAACGCGGTGAATGCCACCGGTATTTCTTCATTTTTACCGAAGTGAAACTTTTTCTATTTAAATCACGTCCTTGCAAAGCAGAAACTTTAACAGTAGAACTACCGGCGTTAACCCTTTGCTCTACAATGACGAGTGACACTCGTGATGCGGTGAATGGAATAGGAAATTTGCAAGTTTTGCAAAAACTATGAAATTGAAAATATTTATGAGACGCAACGCGATAATATTGTTTCTGTAATACTAATATTACGTAAAATTATACGGTATGATAAGAATTACTGATCAATTTTTATTTTAGCAATTTAAAGCTGAATTATTGCAGATGCAGTTGCAAAATAAGTCGTAGGGCAAGGGGTTAAAGCTACTATGTTTTAATATATGAAATAAGTACTCTGGAGAAAGTACGTCTTAAATAGAAAATAGGCTACGATTCAGAAGATGCACTAAGAATTTTTTTTAAAGAGCGGATGAAGGTTAAGTTCGCAGTTTCGAGAGGTGTTTTGCGCACACGACTCGACGCTTCCGGCAGTCGCGAAATCCCGAGGCCGTACCTTCCAACGACCACCCTTCGATGCACCCGATTCTCCGGACAACCCCCAACCACCCTTATTCTCCGACGGCTGTCAAGCGCACAACTCGCTGACTTGAAACTCCAAAGGCACGTGGAATTTCACTTTGGACGGGAAAATGGAAACTGAATCGTGCCCTCTTTGGTCTCAACGCGCGGAGGCTACTGCGGGTGATTTGTCAACGACGATGCACGAGCTTCACTCGGAATCTTTGGGGAGGTCATTTTATGATTATTTGTTTGTTTTACGATTTGTACGGGAGCCTAGTGCATTGTCTTTGCGATGTAATTTTTTGAGGAAGCTTAGGCTACCAGGAATGGCGAACAAACCGAGTACAATCACTTCAAACTGCCGTAGGACAAGTAAAAATTTTATGATTATTTATTTTACGATTTGTACGGGAGCCTAGTACATTATCTTTGCGATGTAATTTTTTGAAGGAGCCTAAGCTACCAGGAGTAGCGAACAAACCGAATAAAATCGCTTCAAACTACCCTAGGACCAAGTGAAAATTTTATAATTATTTATTTTACGATTTGTTCGAGAGCCTAGTGCATTGTCTTTGCTATGTAATTTTTTGAAGGAGCTTAGGCTACCAGGAGTAGCGAACAAACCGAGCAAAATCGCTTCAAACTGCCGTAGGACAAAGTAAAAAAAAAAAGAGGGAAATGTAAAATTTGAAAATTGTTATTACGAAGTACCACGGAACGGTACCTTTCGTGCCATTTGCGCGCGCATTTCCGCGCATTTTGCAAGTTCAAAAGGACGTAAAACGAAACAGGATCGCGTAAAATTTCAATTTCAAACGCGGATCGCGTGGATCGCTCGCGGCAACGTTTTTGCCATCCTTCGCGCCGGGAAATCCGTTATTTGTCAGCCGGCAGAAACATCCGGCGGTTCCCTTCGTATTTTGGCAATTAGCGAAACGACATAATCGGCGAGACGTTAAATTTCAGAATTGCACGACACCCGATACCGGACACCGTTGAATTTCAACTTCCACGTTGAAATTGAAACGGCATCGACGATACCGCGTTGCCAGGATCGCGGATAACGAATCGTCGAATTATTTTCGACTAAAATAAAAGCGTTTAATAATCAGCCGTTGAACGAAGAGGCGACGGGGAGAAACGGCGGATCGATTACGCAAATTAAAACAATGCCGTATGTGTCGGCAACAAGCCGAAAACAAAGGGTAGGAAAATGCAACGCGACAAAATCGCACTGCGGAGAAACGAAACGAGGACACGAGGGTAGGAGGGTGGCCGAGGGCAGATCCGATGGTAATTAAACGATCCTGCTGCGTCGATTATTCGATCACTGTTAAGTAAATATTAAATCAACCCGGTTCGGATATCAACGACGGATTAGCTTTAACGTGTCGAGACAAACATCCCGAACGAAACGTTTTACGAGATCGCAACCGGGTTATCTCGAGAGATTTCCCAGGGACGATCGTTTTCGACGAGCTTTCCACGAAATCGAGCCATCCGATGGTATTCCACCCTTATGGGGCGCCACGATGCGAAACAAGCCTCCAGGATGAGATTACGACGCGTTTCGCGATCGTTCGGGGATGTTAACGATCTGGAAAACGGAGTACATCGATGGCATACGTTTCCGTTTGTCTCTTATTGCAAACGATTCTACGAGAGATCGATCGAGAACGCGTACATTCTTCTCTCTCTACTTCGGTATCTTTTTTTTTCTATTGTACGTTGGAAGATTTTCCGTGAATTTCTCGTACTTCGTGCCACCGTAGAGCGGAGCTTCCTCTTGTCGCGAAATAATGCACGTTTTTTTACGACGACGAATTTCAAGGGTGGCGGTGTACGAACCGGAAATATCCGAGATGCTCGTTAGAGCTCCCAGAACGACCATGATGCGGTATCACCTACAACTCTTATTCCACGCCCCTGATGTATCGTAAGTTAGGTATAATTGCTACTACAGACCATCCCGCTGGTCCACCCTTAACGCCGGAAATACAGAAACATCCAACGGGTTCTCCACTTAAATCACGACATTTCCGCCTGACGAGCGTAGAAACTTGAAAAGGAAATATTTCTACTTTGGCGACGGTGAAAAAGAAGTGATAGAAAAATTAATATCAATTCTGCCAAGTAGTTTCACCGTATTCTAATACAATTGGCGGTAGGTATTGGTAGCAGAAAATATCTCAGAACTTTAATATTTCAAATTTTACGCTTACAATTCAACGGAATAATAAATGAAGGGTACAGAGCGACAAGTAAACTCAGAAGACCGAATTTATTAAAAAAACTCAAATTTTGCACTCGGACAGCTTGCTTTCTTTCGAACTAAACATGCAATTGTGAATTTCACCAGCAATTCTATGCCTAATCTAATCTTCTCTCGTGCTATTAACCCCTTGCCCTGCAGTAACAGTGACGCTCGTGCTACGGTAAATGGAATAGGAAATTTTGAAGTTTATCAAAAACAATGAAATTAGTATAGAATTATCTCTATACTATTAACACCAGATTTACGGAAGCCGTCAAATTGACGGGTTCCCATTTGTTTTATAAACATTTCTCAAATTTACAGAGGCACTGTACAGTAGATATTTCACGTGTATTTTATAATACAACAATGACTTAACGAATTACCATCTATGACGCTTGAAAATTACTTAACGAATTATCATTTTTGCCGCTTGAAAATTACTTAACGACTTATCATTTTTGCCACTTGAAAATTACTTAACGAATTATCATTTTTGCCGCTCGAAAATTACTTAACGAATTATCATTTTTGCCACTTTTGCCCTCTTTTTCCAAAGACCTTACTTAATATATTGCAATGCAACAGATTTCACGCCCGTAAATCTAGTGTTAATATTGTGTTAAATTATACGGCATATCAGAAATAAATGAGAAATTTTTACTTCACCAATTAATTCCGAGTTACAGCGTACGTAGTCACAAAATAAATCGTAGGGCAAAGGGTTAATATTCATACCGTGTCTCTTTCCCGTCTTGCAATACAATTCGCCTAATTCCACGCTGAAAGGGACAGAGCGACGAGTAAACTCAGAAAAGCGACTTCTATCAAAACGCTCGACACGATGCTGGAATACGCGTGCGTCCGTCTCTAAGAGAAACCGATAGTACGAACGGAAATGCGTCGAGTATATCGACAACTTCCGATTGACCTATCTCTGGCCGTTGCAGCAGTGAAATTTCGGCTCGCCCGAACCGCCGGAAGCCTCGCAGATCGATATCTCGATACGTGTTCCGGGGCCCGCACTATTTATGGATGGCTGATTATGAGCTGGACGAACGTCTATCGCTGAATTCGACGTACGAACGCGCAAATAGTACAAATTCTCGACATTCTTTCCTCGTACTACAATTTTCGCATGACTCTACGTCAATTATTTCACTCTTTGCCGGAAAAATACTATATGTACCAAATATACAAAATTAATGAAGAAAAAAAATCGTCAAAAATGAAATAAGTATCCACGAACATAGTATATTTTAAAGATACAAAAATCAACTGGTATATTTACTATCTGGAATGCCTAAGAGGTTGCAGCTGCATAGCTATGCAGTTTGTTTTATGTTAAAACCGAAAAGGATTCTTAGAAGACCTTCGCTGAATTCTTTTAGACCTCAGTCTGTGACTTTCACTCTTAACCTGGGTAGGACGTAATATTTCGTCATACCAGGAAGACAACTCTAATGCGTATGACGATGTTATTCGCCGTGGCAATTTTTAAATATGGTATGTTGAACGCATTACGTTTTACGTTATTCTTTTCCATTAAATTCTAACGTGGTACTTTAGGTGTGATAATATTACTTCTCACTGCGAAGAAAAAAGTCTCCAGTTTGAAACGAGTTGAACAAAAGTTAATTCCCCGGTTAACAGGTTAAAGAGAAGACGTACCCTCTTCATATATTCGTAGAATAAAGTCTTGGTCTATTTCATTAGTTTTTAAACAATATGTTGCTATTTAAAACCATAAAAACCAATAAGTTCTCGCAGCGGGAACTTGGAGGAAGTGGAAGCCATGGGATTTCTACGATTCTCAATTTCCATTCGTGGAATCCCCCCGTGGATTACAACTTCCATTTGTGTTCTCCGTTTGTCG
The DNA here is from genome assembly GCA_963989415.1 of Cerceris ruficornis. NCBI lineage: Eukaryota > Metazoa > Arthropoda > Insecta > Hymenoptera > Crabronidae > Cerceris > Cerceris ruficornis. Next base: position 15,647,447 of record OZ022526.1, on the reverse strand, counting down.
AGCAATGTCAGCTCTGTTATTTGTTTCCCATCACTCCCGTTGGCCGGCTTAACGATCCTCCTGCCGATTCCTCCACCCGTGATTTCCCACTCACCCGTTATAACCGATAGGAAACCCTACGTATCTACGAATCACCGGAAAACCTCGCAAAACGCAACTCCAATTCTTCCAATTTTCACCGATCCATCGCTCGAATCTCGCGTAAAGGTGGAAAAGCTCGGGAAAGATCGTCATCTCGTAATAGACGAGCGGCAAAGGTATATTTTTCGAAGGAGAACCGAACAGCTTCACGGCGTATTTCCCCGGAGAATACGAGAAATTATCAGGAACTGAGAATTTTTGAAGCTCAAGTATTTACGAGAGACACCCTCGACGGACCCGAAGGTCGATACGTTTCCTTCGCTCTTATCGCCCGGAATCTTTTTCATCCCCCCTTAAATCCAGAAATTACGATCTTCGCGAGGTTACTCGGCCAGCCGTGAAATCGAGGAGGCAGACGTTCCTCGGTGAAGTTCCTTTATAACGAACCCTCCTTCCAACTATCCCTATCGAACGTTGTAACGCGATAATCTGACAGGGAGATGCCGTGAGAGTCGTGGGAGGAGGATCGGTTACCTGGAGAGATGCACGTTAAATTTATAATCGACCTGCGATACTGCCTCTACGATCGGCAATTTGTTTTCACGCTTCTCGGATCCTCGACGATGCGATGCATCTAATAGCGAGACATTTACAGCGGACTGTCGTAAAACGCGAATATTTACAAAGATATTGCGGCTATTGTTTTCATGTAACGCGATTTTCTGAATAATAAAGCAGCAATTGCCTGATTTAAGAATTAAATCTGCTCTAATCGAGCATCGTGGATTTATTAGTTGTCGCGAGTCGTTAGCTGTATTCGGTTTAATTTAGGGGGTGGAAGTTGCAACTGATGCAGTTTGTATATTTAACTGCATGCCGTGCGATTTCTTTTGCTTCCGCAATAATTCCGAATTAATTGGGTAAAATAAAAATTGACCGGTGATTCTTCATAAATCGTGTAATTTAACAGAATATTAACCCCTTGCGGGCGGAGACTTTTTTGGCTATTGAGAAATAAAAATATATTTAGCGATGAAAATCCACCGTTTTATCAGAGAGTCAGAGTGTTAATGTATAAAAATTATAAATTACTATTTACATAAATATATTTCTACAGTTATATTCCAATTAACCCTTTGCGGACGGAGACTTTTTTGAATATTGAGAAATAATCATTTGTTTGGCGTTAAAAAACTACCTTTTTATCAGAAAGTCAGAGTGTTAATGTATAAAAATTATAAATTACTATTTACGTAAAAATATTTCAACAGTTATATACCAATTTTTTAACCCTTTGCGGACGGAGACTTTTTGAATATTGAGAAATAATCATTTGTTTGGCGTTAAAAAACTACCTTTTTATCAGAAAGTCAGAGTGTTGATGTATAGAAATTATAAATTACTATTTGGGTAATCATATTTCAACAGTTATATTTCAATTTTTCAACTCTAACCGTGCATACATACACCGATAAACTATAATCAGATTTTTTCTCAGAGCGCAGATATGCGTCCGCCGTCCTCAAAGTATTAATACCATAAAAATAATTTTATTGCCTCTCGTTTCACCGATACTTTCAATTCCACAGGTATTGCAAAACTTGAAAATTTCCCACACAATTTACCGCAACACGAGTGCCACTCGTTATTGCACGGCTTAATTGTCAACGTTGAGAAAAGAAAAGACCCTCTATTCCGCGATCAATTAAAAAAACATCGACGATTATTATTCCAGACGTGCAAAAGCCGGCGCACGAAAGCTTTCGAAACGTAACAATTGATAAACCTCTCGGGCACGACGGTGTTTTCGTGCTTTTACCTCGTGCAAAAAAAAGAGAACACTTTTGAAAATGCACCAGGGACTATGCCGCGAAAAGCGCTCGACTCTTCGATGACGGGGTTGTTTTTCAGGGAAAGAATGAAAAATGTATCGCGAAAAGATGAAACACTTTGAACGCTCATCGTCATTGACGTTCTCTCGTCTCGTGCAAGTAGCCGAAAACTGCTATGGAAAAATGAATTCCCGAGGGACTCTCTTCTCTCGGTTTTTTTTTCGAGGTCGGTGCGTCAGCTGAATTGAGAATTGTTAATTTCATTCCGAAACCTTTCCGGCCAACTGGACCCTTCGAGCTTCCAGCACGAGCGACGGGAAAACGCTTTAATTAATTCGTCGAAGCAGCCGCGCAGAAAATAAACCGGTTCGCATCGTCCGTGACTTCTGTCGCCGCGTTCGTTGTTCGCCAATTTTTTTCCCTCGCTTCCAAGGTGTCCAGTATTTTGCGATTATGCTGCCCCGTGAAACGGAGATAGCCCGAGGGGATGGCAAATTTTCACTGGCCGTTTGCAAGAGGAACCCGAAGAAAATTAACGCGAGATTGCGGTTACGTAATTCCCAATATTTCGACCGCGTATCGGTCGCCCTTTCGCCTCGGACCAATTTCATTTTCGGTTTCTATTTCTCGCGCCAATGCAGGTTTGGTGAAATAATTCGAATGAAATTCTTAACAATGAAAGAGGAATAAATAGAGGTCGGCGGAGTTGTGTTTAAAAAGTTGAATTATCAGCTATTCTGCTTTCTCTCACAGAGTTAAAGAACCGTGCGAAAGAGAATAAGTCTCTGTCTGCTCCATGCGCCGCGCCAATTTCTCGAATCGCAAAAGAACGAATTATTCTGCAGAAATTTCGTATGTGTCGCGGGAAATTGCGCTGATTCAACAGCGCGCAAAAATAAAAGATCGGACGAGTAGAAGAAATAGTTTCCCCCTTGAAACAGAGAACTGACTCTTCGGTTACGAAAGATGGGATATCATTTTAACCAGAGCAAAAATCCTATTGTTTTTTTTATTCTGCAATTTTTGCAGTGCTGTCTGTTGATATTTTCGCGCCAGAAGTTCGATGTTGCGTGAGAAATTGGCTATGCAATTAACCTTCCCAAATCGCGCTGATAACTCGAAGAAATTAATTGGAGCTGAGTCGACGAATTGCAAGGTCTATTTTCGCGCGCACTCATTGCAAAATTCCGATTCCATCTGAAAGATCGGCATGCGGGAAAAATATGCCGTGAATCTAAATCCCCCGGTTTAGGCATATCAGTATCGGATTACTCATATCGAGGAAAACTCCCGAGGATGCCATTAAAGAATTGTTTTCCCGATATCTCCGGCGATTATTCGATATCCCCGATAAAACGAGGAATAAAAAAGATCTCCAACTCGGTCCATCCCTCTCTCATCGACCGGTCGAGCCCGTGATTAAAATACACCCGCTCGATTTATTAACAATTCATGAAATTAATCTCCCTTCCATCCGAACGTAACGATCCACGGGAACTTTAATGCGATTCACGTCCATCCTCTCCGTGGATATCTTAAAACTCAATTAATTGATAAAACTTCGACTGAATTTCACAGAATATACACCATTTTTCGCACTTTCCCAAGGAAACTTCCCAAGGATTCGACGGAAACTTCCCTCTCAATTATCCACCGTCACATCCGATATCGTGCCAGTAATCGAGAACCTTCGAAATTCCTCGGCCGGAATAGACCTACCGTTTAAATTGTTACTCATTATCCATCAGCGGATCGACGATGCTCGAAAGTGCAGTAAATTCTCGATAAAGGCATCATGAGTTTCCCTCGATAAATGCATCATGAGTATCCCCTCCACATAGGGTGATCCCCCTTGGCGAACCTCGACGCTCGACGAGGGAGCAGTGTAACATGATACCACCCGATTGTATCGGTGAGGCAATACTAATTGGAGGGTCAGCCGTTTTCATTTTCGTCTTTTTTTGTTTTGAAATCTTTGCTAATGTATTTGTGAGATTTTTCTGATTAAAATGATACCAAACACGATATAGTTTGACTTATATTTACTTAATATTTAATAAAGGGCCTAGCCGGATAAGAATGGAAAAAGTGCCCCCAATGATAATTAATCGTGAGGCATACCATTCGATAGGGCTCTTTGGAAAAACCCTTCCTGCAAAGTATGAACCCGCTACCATTACCGTAGTGGTAGTTACAGGGTGAAACGTATTTTACATTTTATGCTCGATATCTCCCTATTAGTTACTATTTACATAATTCAAATTATATCGTGTTTGGTATCATTTTAATCAGAAGAATCTCAAAAATACATTCGGAAAAGTTACATTTAGAAGAATTAATAAATAAACAAGTTTATTGTTGCAACAGCAATGCCTCACTTTGTTTGCTTGCCCTCTCTGTCTCTTCTACCGTCTGTCTTTTTCTAAGCTCGCGCTCGGCTCGAGCCCCAATGTAAACACAGATTCGACACCGATACTCGATAAGAGCACCCCGAAATCTGTGCATTTATCGAGGTTTTACTGTATATAGTTTTAGATAATGAACTTAGTTTTACTTTATATTATAACCAATCCCACAATGTACATCAGTATTTATTACCTCTTGAGACTCAATCGAAATTAGCCCTCTCGTGTTCTCCATCGCGAAAGAAACAATTTAGTGCCGCTAAAGAAACAATTTTCTTTGAATCGTGCGACGCAACAAAGTGGTCAATTCAACGATCGAAGGGGTCGATTCGACGTTCGAAGGGGTCGATCCGACGATCGAAGGGTCCGCGAGGATGTCAACGATCATTGTCCGAAGCAACGGCCGAGTTTAGCAGGTTTGCTGGGTTTAATCGGCAAAGAGTAAACAGCGTTCCGGTCGAGACGACACGAGCGGCTAGATGGTTCCGGTTTAGCCGGAATAATTTACAATTTACGTCACGGCCGTCCGGCATGGCGCATAACGTGATTTCCATCGTTCTCTGCAGATGCAACGAGAAGAGGTAGAAGGTGGTGGCGGAGGAGGAAGATGAAATAAAATTGTAGGAGAGAAGAGCACGACGACGAAGAGAGAAGGTGGTGGAAGAAATACGAAAAGAACGAGGTCGTCGACCGTCTCTCCAGTCGGCCCCGTTTTTCCGCTTCTCGTTACATCGACGTCGAAGAAGGAAGCCGTGCCTCCTTCTTTCTCTCTCGGTTTCCACCCTCTTTTTCTCTACTCGACACCCTTCGACTTCGCGACCCCGTGGCTCGAATCAATCGCTCTCGCGGGAGCAATTATTTAAAACAAAAAAAAACAGAGGGAGAGAGAGAGAGGGTTGCACGAGAGCGTACCGTCAGGGGTTGAATTTCGAGCGATAGCAGACCACTCGCGGAATGTGACCGCAAGGCGAATCGGGGGTTGGAGGGAAAAAATGGAAAATCGAACGCGGAGATTCGATTCGATCTGCCTGGAATTTCGCGACCTATATCGAAGAATTTTCGTAGAATTTTGTTTTTTTATGGTATTCGCCGGTGCCTCGTCTCTCTCGCTCTTTTCCTCTCTCTTTGTATTTCAAAACAATCGAATAGCACGGTCGAACGATTGAAAGGGGCGCGAGCTTTGGATGAAAATCCGAGAACGCTTTACAACGTTTCGCAGGGACGGTGATTTTTCTTGTAATCGCATTTGCAGAAGAAAATTACGCTATTGGAGCATTTACCGTTTTACCGAGCCATCCCAACGTTCGCCGGCAACAGACGTTCTTTGTCTGTGTAAAGTTAAAAAGTCAAAAAACCGTCGAGTTTCACGGGCTGTCTGGTTTTTTTCCCAAAGAAAACAAGAGACAACTGCAAACGCGAGAGAAGTTTCGACGATTAAAACTAAGACCCGTTCTCACGAAGAGTTAGAACAAAATAAGACCTCTCCCTCGTTAGAGCTACGATCCCGCTCGTATATTAATTCTATGAATTAATTCTAGAATCGTATCCAAGTTGCCGTTCAAACGTGAATTTCATTCTCATCGCAAAATATCTCAATTATCCCGTAGTATATTCCAATCCGTTGCGCGCATCAAAATATTTATTTACAGGACTTCGTCCACCGATAATAAACAGAAATTCATGGAAAATATCGGGCAATTCGGCGGGGAAATGCGCCGATGAAATTTCCACCGTTGGAAAGAAATGAAGAATGCTGCAAAAACTCACCGAATTCCGGTCCGCAAACCCTCGGAATGATTTCCAAAATAGCGTTGCAGGATGGATCTTCGAAGCACAATTGACGCGCGTAGAGACAGTTCAATATAGCGACCGGCACTTTGATGCCCGAACCTGGAAGCAGAAACATTGCGATATTAAATTCCATTATCTATCCAACGGTGCAAACAGAATTGCAATTCGGTGTTACTCCGATATATTGCCTTCCGGTTATATCGAGCGCATTTATGCACGTCAGGCCGAGGCTCGTTCGTGTCGGGGGGTGGGGAAAAAAAATGTACCGCGGGGGGGTTTCAACGTGGAATTTTATAACGAGGGATTTCTCGAGCGAATGAAAATATTAATGGATCTACTACCATTCCCTCCATCCTTCTCCTTCCATCGTCACGGAGCTCGAAAAACCATTAATCACCGATAATGCGGCGAACAAAATACGGTATTCGTCGTTAATTGTTGGAAATCGAGGATATTTAAATACCCCTACGATGAAACGCGAAGTTTGAAAGGTAAGGCGAAAAAAGTAATGAAGAGAAGTGAGAAAAGAGGGCGAAGAAGTTAAATGAGAAATCAATGCAAGAACGAGCCTTGGTGACCTTTTAATTTCGTCGCGATAAGGTGCTTCTATTATCAACGCTATCGATGCAAATGGCAATCGAAATCACTTGCTCATAATTTCCTTGCAAAATTCCCAAAATTCCTAACGTTCCAATTTCTCCATTTTTCTATGCCTACTTTCCTAAATGCAAGCAAATGTATCGTTCGACAATTCTTCCCACATATTCCTTTGCTTTTAACGTCTTTATTAATTATCTTTAAACATACCGCATTAATCGTCGGTAGCTCTAAAGTTACCGAGAGACATCGTGAACGCTCGAGTAATTCGGTCACGAGAAAGCACAGTTTTATTAGTCGAATGCGAGCAGAAAATAAGCACTGCGTCGCGACGCTCCTCGTGATAAAAGAAACGTAAAGTTCTCTGTTTTTTTTTCTTTCCTCCCTTTCCTCGCTTCCTCGCCGTTCTTTACGCACGTAGAATTTCATGGCCACGAGGATCGCGACACGTGGCCGTCGCGGAATAACAATGCCGTTGGAAGCATGCGAAACGACTGTATTTAATCGCGAGCTATTTCAAAATAAACAAACGATATTCGTAGAACGCAACGGATAAAGGAAGGCCGTGTTGTATGCGGGTAAACAACGGTCAGGGAACTTTGTACGAGAAAATAGAGCGTTATATTCATTTTATTGTTATAACCTGACGTATCGTTGGTCTGCTGTGACTCCACGAACGGATTCAATTGACACGGTGCTTGTCTGTTTTTTGTAATTTTCGACGTCGACGTATATGCTCGGTTCGTCGGTTTTCAGGTGACTTCGAAACCACTGCGATGCGTCACGTTTGGGGGAAAAAATGTCAAAAATGACGGCGAGGGAGTTGCTTTAAAGTTTGCACGTTTAATCGAGTCAGCTTCGATGTATCGTTTTAGGTATGATTTTTATCGTAAGATTCAGCCATTCGAGAGAGTTCTTTTGAGCGGGAAATGTTTGCAAATGTCGCGCTTGCTGCGTCGAAAATATGCGCGGGAATTCTACTGAATTCAACTCTGAAACTACAGGCGTCAAATCTATCATATTTAAACGTATTAAATAAGTATTTTAAGTTAAAGTTTGTACGTTTAATCGAGTCAGCTTCGATGTGTCGTTTTAGGTATGATTTTTATCGTAAGATTTACAAAAATCAGAGAATATTAAGAAATGAACTTAACCGCATTGGCTTCTGAGCGACTAATATAATGCTAATCAAAAACGCCTGTAATAATAAATACAATAATAATTACAAGACCGGTAAACCGTCTCGCAAAATCTCCACAAAATTCCTCCTATCCAAGAAACCTCCCCCTCGCAAATTCCGCCGCATTATTCACCCCTTCCGACTCCTCCCTTCTATCCCCCACAATTTACAATCACTCTGTACGACTCACCCCTTCGAAATTTCTGGGAGAAATTTCGAAACCGCGGTCCAAAGCGAAAGAGACCAGCCAGGGCTAAGAGCGAGAGAAAAAAAGGGTGCAAAAACGGCGCACCGAAGAGTCGGAGAAAATTGCGCGAACCCTCGCGGATTTTTACGAGCCACTCGCGGAAAGGAAGTCGATAAAAGAAGAGTCCTCCTCGGCTCGTACTGTAATTAATTACGAAACGTTCGCGACGCTGGCTAGCAGCTATAAAAGAATGGAAAGAAAAAAAAGAAACTCCGCCATCCGGCGCCATATCTCGCCACGACAGTCCCGAGAATCGAGTAGTACTTCCGTTTGTCGGATTTTTTTTTTCGCATCGTAAATCGAATTCGAAGGCTTTTAGCGCGACGACGACGATACATCTTCGAATGGCGACCGCGTAAAGATCGTTCTGCTTTTCGGACGCGTTTTTACGACTCGACGTATATGTACGGGCGTTTTCACGAGCCAAGCTGCGGCTGCAGTTCGCGGAGGGTAGTCGATCGGAATATTTCGCGGTTAAACGTTACTCCATCGGTGAGTTACAAAACACGGACGAAAATTTTTATCGATGACACTTCCATCGGGAACGGTGTAAAATATCCGGCTTTCATTCGATTCGTCCGGATGGATATGAGCTCGCCGTTTTATTCCTCTTTTTTCCCCCCAAAGTTACACCCTTTTTCGTCTATGAAAAACGCGTTATTTCGCGTCACCCGTTCTTCCTGGCTTTACGACGGCACTGATTCTCTTTTTTTTTGATTGTTTGATCATTCTGTGCTGCTCGAACTGTTTCATCAAGCGGGTTGCAACCCCTTGGCTTGGAATTACTTTTAGGCCGGCGTATATGACGGTTAACCCTTTGCGGACGGAGACATTTTTCAATATTGAGAGACAGCCATTCATTTTGCGATTCAAAAGTACCTTTTTATCAGCAAGTTATACCGTTAATCCATATACATTATAAATTACTACTTGTCTGATCATATTTCAACGGTTGTATTTCAATTTTTCAACTCCAACTGTGTAAACAAGCGGCTATAAACTATAATTTAATTTTTTCTCAGGCCGCATGTACTCGTCGCTAGTCTCAAGGGGTTAAGAATTAAATTGTCCAAGTGCAAATTTAGAATTAGGGGTGAGTTATATTTACGATTTTAACACTAGATTTCTGTTATATCTGTTATATTGCAATATATTAAATAAGGACTTTGGAAAAAGAGGGGTCAAGCGCCAAAGATGATAATTCGTTAAATAATTATTCTGTTTCTCTGTAAATTTGAGAAATATTTATACGAGTAGAAACGAGTCAATTTGACGGCTTCCGTAAATCTAGCGTTAATATAATACTGATAACGTGAGAATGGTATTTTTCATTTCATTTCCGTTTTAACTAATATTTCTCCTAAACATCGTATGCACGCGGTAGATTGCGGAAAGTGCCGTTTAAATACGTGCAACTTAAAACTACGACAGTTAGAGACGCGTGCACAGTCGTGGAGAACTTTCTGGGAATTATTTGTCGCACGTGTGAAAAGTCTAATATGAAAAACGAACGGACTGCGAAACTTTGAAGCGCTCTTTGATACGATTAAGTTTTTATTACAATTACAATTATATTTTTATTATTATCAAGTTGAATGAATCTTAGAATTGTTGCAGTTTTATTACTACGGACGCGGAATACAGTCGGAATTGATCTCCAAGTTTCTCGACCGGAAACGACATCGCGATTGGCACCGGAAGAGCCGCGGAATTTCAAAGAGAAATTCGTGTCTCGCCGCTGTGCAATTTGGAAAATATAATTGAGTCTATGCCGTCCGGGTAAACGATAACTTTAAAAATATCCATGTTCGTCTATTTCGCGGAAAGATATTTTTAAACAAATCTATGGTCGCCGGCTCGTCGATTTTAGATATTCGTACGGCATGATACGGTATTTCGGGGTAATGGAATGTAAAATAACGGAAAAAATACCGTCGGTACGGTCTGTTCAAATAAATCGAAACGCATAACGCTGTGTTTACATGGAAAATGGATGCACAATGTGGCGGACGTATGCACCTGACTTTTCTATTTTCGGCCGTGGGTAATTGCGATGCGTTTGCGATGGGCGCAATTAGCAAGATAAAAATATCCCGCAGGGGATATTTTAATCTGGATGATGCTTCTTCGTTCATCCCGGCTAGTCCAGGGTGGAGAACGTTCCTTTTTTTCACTCGAAAAATCGAATTACTGTTTTATAGATATCTTTGAAAGTGCTCGTAAATCTTTAACGATCGTAGTTTTATCAATTTTCCCTCGCAAGTCGTATCGGCTTAGACGAAACACACGAATATCTGGTCCAATTGCAAAAACACGTTGCACTATTTAAAAGCTCGCTGAAAATCCGGTAAAGTTAGCCGATATATATAATTCAACCAAATCCAGAGAGCTTCTACTTTTAATAAATTCACCATGGTTCTGGCATAAATGAAAGTGGGATAATTTAAACAACGAGAAATCGGATTGCTCGAGTGCATCTCGGCCTAAGGACGTAAAAGAATTGAATAAACCTGTTTGTACCATAAAATATCTAAAAGTGTACAAAATTCTGCGTTGAACAATACAAAATTTACTGCTCGAAGACCACCAGAAGCTGAGAAACACGTAATTAAACTTTGGCAAAAGTTCTTTCCCCCCGCCAGGCTTCCTTGTAGACATTTCGCCAAAACAAAACTTCCTCGAATTTTGAAAATCATATCTCGATTGCTCGTCAGCTTATTTTAATGCAACTTATCTCAACATGTACCCTGAAGTCTTGTCTTTCGAATTGTCTATGGGAAAGAATTCTAACCCTATTTCTTTTCCCGTAATTCTCCATAGAAGAATCCGTGGCAATCGACGAACGCATTTTTACTTACAATTAGATACACTTAAAAGAACGCAAGATGGCGCGCGGATGGAAAATTCGGTTTACCGGACAGCGTGCAATTAGCGTTTGTAAATGACAATTGCGTTAGTCGATGCTTCGTAAAGGGGAACATGTAAGAAAGAACAAGGAACAGCCGATGGAAAAGGACGCACAGACGGGGGGAAAATAATGCTGAATAATATTTCCATTTCGCTTTATTGCTGTACAAGCCAGCGTATCGCTTACCATCTTGCGTCCTTTCACCGAATAATTATACCTCGTTCCCTTCGCCTTGACTTTCCCCAATTTTCGATTCATCATTCCCACGATTTTACAATTCTAGGTTAGTTTGATTATTCTCTACGATTTACCTGCTTAATTGCACATTCTGCAGAACCCCTCGAAGCAGCTGCTACATCGACTTCGATATGCAATTCTCCCCGTGCTTCCGTATGCAATTTCATAGCCAAACAAGGTAAACACCCGCCACCGCGCACGAAGCATCCGACACCGAATATCGGTGTCTGCTAAGTCAAATCGGTCAACGAAGCTATCCGGCACAGATTTAACAACACGCACTTGAAACTTTTAAGCACCAAACGTTTCTTTAAGAACTATAACGAATGTAAAGATAAAGCGGCACGACAACACGCGCGCGAAACCGAATCTACCGGCCGCCATTACTACCGCGCTTAGTTCAGGAATCGCCCACCAGGCTTCGTGTTCTTCCAGAGTATGCGCACAAGCAGTCGACGCGCCGCGGCGGCCAAATTCAAATATTAAATAGCAGAAGAAGCTAGTGCGGATGCTTAGGTCAAGATTCAAACGCTGCATTTAACCTTTCAGCTGCGATTAGACTTTCTGCAGTGCTGTATTTCTATATGGCAAGCTTCGCCGTGGACTGCGAATAGTCGAAAGCAGTTCAAATAGAAAGCAGGGACACCCAGTCAATATTTATTACTTCTGAGAGTTTTTCTTGCATTACGGTTTTACATATCTCAGACTATTAGAAATTTACGCAACACTCACTACCTCTCTCCCATCTTTAAAGTTTCTGGACCCAAGAACACAACGCACCAACCTAGAATTCCTCTTTTTTCGTAAATGAATGCAAAATAAGATCAACTTCAGCCATTCCCTCTCTCGCGATCTCTCCACGACGAGTATCATCGCAAGGAGAGTATTCCTATCGCTCGTAGAATTTCTTATTTCCCCAGCTACACGAATGACCGTGATAAAGCACAAGGAGACAGGATGCAATAGGGTTCCCATATTCCGACCAGCAGCGACAACGGGATAGCTCGCAACGCAATACGTAATCGCGAGTTACACCGTTGCATTAATTTCGCGACTTACGCCGTTGACTGTGAAATTGCGATTAATTGTGATTCACTCTCCCGGCGAAACTGGGAGGCCGAGTATAGCGCGGCTCGACGTTCTCGCCGGCAGGTTGCGATATTCACCGAAAAACCTATAGACAATGACGGTGGATTATTTACGGGTGAAATAAATCCCTTAATCGAGCAGGCGTATTACTAATATTCCACCGTACGGCGGATGGTAATGCGATATTATTGCATCGATGGAACAGCATTATTGGCGGTGATAGGTCGATACGACGAGCGCGCTAATTCTGACGGTGTCTATTAATTGCGGACCGGCATATGGGATAATATAATTCCGTGCTTTCGACTGCCACGTCGACAGGGCTATTTTTATCGAAATCTTGCAGGAATATCGCTCGTTAATCCGCGTGTGCGGGTCAACAATTGTAGAGGGCTTGCTGCAAAAATTTCGTACCTATCGAAGATACATAGATCTCTCTTTTTACAATTATGGAGACGCGGAGAAGTCTCTTATAGTTTCACAGCTCTACCTCACCCTACGATACAAGTACGCAAACAAACAATTTTCCAAATAAAATGCAATCCCACGCCTGAAATTTCAAATCCCCATCCCGCCACTCGCTCTATCTTCCGCGGCGTCAGTCGATATCTCAAAATAACCTGCACATTAAAAAAAGGATGCTCCACATAAGAGGCACGCTAAAAAAAAGCAAGATACCGAAGAAAAACTGGAGCGATACTCGAACGAGCACTCGAATCGATACGAAAGCGGGGTGTAACCGTAAAAGAGTCTCCTAGCCATCGTTCCCACCCTCTCTCTTCCTCTCTCCCTTTCTTTCGCTCTTGGCCTCTCGCCCCGCGTTTTATTTCCGCGAGTAGCACGCAAACACCGGAACGATAAAGCATCGCCATGAGGATACGAGCATAATCCAGTCCCCCGGCATATTGACGAACCCACTCGGACGGTAATGCGTTACGAGTGGCGAGATAGGGTGCCGCCAGTAATGTGTAATCGTCCGACGCATTATGATTCACGATCTCACGCTAGTACGCGAGCGAAAGCACGATAAACTCCAGCTGCGCGGCGTATATACACGACCGCCGAATGTTTGCCTTGCCAATCCTCGTGGATCGACGGCTGCATGGTTCTCGCGACGACGGGAAATCAACGTCCTCCGCATAATGCTGACCGATGCCGACGAAGACTTTCATCGCCCGAAACGTCCGACGGGCAAATTGTTTCCTGACGGGGATTCGTTTGCGATGCGGTGAAATTCCCTGGACGATTCTACGACGGGGAATCGTGGAATCGAGGATTTTCCGGGACGGTTGGCCAAACGCGATGGTCTCCATTTTAGCGCAATTTATTAGCGGTGTTTGAACGGCGAATTTTGGGGTGGGTGATGTGGAAATTTTGAGGGTGGGTGCATTGTTGGACTTGATGAGGGATGGGGGGATGTCTGGGAAGTGGTTTGGGGTTGTTGGCATTTTTGGAGAAGTCTGTTAACTCTTTGAGGCACGGGAAGTGAAAAAATAAAATGACCCATGCTGTACAGATATTTTTTTTGTTTTTAATTGAACAAAGTTGGTCGCTCGCACTGCCTATCCTCACCGTATCGTTTCTGGAAACCTAAGCTCGGCCAATGACAACCGAAAGCATCCGTCGTTCCCATGACGACGCAACGAATCTGCGGCTGTGTCGGCCAATAGCGCGTTAGAATCGAAAATGACGTCAGAACGAGGGATGTCTCTATCCGTTAGACGAATCAGAACAAACCACAGGCCAGAGGACTTCTTTGTTTTTGCGAGCTATAGCGTTTTTGTGCATGAAGAGGAAGAGGATGAGGGGGTAGGGGAATATTTTGAAGAAGATTTTGCAGAAGGTAGAATTCTTGGATGTGTAGAGAGTAAAATAGGATAAAGAGGGATGAAAGAATACGTGGAGGGAGATTTTGTACCTTCTGAAAGTTTGAGAAGTTGACGAATGGAAGTAAAGTAGAGATGGTAGAAAGATATTTAGAAAGAGGTTTTGCGGAAGAGTTAAATATCCTTGGGAAAGTCAATCAACCAGTTGCGCTCGATATCGAACGTAATAGAGCAGATGCAGGCAGAAGGACATTTCAAAGCCACAGGAATCGGAGAAGAGATAAGAGAAACGGGGGAATTTTTTTTCGAGAAAGAACCGAGCGTAAAATTTAATGGAACCGAACGTAAAAATAACAAACGGCGCATCTGCTTACCTCAATTACCAGCCGGTATTCAGGGTAGAGCATGAAAAGCTCCGCTTCGAACCGGCGCGAGTTCCAGCAACTTCTCTTGAATAAATTAAAAAGTCGCAGCGCGCCTCGGAGAGGGCCGACTTGTACTAATTTCTGACCGACCTCACCGGCCTTAAAATACGTGCGCCGCTTTCTAACATTTGCCGCACGACGAGAGAGCAAAGTTTGCTCAAACGACTTTAGAAATACTCGAGTGATTCTCGAGGACCGCCGATTTTGCGTGCGCTTTTCCGCCGATTAACCGAAACGTCGCACGGTTCATTCGCGAGCGGTTTTTCTATACGTACACAGAATAATTCCATCCCCTGAATTTTCAGTATCTTTCTTTGTGCAATTTAAAAGCGCATTTTAATTTCTCCAATCCTCCTTTCCTTTGAAACAATACTGTGAAAATTCTAAATGGTGAAAGACACTTTAACGATAACCTTGGCAATTTTTTAAAATTCTACCTGAAAGAGAAATAAATATAAATAAATAGAAATAAAGTACTGAAAAAATTTCTTAATAATATATTAACCCCTTGCCCTACGATTTCTTTTGTGACTGCCTCTGCAATAGCTGGAAATTAAATTGCTAAAATAAAAATATGTCAGAGATTCCTGATATATCTTAGAATTTAAAGCAATGTTAATAACATAGGAATAATATTATCGTGTCGTGTTTCACTGATATTTTCCATTTGATAATATTTGAGAAGTTTCAAAATTTTCTGTTGCATTAACGGCATCACGAGTGACACTCGTTGCTGTAGGGCAAAGGGTTAACATTACTAAGAAATATCCTCCCAAAAACGGGGAAAATCTTTGCAAATTGCAATCAAAAAGCTCGACAATTTTTAAAAATACCAGCTCAAAGAAAACTAAAATAAATGCTATGCAAACTCCGAATCGATTTAACTAAAAAAAGAATCCTCCCAGCGTCCAATGTCATCCCTTCGAGCGAAACCATTTAAACGCCCCCGCGAGAACGAAGAGAGGAACCGCGAAGAAATCCCCGCGAATTACAATCGCACGGTCGAAATGAAAGATTCGCGGAATGCTCCCAGAAGGAGAAAGAAGCGTAGAATCTTTCCGCTATCAAAGGCCGTCGGTTTGGTGAATTAAATGGAAGCGAACGGGCTCCCGGAGGACCTCGTTGTCGCAGTGCCATGGCGCAAGGCGAGTCGCGCTATGCGGCATAATAATTATCGTCCTTCGTTCGTGGCTAACTTTACGGAGTGGAAGTTCGCGCGGGTAACCCAATTGCCAGAGGGCGAGGGTGGAGAGAGAAAGAGAGCGAGAGGGGGAGGGAGAGAGAGAGAAAAAAATGGAACTTAATGGCTCCTCCCAGGAGGGGTGGCAGCCCCTGCAACAATTTCCTAAAGCTGCGCTCTCGCGTCTACGGCGGCTCCGGGATATAACGGAAAATTCCGTTCGGCCGTCTCGTAAATCATATTCCTAGCATTGCGCCAATTTATTACGAGATTTTTAAACCCTGTCCATCGAATATCGCGGACGGAGGATTCCCACGATCGATGGAACGTCGCTGGAAGCTCGATCGAAGGTAGAAGCCAAGAAAAGTGTTGATTTTTAAGTAGAAGTGGATTCAGGGTGATCGTACCCTCATACCGTAACTATTGTTGCTCTCAATGTATAATTTGCCCGTCGATAAAGAATAATAATAATAATATCCCGAATATAAGGCAAAGTAACAAGGTTCACAGTTGCAAATACAGAAGAATAATCGTTTCGATCAATTCGCAGTGTCTTCTGTTCCCTCTTCGACCGGGAGATTCGGAGAGACGGCGCAAAACGAAGAAAGAAATTGAAAGACCCTCCTGTCTCGGTGAATATTCGATCTGTCGCGAAGAGAGGAGTATTTATGAAGAGGCAAGTGGCGGCAGTATCGATCAACCTGTCCTTCGAATTCCCCGATCGTGCCAATAAAGGGGGGTTAATAAAAAAGAAGGAAGGGCGGAGGAGAAAAAGTTTTCCCTTCCACTCGGGCCTCGCTCGCGGGGGAAGAAAATCCTATACCTCCGCCTCGTCGGGGAAAATCCATTTGAGCATTTCCGTGCGCGGATATATTTAATTATCTCCGCGATGGCGGACGGAAGGTGGCGAAGATAATTCCAGGCTGGAGGGAGGAAAAGGAAGAAGGCACGGGATGAAGCGAAGGAGGAGGACGAAGAGAAGGCGGCGGCGGGCGAAACTTTTGCACTCGAACGGCGTTACAACACCCGGCAGAAAGTATAACTCTCCTGTCCTATTAAATATAGATCTAGCCGGCAATTGGAACTTCCGCCCGAGTAGTTACTTCCGCCGCTCCTCCCGTTTCTCTTTTCTTGTCGTTCGCTGGCCCTTCCGTCCCTTTCGAGGCATCCCTCGGCCATCCCTCTGCCGTTCCTCCGTAGTCCCTCTCCTTCCAGCTTGTCGCGCTTAACGGACCCGATATTACACGCTTCGCTTTACCTTCCTTCTTCTACCAAGAAATGGATCCTTTCTTCGGTATTATCCAACAGGAGGACTCGTATCGATAAAGTTCCACGGAGATATACAGCACGAAGAGAGAGAAGAAAGTGACAAAGCTGAGAGAGAGAAAGAAACGGCGAGTCTTAACGCTAGAACTACCGGCGTTAAATCAATCATATTTCGAAATATTAAATAAGTACTTTGAAAAAGGAGGGACCGAGAGGCGCAAAATATAATCGATTCGGTGATTTATGTTCTTTAACACTAGAACTACTAAACCAGTCAAAATGACTGGTACACAATTTTTTCCAAAAATTCTCCAAGTTTATAAAACAGTCTTAGAATAAATATCCTACGACCATCTTAAAAAACATAAATCGCCGAATCGATTATCTTTTCCGCCTCTTGATTCCTCCTTTTTCAAAGTACTTATTTAATATTTTGAAATATGATAGATTTAACGCCGGTAGTTCTAGTGTTAAGATGGACATAGAATATTTATTCCAAGACTCTTCTATAAACTTGGAGAATTTTTGGAAAAAATTGTGTACCAGTCATTTTGACTGGTTTGGTAGTTCTAGTGTTAAGGAACTGTTTATAATTTTGATAACAACTTTAACCCCTTAGCTTACAATAACGCGTGACACACTTGAGTCGATAAATGGAATACAAAAGTTTGAAGTTTTCCGATAACTATTAAATTGAAAATATCAGTCGATCACGAGACGGTAAAATTATTTCTATAATATTAATATTGCAGTTAGTTATGCCAAATGTTAAAGATCAGAGATAAATTTTTATTTCTACAATTAATTCTGGGGTATTACGCACGCTGTCAAAATAGAAATCGTAAGGCAAGGGGTTAATGCCGATCTCGCGCAAAGGAGTACATATTTCGCAACGTTGAATTCCTCTCCGACGAGCTAAATCGCGAAAGAATCGCGAATCACGGCGAAGACTGTCGCGCGAAATAATTGCCGCCCCTTTTAAACGATGGGTCACGTTTATTTCCACCGGCGAATAATACGCTCGCCGGGATACGCTGAAATAATGGCCGACATTTAGTTGTATTCCGAATCGGCCAAGTGTGCCTCGTTATTAATTTACGACGTATAAATTGCGAATAATTAATACGCGCTTTCTAGGATACATTGCTCGGTGCTGCGCCGTGGACTCGTTAAGTCGTACAAACGTGCCCGATAGAAAAAAAAGGGAGGAGGGAATATTTTATATATTCATTAACGTCGGGCCGTTATTCAATACGTTATCGCGAGTACTACAGTCCAATAAATATCTGAAATACCATCGATAATTAAAACACCATCGGGTACGTGGAGTGGGGAGATGGAAACCTCACGGATTCATTAATTCACGGAAAATCAAATTACAGGGTCAATTTGAACATCGAAATTAGACTACCAATCATTTTTACCCGTAGCGATATTATGTCTGCCGTCTCGTCAAAGAATATCAGCGACGAGTAAATAACTAATAACGATCGAAATATCGCCATCGCTTTTTCCCAGCAATTTCCCCAACCGTTCGTTTCATCAAACGATCCCACTCTTAATCGGATACCTCATTAATTATCAACTCTATCTGTTATTCCACTGTTACCTCCATCCCTTTCTCTCACCCCTTCCAGCCCCTCCATTTTTCTGTTTCTCGTCAAAACTCGAATTTTCCATAATTTCGAATAAACAAATTATCGGCACGGTGAGAGACACTCGAATCGTCAGACCGTAATGATTTAACGCCGGAACGTTTCATTATACGCTATTCCCTTTTTTCGGCACGCTTTATCTTTCGGGGTGCAGAATAAAGTCGGGACTTTTGCACCCTCGTTATGACGCGTGGATGCGCCTATCCCTGCACGCGCGTCGCACAATTTGTCGAGTGTCTTTTTCGCGGCTCGTATCACCGTTTGTTCCAGAGATTCTGCAAAATCCTCTTAATATCTCGTGCGAGAATGCTCGTACATATGTTTCGCGAGCCTACACACACACGGCGGACGGATAAAAATAATGAAAGCTGGTTTTTCAAAGGGGAATCGTGTTTTGTAAGCGACGACGTAGCTTCGATTCGCTGTGCTGCTTGAGCCGACATGGTAATGGCTATGTTTTGATAACAATTAACACGCTGAATGCCACCTGTAGTCCGCTGGTCTCATTGTTTCCGGTGAACTGAAACTTTTTCTGTTAAAATCGCATCTTTGTAGGATAGAAACCTTAGGTAAGAATGGTATACTCGGCGGTGCTTCGATTTTTTAAAAACATTTAAGTATTTAATATGTTAGCAATTCTGTGAGTAGTGCAATTTAGAAGTCGCAGATTTTATCGAATTTAATAGAGCTCACCATTCACCCCCATAGCATTCAACGCGTTGACCCTTTAAGACTCAAATTAAATTCCATCGACAAGAAGAAGGTACCAATTATTTTAATTAATAATAATATTATAATATCACCATCAATGCTAACCCTTTGCAGTCCGAGTAATTTTCACTATGAGCTACCAACTACTTTGGATTATTTACACAGTGCGAGTGCACGTCTCTGGAAAATTGAAAATCTTGCTTTGTCCTTAAAAAAGAAGCGTATACATTTTAAAATTATGAAAAAAACAAATAAAAAAATATCAGATTCAGCTACAACCAAGTAATCAGGTTCTATTGCAAAGTCGCCGCTGCGGCGAGAACGGAGCGCAAAGGGTTAAAGAAAAAGTGGTGATTCCATTACATAACTTCTGGGACATAAGACGAACGTTCTTATCTGCCCTGGTTTCACAGGATTACAACTGGCTATCGCATCAAAAATTCTCCAAAATGTGCTCTTCTAGGAATGAAAGACTCGATAACCGTCAGTCAAGAAGTTGCTGCTTTACCTACTCGAAGAAGGATGTGCCGTTGTTTCAGAATTAGCGGACAAATCGAGAGGAAAGATCGCCAGTGATGTTTTCAACGACATGAATTTTGAGCCCGGAAAAAATGGACCAATCGGAAAGAGTCGACGCAACGGTGGCCGATGGATATTCGCACAATCCGAGCCGAGGGGGTAGAAATGGCAGAGTATGGAGAACGCGGAAAGGGACGATGTACGCTCGACAATCCTGCGAATCGATATATATGGGACACTGATTTTCAATTATCGGTTCGGCGGAGAACTCGTGCGCCCATCCTGTTCATCCGTGGCTGACTAGCAGATCATGAGATGTTATCGTTTTCGGGCGATGCCAGGCCGCGGACTATGCTCCAGGCTCGTCAGAAATCGCCATGGGACCGGATTAACCCCGGGGAATTTCCACCAGGAAAATTCACCCTCTCCCGAACGAATAAAACGGTTCGTTTTTGCGAATCCGTGGGACGTTTGCAGATCATTTTCGGCGTGTCTTTGATATCGTCGATTAATTAATGTAAGCACATGCTGTATGCAGTCGCAGGAGGATACTTTGGTGGAGGATTGTCTAAAAAGTAGACCACGGTAAGACGACTTCTAACTCGAATCCTTCGGAAACCTTTCACGGGGCACTAATGAACTCCATTGCACCGTAAATTCAAATAATTATCATTAATGCACCGCTCTACGAGCGCTTTTACGCTCTCTTTAAAAGCCCTCCCTCTGTTCGCCGACGACCGGAGAGTCGACGTGTAATGCGTTAATTAAAGTCAACCAAATACTTTAATGGAATAACGCGGTATACGGAACGAGCCTATCGACTATCCTATCTCTCGTTTCTCCCTCTCTCGATTCCAGTGTTTTTAAACGGTGAATGATTAACGAGCCGAGGGTCAAATCTATGAAATTCCTGGCGATATTCGAATGGCCGAACAAAAGACGCGATTGTCGTAGTCGTCAATTTGTGTGCACAAATATATTTGTTAATGCAAATATTTAACACGTTGAACGCCACCGATGTTTCTCTAGATTCGTATTTTCGCTGAAGCGAAACTTGTACTTTTAACACTAGAAATACCAAGGCAGTCAAAATGACTGGTTCTCAATTTTTTCTAAAAATTGTCTATATTTGTAGCGCAATAATAGAGTAGATATTGCACGGCTATTTTACAAAGCATAAATGACTGAATTCATCATCTTTTTCACCCCTTGATTCAAATTCTTTTAACGTGCTTATTTAATGTATTTAAATATAACAGATTTAACACCGTGAGTTCTCGTGTTAAATAACGCCTTTGCAAAGCAGAATTAGATGCTTCTGCATTTTCTGCATATTTTTAATGCCAGCACTTAACCCATTGACTGCCAACTACGAGATATCTCGTAGCTGCACTATAAGTTTGAATTAATAAGTTAATAATAATGGTCGAACGTGCATAGAAATTTTGGAGCAAAAATGTTCTTCGTATCATTGCAAATGTCAAGATTATATTTTTGATTAATGAAATCAATGTTCTAAAAACTTTCTGTCATCTTCTCAAATTTTAACAAGCAAAGGTAATATTTGCTTAGATTTCCTGGCAGTGAATGGGTTAAATATCGAATAAGCTACAAAATTCGCAAATATTGCAATTCAAACGTCGCGCGAAACATTGAACCAAACATCATCGGTCACCGACGAGCATGGCGTCCAACGTTAATTCTTCCTGCTAAAGAAAAAGAAAAAGAATTTTCCTGCTTCCGAGTAAAAATTCCTGTACAGCGATAATGATTCCCGTTTGACAAATAAATTTCATCGCTCAACGTCCTAGCAAGGAATTGCAGCACGTACCGATGGAATCGAACAAGGAAACGCGAGATTATTGTTCCGACACGTGCAATGGCGCGAAAAATCATCGTTCACCCCCCTACCCCCGTGTCCTCGCCCCGTCCCAACCCCTTTTATCGACGTAGATCGGCTATACGCGAGATGCACCTCGGGATTTAGCAGGGATTTTCCATGGAATTCGTTCGGACGCGATTAAAATGTTCCTGATCGCTCGACGAATACCGATGTTACATACACGCCATGCATTCACGCATGTACAACGAGGGAGGTTGCAGAGGGATGGACGAAAGAGGGTCACGGAAATTCGAAATCCCCATTTAATTTCGATAAAGGCCGTGTAAACGCGCCGTGTCTCGCCGGGATAAATCCAGATCCTGATTGCAAAAGTACGATGTGCACGGGCATACTCTGTGACGATATCACCTGCACGGCTAATCAGCCGTCATAATCGTATTTCGCGGGAAACACCATGAAAACCGGGCGGCCGTGAAAATCGAAAAAATTTCGACGTTCCGTCTCGATCGTGGCAATTTCACCGTCGAAAATGACCGCGATAGCGGCCGATAATGACCATGGTAAACGAGCGAAACGATGAGAAACACCATAGCGGTTGAATTACGACGAGGTTGTTTTTTTATTTCCTTCCCGTTCGTCGTGAATCCCTCTGGGTTCTTCTTCGACGGCAATAATCATCGGGGTTGTTTGGTCGTTGCTGTATTACTTTTATTTCTTAATGAAATTGCGCGATGCGTATTCACGGAGCGAAGATCGATTTAATTTCGATAAAAGTCCGCATCAACGGGGAGAGGGTAGAAACTACCCCGTCGGCCTTCCCGGGTTAAATCAGGATTACACGGTGAAAGAGCGGAGATACCTATCGACGGCTATATCGTGCTCCATTTTAATCGAACCGAATGTATTTCATTTTTTCCTGCCTCCCCTTTGCTCGGACACGCGTGATTTTTTCATACCGAACGAGAGAGTGAAAAACAGAAATCTGCCGAAAGCGTCGAAATATTATTCTGACTTTGCAATGACTCGGTGAATTTTCCAACGACTTTTCCCAAAGAGAAATCGGCCGACACGTCGCAACAACGCGCTCCAACGTCGTCGAATCGTTGGCGCATTTGTGTCAGAGAGATCGGTCGGCTAATGAGTGCAATTCGGTGAATTATTCATCGACTTAAGCTCGGTGCTCGGAGCTATCCGGCAATTTTCCATTCCCCGTTGGAAAAACAATCGCGTTAACGTCGTTCGCAGAAGCGCTCGTGCGGCACCGTTATATCGGCGATCGCGATGCGATACCGGTGAAAAATCGTGCCGTTGCCTTCGCGCGGATCATCGTGTCAGAAATTAGCAGTTATACTCTAATTGTCGGGAACGGCGGGAGCTACGTTTTCGTTATTTACGTCCGCCGAAGCTTTCGCGAATTAATGCGCTTTCGAGCCCGACGCTTTTTCAATTCCACCCTCCAGACGGCTTTCCGCTCTCGTTCTCGCTTGCGCCGTGAGATCGATTTCTGCGAACGCCGCAACAACAATAATAATAGCAATAATAGCGATGTAGGAATCGGTTATGGCGATGCTGCCGATTGTGCTTTGCCGTCCAGTCGGACGGATAAGTAATATAAGTGTGTGCGTGCATTTTGTAAATGCGTGGGCGAATGAGCGATAAGAAAGTAGGGCCGAAAGACGAGACGATAAGACGCGACGAATGTAAGACGAGTTTTTAACCCTTTGAGGACTAGCGACGCACATGTGCGGCCTGAGAAAAAATTTAATTATAGTTTATAGTCGCTTGTATATACAGTTAGGGTTGAAAAATTGAAATATAACCGTTGAAATATGATTAAGCAAGTAGTAATTTATAATGTATATTTATTAACAGCATAACTTGCTGATACGAAGATGCTTTTGGATCACAAATGAATGGCTATCTCTCAATATTGAAAAATGTCTCCGCCCGCAAAGGGTTAAGACGAGAGTGATAAGAAAGAGATTTTAACCCTTTGCAGTCCTATGTCGAGCTATACTCGACATAGCTTTCCACTTTATTTTGTTTTCTAACAATTTAATATTGACTTTCTAATTTCATAATGATTTTGTAATATAACATAAGTACCCGTAATTTCCTATAGTTATTGCTATCATAAAAAAAATGAATAACCAACGATAGAAAATGTCGTAGAATTATTTTTATTTAGCTCACTGCACAATTGATAAAATAATTCGGACCGCAAAGGGTTGAGACGTAGTTATAGTTACTTTCAGCTTAGTTTTAACTCTGCTTTTAGGTGTTATTTTTATTAAATAAAGGTGTAGCTTAGTGTATATGTTTTATTTTATTCTTCCCCCACAATCGCGTTCCGGAATCCTATAGTAATGATAAAATAATAATAATAATCAACCAGCGACAATTGAGGCCAGATGAAAACTTGGAATCTGCGAACAAGAAATTCCTTTTGGCATTTCAAGACGATACTTCCATCTCGTCGGAAAGCTACGACAAGGTGGATTGAAACGACGGAGGCCTTTCGTTTTAATAACGAAGCCGCGTGTAAGTAAGCTTGGCTGCTTGAAAAGCAACGAGCCAGCCGGGATCGCAGCTCGCAAAGTCAGGTCAGGGGGTTGGATTATTATTCCAGCGATATAATCCGGTAGAACTCGAGGCATTTGTCGATAACGAGGAAACGTTTGTGCGCGAATTCTACGTATCTCTGTGCGCCGAGGTAGACGAGATGTTGTTAATTGGCCTCGAGAGTTCTTTCCTTCGGGGACGTCGAGATCGATTTCGCGGCGGATCGAATGGAAGTTATTCCGCTAGATTTTACCGTCGATAAGAGCTTTCGTCTTTTTCCATTGCGCTCCATAGGCGTAGCTTTGTTAAAAGAAATCCGAAACGGTTATTTTATCTGCCGCGATAAATCGCCGGTTGAAGTTTCTGGATTTTCGTTAATCTTTTTTTCCTCTCCTTCCTTTCTTTTTTCCACTCTGCCAGCCAAAACCTTCGGCTATATAATGGCCACGTGGTACAATTGCTTCGCGTTTCCCGACAATGGAGAACGGTTAACGAAGAGTATCGATCACGGGGAATGACAGATCGGGGTATCTTTCTGCCAGAGTTATTTCACTCTCGACAAATTGACGCGCTGAATAATACAGAACGGGCGGAGATTTCGATATAATTCGTGCGATACGCTCGAATTCAGAAAGCGTGTCGTGGAATATGTAGGAGGACCGTGAGATGCGGCAATAATTCATACTGCTGAATAATTGGAATTTCCCGGCGCCCGAAAATCCCGGCAAAAGATAATGTATGTATAATCTATGGGAATGAGAGAATCATTGGAAAATTAAATAGATTCGCGTAATAACGAGATAGACGACGAAATTCCGCCGTTGTCTCTTTTCCCCCCTCGGTTCTTGCGCGAGGTCGATTTTCAACGGGATATCCGTCGGTTTAGAATTCACCGTAGGACTCGCGCGTCGATGGTGAATTATAGCCCGTGAAAATTCGAGCACCGGGAGCTCTTTTTTTTCAATGAATACGCGTTTCCCGACCGACGGACCGTGGCTGAAAAATGTATGAAAACTTCGCCCAGGGAAATCAAAAAAGCGAACTCATAAGCCAGCTTCCCTTCGCCTGCGCCGTGTATCGATACGCGGACAGGTAAGTGTACGTAAATACACGTAGGAATCGAGAGAATTAAGATTTATAGTCGTCCAGAGAGCAATCAAAGCTCGTCGAAGGTGACTCGCTGTTTTTCCATTAATTCTTTCGGGCGCTCCGAGTCGATGGAGCGAGAGTTTCCCGCGGAGCGCTCGAACGCGTCGCACGTTCTCCTCAAACATTTCGTTAACGTTGAATCTTTGTCAGTTTCTCCGCTATTGTCTCGCAAAGTTCGCACAAAGGATTGATAATACAAAAGCAACGCCACCAACGACTCACAGTTCGCCGAGAAATCCAACGCAATCCCGACGCGCTCGATTCCGTTATCGAAATTACTCCGAGTCCGCGAAACGTGTGAATGAAAATCATGGGGTGGTAAGGGCTCTTTTGCTACTAACGTAGCCCAATCACGGCGCAGATAATGATCGCATCGTGGCACACGCCAACGTGGAAGACTTTAATTGCCAGGCACGAATCGATTTGTCGCCGCCGTGCCACAAGGGAGCCTATCGTGTGCACGAGCGATTTTCCACCCTATTTTTACCCTCCGCGAGAATTTCCTCCTTCCTCTCCCCCTCGCTTTTTCGACCATAGGAGCACGCTTGCCCTCGCCTCTTCCACGATTCCCTTGAATTTTTTACCACCGAAGGATACTCGCTCAATGGAGCCTCGTATATCGATGATCCAACGACGCGACGGATTAATAATATAGGGACCTATTCTAGTTTAATCTTAGACGAGCGATCAAAGATTATTGATACTCGTCTTTGAATAAACGGAACAGATTCCCTTAGAACTAATTAACAATACCGTAGCCTAGAAACTAAACTGAACGCGCGTAATTAAAAACAAATGATTAACTTTATTAACTAGATAAAAATACAATACTCTTAACAATACTAAAATAACTCTAACGCTCTTCTCTCACTCTATAACTCTCACTCTCTAAATCTCCACTCTGTATATCTCCACTCAACTTGACTCTACGAACTCAACTGAACCGACTCTTCCCAAAAATCCACGCTCGCATCCACCCTTGATCCTCTTTCACACAGCATGCATTCTTCGTCTTTCTCACAGCATGCGTTCTCTGTTGCACTCACTCATTTTCTCTTTATCTACAGACTAAACATTCATGCTAGTCCTGACATCCGTCGCCTTCCAAATCACGTACTCTAAACATTCACTCTCGCCTATACACAAACCATTCACACTCACTAATTCCAAAATTAATAATATCTACGCGTAGGAAAAATTCCGTTCCTACAATAATAGACACGCTTTTCTTCTACAATCGTTAAACGATAATTAAGGACCCTCCGTGGACACTCGATCCTTCGTTTATCCTTATCGATCCCGCGAGGACCGACTTTCCCTTATCAATCGCGCGCAAATCCAATCTCTCCCGGAATACCTCATAATTCCGCGACATTCTACACACAAGGACAGCCGTTTATCGCGATCGCAATAATGTCAGTGCAGAAAGAACAACGACAACGTGGCGCCCTTCGAGGTGCAAAGTGAGATACCGATAAAACCGTGCGACGAAATTAATTACATCCACGACGTGGCACAGCCCCAATAAAAATAACGCCCTCCGCGATACGGAAGCGGATGGAATTGAATCGAGGAATCGATTCTCGCCCGTGGGTTCTCGTTAAAGTGGAAAAAAAGCTTGCTCGACGTTGCGAGGAAAGAAGCATCGTGCCGGTACGAATTAAAGGCGGCAAGAAAAGTAACGCGACGACGGGCGAACTATACGTTTCCCGGGACAGAAATCTCGAAGAAAGGGGAAAGGACTCGTCGCTGGTGAGACGCCCCATTGGATAATGCATCCACCGTACAAATGGACCGGTGTTCCTTACGGCATAGAGAGAGAGAGAGAGAGAGGAATGTAGAAGGGAAACTGGAGGAGGGAGATGGAGGAGGACGATTCGCGCGAGATTCCCATATCGCTATCGAGAAGTCGAGGAAAAGGGGAGAGAGAAAGGTAGGTACTCCGGTAAGTTAGTTTCGAGGTCTGCGGGGACGTTTTTAAAAGTTCCGCGACTTCTTTCTCTCCCCCTTCCTTCGAAGCTCCCGCGAACTCGCAGGAAGGAAGGAAAGGAGTGTCGTGGCCCTTTACGACGCCCTTCGGTGTCTTACTGCCTGGCAGACGGTAGGAAAATTCTCCTCTATTTTTCTCACCGCACTTTGTCTCCTTAACAGCTTTTATCTCGCGACGATTCGCGCGCACGAGCGTTCTCCATTATCGATTTCGTTTCATTTCACAGCCGCCGTTTCCGCGGTGACAGAGGTAGAAACGGGGAGAATGAAACAGAGAAATAACGTTGAGAGAGAAAGAGTCGAGATTCGTAGGAACGCGAGGCATTTCGCGGAAGAATCGGCGGACGTCTCTGGACGATAGACGGTTATTCGAGTTTCTTGGCCTCGAAGCAATTTCTGCAGGCAATGACGAGGAGAACCGATCGCGCTTGCAAATTGCCCGCGAGGGAAAGGGAGAATACGAGTCTCGATCACTTTTATGGGCTCGACATCGAGACTGGAAGACTGGTCTTCGACCTCCGTGAAATCGGAGCGTACCGACCATCGCTTTTCAAGTTTTCCCTCGCCGATCCACGAGATTCCTCGGCTAGATTCATCAAGGATCGCGGTAAAAGTAACTTTTACTCTCGACGTTATTTCGCCTCCTGTGATTCGACGTCCTGGAGAGAGAAAGCGGAAGAAGGAAATGAAAAGAACGCGAGGCATTTCACGAACGAACGACTCGCCGATAGACGGCTAACTCGAGTCCCTCGGGCCAGCAATAATTCCGGAATCAATGACAAAGAAATCCCGATTGCGCCTGCAGATACTCCGTGTCGCGTGAAATCGACCACTTCGATTCTCCTCCTTTGTCTTCCCTCCCCGTCCACTTGCCTCCTTCTCTCGCATCGATGACGTTTTCTTAATAATAAAATTCTAAAGTCTCCTTCGCCCCGACCGAATGGAAATTGCTTCTTCTCTCCGAGGCAGAGCTGCCGCGAAATTCTCGAAGCACGAGCTTCCGCGACGAAGACAATTGCCCGCGTGCACCGACCTTCGAAGGCAAGATCTAGTTAAATTAAACGAGAAAATCCTAAAGCCCCAAGTACCGACGTTTCGTCTCTCCTCCAGAGTTCCACGGAGTCTCCGGTTTCATCTGGAGCCGGCTATTTACGATGGATTTGCCGTAATGCGATGTCACTTAAATGCACCGTGCCACCCTTCTCTCTCTTCGTCCGCCAAAACTTCTCCCACCCCTTCGAGACCATTGGGCAACCCTTAAACTCAATTCCGACGTTCGTTCACGTACGAACGAAAGATTTCGTTCCTTTATGCCCCATTTCTTGTTTATCCGACGTCACCCTCGATAACCAACCCTTCGACCTCGTCGAAGAGAAACGAAGAATTTGCGTCGACGCACCGTCGATACTTCGATCATCCTTCATCCCTCGTCGAAAGGAGACTTTTATTCCTCTTCCTTCTCGACAACCGTATCGACTACGATTTCAAGCCAATTTTCCTTTCCACCCCTACGGCGAAGGCTCTCACGGTTTTCGCGCAAATAACACCCCCGTCGTAACCTCGTGTTTACCAGGTCGCTCGACCGTTTCCGCTAACTCGCCGCTGGAGTTTGGTTAATCGTTGAAAATGTCGGATTAACGGAGAACATTGGCGCGTAGCTGGATTAACGCATTCTCAAGATAAACCGTGGAGATTAGTCCGGCGTATGGTGAAACGGGAGGTGGATGAAATTTGCCGGTTACAATGCCGCGGACAAATCTCCTCAATAATTCAGTAATTAGTTTCGACTTCGACGAGGATTCCCGATTCGTACGCAGAGTCGCGCGACTAGAGCTGGAATGTTAACTAATAAAATGTTTGCTAATTCATGGATCAATTACCGCGTAATCATCGAGTCGGTACAGAGACCGACTGCCATTATCTCTACGCTGGTGGACATTAAAATTCAAGCGCTTCGTTCAATGGCAACGGTACACTTAGCGGGCGTGCGATAATCAAAATGGCAGTCGCGCCGAGTCATCGAACATTGATGCTTACAGAGGCACAGGTAACTCGTTTGTTTGGTTAAAACGTTTAATTGCATGAGTTGAGCTTCACAGCAGAGATGTGTTTTGCTGTGCCATGAACTGGGAGAATTCGAGAAACGGAAGGTTTCTTCCTAGAACACCTTGCAGCTCGAATATGTTTCGTGTTGATTGGTTGAAATTAATATGAAAATATTATATTGCCTGATTCACTACACACGAAATATCGGACGCTTTAGTGAAACCCATCGAGTGATTATTTAGTTTTAACACGAAAACTACCGACTCGAAGAACACGATTAATTCCTGCCGTGTTCTTTGAAACCGTGCTGTTCGAGACTACAAGAACCGAGATTACGTTTAAAGTGTAAAAATAAAAAAAACGTTGCGTTTAAAATTTTTTCCTTAAATATAAACTAAAAATTTGTATTCCTCTGAACTCATTTTAGTAAACACTTCTAAGAAATCTTGTATTACTTAATCCAAACTCATAACTCTCTATTTTATCAAACGAATGCATACTTGAAAATAATTTTACATCAGTTTATTTTTTTTTCACAAGAATTACTCAAAAATCGTGCAGCTTGAAACCGTGTAATTCTCAGTTACCTGCACTAAAATTTCGATATACCGAATAAGTACTTTGGGAAGAGAAAAATGCAGAGGTGAAAGGGATTATTAATTACCTAACGCAGGTATTATAAGATAGAAGTGTAATATTTACTTCATGGCACCCCTATCGATTTAGGGAATTTTTAGAAAAAATTGAGAACCGGTCAATTTGACCGGCTTGGTAGGCTTAGCGTTAAAGATGGAATTACTCGCGGAAAAACGACCAGCGGAGAGCTACGTCGATTACATTTCGTCGTGAGATCGCGAAATGTGAATATTTCATTCGTTCAATGGGTAAAATATGTCCGTCTGCACTCGAGGAAAGGATAACATTTCGAAAGTTTCCAGGTCTGCGCAGAAAAAATATTTCACGTAATTTAAACTACGTTCCGGCTCCCTCGTTTATCATACAGTTTCCGTAAGAAATAGTCGGATGGTACTTCGCAAATTACCAACTTTCCCGCCAGCAGAGACTCTCCGCAGGAGTAAAAGAAATTTATCGACTCACCCTCTTCCCTTTCCACCCTCTCGTCTTAAAATATCGCAACGTTAAACGTTTACGCGGAAACGTAACAAAATAATCCCCCGTGGAAACGATACTTCGCGAACATCCCCCTGCAAAACATCGAACCAAGGAATCGCCGTGAGAATTTTCCATAATTTTATCTCATCGAACGACCCTTCGTTTCGGAGAACGTCGAAACACCGGAAACTGACTTCAGCTGCGAGCGTTAAGAGATACAAAACACCGAGAAGACCGAGAACTCCATCCGGGAACGAAAACATCGAGTAATTTTGCAGAAACGAGGAGGATCCTTCACTCCCAACTTTCGCGCCCCGTGAAAGAACAATTTGTGCTTCTTGTCGCTTAAACGTTCCTCTCCCCTCTCTTTTTCTCTCGACCCTTCGAAAGTGCTCGTCGACGAACGCGAAAGAGAGATCGATCCACGAATTTCCTCGCCTCCGGGAAGATAAGACACCTTTTGCGAGATACTTCCACTTTCCCGCACCTTTTGCGAGCCTAAACGCGAACGCGGGAAGCTTAAACGAATTTGAACGACGACCAGGACAATTCGATCCAATTCTTCCGCTGGCTTTTAACCCTTTGGCCTACAATAACAAGTGACACTCGTAATAAATAGAATAGGAAATTTCGAAGTTTTGCAAAAAATATTAAATTAAAAATATCTGTCGGTTACGATAAGATCAAATTATTTCTATGCTATTAATATTGCGTTAAGTTATACGTTATATCAGAAATCACAGAGAGATTATTATTTCAGCAATTAATTCTGAGTTATTGCAGAGGCAGTCACAAAATAAATGGTACGGCAAGGGGTTAATATTTTCAATTTAACAGGTTTTAGAAAATTTGAAAGTTTCCTATCCCATTTACAGCATCACGAGTCTCACTCGCTGTTGTAGGGCAAGGGGTTAACCCTTTGCCGTAACTGGGATAGGAAATTTTCAAATCCTAATGTGGTTGATGGAACAGAAAATTCTGAAGTTGCTCAAAAATTATCAAATTTAAAATATCTATGGAGCACGACACAATAGTATTATTCCTATGCTATTAATATTGCTTTAAATTCTAAGATACATCAGGAATGACCGACATATTTTTATTTTAGCAATTTAATTTCCAATTGCGGAGGCAACCACAAAAGAAATCGTAGGGCAAGGGTTTAAACCGCGATTTTCCAAGTCAGGTGAGAAATTTCCGTCGTTCTCGACGATGGTCAAGGATTTTAGCCTTGCCATGTTTGTGCCGATGGGCACGTGTATCCCTTTTTTGCAGGATTCTCGAGCTACGCAGGATGAAGGGACTCCTGCGGGAAATAGAGAAAGGGTGTGCCAAGACTGGAAGGACGAATTAATATCGTTCAGTCAAGGGACAAACAGGGAATGTTTAAACGTAGGACGCAATTATGGGATGATCAATGTCTCGTCGAGGGAGGACTCGAAACTGTGCCTCAGATTGTTGGAATTATTCTCACGAATATCCCTTTTAAGGTACACAACGAAGAGTAGACTGCGATATGTCTCGCTCCTGGATTTAATTTATTTCCGCAATGATAATAAAAATTTCAGCACAATGAATAAATGTTTGACGTTCCAACCGTTGGGTTTTCACGTGCTAAAAGTAACATCGGTGATTACGGGAATCTCGTAATGGATTTTAATTATTTCGTAATGGAATTAAGTCGCGTTAGATGGCCAATAAGAGAGTAGAAAAATTATAGATGCAGGAAACGAGAGAAGATATTAAAATTTCAAGCTACTTCGTCCTTCCCACGTTCATCTTCCCCGTTCTTTTTCCCAGCAAAGTAGATGACCGAGCACCGTCCACCGGATACCGATACCAATCGTCCTTCCGATACAACGAGCCGAAATGGCGTGTTAGTTTTTTGCCGAGGCATGGATAACAGCGTGAACGCGTAGCCCTTTTTGTCGGCGAAGGATCTTCCCAGAGTCTACGAAGGATCGGAAACGGGGGACGTCGAAAGGCGAGAGGACGACGGAAGGGAAGAGATCCTTCCCCGTCTAGACGAGGGACGTGGAAGATGAAGAAATAGAGAAAGAAGGATGGAAAACGGACGTCAGGAACGTACGAGGTGTTCCTGAACTTCGTGGGTGAAGGAAGAGGGGGTTGATATGCCGTAAGATTGATTGGACCGGGGTTACTTTCGCACTTGTCTTACTCACGTCGATCGACGTTTCGCTTAGCCGTCTATCCCGAAAAGGAACGACGTGACTGGCCGCAGAAACGAGCCGAGAGAAAAGAAGAGGGAACCGGTCGGTGGGGTGAATTTGGAAAAATAGCCCGCGGATTCTACCGTCTCTTAAGATCCAAATCGTAACCTGTCCATCCGTAAGGATCTTCTCCATTTTACGTCTCTTCTTCTTGCCTTCTCGACAACTTTACGTCAGCTCTCGGACTCAACATCGATCCGGACGTCTCACTGTGAAACTTTCCAACGAGATTCGTCGATGTAAAAAAGGAAGATAGGCAGGTAAATGGGTATTAATAAAGAACTTTAAATTCCAAGATTAATTTCAATCCTCGACGCTCCGCGGATCGAACACGGTAACCGGGGCATAATATTTTTAACGAACTCGATATTTTTATCGGTCGACCGAGCGAACGAACGGTCGGAGCTGCATCAAAGGCTCGGCTGCAGTGGATCTTGGAAATTAGCGGAGTGAATACACGAGCTCAAAGAGTACACAGTGTAACCAGGCTCCTGGGGACAGTTGGACGTGCCGTGTCGTTCTCGTTAGTATGCGGGCTGGTATTCGTTCGAATAAGTGTGCCTCAAGTTGGCTAGATACATAGAATTAACCTGCCTAACATCCGTGAACAGAGCACACCTATAAATTCCTACACTCGCACGACGGTTTGGCATTAATTGACGGGGGATCGGGACCGGGTGAGGTTATTTTATTCAAGAAAAAATAACGATGGTATAGCGCGGAGATAGAAATATTTCTATCGTTGATATCAGGTCGATTT
Organism: Cerceris ruficornis; assembly: GCA_963989415.1. Taxonomy (NCBI): domain Eukaryota; kingdom Metazoa; phylum Arthropoda; class Insecta; order Hymenoptera; family Crabronidae; genus Cerceris; species Cerceris ruficornis. The sequence goes on along the minus strand of OZ022526.1, from coordinate 15,613,805 downwards.
TAACACTAGATTTACGGAAGCCGTCAAATTGACGGAATTCTACTTGTTTCATAAACATTTCTCAAATTTACAGAGAAGTCGTACAGCAGATATTTTACGTGTATGTTATAATACAATAAAAACTTAACGAATTACCATCTTTGCCGCTTGATCCCTCTTTTTCCAAAGTTCTTATTCAATATATTTCAATGTAACAGATTTTGCGCCCGTAAATCTAGTGTTAAAGCTGCAACTGATAGACGAGAAGTATGGTATATTTAGGTCTATCAGATAAATATCTTAGAAAAAATGGAACAGTGGAGAGACGAAGATTGATGGAATTAACGAACTGTATTTTGTGAGTGACAAAAATGAAATGCGGTTTGAATTAAATCAGGAAACTTTAAGTAAGAAAATGTAGAACCAGCTATTTTTGGCAGCTTGGATCTGCCATATGGTCTTACCAGATGATCCATCTTCACTTGCTCATTTCCTAGTGCAATTATTCCACGTAATTACCCCTTCCCCATAGTCCTTACCCACGTTGTTTGTTTCGTTTTGTTTATCTAATCCAACACACTCTCTCTTATTTTATTTTATCATATACAGGGTGCCCCAGGCTTTAATGTTCAAACTTTGTCAGTGTCTTTGTCAGACATATCCTATGGCACTAAATAAGAAAAAATGTTATGTAGAAATAGGTCACATAGAGCTTTAATAAAAAGTTATAACAAATATGCAGAATAGAAGTAATATAGGAATAGTAACTGACTTAAGAGTATTGTGTTATGAAGAGTTTTGTGTTTTTCATAATTATATATATTTAATAAAGTTAATCGCTTATTTTTAAATTACACGCGTTCAGTTTAGTTTCTAGGCTACGATATTATTAATTACTAAACACTAGAACTACCGGCGTTAAATCTATCATATTTCAAAATATTAAATAAGTACTTTGAAAAAAGAGGAAAAAATGATCGATTCGGCGATTTATGTTCTTTGACATGGACGTAGAATATTTATTCTACGAGCTTTCTATAAACTTGGAGAATTTTTGGAAAAAAATTGTGTACCGGTCATTTTGACCGGTAGTTCTAGTGTTAAGGGAAGCCATTCCGTTTCTTCCAGGACGAGTACCGATAATCTTTGGGGGCTAGTCCTAGATTAAATTAGAGTAGGACTCCGTAATAATAATAATATGGTATCAGGAAGCATTAGATAATTCTGTCCCGTTAATTAAATTAGATTAAATTCCTACCGTCCGGGATCTACGGTGAAAGATCTCCGGAAGATGTCGAGAGGAAAATTCGAAAAATGTTGCAATCCTAAAGCGCGAAAATTCCATCTTCCTTTTCTTCAACGATCTCGCACTTTTCAGTCCCCGACTTTCCAAGAGGTGGCCAACACTGTCTTGAAAATTATTACCCTCATTCCTCTGTTTTATTATCGTCGTTCGCGATGCCGAGCTTTTCATAAACGTTCCCCGCGACCATGCTCGTAATTACTTTTTGACACTGCAACGTGCGGGTCTCGTGTTAAAGGAAATTAAAAGAGCGAAAGGAGAGCCAGAGCTCCCGGCATTTATCCGCGCTAAAGAAAAACTTGAAAACGAAGGACCCCCGGCTTTATTGCCGTTTCGTTCGTCGGCGCGATATTTTCTGCGCTCCGAGCGACAGCTCGTACGTGCCGATCCTTCGTGGCGGAGGGCAAAAATCGAAAAATTCCTTCTCGTTAGCTCCTCGCCCTTTTTCATCGATCGCGCGTGCACACCATCGAAACGTACTTTGTCGGGAATTATTGCCGCCATGAGAACGAAATCATCGGCGAGATCGTTACGAATCGGCGAGACGGTGCCGCGAAATAAAGTGGACTCTGCCGATTGCGAGATTTCAAGGGCCACGCGATCATTAAAACTGTAATTCCGCGAGTGAAAATTACTCGAAAGACGAATCAATCGGACGGGGTTTGTTAAAAATCACCGAAGAATCGACGTCGCTGATTCTCCTTTGGAAATTGCGCGCTCGATACTTTCATCTGCTTTGCAATTCATCGTTATTTAATATTAGAAATATAGGGGGTAGATTTATTCTACTTTAATGTATTAAATAAGCAGTAATAATCTTAAACAACGTGAACTTGGGGAATTTCTATAAAAATGGAGAACTAGTCATTTTTACTGCCTCGGTAGCTCTAGGGCTAAGATTGCGGGACGGTTCTAATTTGATAGAAATATAAAATCTGTAGATGTGAGTTATCAATTATTTCACACGTCCACATATTAATTACCAAATTGCATTTAATAAATCTTAGTTACAACTTACATCCTTTGTTTTTATAATCTTTCAGTTTCTCAATAGATGACACTTCTCATTCATTTTTGTTAATAAAAACAATCATCATCACAACATCTACCTGATATAATTAGATAGCACTTTTCCGGTTCGTCGATGATTAACTCTGCCGCCTTTCCAGATCATCCAACAAATTCCATCACTTCACTATCCAGACTTCAATATCCTCAATATCACTTCAATATCCTCAGAATTTTCCCGAAACACCGATCTCCAAAATCTCCAAATTTCCAAAACAAGCTCAAACAAAGTGTGCTCCATCTTCCAGGAGTGTCTCGCAAGAACAATGACGTTGGCGCAAAAACCTCCCCGATATTTTCTCGCCTCGGGAACGTTTCCTCGTTCTGCCAAAGGCATTTGTCCAAATCCGTACATTTTATCCGCGTAATCTGCGCGAGTCTCCCTTCATCTCCGTAATTACAGGGTCGACCGATCCCGTGGCTGGTTCTCCAGCGATACAAACATTTCCCGGTTGGCTTTGGGGTTTTCAGTCGGCGCAATTTCGAGTGGACTCGAAGCTTCTCCAGAGGGCAAAAAAAGGACCGACGTCCCAGTGCCGTCTCCTGCGCGCCATGAATCCATAAGGTCACTCGGCATATTGCCATAAATGGCGGAAGAACCCCTCGGCCCTCCGCGAGGCCATTGGTATAACGGGATAAAAAGAGGAACGGAGGACGAAGGAAGGAGGTAAAAAGGGAAAGGGGAAAGAGGAGGAAAGTTTTCCATGGCTCCTCGTATGCTTTCAATCGTGCCGTGGAAGGTCGGTCCATCGTTGCCGTGGCAAAGAGAGACCCGGAATGTATGGGAAAATACGGCCGTTTCTGCGTGCTTTCGCAGATACGGGGTGATCCGCAAATTTTATAGCCGCTACTTTACCACGGCTGCGACGTATAATGGAAAGCCTGGCGACGATTTTGCCCGGTGTACCTGAGAAATGGCACGACGTGGAAGATACTTGATACGTAACATTGTATTTTCTGTTAGCCGCGAAACTTGAGAATTCGCGGGGCGACCGAGGAGTCTACGAATTTCGCGAGTATTTTCTAAAATAACCCCGGTAACGTTACTCGCGAATTGAAATTCAATGTACGTGCAATCTGTTCGGAGACTGCCGTGAGATATTTTTAGTTTGCACGTTCTACCGTCTGAAGACGTGAATCGAAATAACCGTGGGTCGTGTCGTTTTAACGATGGAGCGAGGAATTATTATCAATCTTGCGTCAGCTTAACCCTTCAATTGCCAAGGCAGTCGAAACGACAGGTTTCTCATTTTTTCTAAGAAATTTGCAAAGTTTGCAGGGCAACGATCGAGTGGATATTCTACGTCCATCTTATAAAAGATAAATTATCGAATTAATCATCTTTTTCACCATTTCGTTCCTCTTTTTCTAAATTAATATATTCAACACTTTGTTGACCGGCAATTTTCCACAGAAACTATGACATGTCACCGGCTATTATTTTTTAATTGAATATGGAAGTAAAGTAAAACATTCTAAATAAACTCCAATAAATTTTATTTATACTGAATGAAATGAAATCACTAAATCACTCGGTGCGTCACTAAAAATCTCTCTCTCGGTTTCATAAATTCAAATAAGTGCAAGTGCAATGACGAGTTAACTCGTCATCGGTCAACAATCGGTCAGCAATTATAGTCGATTTAACGCCGATAGTTGTTCCGTTAATGCCACTATTGCTCAGAGAATCGAGTCGCTCAGAAGCCAATGCGCTTAAGTCATTTCTTGATATTCTCTAATTTTTGTTTTTAATGGAATGAACTTCGTTCTATTAGAATTTACAAATATCAGAAAGTATCGAACCGCATTGACTTCTGAGCGACTCAATTAACTACCTCCGTCCTATCGGCAGATACTCGAAATAAAATAAAAAACTTGAAACCCGGCCCATAAACTTTTATCGAAATCTCCAAAATTACAAGCCACCTAACCGTCCTTCGAAGGAAACGCTCTCGAAGCACCGTGTATGCACGTAAATGCATACGAGTCCTCGTTCCACATCCTTCGGTATCCCCATCCTCGTCCGAAGGACCAAAGGAGCAGGCACAAGTGCCAGCCCGGAGTTTCGGATGAACCGAAATCTAGGGGAAAATTTTATCGTATATTCAAGACGTGTTTCGACTTACAAATGCACCGCTTGTACAAACCAGCGACACACACGAGCTTCCACACATGGTACCAGGACGAAATGGCGAGTCTAAGGACACGGAGAACGAAGGAAGAAAAGCCGGACTCGGCTCCGTTACGGTTCTCCGGGCAGAAAAGGAGGATGCATACCATGGCGGATGCACACGACGAAAAGCCCCCGGTTGGATTTTATTGCCGGCTTAAAGGACCTGCAGTCGAACGCATAACGTGACCGGATATTACGCAGATCACGTGGCTTCGACCGCCTCGAAATTCGACCTCCCGACCCGCTGGGATTTCACCCTCCGTCTCGCCATTTCTCGACGTACGTACCTCGAATTAATGCGGGAAGGTCCTTTTGGAAATTGTGCAATGATTTTTCTCAATTTTATTCCTAATTGTTGTTCATTCAGGAGGAAACGAATAATCGAAGATTTCAGTCAGGAGGAAGAGGAGAGTCGGATTATAAAATTGTCGAGGAGAGTGTCTTAGTTTCCTATTCACCGCGGTGGAAGCTCCATTTGCACCCTCGTTACAACTTGGCAACTCGATGAAACAATTTCCACCGGAAGTGCGTACCGTCGTTAAAACACCAGGAAGAGGGAAATTTTCATGGACGATGAAGAAGGCTGTTTTCAACGTCCCGCAACTTCTGAATCGCGTTATCCTCCGGTCTTGGCGAATATCTCCGGAAGAATATAATGCTAGAGGATTCTCCTACGTCGGGGGTGGAGGGATACGAAACAATTGAAAAGGGTAAAAAAAAGGAGAATCTTCAATCCGTCGTCTACGAAGGCCGATGTAAAATGAAGCGGGACCACGTCGACGTAATTTAATAAATTACAAAGTATGTAAATCCAGGCCGAGATCGGGATAATCAATTTCGTTCTATCGTTCGATCAATCATGCGACTACACTGTTTACCGGGGCCTCTCGCGTATTTTTGCATGCTCGATTACGTCGATACGAGAGGCAGACCGCCGCAATGGAAATTCGTCGGCGTGCAGGCTGCTTTGTGCCAAGACAAACACGAGTAAACGTTCTCCGGTGGAAGGCATTATGCATATGGCCTGCCCACGAGGGTAACTGCTGACTTTATAGTCACTTCTGCCCTCCGCTAAACTAATCCGCATACACGGCAGATGTTCCCGATGCACCATCGATTCGCCTTACGTCCAAGTATCTCTTTAAATTACCATCCCCTGGCTCGACGATCGATTGTGCGCCGAAAGAAATCTTGGGAGAAATATCAACCCCTTGGAACGAGGCTGAAGTAACACGACGGGAATGTCAAAGTAGTTGATGCTACTTGGATTATTTGGGAATTTCAGTCGAGGGGGTGAAACTACTTTAACCCTTTGCAGACCATTTTTTGTTACCTACCGATAGCTCCTTAATTAATTTGCGAAATGTATGAAAAAGGGAGCCTCAGTAAAAGGTTGTATTGCAACAGAAATTGTTATTATTATTATATTAATAATATTTTAGAAATTGCGCTGTATAAAGTCCAGTTTAGCTCGACATTAAAGTTGACGTGAGAAATGTAATGTCGAGACACTCGACATAGGGGTGCTAAGGGTTAACACCGGATTTAAGGGCGTTAAATCTGTCATATTTGCATATAATAAATAAGTAGTTTGAAAAAAGAGGGGTCGAGAGGCGAAAAAGCTGATCAGTCGAGGAATTTGTGTATTATAAGATGAAATATCTATTTTACAGCTCCTATGTAAACTTAAATTTAGAGAAATATATGTGTGCCGTATGCGAGACAGATAATTAAAAATTATTTTCAAAATATACCTAGTTCGTTTGATAAATTATTTTCTCCGCGAAAGGGAAAATCATGCAGCAAGGGGTTAAACGTCTCGACGGTTAAAAGAGAAGCCAGCCAGGTAATAGAATTATCCCCGAAAGTTCCGGAGGGTTGAAAATAACGGAAAAGAAGGCGAAATATCAGCGACGATAGGAAAATGCGAAGGAAGGGGGTAGCGATAAAAAGAAACGAAATCCCCCGGAGTTAATTCCGAAAACAGACGGAAATGTATTTTTCCTCGTTTCGTGGCAAAAAAATCTGTTACCCCCTACCCTCGGATAATTCCTGGCATTACGTGACATTTAGTTAAGTTACTGGCCCGTGGCAGAGGAACTCGCTCTCTCCCTCTTCCTACCCGCCTCTTCCCATCGCTCCTTCCCTCTCTCGCTCTCGGAAACGCGACAATTTTTCCGTGAATTTCTCTCGGGCCGGCAATTTGCCGGAAAGGATACCGCGCATAACCGTATACACGTTGACAAATATCTGGCCCTGGCGTAAGGTGCGACACTTGTTTTTACCGCTTCCCGACGAGACCCAGGAGAAAAGAGCGCGGCGCCCTGCCGCCTCCGGCATTCGACGGGAACCGTGGCCGACAGTTTCGTAAATACCGCGGTTATTTTCTCCTCTCGGTGGATTCGCAGACAGGCTACGTTTCCACCCGGAGTACCGAGATACCGCACGAAACCGCGCCAACGGTAATTCCCACGGGCGAGTCGGATTAGCGGAAAGAATGCATCGTGAAAAGAGGAGGAAAGATGAGATCACGGCAGCAACGGTGCACCGTCGGGTCGAGCGATTGCGGTGAGAGCTTGGCATAATTAATTGATCGTTGGATATCGAAAGAAAGAGGGAAAACGTGAGAATTTTTTTCACCTCTAACTGATACAGTTTCATCTGGAACTGAAAGTATCGGTGGCTTCCGAATCACCGGGTTTACGATGCAGGGTCACTTCCTGTGTATTTTTACAGGAGTGCATTGATCGCCCTACGATTTCTTTTGTCACTGCCACCGCAATAATTCAGAATTTAATTGCTGAAACAAAAGTTCCTGTGAATTTTTACAGTAGTGTATCGATTTAATCCCTTGCCCTACGACTTCTTTTCTGACTGCCACCGCAATAACTCAGAATTTAATTGGTACAACAAAAGTTCCTTTGAATTTTTACAGTAGTGCATTGATTCTACCCCTTGCCCTACGATTTCTTTTGTCACTGCCACCGCATTAATTCAGAATTTAATTGCTGAAACAAAAGTTCCTGTGAATTTTTACAGCAGTGCATTGATTCAACCCCTTGCCCTACGATTTCTTTTCTGACTGCCACCGCAATAATTCCGAATTTAATTGCTAAAACAAAAGTTGAATAAAAGTTAAGACAAAAGTTTCGAATTAGCACAGGGTAAGGATATAAAAATTAATTAATTTCTAATTAAATAGCTTCTCCATCTGTACAGTCACCAAGGTCAGAGACACTTGGACGGAAGTTTTGCCAGATAATTCCGCGACGAGGTAGGATTTTTGATTAGCCACTGGCTTGGAAAAATGTGCATCCGTCGAGCGTAAAACTTAAAAGTAGAAAAGACGCGAATCTACGGGGGAATAATAGGAGTATCGAGGCGGAGGTATACGCGCGAGTTTTGATACTTTATCGTGTACCACGGAACATTTCCCCGTTATTTCGAAACCTACTCACGAAGAATGGCGGAGGGTACGTCGCTAGTTTCTAAGCCGAAGAGGGAGTAGCAATTTCCTGGGCGACGTGTGCCATTCGAGGAAAACAACGATCAAGAACAGAAGATCCCCGCGAAAGGCCGGAAAACCCGCTCCGTAGTTCCATCTCTCCCTCTCTCTCCATCTTTCCCTATTTTTTTTCCTCTTTTTCCGTTTCCTTCTCCCTCTTCCCATTTCACCTTCGAGTTACCCTTGTCTGAGAATATGGAACGCGCGTCCTCGAGGAAAATCGAAATATTAACGTTCGAAATGGCTTCGACGTCCGAAATATCGAAGGCCGAACGATAAGCCGGTTAATCCCCAGTGTTCTTCTTTCTCTCCGCGGAGGAACCTTGTTTTATTAACGATACGTGAGGAAATTCGTGTAACACCTATCGCCGCGAAACGAGAATCTGATAAATCGATGCCATCGTCGACGAAAAAGACATTAAAGAAGTACGGAAGATTGGAAATTTCATCGTAATTCTTTCTCCAATTATTGAGGAACCGGTTCGACGGGATTGCAAAATGGTGTAACCAATTTCGAGAAAGTTTAAGAGCCCGGTCACACGAAGGGTTATAAAAGTGTCGCTAATATCCAACTCCGATCGTTCCTTTGACGATGGTACACGCAATGCGCGTACAAGTTGGCACGAGAATCGGCCCTATGCAAATTATTATGTACCGTTATTAGATTAATTAAACATAATCAGTTTCACGTCGCGGCGAGCGTGCATGATATCCTAATTGCCACGAAAGGCCACTATTTTTTTACCTGCTTCGGAAATGCTTCCAGCTAAAAATATGTGCACTCGTAAAAGAGCCAAACTACCTGACCCTGCTTTATCGATGACTCGTTATCCCTCGGATAACGTTATAATGGTCTCGTAAACGTACCGTTTTATGCGTTTAGTGTTCGACTAATGATAATAATTGTAGCGACACTTTCGGATAAACTGTACGATACAATCTGCATACAAGCAGCGCACCGACGAACATCGGATGGAAGTTGCGACGAAGCTTTGTCCAGATCACCCTAATTTGAGACAGCAGTTCTGAAGGAACTTCGAGAGAAGAGAATCTCAGTATTTATTTTGCTACTTTAAAATCACCATTCTTCGAATAAAGTTCTTTTTATATTTTCCACAATTATTTTATATTACTTCAAGGCTGCGTTCCCTTTATTTTATATTATTAAATAAATCATACGTATGCCACACCGATAATTCAAATATTTCAAGGAACGATTTCAAACGACAATTTCAACCCTTCCTATATCCAAGATCATCGTAACTCCGCAGCCCCTTACTTTCCTAGTCCAAGATTCATCTAACTTTTCTAATTTCCAAAACGTCCATGCCGAGCCGGAAGATTCAGCCCGTTTCCCAAGACCCGTCGTCGTCGTCGTCGTAGACTTCCTCCTGCCGAGCACGTCCCAAGGAACGTCCTCGAGAGCCCTCGGCTGGCTAACGAGGCGAATTATTGGCAAGCCCGCCGATCGAACCAATTCCAATTTTCTGGCTGCCTGATCCAGCCTATATATAATCAGTCTCCCTCAACCGCGATATATCATCGTTCGCGCGATAATTATTCAAAAGTTTACCTATCACCGAACCGTGCGAACCCTCCGCCTCGATATATATTCGACCGGTGACTAAACGGGGGTGGCAGGGGGTGCCGTGCCGAGGGTGATCGAGCGCCTGGAAACGACGATCGCCCTCGGATCCTCCGGACTTCTCGGTAATTTTTCACGCCAGCCAAACGCCGCCGTCGATTTTTCAGTCGACCATAAAACTGAAATTTCTCAGGGCGTCCTTGTTCTCCTCGGCTGAGGAAGAGGAGGGAGAGGAAGGAGAAGGAGGAGCTCGCGATCGGCCTGGAATATCGCGAGATCCTCCTCGTCGAGTCTACCACTATCCACGCGGATCGGTCTACTTAAACTTCTCGACATATTTCCGGGAATTTTCTGTCAGCCTTCGCCGAATCCGTGTCCGACGACGGGATCGTGATCGTGATTTATTTCGGGGGTGCAAGAGAGGGAGGTTTTTTTTCGTGAGGTCGTTTCGATGGGACATGCTCTGCCGGAGGATTCTTAATGTTTGGAGCTATCGGAATTTTTAAATAGTTAATATATATGAGCTATATTAGTTAATATATATTATTATATTAATATAAATTATATATTAGCTACTGTTGGAAGAATAGTAAATGACGTCAGAGTCATCGTCATGTTGGTACGAGTGATAGCGGATGCTGTGAGTAAAAGTATGTGAGCCAAAGAAAGAACACGAATTCATTTTATTTTGTATTATGATTAAAATAAATATATGTAATAAAATATAGTATATATCGGTTTGTGAAATAAGTGAGTACCAAATTAAATAAACCTCAAACCCCATCAGCTACTATACTAATAAATAAATATTTTATTAATTGTAGAGCAGGGTGAGAGCTCTGCCAGGAATCGTGTCGGGCAAAGGGTGGAGTATAATTTGAAGAAAAGTTCTCTTTAATTCTCAATCGTGTTCCTTTAAACTCCCGTCACATTTTCAAGTCCCGATAGAAAATTCATACGCAGCAGGAATTGAAATTCATCGAACATTCCGGGGTGTCATTACGTCAACCCTTTTCGACGTCACCGTGAGTCGGAGCGAGCTAACAATCTTCTCAAACTTGGCGATATCCTTCTATGAAAATTTTCATCCCCCTTTTTTCACCAGAGCACTCCAAGTCGACGCGCTCGTTGACGACGATTTATGTCGGCTCGTTCGGACGCCGTGAAACTTTTCGCATAAATTTATCGACGATTCTCAAGACTTCCCCGATCCATCCCCCGCCCCCTTCTCGCCCTCTCCTCGTCCCGACGTTGAAAATATTGATAAAACGTATCGCGGCCGTGAATTAAATCCCGACAGAAGTAACGCGGATCTTTCAAACAGAACTCAACGTTAACACGAACATACAAATCTCTTCGATTGCTCATTTAATTCCTATTTATTATAATTCCGATTCCTATTTAACCCCTTGCCCTTCGACAAGGAGTGACCCTCGTGATACGGTAAACTGGATACGAAATTTGCAAATATTGCAAAACCTATCAAATTGAAAATATCAGCGAGATTCGACGGGATAAAATTATTTCCATAATATTAACACTAACCGTACCGTGCGCGTTCAAATGACCGGTTCAGCGGGCTGAATGTTTGCAATTTTTTGCATTATTAAATAAAAGTTATATTCTGCGCTTCTTTCTACCATATAAATTTACAATCACCTATATATTTCGCAGAAAAATATTGTCATCATTTTGCAACCAGTCGAACGAATGACCTCTGCAAGAATACACGCGAAGTGCCAGGCACGATTGGTATTAACCCTTTGCCCTACAACGAGTGTTGTATTTTGAAGCTTCTCAAACATTATCAAATTAAAAGTACCAGTGAACACGAGACGATAATATTATTTCTATGTTATTAATATCGCCTTAAATTCTAAAATGCATCAGGAATCACCAACATATTTTTATTTCAGCAATTTAATTTTCAATTATAGCGGGAGCAGTCACAAAAAAAATCGTAGGCCAAAGGTTAATATCACGTTAAATCTCACGATATGTAAAGAATCACCGATCAACTTTTATTTCCCCAATTTAATTCTGAACAGCATGTTCTTTAATTCTGGCAGCAACGAAAGAAATCGTACGGCAAGGGGTTAACCTTTCCAGCATCGCGGCTTCGCCCTTTCGCCGATATTTCACACGGCAAAGGAGCCCTTCGAGTCCACGAGGGTCCGACGCGATGGTTGGCGTTTTATAACAGGAGCGAGAGAAGAAAAAAAATGCCCGCGAAGCCTCGTTACGGATAACTAGTTCCAATAACGGGCTCGTTAATCAAGCCGCACTTTCCGGCGAACGGACGGACGTGTCTGTGTGCGGCCGACTTCCGTTTTGTCCTTTTTTTGGCCGGCCTCTTTATCCCGTTTTTCCGTGCGCCGGTTCCGCCGCGAGAAAAGAGGGGCAGGGTGAATTTATACGTCTGCACGGAACGCTTCCTGTTATTTTTCCCGAGACGTATGACGCGATGCGTGAATTTCATCCCCCTCGGCGAACCATCCCCCTTCGTCGTCCGCGAGAGATTCGATAACTCGATAGGATTCTCTTCCTACGAGCAACTGTGTGTATATTGTCGGGGGATTTTCATTTTCGAGGAGCCTTCGTCGTCGACGTCGTCTCTCCTCGGAGATATCTTCGAAAAATACATACGTGATACGTTTTTCCGAGGACGTCGACGACGATGCTCCTCGTTCCATCGTGCTCTTTCTTTCCTGGTAGAATTTCTGGCTGATGGCGGACGATTTAATTATTAATTAACGTGCGCTGTTAAACGGCGAATGTAACGTCGAAATTAACGATCGGCGTGGGAGTAAATAGTGGGGTTTATTAGGACAATTGGTAATTGTTAATATTCAAGCTAGAATGAATTTATGACGGGAATTTTTATCACTGTTTGGGTTACAATTAGGGGAATATCATTAGCGATGTATTAAATGTTAACTCCGCGTAACCTGATAAACACGCAGAGCGTATTGTCGCGAATTTGCATAATTAAATATCAGAATATGGTAAAGCATGTATCGACAGACCGCTGCAGAATTTAAATCTGAAAAAATTCACAGAATACTTTCAACGTTACGAAATATACGAAAGATCCAAATCCTCCATATTCATCCGAGCTACTTGGCACAAACCCATGCAACGTTCCAACAATTAAAAGTCAATTATATCCATCAAATCCACCCCTCTGCCATCAAACGTCATAATTCTAGACAGAAAAATTACCCACTTCCGCAGAAGCAACCCCGTGGAAAACGCATCGGACTCGTTCCTCGATAAATTCCATCCCGATCGTGGATATCAAGGATCCTAAAGGCGAGACCGCAAATAAAGACGGACAATCGGCTCCGTCCGAGCGATCGAGCCCGACGGGAACAAATAAGAGGTTGTTTGGCAGTTACTTGAGCCTTTCGGGGGGTTGGAATGAAAAGGATCGGAGGGTGAAGCGGCTCCGGGGGCTTTCTCGAGCGGAGCAATTAAACGGGATTCCTTCGATCGTTTGTCTCGCGCGAATAACCGGCGAGGAGGACTCAACCCCCTGGAAAATGGAGGATTCTTCCTCGTAAAAGTATGACGAAGAGTGCAAAAGGGTTGGAGGGATCGATTATATCCACGTCGAAGGTTCAAACCGGTAAATAAAGACGATCTCGCGCGTTTACGATAGATTCTTCGTTACAGCGAGGGAATTTCACTGTAGATTGTAATTTCGAATCATTGCACGTAGACGAAACATTTCCGATGGACCGTTCCGACGTGTTTTTCTTCTCGTTTTAATCGGATTTTTCATTCCTTTCTTTCCAGCGGATTCTTCTTATCTCGGGAGGAAAGAGTTCGTTGGATGATTGCACTTGGAATTTTTCCAAGTAGCGCCACGTTTTTGTCGTTGAATCGTAAAATAATTGTAAATCGAGGAGCATCGAGGTTCTTGGTTGATCCTTGGTGTTTCGTTTCTCAGGTAGTTCGGGTAGAAAATTGATTTATTTTGTTTCGTCCGAGAAATCGGGAAAAATCCGCAGCGTATTCCGTATTACTCGACCTCAAAGAGGGAGATCCGTTCGTAGGTAGGGTATAAGCTCGTATAATAAAAATTCAATCCTAATTTATCGTTATACCTCAAAAGTCGCCCGCTTGAATATTTTATCCCGGACAGACGACATTCTTATTCAAGCGCGCATTTATCTTTCCTACGGGAGTAGGAGATCCGTCTTCCCGACCTTCTTGCCTTTTTCAAGAAACTCCTCTTCCACCTTCGGCTCCTCCTTACTCTCCGGGCTTTCACATAAATTTCATGAAAGAAGTCACTCGAGGGATTATCACGAAGGATTAACAGAGATCCTCGATATCATCGGGACGATCGTCTCCCCTCAGTCGTGCAAATAGAATTCGATCTTTCCTTTCCAACGATCCATCCAAAATTCCCATCCCTGCTCTCGTGTCCGATCGCGAAACGACGATAAAGGAACCAACCCAAGAAAACCGTAAAGTCACGACGTACTAAATGATGTATAATCGTCCTAATTCCAATCTCGTTCTCCTTCATTCGTAAAACGTTTGCCAATTTCACCGCGAAATGGGTCTTTGAGCCGCTTCAATCTCGCAATTGGACAACGTAATTATTGATACGACCGCGTAACACGATTTCTCATTTTTATCAGCGAGCGAATATAAAAGCCACATGTAGTGCTGGAAAATTTGAGTAGCTCCGCTTTAAGGGTGACGAAGGGCTGCAAGGGCGAAGCGGGGTTGGGCCCTGCTCAGGCCAGCAAGTCCGTTTTCTCCCTTAAGGCCCGAATATTCTAGAGTTAGTGAGTGCAAATGCAAGTGCAAGAGAGTAAATAGTTATTTGAGAAGGATGAACGGTTAGAATATAAGAAAGCGTAGCTTAACTTTTTCAGGCACGGCGGGATTAAATAAAATGACATTTTTTTTTTTGAATAAAGTTGATTTGTATTTATTAACAAAGTTATATAATAATATAAATTTTAGAGGTGGGACAAAAATGTGCCACCTTTTCGATGCATGAAGATGCACGGTGGGACATTTTTGTCCCACCTCCAAAATTTATAATATTGTATAACTTTTTTAATAAATATAAGCCAACTTTATTCAATCAAAAAAAATTGTCTGTGCAACATGGGTTATTTTATTTTCGGAATTCCCGTGCCTCAAAGAGTTAACACGTTCGCGGACGTGAATGCTATAACATCCATTTTCATCGTAATGTAGAATGCTATAGCATTCATGTCATTCCAAATGTTAACGCGAATTATAATTCATTCAATTTTATATAACCTTAATTTTTTATAATTATTATGCAGTTTAAAGTGATGGCCAAGTGATTCATTGAGTATTTTCCTGCTTTTTTATTTTTTCTCTATGTAGATAGAAGTGTAAGTTAGAAGTGTAATACTTGTCTGACTATTTTTGTAGCTCACTGAAATTTTTACTGTCCGCGAACGTGTTAAGGGACAGACAAAATCAGACTGTGTCGAAGAGTGTCTCGAGATTGTGTCGATGTGTAAAATTGTAGTTGCGTTGGAAGTATTGCGTCGCAGTTGCGTCGACAGGAGTTTGAGTTCTCGCGTTGTCTTGCTTTGTTAATTAGTTGTAACTTTAGTTACTACATTGTTACTTGTTGAAGTCAAGTCGATTATTATTTTCTATCGAGTGAAACCCGAGGTTTCCAATTTCCCCTTCTAAAAACCCCTCCACAAAAGCGTGAAAAAAAGTTCCAGAACGAGACATCGTCCTCTCCCATAATCCATGGGGTTCTCCACGCCCTGGGAATACCATGGTACGCAAAGATCTTCGCGAAACTCGAGGCGGTAGATGGTCCAAGCCCGATGGCTGATTAGACATTAACGACAGAGCTAGTCCCTGGCAGAGCTTAATGGGATATTAGCCGGCGAATTGGAACGCAAGAGGTGGAAATTAGAAAATTAACCCTCCGCCATTCGTCGGGTCTCGATCGAGTCAACGTCTCCTGGAATATCGGCACCCGAGGGGGTGGCCTAACATCTCGTTAATACGTTTCCACGAGAATCGACTTTCGTCGGATGGCCGCGTAATCGCTTTAAAAATCCCAATTGTCCTTAATATCCGTCGTCTCGGTGTTCAACTGTGACATTTGTCTCCGTACGGTCGATACTTCCGTCGGTCTCTGAAAAATTGACGCTCGGCACGGTTTTCATGGGATTAATATTTCAAGAGGGACCGTCACGATGGAAAAGTTCGACCGTGTCCCCTCCTTCTCCTCCTCTCGCCTGTGTTAACGAGCAATTAGTTTTCTTTCATTTTACGCCCTGCCTCGTATTAAAACGTCGGCTTACACGCGGTGGGGAAGTTTTCGGATTTATTCCCAGGATGGATTCCTACGTTCGTGCGGACTTCCTCGGAGTCGTGCCCGTCGTCGACGTGATCGCCGTCATTATTGGCGACATTGTCGTCGGCGTCCTCTGCGGGTGTACCCTTTCGGTTTGTAATCACGCGAACGAAATATCAATCAAGTCTCCTCCCGTCGCGATAACCCGACATTCGTCCTAATACGAATACATTTACTTCCTCAAAGGAGTCGATTTGCATTTGTGAAATCGATTTCCACCTCTGAGAATTCTACTGCTAAGACAATTGACATTTCTGCAAACGCAATGTCGCGGATTTTTGATACGCGGGCTCTTCGATTAGATAGAAGCTGTTCCTTCTTTCATATTTTGCACTTTGTTGCGCTCTATCTATTCGCTATATTCGCGAAAATCACCGGCAAATTGCTATCTGTATTTTTAATATTGCGCTCAATTAAACGAAATATGAGAAATCCTACTGCTCCTTGGCGCACGTTTGATTTTCGCGGTGCCTCTGTTTTTTTTCTGCTTCCAGAAGGTTTTCTCGCGGTCCTCCGGTACGATGTTTTTCCGTTGTGTGTTTTTTATTTTATTTTAATTTTATGCAAGTTTTCATCATTGCAAACAGCTTATTCCCTAGTATAAAAGTGTCAGTATGATAATACGATAGCAATAAAAATAACAATGACGATTATAATAGTAAAAGCCGGGCTTAAAGAGAGGAAGAGTCAAAATCGCAGCCAACGCTTTTAGAACTATCGCGGTTCAAGTATTTTCCTAAAACCGGCATTTTCCAGCGGTGCGAGAGACAATTATTCCTGGATTAATTCTCAATAATTATCTTAAAGCAGCGAATTACCCGGGGCGCAGTAACCCAATGAGATTCCTAGTTTCGCAGCGTCAAATCCAGGTGTTTCGAGAACGCTTTAGCGCTGTCGAAAATAACATCCTCGGGAGAGGAATCTTACGGTGGAAATTCGCGAAAACGGTGTGGTAATAATCGCGGCAACTCCGATGGGGGTGTAATGATAACCGGAATAACAGCGCTCCGAGCAGAGATACGGGAGAGCTTAAGCTTCGCACGGATACGAGATAGAAGCAGCGGTTTAATCTACCCGCAGGGAGGTTCAAATATTTTCCGCAAATGGAAAACAAACGGCGGTGAAACAATTAACCCTACGAGAGAATTTGCAGAGTACCTCACTTACTATCGGCTTTGAAATCATATCGTGATCGTAGATCACACATTTCTCGTTCCATGAATCTACGCTTCTCTTCGGAAATTCACGAATAACGTTGCCATCCGAGCAACGGGACATTTTTCCGGAAAAATCCCCTCTTAGAAATATCCCCAACGATTTTCCACGCTCCGAGCGTTTCTCCCGTTTCATTTCTGCCGGTTTTGCGCTCGTATCGTGAAAATAATACCGTAGAGAGAACAACGACGGGATAGCGTTTTCAATGAACGCCAAACATCCGCGAGATATAAATTCACCCTTACGATTACCGTGCTTCGATGAATTACTCTTTCCACGCACGTCATCGCTCGTGAAAGGACCTCGAGGCAAAAGCGATTCGGAGTATCGGTGATTTCATTTCGCGAGAAAGAGGCCGACTAATTTAATCGCCGTCAAAGGTGGCGCGATAAAAAAAAAGAAAGAACGAAACCTCTTCGTCGGTCGGGGCGATTCGATTTGAAGAAAGAGAGAGCGACAATCGAGAAAGCTTTTCATTTTTTCTTTTTTTTTTTTGCAAGCGTGCTCGACTCGCGAGCCATGGATCGATCCTCGAGTTACGAGTAGGGCCAAACGTTTCCGACTTGCCGGCAGTTTCAGGGGCTTTAATCCCGCCGATAAGAATCTGCAATCCCGCGATTAGTTTTGCGCCGACTTATACGGCACGACTGGAATTCACGCGACGGCGATTCGAATCGCGCCGGCAGAATTTAGGTGGCCCTAATGATCTGCTCTTCGGTGTAATTCGTGGGGTAACGTGCATCGGCGATACACCGACGTCGGCTTTTTACTTGGAAGTCTTTGGGAGAATTCTTATTTTTATCATTAATCGATATTAAAAAGGTTAAATGCTGCCCCTGTCTCGGTACGTTCATTAGTCTCACCGCACTGAAAGTTTTCCTGTTAAAATCACATCCTTATGGGGTAGAAACGGTAAAGGTAAAGATAGTTATGTAATCAGCGGCACTTTAATTTTCTAACGGGAATATTTAAATATTCAATATAACACCTAGTACAATTCCACGTAATTATCGCTTTCCCAAAGTCCTTACACACGTTGTTTGTTTTGTTTTGTTTATACAATCCCACCACACTCTCTCTTATTTTATCATATATATATTTTATTTTACTTATTTTATTTATTATATTCTCTAGCTATAGGTATATTTGTTGCTATATGTGTATCATTTCCATGCATACCGTAACTATTGTTGCTCGCAATGTATACTAAACGGCACTTTGCCCGTCTATAAAGAAGAATAATAATAATAATAATAGCGGGAAATCCGTGAATATTGCAGTTCAAAGGTCGTAAGAAATGTCAGCGAATTCGAGTTCGCCGGTAACCGATGACCTCTGTGTCATTCAACGTGTTAAGTTTTAAGGTCATTTCGCCTAGGAGCTGCGGCTTTACGTGGGCTCCAAATACGTATCATTCGCAGGGCAAAAGTTAGTAAACGAAGAAGGACAAATACATTACTTCAATTACAAAACGATGATCATAAACGAATTTTATTACACCGTTCTGCAAAATTTCATCAGTTGCAAGACTTCGAATATTGCGATATAATACCCTAATATATTCTAGACAATAAGACGTATCGGTTACGAAGTAAAATTTCATAAACAAATAAGAAAAAATTGAGTAAAACGATCACAAAGCGCGAGGAGGGCAAGGAAATCGTTAACGGTATGCAAGTGCACTTACGTTGGAGATAATGGTGCAAGGGGATGCACCGATGTGCTGCAGATATCAGGAGAATAATGAAAATTCCTTTCTGCCGAAGTACAGGAGCAGGGAGAACGTGTATCTTGCTCAAAGACTCACCGAGCACCGACTGACACTCGTTACGGCTCAGCGGTCGCGCTCGAGGCCCGGCAGTGTTTACATCGGCGGACCTCGAACTCGGAGACTGCCCCGCAAGTTCTCTCAAATATTCATTGAAATTATGAACGTTTTAAAATAATAATTAATCTCACCCTTTCGATCTTTTTGCTACTGCAACTTGAAATTTAATTATTGCACTGCAACGAGTGCGTGTGTGCACTCTCGAAGATGCATTTTTCGACTTCTCCAAATTCTTATGTGTAAGAGATACAAAATGCGTTTTTCTGGATATGCAATTTGCAATTTAATTCTTGCACTACGCGGGGCGCATATATGCACTGTCGAAGATGCATTTTTTGGCTTCTCTAACAGGTGCATGCTCTCGAAGATGCATTTGGGGAGTTCTGTTAGGTAAGGGGGTAAAGGCTCAGAAATTCGCCTCGATACTTTTAATAATAAATTAACCTATTTCTGTACCAACGTTAAAATCACTTGAGAATCTAACAAAAAAGAAGTAATCCAAAAAGTCCCTGGAAATAAATTAACGTCGACACTTTGAAATTCAAGCCGGTAGAGCTCCTCTAAAATACCATAACGCCTAAATGGACATTCACTCACCGCAAAAAGTACGATTCGCATCGATTCCCTCGATCGAGCAACATGCAACGATTGACGCAACAGCGCGGAATAATTATTAATCGGGGTTGAAATAACTGCGATATTTAATCGCTAGAATCGCCAAGCCGATGCATGGAATTAATGTCCGAGAGGACGGCGGGGACTTTAAAATATCTCTCGGCGAGTCCCGCAATCGTTATCTACGATCGATTGTTCATAATGGTGATATTATCCGCGGAAGGGGACATGCCACGGGGGTCGTGAGTCAAGTGCATAATGCGTCCGCGTTGATAAACGACTCGCCGTAATGGTCTCTTCCCTGCGTCGCCGACGGTGAACCTCGTTAAGATTCGAAATTTGTATAATCGAGCGGCTTGTTTGTTTAGGAAAAAATTCACCCCTCTGACGGCCGACGTTCTCTAACGACTCGCACATCCTCGACTTTGCCGAGGGACGTTGCCGGAAGTGACGAAAGAAAAACCTGCGCGAAAGGCAAGCGATCGAAGCGATACAATTGAAACACATTTCGAGAGAATAATTCTACGAACGACACATGAATATTCTTTGCGATTCAGAATTTTGTAAGATTATATAATTTAAGAGAACCTATTCAGTTTTTCCTTTGGGGCCTCGTCCGGGGTTTAATTAGAATAGGGCCCTATAATATAGTCTGGGAAGAGTAACTTGGTGATTTATTAACAGTAGAACTATCGAATATCACGCTGGTATACTTAACACTAGAACTACCGGCGTTAAATCTATCATATTTCAAAATATTAAATAAGTACTTTGAAAAAGGAGGAATCAAGGGGCGGAAAAGATTCTCCATTCGGTGATTTATGCTTTTTAAGATGGACATAGTGTAATGCGACAAATTGTAATGCGAGGTCAAAGTCAGGATATTAATAAAAATACACTGGGAGCTGTATTAAAAGAGAAATAAAAGATATATTTAATATGTGTAACAATATTCTACCGCTGCTGCGTCGAGACTGCCTCGTGCCGTAATTACCACGGTGTTACTCCAAAAAACAAAACGCACGTCGACGGCAATCGACGTCTTGACAACGAGATAAACAGAGTTCTATTAAAAGCTCTTACAATAGAATATTTATTCTAAGACTCTCCAATAAACTTGGAGAATTTTTGGAAAGAATTGTGCACCAGTCACTTTGACTGGTTTGGTTGTTCTAGTGTTAAGAGTCTACGTCAAATGCGGAGATAAAATCTACGACTTCGAAAGTTTAAACGTTGGCGATTTTTTCACAACTGTGCGCGCTACTCGTTGAAACGCGGACTCGAAGAAACAAAGAGATTGCGTTAAGACAACCGTAATACTCCATCGTCATTAACGACTCGACTTCGAGGCAAGTAAATAGTACTTACACGCCTAATAGCAGGTCGCACCTCGGCTTAACGTAACGAGCGCGAAGGGTGCGACGTTCCAGCTACGGTGAGTGTACACAGATTGGTATTTCCGTCGGAATTTCTAGGGTAACCGAGCCGCTCTATCGTCTCGATATGCTCCGTCGGGATTTCCCTGGCCGTAGCAACTCCAACTCCGTCTCCATTCGGTTTAGCATCGAGCGGAGAGCGAATTTACCTGGTATTTAATGCGGAATAACGACGACAAACTCCCACCTACGCTCATGGTAAATAACGCTATTTATAATAAACATCTACCAACTGCCAGGCGTCTCGTTTCGCGGTGAACCATCCGAACGATCTGGCGGTCCGATTCCGTGCATTTATCTGCAACTAGAAGTTCTCAGGTTCGACCGAAGTATCGAGGAAACTCTCTAATTAATCGTACAAATTTGTTGGCTTCGAACGTTCGCGTATCGAGGTTACAGTTCTGTTATCGTCGATACCAATAGAAATTTATATTTATTAGGATTTTCCTTCGGTTTCATCCACTCGGTTTTCTTTATTCCTGATGTTAACGAAGCCCGGAAATAAACGCAGCTGTCCCTGGCGCGCAATCGTTTCGTCACGTTCCTTGAGAAAGCCTTGGACATCATCTCCAGGGTATCGTCTTTCTCGAACGACTATACACGCTGCAATTCCGGTTAAACAATTAAGTCTGAGAGACGAACTTCTCGAGATTTCGCAACAGTTCTGCAGGGGTAGTTAGCCGGTCCGGTTCATGGCGGAGGGGACGCTCCCTTAGGAGCCTAGATGACCAACAGTTTAACCAGAAATTCGATCAGTTTACCGTCGTAGTTTAAGCACTCGGCACGACGGCTCGGCAAATATTAGATTGCAGTTTCGCATGTGGTTTAAAGTAGCCCCGTTGTTTATATTCCACCCGTCGGCGGGAGCTCGAGCTTCCTCTCGACTCGGCCGCCGATGCTGATGGCACTTCGTTCTCGGCGAGGTAATTTCAACCTTTCACTGGCAATTCGGAGATTTCAGCCTGCTTCTCCGTGGACGTTTGAAGCTTCTACATTTCGCGATGAACGTACGACTCGATTTTACCACGCCTCTCTCCGGCAACTTTGACCCCTTGCCCTACAGTAACGTGCGACCTTTCCCAGAAATTATTAAATTGAAAATATCAATGGGTCAACATTCGAATTACTTCCGTACGTAGTCAGTTATGACCACACTGAACTTTGCTGCAAAAAGTATCGGGTCTTTCAAATTGGAAATTCATTGAAAATTTTAACAAAAAAGTGGACATCTGTGGAAATGCAAGAGGTGGTCATTTGGCAGATATTGCTTTTTGTACATAAGCGGCATAACTGATACTTTACTCATCAATGAAAAGTATTTAGAAATCAAAGCAAATTGTGTATTTTATTAAAGATTTGAAAAAACCGCGCTATTTGAAAGACCCTATACAAGCACAGAAGACTCAAACACATGCTTCCGTAGCTACTTATCTTTTGAACAACAGTTTTGCAATGTGCTGCCTCTGATTGAGGTTTATTACATTTCTAATTTTTCCTCTGCACTTATCACTAGATTTTTAGTCCTAAAGTGCTCTGTAACATCTGAATGTTAGATAAACCAACTGTTTTAAACGCAGGGCTCATTTTTCCGTCTCGGGAGCCTGGCGCAAAAACTATTCGTTGCAGGATGATTTTATTGGCGTGGATTGAAAGCCAAGAGTCCAAGGAACACGTAGAAAAAAGGCCCATCGAGATCCGTCCAAAAATACGCGAGATATTTAATTTCAAAGTCGAGGGTGTCCGATTTTTGAGAGCCCTGGGTCAGGGGTTAGGGCAGCGAGGGGAGCAGTGCAGGCTCGGGTTTGAATTTAAGTTTCTCGGCTTCTGGGGGTCGTAGAGGGATGATTTTTTTTTCGTTTCAATCCTTGGAATGTCTACTTTAAAATGATTTTGGGCAAAAGTTTCCATCTTCATCCGTTTAACACATGTAACTATTTCCAATTGTATGCGACAACTGAATTCTTTGCAATAAAGGTTTATTACTATTATTAAATTACTTCTGTGCCATTAATATCGTGTTAAGTTACACGGTCTATCAGAAATTACTGATACATTTCTATTTTAGCAGCTAACTATGAATTCTCACGCATTCGGTCGCGAAAGAAATCCTAGTGCAACGAATTAACAATGACAACGTCAATTTCCAATTGTTAAATATTCCTAGCAGAAGCCCCCGCGTCATTCGATCTCCCTCTGACCGTTTTATGAAAATGACAAAGCGTTAGTCTATTGTATAAATCTTTGCACAGCCACGGGGGCCATACACCTTTCCTATTTTTGCGAATTCAACCCCCTCGAGACGTTCGAAGGACTACGCTCGATTTCAGACGGATGCGCCGTTTAGAAATTGCCGGTTCTTAGCTTTGCACTCTATTTCGCGCGTCGTTTGGCCGAGTTGCTTTTATAGTTCCACCTTCAAGTAGGTAAATAAGTGGCTAACCTAGGTGTCTGCGGGGGTGGGTCGCACCCTGACTAGAGGTTAACGAGATTCGGTCTGCCTCTGGTTACGCTGCTAATGTCGTGGTCTAACCTGAGAGTTTGTAACCGTGAATATCGCCCTCTCGGCGCTTTAATCGAAAATCAGTGCCACGGGATCCGCGGCAAAGCCAGGACGAGGAGAATAGTTGGGCTTAAACGAACGATAAAAACCAATGCAAACGGTTGTTATTGAAAAAAAATGCCGGGGACTTTACTCGCGGGGATTATCGGCTAGCGGGGAAGAATTATCGCTGCGATTTTTATCCAGGGAATTAGAAACAGTTGGTGGTAGAGCGAAGAGAATATTTGAACATTTGTCGAACGATATTTTCCATCGTTCCATTAGTCATTTTACGAAAGAATGAGAAAACTGAGCAAATAGGAAATAATTTGGAGAAAATTCCTAATGAAATATATTGTCTGGTTTCCTTAAATATTTTCCTGCAGCTGGAAGAGTCTGGAAAGCATTAGAAAAAGGGAGAATACTTTCGATGGAAAGGTCATTAACTTGATTCTACGATCTTGCACGCATCGTCCAAGGGTTTCGACGAGAATCGATAAATCTGCGTGTTTCCGTTGGAATAGCCGATTAGCCTGGCTCAATTAAATCGCCGTAAATGGATTCAATGTCTCGAACAAAAGCGTCGAGACGTTCCGATCGAGCGTGCACCCCCTTTTTTTTGTACAGAGACCCCGTCACCCCCGACGGAAATACTTCTTTATACTCTTTATCCCCTTTTATGGAAAGTTTTCCAGGAGAGGGATCGGTTCCCACTCCCTCGATTTTTCCTCCAATCTTTCTCTCGTGCACGTTTAATCCCCGCTTCGATCTCCACGGGGGGTGGGTTTTGCTATTTGTCGATAGGAACAAAGCGTGAACGTTGAATTTATTTTGGACAGACGTTTCTCCATCGGCGCATGGAAACGGAGAGAGAGAAAGAGAATTCTGTAGACTTGAAATTCGTCGACTCGCAACTTGCAACGCGGATTGATATCCGGAGCGTTTAAACGATTTCATCGAAACAAAAGCCGACAGTTGGAGCGTTTCCTGCACGATCTCGCGTTAACAAAATTCGCCGAGCAATGTTACCGTGAAAATCGTTCAACATTTCGCACGGAGTATCGCGTACGAAATTCCAATTGGCGAAAAGGGAATTTTAATCAGCCGCAACTTCGAGCGTCGATCGGGGGAAAGTTTCGTTCGGGTGGAAAACAACCATCGTGATGGAAGAACGTGTTATCGGTGGCATATCTTATCAGGTTCGACGGTAAATCATCGTAAGGTCGAGCAGGATGACCTTAATTAGCCGGGACGACAAAAGTGTAGAGGTCCGCTCGGAGAATAAACTGAACGACGGTCGAAACGGAAAGGTAAGGTGCTCCGGATAATGCCGGCCCATTATTACGGCCACTTTTCGTGATTATTAAGCACGTAAGCGTTCGAAATAATTCAACGGCTCTGCGTGTACTGACCTTGGAAACGTTGAGGCCCGTGTCACACACGAAGAAGCAATAAAAACGTGTAATTATAGAGATCGAGAGATCTCGACGAGAAGGAGGTACTCCAAGTTTCCAAGGGCGATCGATGAAATTCAAGTTTTTCACGGAACAAGGGCGAGTTTGATAAGAAAACGACGAAATGTCAAGGAAAAACGAGAGACTTGACTTAACCATTCAAAATAATATATCTTCCAATGCTCTCTACATTTCTTCAATTTTTCCCTCCCCTCGAACGAAGTCAAGTTCGCCAGCTATAGCTCGCAAAAATAAAGAAGTCCTCTGCCCTCTGGTTTGTTCTGATTCGCTGACGGATAGAGACATCCCCCTTTCAGACGTCACTTTCGATTCTAACGCGTCATTGGCCGAAAGAGCCGCGCATTCGTTGCGTCGTCATGGGAACGACGAAAAGAGTGTTCTGCTTTCGCTTGCCATTCGTCGATCTCAGGTTTCCTGGACCGACATGGTGGGGATGGGCGGAGCAAGCGACACTCTCCCCGTACCTCATACCGCGAGACTTCTCTATTTCTGCGAGGTATATTGAACTCAACGTCAAGAACCAACGAGACTCGAGATTTACGATCGTTATCTCGAAATTATCTCCGTCGCGATGCGTTTAAAGTTCAATCGTCCCGTAAGAGCGCGTAACCGGCCGAGCGAGCCGGTCGATGAAACTTGTTCACGATTGTCCAAATGGTCTTTCCAGTTAAAACGTCGTCACTAAGGGTGGCACGCTCAGTTAGCCGAGAAAGCTTCCAAGTAGGCTAACCGCGACACCCTAACTGTAACCAGAGACCAGACCCGAATCTCGTTAACTCCGCAGTCGAGATATTTCGGCCTGATTTAAGTGGAAAGTTCCCGTGCCGCGTCAACCATGAAATATCGCTCGCTCCGAGTCTTCGGGGGTGCCGGTCCTTTTTTCCCCGCTTCTTCGCGCAAGTTGCATCGTCTCATTCAAATCCGAAACGAGCGACAATTCGTTCGTCGTGCTTGTTCCCTCCGGAACTCAGATGCGTAGGTGTTTTCGGTACTTTTGGTACCCCGAGTCTATATTGCACGGCGAATTAACTTGGTGCAATTGTTTCTGCGCACCTTGTGTATAGTTGTAAAGCGTTGTAGCTTTATTAAATCAACGCAATTTCTTGTAATAGTTTACGGAGTTATTTATTAACATGTCTAGTATTTTTCATGAGTGTGATATTTTGTAAAAAATCCACCCTTATGTATTCAAGGCACTACTTTCGAATTCACTTTCTGACTACTCTGAAGACAGTAATAACCTCCGCACAGTTTTTTCCCCGGGTGCAACAATTTCACTCTCATCACTACAAATATCACTTTCTTCACCCGCCTTTCTTTACCTCTATTGTCCAGATGTCGTAGAGGGTGCATAGCAGTACCGTCCCTCTGTTATCGGTTTTCTTAAATGAATTTGTTTCATGACGACCGAACAGCGCTTTCTCCTTAACCTCTGCGTGCAGCGGCACGAAGAGGGAGCGAGAAAGTGGATAAAAAGTGGAGGAGAGAAAGAGAGGGAGGATTCCGGTCGGCGAATTCTGAACAGGTTTCCGCGTACGCGAATCGGTAATAACGAGTCACCTGGAGAACAGTCGGTACGCGCATAATAAAGCATGCAAACTATGCGGCAACTACAGGCTGGCATGCCGAGTCGCCATTTCGTATGTACGCACGACGATTAGGCGGCGGCACCCTCTAATTAAAATCGCATCAAGAGAACTTGCCGCGCAGCCTGGAGTGGGCGGACTCGCGGTTCATTTTTTTTTCTCCCCTCCACCGTTCTCCTTTTTTCCTCTCCGACCAAGGCGAACGAGTACTTAATGGGAAATTAATATCGTCCTTGTCCAGACTTCGACCGGAATAAATCCATCGCGGGAATACGAGCTAAGGGAAATATTTGCCCGTCTCGATTCAACCCCTTCTATCGTAGTCCGTTGCATTTTACATTTTTATTCCCGTCGTTTCGTTAACGATCAACGAGTCACAGGGGCGAATTCAGGGGGTTGAAATTTGTCCGCGAAGAAAGGACGTCTATTTGCTCGACCGTCTTCGACGGACCGACGGTTCTTCAAGGGGAAGAATGGGAACGTTGAAACGTAAACGGGGATTACTTAAAGAGGAAAATGCGAAGGAACGTGGCGTAGAAGGGAGAGGGGGATGGAACGAGTGGCCTTTCATTTTTTTTTTATCTCCGGTCGGGTGATTACGTACTTAATGGAAAATTAATACGGAACCGCACTTCTCGTAAAAAACTCCGGTGAGCTCTTTCGTGAAACGGTGCTTGAAAATAACGATTATCTGATATTTTTTCTTCTTTCATCGTTGAAAATCTCTGCCACCGAGCTCTCATAATTAAATGCACTCTCCTGAGCTCGAGTTTATTTGCCTCTCCCTTCGGCAAAAATTCATGAGCCTCGTAACGCATCTGTTCCTCTCTCGAAACCCTTCGAATTCACCTGCTCGAAGACGGAAAACGCAGCGTTTAATTCCGCATCTTGCCGTTCTCCGTTAATCACTTATTTATCACTCAAAATATCACTACGTAACTATCAGTGTCATCTGCAAATAATTTCTCCCCGGAAGTAACGAACCCTTCGCGAATTTCATGTAATTATCGTTTTTTTTTGTTTTTCCAAGGGGTGGAAGGAGGGTGAAGCGTTCGTTGAAACTCACGCGGAAAAAATCAGCGACGGAACGATTGAAATTTCGGTTTGAAAATCGTCGGTGTCGATGTCGAACTGGTCGCGCGAAATTATGCCAGCCAATGGTAAATAAATTGCATCGAAAAGCACCGTTGTTTTGCCCTGACGTTGCGGCTCTTCCGCGAGCGACGAATATTCGCCGGGGGAAAAAAAATGCAATTTATGATCGAGTTTTCGGTCAAAACTGAGAACACCGGCGCACACCGGACGAATGTGAAATTTATCATTTCCTTTTCAAATCGTTTCGCATGATTCTCAACGAAACTCGGCGTTCGGTTGGACTTTCGCGTTAAAACGGCACGGAATTATAAACATTTTTCGATCAATCGACGCACGATGGACGATTCGCGGTATTTAAAACACAGGGGTTGGAATATTTCGCGGGAATTGTCACAACGACGTTAACGTTACAGAAGGTACAGTTTCGCGGCTTGCGTTTCTCCCGTCGATTATTCTTTGTGGTTAATTCAGAGAAATTGTCTATCGTTGAATATTCGCTTTTATTACAAAAGAGCACAGAGTTGCAAAGGAATATCGATGAACACGTAAAGATATGTAGTACCGTTGCACGTGCAACAATGGGGCCAAAGAACCCCTTGTTTTGTATTATTTACGGCAAACGACACCGCTCACGTTTAAGCTACAATAAATATCATATTTGCAGTGTGCTTCATGAATAAAAATATTTTCACAACCCTTCGTTCGATTCATTCTGAAGCGTTGCATCTAAAGCGGCTATATTCGATTGAAAATCTTTAGCAGGCCAATAAAATTCCAAAAATGCAAAGTGACCCTTAATCGGTGTTCGAATCGGTAACTCAAAGAGCCATTTACGAGTATAGTACAATAGTAATAATACCACAAATAGTAGACTAATATTATAATATAAAAAAATAGCCACGAAAGAACTGTGTACGCTGTTAACCACCAATAGAAAATATACATAGCTATTCAATTATTAACACGTTGAACGCCACCATTATTTCTCTAATTTCATCATTTCTACCGAGGTGGAACTTTATCTATTAAAATCACAACTTTGTAAAGCAGAAACCTCAAAGACACAGATGGATATCTATTCAGCAGACCTGTATCTTATTAACGCCAATATTTAAATTTTGAATATATTAGAAAATTCGTAAATATTGCAATTTGAAAGTCATATGAACTTTCATTGAATTCAATAGCGCCGGTCACCGGTGACCCCCATGGCAGTCAACGTGTTAATTTAAAATCTATTTTAACTTTTCTCAGATTTTTAATATATAAAAATCTATGTAAAAACCTGTAAGGGCAATTAAAGATTAACCGAGCAACGGGGTGGACACGACCGATCCGAAACAACACCCCCGTAACGACATCATCGTCTAATTTCCAAGCCGTCGTTAATTCCCAACAAAACTCACGACAGAAAGCACCATTGAGCTCAACTTCGCCCCCGGATCCCGAGGTTTTAACGAGTTCAATTAAACTTCCGCGATTTCCTCGAAAGGCTCTCGCCAAAGATGCCTCATGACGTAACAAGAAAATAGTATCGAAGAAATTCCAATCGCGCGGAATTCCTGGAGAACAAGGTTGCGATTTGTTTCCAAGGGGGTAAGTCTCGGTCCTCGGTTCATTGTGTATGGGGTAGTATTTTAGAGCGGGTCACTTGCTTCTTTAACGACTTTCGCAAACTTTCCGGCAACTGCACCGGAATAAACCCTGCGATGGTATCTCGCGACTAAAGCGAGATATCCTTCGTACCGGAAGATCCTGCGAGTTCGCCCCAAGGACGAAACTGCCGCAGTTTAGTTCAACTTTTTCCCCTGTAAGTCCTTCGCTCCTAAATTCGTTGCAAATAGTCGCTTTACGAACTCGTGACGTTCGCCTCGTGATGCTTGACGGTAGTCGTTTCGAAAGTGTTGGAATTAATCGAAACGGCGGAAATGACTCGATTGAATGCCGGTGGAATTTTTTGAATGGAGGTTCCAGGACTGTCTGCCGATTTCTTCGGAAAATGCGCGGAATTTTTAATTAATAAAAATCAAATTGTAAATGTTAGAGTCGATGGTAACCCTTTGAGTAGAGTTAGAAATATGGAATTGTAATTGTTAAAATATGATAACGATTCTTTTTAAAATACTGCGGCAAATGCCAGCTTTGCAAAGTTGGGCCTTCGAAGGTCAAAGTATTTTTTCAATCCACCTTAATTTTGTCAAAATTAATTTACTAAATGCGCGAATTTTGTAATTAACTAAATTCAAATTGTAACTATTATAGTCGATGGTAACCCTTTAAGTGCAGTTAGAAATATGGAATTGTAGTTGTTAAAATATGATGACGATTCTTTTTAAAATACTTCCGCAAATGCCAGCTTTGCAAAGTCGGTCCTTCGAAGGTCAAATTATTTTTCCATCCACCTTAATTTTGCCAAATTAATTTACTAAAGTTCTGCACCGTCAAAGCTCCACTCTTATTTAATAACAATTATTCATTCGAACGTTACAAAGTCGAAATTACATCTGCAGAATGTTCACATAGGCAGCACTCTGTGCCGACGTCCATTGAACTCCACCGTAAAGGGTTAAAGCCTGTATCATCCCTTCGATCGGGCCGTACGAACGTTTCCGCTTCTCCCTGAATCCATTCGCACCTCGTAGGATTGATCGACGCGAATAAAATTAATCTCGCGATGTTCGTTCGGCTAATTGAAATCCCATGTAGAGCGTTGCGTTTCCGGGAAGTGGGTGGAACGCAAATTGCACGATTTCGCGGCGCACGAAAGTGACTCGGAACTCGCGAAAATCATCCGGGCTCTGATTTTAACCGGATGGCGCGAATCTCGCCGGCATTTCAATTCGTTATCCAAACCGAGAACTCGTCCAATTAGGCGAATCGAGAGCACGACATCGCGACGGGGTTGTCGAAGGGGGTAGTTGCAGGGGGTTGTCGAAGGGGGTTGCAGGGAGTTGTCGAAGGGGGTTGCAAACCGGGAGAAACGTTTCGCTACTCGATGTAACGCATCGATTACACGGGGCGCGCATAAAATGCCGGCCATTCTGTAACCCCGAGATCCGTCCCGTAATTCCGTACTTCCGGTTTCCATTTCGATCCTCTCGATTGATTCTTGAACCGTAAATGAAAAAAAGGGCGGGTGGATCGTTCGTCCTTTTGGGAGATAAAAAAAATATGGGGTATTTGAGAGCCGCGGAATAATTTGAATAATTGAATGGAAATGATTCGCGTGCACTTTTCGTGGTTTTTAATTAAACCGTATCGATCGTAATGGCCGTTAATACGACTCGACGGAATTAATCGGCGGGATGTAAATAGAAGAAGATATAAACTAGCCAGCGCTGAAAATTCCGTCGGATTAAAAGTCCAAAGTTCCACATAATTTGTGTAATGCTACCCCTTATTGCCGATGTTGAAATTAAAATGTGCCCGCGTAATTGAAACGGATTAACATCGAAATTATAACAATCGCGGATAATTCGCTTTAACGAACAACGGCCTCCGCGTTTTCCGTGCTTTCCCATCGGAATAATAAAGCACCGGTGATTTTACGTCGACTTCTATTTTCGTCCAGACTGATTTACATAATTTGCGACCCGACGATTTTGGAGAGTCAAATCGGGCATCGCAATGACTCGTGACATTCTCCCTACCGATACGCTAATTAAAGATATCATTTGACAAACGTGTCGCACTCTTTCCACGTCGAAATACATCTCTACTCCGTAAAATCTAAAACGAAGCCTGGAATAAACTTCCGACCGACTTCGCGAAAGCAGACTGAATTCCCCGTAAAAACCGGATAATAACGATCGCTTTTTTTTCACTGCAACGTACTTGCCCTTTTTTTTACAGGACAGTTGAATTTTCCA
Source organism: Cerceris ruficornis (assembly GCA_963989415.1). NCBI lineage: Eukaryota > Metazoa > Arthropoda > Insecta > Hymenoptera > Crabronidae > Cerceris > Cerceris ruficornis. The sequence goes on along the minus strand of OZ022526.1, from coordinate 15,582,155 downwards.
TGGATGGTGTGAAATAAAAAAAAGCAGGGGGGAAGAAGGGAGAAAGAGTCGCGAGGATTTTCAGCGTGTTTCGAGCGAGATCGTCGCGCGCTTTCGAGCGACAGTGACGGATAGTCGTCGGTGCAGATAATGAAATAAAAACGAACGGCAAAAATCGAGACCATCGTGGAAAATTGATGCATCGGAGCCCCCGAAACTCCATGAACGCGTATAATTTCCCGCGACGCAGTTTCCCACTCGACGATCCTGCCATTCGTATCGTCCAGCGTGCTTTCCGATTCGATCGATCGAATCGAAACGACCGTGCAGACTTTTCCCGCCATTCTGAAGCCCTGGAGAGCCGTCCGTCCGACCAAACCGGGTCTACGCTACTTGCACGCGACAACTCCGTCGTGTTCGAATGCACGGGAAGAAGCGGGAATGCATTTTAAAGTCAAATCGAAATTTGCAAAAAGTTCCACGAACTTTCCATGGCTCTGAGGCGTTTCGGTTAAAATTAATTATGTACAGTGCCGAACGAATCGCGGTGGCATTTTATCTTCATTTCTCCCACCGTTGAATAATGCCTGGTTGAAATTCGCGAATGAAATACAATAGAAAAGACTTGAATTCAATCGACAAAAATTCCAGACACTCTCACGAGCCACGTCAAATTAATACGCTGTTAATTCGTACTCAATTATCGCGCGCAAAATGAGCTTCGTTTCAGCGCGTGAAACTTTATCTCGCGTTGCAATTTTTATCGCAGAAATGCGATTAATATCGCGCCGTTATTTCCTGCTTTCTGTGATTCCTCCATAAACGTGTGTATACACGGACCGAATGACAAATCGTTCCAACGCTCGTTCGAAGTTCTTCGACGTTTGACTTTAGAATCCGTGCGAAACGGTGGAAAGAAGGGCGAGGGAGGGGAAGAAATTGGCGATCGTGCGAGGAGAAAGTTGCGGAAGTTACACGAGTCGGCCAGGAGGCCGATGAGAATCGTGGAGATCGCGAAGTCTCGAAGAGGCAGGGGCACGAATTAATTCGTAACGTTCCTGCAATTAAGGCTGCTAGAGAATTCCGGATTGTTGTTACGGCCCGAATTCGCCGGCGCGCTTTCACCGGTGAGTGCTCGGCCGAAACTTCTTGACAAAACAGAAACTTTAAAGTCAGCTTAGTGCCTTAAGTCGGAAGGAAGCAGCCCCTACACACCTATATCTCTGCCCTCGTCCTCGATCTTCGTTTCTCCTCTCTTTTCCACGCTCCTCCCTCTCGTTTCTTTCCCATCGAGCGTCTTCTCCTCTCCATGGGAAGGAGAGGATACCTCGAGGGAGCTTTACAGGCCGCTTAACGACGAAACTTCTCGGTGAAAGCGGCCGAAAAATTTCCCATCGTCTTAGATACCTCGAAAAATTCTCTCGCCCTTGAAGAGAAATTCACGGCGAACGAACTTTCGCCTCTCGATGGCCGACGGATCGTTCGTGAAATATTACGTGTCCGTTGTGAAAGTGGAATGGAAGACGTGCCTCGGTAGAATTGGAATTTAAAATGCTAAAGGGTGGAAAAACGTCGGGGGGTGTCGGTGGAATTTGTGGAAGCACGTTAAAAAGACCATCGACGTTTCCACAGTCTATATATGTATGATAAAATGAAAAAGCGTAGCTCGATACGGGAACGTTTGAAAGATATATCGAGAGGTTCTTAGAGGAGCTTCGAGAACGAGAATCGAAGGGAAGCCGCGAGATTTCAGGGACGATTCGTACCGGGGCATTCCCGGCAAGTGCTTCCATTAATCATCATTTGTCGAAGCGAGGACCGAGCTGCGAAGATCGAATCGTACTCTCGATTAATCACGATATCACCGTCCTCGTGGAAAGATAAAGCTAGCCGTTTACGGGCTTCTCGGGAACGAGGAAGCGATCTTTTACGTTACTATTTGCCGCGCGATTCCGCAATGAGATTTATTCGCCCGAGAAAATCTTGCCCCCTTTCTGCGTTCGCCTTTCCCGTTAGAATTCATCGGGAGAGAATTCCGTCGGAGTTGTCGAGTAAATTACGCAATACGATCGTTTCTCTCGAGTCGATCTTCTCCGTTGCGAGTAACGGGGATCGAGTCACCCTTTCTTTGCGATAGGACATTTAATTCGAGGTATGAGTCGCGTCAGAAGTCGGAGCTGTCACGAATTGTTTTTCTCCTTTGAAGAGATTCGTCTTTCCGCCTGTAACCTAACCCAGACAACCAAGGTCGAATTTATCTCGCGGACGAAAAGTTTATCCCATTAGATCAACGAGCAGGGAAGGCTTCTTACCTTACTTCCACTTTAAGCATTACGCCGAAGTACCATGAAAACTTTTCAGATAGCGAGAGGCCAAACGAATGCTTTGTTCATCGATAAAACCATACAGAATCACCCTCTGTATCTCCTCCCACCCCTTTCTTCTTCCACGTTCCCTCGACTACCTCCTTTATCTCCTGTATTCACGAATCAGTCTCAACATCACCCCTCAAGGACGATATTAACACTGGAACTTCCGGCGTTTCGTCTGCTACATTTAAATGTACTGTATAATTACTTTGATATGTTTTTCATCGGAAAGTTGATCAATTATTTATATCCTGGCTGCCCTACCAATTTGGGGAATCTTTTGAAAAAATTGTAAACCGGTCATATTAACCCCTTGCCCTACGATTCCTTTTGTGACTGCCCCCGCGATAACTGAAATTTAAATTGCTAAAATAGAAGTATGTCAGTGATTCCTGACACATCTTAGAATTTGAAGCAATATTAATAACATAGAAATAATCTTATAGTGTCGGGTTCTACTGATATTTCGACCCGATCGGCGAACTTTTTTTTAACTCAATTTTTTCAAAAATTTGGACTTATCTACACTTTTGGCAAAACACGTGTCTAGTTATTTTCCAAGTAGAACACGTGTGCCAAATTTGAAAAAAATCGGTGACCCCCGGTCTGGTCCTCCCCTTGTTCCTTTTAGAGTTAAGCCAAACAGAAATTTCCACGACAAAAATGACTTCCCGTTCCAAAGTCCAAGTCTAGCAATAGTATTATCAAAGTCCAACAGTTTTAGTGTTAATCCCAGCAGCAATTTCGACGACAAAAGTTGCTTCCCTTTCCGCAGTCCCAATCTAGCGACAGTATGATCAAAATTCGCTCAAAGCTCGAGAGATCTTGGCGAAAGTACGGTCAGCCGTTTGCGCTCATCCGCCGGCGAAATAATTAGCGCTAATGGAACGTCATTTCTCTGCTCTGATCAACATTATCCACGCGAGCCATCCAACCTGATATCTTCGAATTGGAGCAGCACTCCGGTAAATGCCGTGGGATCGATGGAAACGTTCCGAGCTCTGTCTTGTAACCACACATTTCGACTGTCAGGTTATGGGCCATTCAGTCGCGATGCCATTCAATCGCAATGCCATTTTGCTCGGAGGCCCGCGGAATCGAGCGCGTGTTCGATTTCCGCGATCCATATTCACGGAAACGTCGAGATTTGCCAGGCCGCGACGCGATTTCACCGTGAAAAAAATCACGGAATCCGAACCTCCACTCTCCCCTCCGCCCTGCCCCTTTTGCGCCCCCTCGAAGAAGATTGAGAGGGAAACAAACGTGCCATTGTTCGGCTTTCGATTAAACGCTCGACCAACGACGAAACATGGCCGAGTTTGTTTGGTATCGTTTTCTACGAGTGTCCCCGGTGCATTTTACGCGAATGTGAACTTTTGACATGAAAACACTCGCCGCCCGGATACTTCGATCGGTGATTACGCTATATTTATTAGCGGAGACCGGGGTAATTTAATTAAGCGATATTCCAGATAGGTTGAAATTTTCAGAGAACCCCTCATTGATGAATCCAGGTGAAACTGAAATCCGATTAAACGCGCGGGTTTAATCGACGGTGCATCGAGAGTCGGCAGGGTTTTTTATCTCGAGTTTCATTGGCCGTTTGAATTAACCGCGTGGGAAGGTTGTATCGATGATTAAACCGTGAATCTGGCATATTTTTTTCAGAGTTAACGGTACCCGATGTTCTCGAAAATTATTCAGTAATTATCTGTCATTCATTTCCCTCCACTCTGTCAGTCAAAACATTCGACGTCGGCCTTTCAATTATTCAAAAATCAAGTATGCTCTCCACCCTGCTAAAAATCTCTTCGGCTGTAAATTGGACTTCGACGATGCGAGATCTATGGCTTCGTAATCGATATTTAAATGAAAGAGCCCGCGTTCGATTACTCCGTCGTCACTGAAAAATTAACAATTTTTTTATACATACACCCCAGCCCCAATCATTCGCAACCCTCCTTAAATAGTAGATCCTAGGCGAAACAACCGTAGCAGTGGAAGTCGAAAAATTACAAAACCCAAAAAAAGAACTACCTCTGCAAGAAATCTCAGCGAGCCAGCCTCCAGTCTCGAGAAAAATCCCCGGAGAAAAATGTGAAAAGTCGTCGCATCGCGAGAGAAAAGGGCCGAAGGGCAGGTAGGCCGTCTGAGCGTGTATACAGAAACGTGAAACGAGAAAAGAGCCTCGAAAGGGTCGGCCGCTCGCGACACCGAGCAAGCCGTAAGGGCAGGGGGTTGAAAATCACTTGGCCGATGCTGCTCGAGAGTGCCGCGGAGCAACCCTCTCGATGACGATGAATCAAAGCACCGCGTCAGACAATAGAGGGACGAGGGTGAGAGGGATGTCGGGCGGAGCGCCTAAAGGGTGGCCTAAAGTGAGGAAAAAGGGAGAAAGGGACGGGAAAGCGGAAGGCCAGACGACGGAGCGGCCGGCTAAGGACCAAAAAGAACCAAAGGGGCTCGAGTGCTCGAGGGCTCGAGGGCTCGAGGGCTCGAGACACCGAGTCGAGCCGCGGAGGATCGAGTGTCGAGTGTCATACATCGCACGCATTGTTCGACGCAGTGTCGAACGTTTTTCTACGGGGGTGAGAGGCCACTTGCCGTTGGAACGGCATGTGCGTCCGAGAGCCAAAGAGGATTACGATTAGTCACGCAGCTTTTTCACGTTTTTAAGCAGCTCTGCGGAGGAATGCTCGATTTTACGATTCCGTCAAGTCGAAGCGATGGGGGAAGAAAGGGGGTGGTCTTCGGGGTCGAGGAACTTTGGCGGTAGAGTGTCGTAGATAGAGCTGGGCAAGATCCATGGGGTGGTCGAACGAGGATAAATTATTAACATTGAAACTACTGGGTACAATTTTAGAGTAGATATTCCACGTTGTATTACGAAACACAAATTACTGTGTCGATCATCCTTTCTAGCTCTTGATTCCCCTCCTTCGAAGTACTTATTTATTGAAATATAATAAGTATAACGTCGGTCGTTTTAGTGTTAAATGGAGGGTTGAATTTCCTGAAGGTCTCTCGAAGGGTAGCTCTTGGCTCCCTGCTCTAAAAATTCATTTGTGACAACGTATACTAGTGTTAGGCATGAAATTACTAAAATTGCAAAAATAATTAATGATCTCTGGTACATTAATACTTTAAAGTAAACCTGGTAGAATAAAATTTGCAGGCTTCCTATCGCCAGCTACCCTTCGCGCTCGAAAGACTTTCGGATTTCCTGATACATCTTGATTGCTGAATTTCTCACATAAAATTTCGTCCATACGGCACTCGTGCAATTTGTTTTCAACGTCCGACAGACGAATGGTCGGGATTGCTTAAGGAAACGAACATTTCTCCGGTGGAAATTCGTAGGATCGAACGGGAGCGTTTCCAGCAGCTAGGTTCGTTTCTATTCATATCTGTGGGTGTATTTAATTGCGCCGAATTCACTCGTGCCACGTCGTTATTTGTGCACGCACGAACCGCTTCTTTCCCGAGTTCGGAACAGGAAATTAATTTTCCTCGAACATCGTCTAATTCGGCCGGCGTGCCGTCGCGAACGGCGCCGCGAGAGAACGTGACTTTGCGGAGGCTGACGTTGCGTCTCGGAGGACCGTCTTTTGCGACGACGAATTTCGCGTTCAAACTCGCTGCAAATTCACGAAAAATCTGACCACTTTGAGGCAACGGGGACAAATGAGTGAAATCTGTTAATTAATTAAAAATCGGGGGTTGAAGAAAGAAGCTTGACGCGCTGCTTTCTTGAAGTTCGAACTTCGTTTGGAGTGAATTAGATTTTCAATTTATGTATAGACTGGATAGACACGTTTGCAAAATTACTAGCAGTTGCATTAACTTCGAGATGTAAATTTAATTTCAGAACGGTTATCGGTTTTTGTAGTAATTCCTCTGAAATAAATGGGAATATATTTTAATCGCGAACATCCTCGAACGAAATACCGATGAAGTTTTAACGAAATGAAATATCGCGACTGTTTCACCCTCGTAATTCGTTTGAGAGCCACTTCGAGATGCAACTCGTTGATAAAATCTCCCATTTGCATCTGAGTTTTGTTTCTGCGTCGAAGGAGAATAAGATATGCTAATTAACCGGCCAATGGCATCGTTCTGTTTACTTATTTTAAAATAGACCTCTCCTCTAAGATAGAGAGACCCTGGAAAATATAAATCGGAGAAATATCCGAAGAATTTCAGTTCGGCGTCGTTGAAAGCATAGCTCGCGCAATTCCATTCTCCCCCGAAAATTTCCTCGGAAGGGTGGCTGCCGAGGAGGGGTGGCTGTCACGGGGGTAATCGAGACTGCCTTTCGTACGTCGAAGCGAAACTATGTAAAGCAAAGTGACCGAAAAGGGGGTAAGGGGACGCGGGATTTGATAAAAGATAAAACACTGCTCGCGTGAGCTGACGACGTCGGAAAAAAAGGGGTGGAAACGAAGCGAGATACGCGGAGAGAGGGAGAGAAATAATAAAGAAGGTGGAGGAACAATGAAAAGAACAAGAGGCGGAAGAAGATAAAAGAAAGGACGCGAATGAACGAGGGGAGAGTAACGCGAAGAGGTATATAAGAAGGGGTAGAAGAGAGGGTTGAAAGGGAGGGAAAAAAAGAGCGGAGACGCGCGAAAGATGGAAAGGCACGAGCGCCGGGCGTTGCAAACGGAGAAACTGAGAAATAAAACTACAACCTGCGACGATAGACCTGGTCGAAAGAGGGGTTGAAAGGGTGGTTGGAAAAAAAGAAGACAGAGAAAACGATGGAGACGAACGAAGAGGCAAAAATGGAAGAGATAAACGAAGCGAGGGAGGATCGAAAGGGCGAGAAGGAGATGGAAAATGTGAGAAAGGGTGGAGGAAAGGAAGCAAGGAAGAGAAAACAAAGAAAGACCGTCGAGGCGGAACGGAAAGAGACGACTGGCAGGTGGAAACGTCTCTCTGGGGACACGGGGGTGGGAGAGGGAGAGGGGGTGAAAGAGAGAAGGGTGGTGGGTGACTCTCGCCGGAGAGACAGCAAGCCGCAAGTGGAGGAACGTGTGGAAGGGTGGCACGAGGACGGCTGCCGTGTAGTTGATATGCGAAAGGGTGCCTCCACCCGGAGCTCGCGTATCCATCACGCTAGTTCGAACCACCCCCGGTTCCTCACCCCTCGCGAGACCCCTCTGATAGGGCTGAGAGAAGACAGATGCGAGCCGTGCCTCGTCGGTGAGCCACAAACTGACGCGAACCAATCTCCGACACCCCTCGAATCGACCCTTCTCCTGCCATCCACGACCTCCGACGAGCACTGCCGCTGATGTCCGTGTCGCGAGCGACGCTTCCAGGGGATGAAAAAGGGCCTCGGAGTTCGAGGGGGTGAAGACTCGTAACGTCGAGGCGGAAAGATCGGACGACTCCGAGGATCTTTGCCGATGGAAGGGTTGCAGTTGGACTCGCAGTTTATCGTATCTTCGACTCGAATTTCCACGGAGAAAGTTCCAATCGAGAAATTGGAATTATCGAATGATTCTCCCGGGTCATTTGTCGGAAGAGCTCTTTTTCTCTTAACGTCGCAGGGGACGAGGAGGGTGGAGGAAGAATTTTAAGAGCGGATGGACGATCGGACGTTAAACAGATTCTCGATGGTCAATAAGTAAGAGAACTCGAGAGGAACGTTGCTTCCTCCGCTTCCATCTCTGCCCTTCCTTCACCCTCTCGCGATGCGATCGTCTCTTTCTCTTGCCGCTACCGTTTCCTCCTCTCAACCTCGCCCGTTTCCGTTTCCGGATCTGGACTTCTCTTAGGTGCGCCCCTTTCCTTCCCTCTATAAAACGTACCCTCGTGTGCGTGCGTGTTTGCAGACATATACAGGGTGTGCCCCGATAATCGGAGGGTGAAATCGCCGTAAGATTATTTCGCCGATTAACCGGACTAATCTTCGTACCGATTAATCTCCAAATTTCACCCTCACCTCGTCCATTCTTCCATCGTCCATGGAAAATTCCAGCTTTAAATTCAATCTCGAAAGTTCTCAAGTTCAAAAATATCGATGTATCGATGAAGAAAAAAATCATTCTACTACGGAAATAAATTCCTACAAATTTCCTCGACGTTTCGAGGAAGTATCGTCGAGCGGAGGAGAAAGGTCGAGTTTATTTCGAGTTATCTCACCACCCCGTAGAAAATCCACCATCCTAAAACGTACGTGTGCAGAGACAGCGGGGTTGGTGTACTTCTGTCCGAAGGAAATCGATCGGAGGCTCTCCTGTTTCTCATTGTCAGTCGGCGAGCTTCCTTTGGATCTCGCGGAACGTTTATATTGCAAAAGGCGAGCGAACGGTCTCCCCCTAGACGAGGGATTGCAAATCCTCCAGGAATATCCCAGGGAGTTCCATCGATATTTATGAACTCGATCGACCGTCTTCCGCCGGCCTGCGCCGGCTATTTCACCCTCGAGTCTTACGGACTCATCGGACCCGGTACCGGATGGTTCGATCTTTTCCTTATACTTTCTTCGAAATTCATAATTCAGACGGGCAAACCGAGCCTCGTGACGTACGCGCAAACGCCCCAGGTGATATTTCAAATTCATGAACGTTATCGGTCATCCGACGTGAAATACACGGCGGGACGGTGCATTCGTTGCTGCGTTTGCCCTTTGTTTTCCATTCGATGCAAGGAAAGAAACTGGCAGATTACTTTCTTCGGTATCGGAGAACCGTACAGCGCGGGGGTGAGTTTCGAGTGGAACGAATTAATATGGGTATTTTGAGTTAGACGGGACTCATCGTCAGAATTGAATCAGCAACCCCCTACTGAATCGTAGTCAATGTATCTTATTTTATGAAAAAATCGAACACAAGGAAATACATTGGAGATAGAGGAATCGCGGGGTGAAACGGATTATATTTAAATTATATTTTCTAAGATAGGCTAACATAAGATAGATAGGCTTTCTAAAATAAGATAGATAGATATATTATGGTTTCCGGTACATTTAAAGAAATTTTATGAAAAATTAGAAAACAGACGTTTCGACTGTGTTGTTGGCTCTAGCGTTAATTTGTCCTGCAATGGGTTTCCCGGTAGATTTAAAAAAATTGTATGAAAATGAGAAAATAGACGTTTCGACTGTGTTGTTGGCTCTAGCGTTAATTCGTCCTGCAAGGGGTGGCCACGTTTTACGGGGTGCCACTTGTTACGAGTTGATCCGTTGAAGCACCTGCACGCGGTTGAAGGAAGAATTAACTTTCCCTCGTTTTTCGAGCTTTCCATGCCCCACCGGTGAACTTTTTGATGAATATAAAAAGACCTCGCGGTGTCGGCCGAAGAACTAAGAAGGCTAGTAAAAGAGTCGTTAAGAAAATGAGTTATTCCATCGCCATGAACGTGCTCCGTAACCGCCATTCGAAACGTCTTCGACCGGAAAATCCATAGAAAGTCCGGCTAATCGAATAGAACGAATCGGGTAGGAGAATGGTAAAGGGAGGAGTGACGTAATTTTCTTCGAAACACGCCAAACTCCGGACGCCTTGGCAGTAATTAATTTCCCATAATAAGCGGATAGTAAATAAAGGAGCGTAAACCGGTTTAATTACTCGCTTTGACGTCGAGGTAACTAATTAAACCTCCTTCCCTACCTCGCGGAAGACAGCCCGAGAGAGTTGAAATCGATCTCGACGATAAATCGCCGAATGTCCGACGTACGGGCGCAACTGCAACTGCAACTGCAACGACGACTAGGAGAATGCACCGCGGTGACGGCCGCGGTGACTTCCAACTTGCTTTTAATCCGATTATGGGAATCGCTGGTAGAGAGCGATTATCGGCTAAACACCGAGATATTCTAGATACGTTTGCGCAATGTGCAATTAATTCTACAGTGAATTTGCATCGGTGATTCTTTGCTCTTCCGCTGGGACCTTCCGCTTCCGGAAACGGTCGGTGGGAGTGACGGTATTTCTGAATTCTGCGATAACGGTGGGCCGTTTGTCGATTAATCCACCAATCCACCATCGAGTGTCATTTAGAATCAGTGCGGTCGTTGATAGAGAAATTAAACAAATTTTTACTTTACAAATTCTAAGCCAAGGATTAAGTGAAATTCCAGAAAAAATGGCGAATCGGCCACCTAATCCCTCCTTCCAAACGATGGGATCACGAGGAAAATTTAAGATCCAAGAAAATCGCTGATATTTTTATATCAGAAATTTAATTTCTATAAAACTCTCAGGAATAGAAAAAATTGTAAGCCAAGGAATTAAGTGAAACTCCTGCAAAAATTTGAATCCCTCCATCCAGACGACCGGATCGCGAGGAAAATTTAAGACGCAATTGCGCGATCCAAGAAAATCGCTGATCTCAGAGAGCGAATTCACGATCCTCATCGCGCGAATCCGTACGCGCCAGCTTTCGGGGCTCTGTCAGCTAATTTTCCAGCGGATGCGTCGATGACGTTAACCACGGCCGACGTTACATGCAAACGCGGATTTACGTGGGCACACCGGTGCACACGTGGACCCGGAGAATCCAGAATCGAATTCGGATCGCTGTTACGCCTGGAAAAGGAAGATCGTAACGCCCGGCCGTGCTCTCGTCCTGTCGAGTTAAATCATCCTGGAATAGCCCGCTTTCTCGGCATTAATTCCCTTCAGGCAGACTGAAAACGCTATAACCGGCCGGCCAGAGACGGAAACTGTCGGGAAAAGTGACGGAGAGAAAGAGAAAGGGAGCGGATGGCCATTCGAGAGCGCTTCAATTCCGCAAATTAATTCTACAAACGTCCGTGCGAGCCTCCGAGTTCGTGACGCGAGTTCCTTATACGCTTTTGAACCGGCAAACGGGATGGGTTGTGGATTTTTATAAATAATTAGTGCACGTTGGGTCGTTGAAACACCGTGAAATTATTCCCAATGGTTCGATCAGAGGTGAAGTACCCTTGAGAATTTTTACGAGGGGTAGATGAAAGGGGAGAAATCGGTTTTTGCTCAGCTGCTACGGCAATTATGATTATCAAAATTAATTTAAATTTTAACTGACCACGGGAAAATAAAAATTGACGTTATCTGCAAAGTCTCTGGTCATATCGTGTCGAGCGAAAATGTCCCCCTACGATGTAGCAGCAAAGTAAAAAATAAAAAGGAAAGTTTCTCGATGCAAATACGAATTCTTTTTTCAAATAGCTGTCATTTCTACAAAAAAATTTTTAAAAATTTTTCCCTACGTCACATTTTAGCTATTACCCTTATAAATAAGAAAACAGCAATTTTTTATATTTCAGACAATGCCTAACAGAGAAATCATGTACACCGTGAGTAAGGGTTTTCATAAGAGAGTCCTACTTACCGCCTCATACCTCCGTCATTTTTTAACATTTTTTAATCATTAACATTGCAAATTGTTCATAAAACTGCTATATATATGTGTAAACTAAAGAACATTTTATATACTTAACGGCTGCGTCAAAAAAAGTGTTTATTTTTATACCTATTTTTCCGGGCGCCAAGGTGGCGTAACCCCTTAAGTCAATCCCCGGCCAACTTATTTCCCGCAAGCTTCTCGTTTTCCCGTGTTTAATTATTTTACGGCAGCCCGATATCCTCGGCGCGTCGCTTCTACCCGTTAGACTCGGATAACGTCGGCGGTTTCGGGGTGAAATATTCGAGTGTCTTAACACCCGGGACAGCGTCAAAACTTTCCACTTGGACGGCCATGCTCCTCGAAACACCGGAGAATCGAGAGAATGCTGCCAGCCCGCGACGGCTAGACCGCAAAATTAATTACCGCATTAATTAACATTCTGCCGTTACAAAGTGTAGGCCGCCGTTAGGCGACGGGGGCCCCTTTGTGAGCTTAGCTTTCCGATCGTATCGCGCGAGCCTAACTTTACCGCGCGATTTTTAACTCGCCTCTGCGAGAACCCTCTCCCCTTCGGAGGCAATGGAAAATATGCGAAAAAAACGCCGATGTAATTACACGACGGTCGTCGAACTACGCCGCGATAACCGCCGACATTCCGGAAAACATGCCGCACCGGCGATAAGGAACTTCCGGTCTCCCGGTGGAAGAATTCTGAGGATCGTTGCGGACAATTAAAGCCTCCTTCGGTGACTCGCTTTCTTCAGGATTAATAGGGGAGGAAAAATAATTTGTAGGGAATTGTTGCACTTTTTAAGATCACCGGGAAGAAGGTGGATTTTTCCGAGGGTGAAATATGGAAGGGGATGAATTGCGGAAGATTGTTGCGTCAGTGGAAAAAGATATGTACGGTGGAAATTAATTTGCGCTATGAACAAAGAAATAGTAACCCTTTGCACTATAATTGTTTTCCTCGTCTGGTTTCGGCCAACTCTGATTTAATTCTTGTGGTTTTGGTATCACATGTTAGGTATGAAATAATTGCTTGCAGTTATTTAAAGTTTAACGTTATATTAACAAAACGATTGTTCAGAAAAAATCACGCCAGAAAAAGTCACGCCAGAGGTGACTTTATAGTGCAAAGGGTTAATATGGAATTAATCTAGAGCCTCGCACTCACAATTTGCAATAAACTCGCAATTAAAATTCGCGTATCGCAGGTAACAAATCTGAGAAAATGTGTAAACGAAAATCAAAGTGAATTGCTGAATGAAACCCTCCCTTTACGCGACCGGAACGACTTGAAATTACCTTTCAGACTTCAGCATCCCCCTTCGCCCTCCAAGAAGACGAAGGATTCGTCTCTCGTTAATTCATCAACCGCTGAGATTTTTCCCTCGTAGATTCGAGAGGGAAAGCTGAGAGAAACGAGCGAGGAGGACGTGAAATTTCTGATATACAAAGGGAAACAAGATAAGAAGAGCGCAGAGAAGGGGATGGAAGGGTCCTTTTCGTCGTTTTGTCGTCACCGCAAGGAGCTTAACCCTCAGGATTAAGGGATGAAGGGCCGGGCGTGAGGCGGGGATCAAACGTTTTCGCGGATAATCCGACGTCGACCTCCAAGTTGAAACTTTGCGTTGAGAAATATAAGATCTTAGGGTGCCGGATAACCCGGCCTTTCCTGTCTTGTGTACCGAAACGACGGCAAGTTAAGCGTTCCCCTAAGAATTATCTTCGAGTCATTTTACCAAGTTCTCCACACGGATTGCGCTTTTATTGAATACCTGGAAGTATCGATACCGTCGAAGATCAACGATCTTCCGGACTCGCCTTCTCCGGGGCTTCGAAACTTGGACGATCTTCGGTGATCAGTGAATTGATCTCGCTGTTCAATCTCGCATGGAGCTTAAACACGCGCAAAACCAATCACTGAATCTTCCTCATCGAAGAAACAGAGCTTTCCAATTACAGTGGACTCTCGTGTAATGCGGTTGACCCTAACGCAATTCTCTAATATTAATATCACGTTAAATAATACAATATATCAAGAATCACCGACCAATTTTTATTTCAGCAATTTAATTCTGCGCCATTGCGAAGGCAGTCGCAAATGAAATGGTACGGCAAGGGGTTAACGTGTTTGGAATTAATATTGCTACGGGAAATTTGATTTTCTATGTTTTATCGAACAGGACAGTATTTTAACACGTAGACCGCCATGGGGGTCACCGGTGACCGGCGCTATTGAATTCAATGCAAATTCATATGACTTTCAAATTGCAATATTTACGAATTTTGTAATATATTCGATACTTAACCCCTTGCCTTACGATTTCTATTTTGACAGCGTGCGTAATACCCCAGAATTAATTCCAGAAATAAAAATTTCTCTCTGATCTTTAACATTTGGCACAACTGACTGCAATATTAATATTATAGAAATAATTTTACCGTCTCGTGATCGACTGATATTTTCAATTTAATAGTTATTGGAAAACTTCAAAATTTCGTATTCCATTTATCGCCTCACGTGTGTCACACGTTATTGTAAGCTAAGGGGTTAAATATAGGCGTTAAGAAGATAAAGTTCTGCTGAGTATATATCCATTTGTGTCTTTGAAGTTTCTGCTTTGGAAAGATGTGATTTTAATAGAAAAAATTTCGCTTCGGAAGAAATGATGAAACTAGCAAAATACCGGTGGCGTTCAACGTGTTAAGAGTAAATGGCACGTGAAGGAAGCTAATTAAAACAATTGCATGCGCAGAGAGGCGCGTGTTCTCTCCGAAGAGCGAAGACAACGCGAGCATCGCAGGGGTTGAAAGCGGAAACGACTCGATCGACGGACCGAAAACGAGATAATTTTCCTTCTCTCGTCCGATGATTAATTGCGAATTATCGAGACCACTTCCATCTCGTACGTTTCGATCATAAAGCAGTCGATCGAGAAAGCCCATCCTTCGTGGAGATTCGAGCTCAGGGGGATGGTGGTGCACGTCAGTCCGATTTCTGCAATCCGGAAGAATGATCGGGCCGGCATCCCCGTTACTACGTTCGAATTACTCTCTCCTCGTGTATCCAACAATGGAAGGAATTCGTTTTCCGCGGCTCTTCTCCCGATACACCGTATATACTCGCCACAATAGGGAACAATGGCAAAAGGGTTGCAGGTTCCGCCGCGGAAAGACAGATACGAAGTGGCCGGAGGAAACCGGAGAAAGAGAGGAGTCTCGAAGAATTACGAGAGGGGGCAATAACTGGAAAATCTCGATGGCTGAGCGGAAAAATCGAATATCCAAGACCAGGCCGAAACGATTGCCTCGAGTTTTTCAACGGGGATGAAACACGTTGGGAAATTAAGCTCAAGCTTCGAAGAAAATTATTGCAACACTTTGCACGAAACTACCCTCTCGCGAGAGGATCTTATTTTCTCGTTTGTATTTTTTTTCAAAAGAATCTTTGCTCGAAAATCATAATCACACTTAGAGATAAAAGATATCTTCGTGTGATTTTTTTGAAGGTTTGTTTTCTTTTTTCGAAATTCCATTTCCTACGACTTCCGATGAGATTTCTTGTATTTGTTTGAGTTCATGGATGATGGCGGAGGAAAAATAAAGAGGATTTCCGAGACTTCACTGCATCCTAGATGTTTTCAGGTCGCGATAAGAAAAAATAGAGGGGGAAGGACGCCCTCGAGCTTGCGACATCGTCGGGGTGATTTTTAAATATTTATTCAAATCGAATTCAAGGGATACATCCGGCAGATTTCTTATTTCCACGGTGAAAATCGCCGCTCCGGACGGTCGTCGATGAGATTGTCAACGGCGCGTCGAAATTCTCATGGACATCCCGTAACTGCGACGTACGCGGACACACGGAATTTCGAGAACGTCTCATCGTGAATTTCTATCTCGAAATTCGCGGAATTTCTTTCGACTTTACCTCGAGAAATCCGAGGAGAGAGCTCGGGGATAATTTTATACGAATCTCGAGATCGATGCGTCCCTTCGTCGTTCTGCTTTCTGAGAGAGAGAGAGAGAGGAAGAGGGAGAGAAATAAAGAGAAAAAATGTAGAAAGACCAAAAAAAAACGGTAAGAGCGTCACAAGAAATAATTTTAACCGGCGCTTCTTTCGCAGGACCGCCTTGGAAGTTCCTAACGCAATTTTGTTGATAAAGGAACATTTTTCCAGGGCGCTTAATTACTTTACCGCGGTGCTTTAACTACGGGGAAACGCTAATTTCTAATAAACTGCGGGAAAAGACATGGGATAACGGTATTAACTGTAGCGCGGGAGGAAGTTAAGACGGAAAACTGCTGCTCCTTAATTATGCGAGTCAAACGAGCCCCGCGATAGATGGCCAATTTCTCGCGTTATTTCAGCAACGAAGGGGATGGAAGAAAGAATTGAAAATACCCCTCGACTACGTTATTTAGCCGGTATTCTTTTTCACTTTTGGATAATCGCTTTCCGGACGAGCGAAGAAACTTCCCTCGTAACAACGAGTCACGGATGCACCGCGGAAAAACAATTGGACTTTGTCGAATAACTTTCGCGGCTCGACTGCACCGAGAATGCCCCGTGGAATTCTTGCCAATTTACTTTATTATCTCGGCTCTGCTCGTACTCGAAATCTCTGGAAAAAAGCTACAAAAACGATGCCACGTAAAATCGCCGATTCACAGGACAAAGAATTAATAAACTGGAACCGCGGAGAGTCGTCTTGTATATTCCGACAACCGAAAGATGGCTAGGGAGCGGCGGAGCCTCTCGTTTTCAACCGATTATTCCCGCCGTTTCGTTTGTCGAATCCTCAAATCTAGCCTTTTAAAGTAAACGGCTATACAGAGTGTTTAATTTGGGAGACTGGATTTGAGAATTCGAAAAACGAAATGGCGGGAATAATCGGATGAAAACGGGAGGCTCCACCGCTCCCTAGCCATCTTTTAGTTGTCGGACTATACGTTAGACTTTCACAAAACGCGAGAAATATATCGAGACGACTATTTTCATGTAACGCGATTTTCCGTGCAACGTGGCAAATAATAAAAACGGCAATTACCTAATTTAAGAATTAAGTCCGCTCCATTCGAGCACTAGATTGTTTTCTTCAACAAATAAGAGATTTTTACATACACTGATAATACGTTTATTTAACTGTTTGCACTCCTTGATTTTTTGCCACCTACCAGCAACTACCAGCACCTACAAAATTTTGTTTGTAGCGAACTTTAGTTGTACTATTAGGTTGGTAGGAAATTAATGTCGGTTTTCAAACTTTATCTTTAAATACACATGTTGAGAATGGGAATAACTTTTTTTAATCAAAATAAGTTCCATTTCAATTTACTCATTTTTCCCAACGAGAAACAAGTGTTTTAATATTTTTTTTTTTCTAAAATGATATAAGAAGACAAACTGATTAAAATGGGCGGCTATCTCAAAATTAAGCGCCAAAGTTTGAAAACTCGAAAACCGACATTAATATCTTACCAACCTGATATTAGTATTTATATTTAAAAACTTTTATTCTTATTATTACCATTATTAATATCTTTATTTTTATATTGTACTATGCTTTTGTTGCTCTCTGCGAGTCTTCTGTATCACGTTAGTCTATCCTCCTTACAAATCCTGAAAAATAGAAATAGAAAGAGCAAACACGTAAGATCGTAGGTTCGCCGATCGAAAACTAATAAACCTACGATCTTCGAACTGTCCACGATAGATATCCTACAAAACGGAGGAAAAAGGAGAGCACTGAAGAAGAATTCAACCGACTCGAAGGAAAATTCCGGCGTTCTTTCAGGAGATATCTCCGCTCGACGATGACCCATCGATAACCGCAACGAAAGAACAACGAGGCAGACACCGGCGGAGATCGGTGAGAAAAGAGAGACGAGAAAATGGAGAGAGCGGAACAGCGAGAGGAGAAAAGGCAAAGGAGAAAAGACGGAGGATGGAGAAGCTTCCAAGGGTTGGAAAGAAACCCTCGGAGCAACGATGGAAGCAGGGTGCTGCCGTCTGGCAGATCGCCTCGAGACGATAAAATAATCGCTTAGCGAGCGATCGAGTGCATCGAGCAGCGAATCTGCGAGTCTGCGAGTCTGCGAATTTCCCCGTTCGTGAAGGATGCGCGGCCAGATTCGCAAAGGCTCGCGCCATCCTTGAGATTAGGACCTCGTTTTTCAAGCCTTCCGAGCCGCGAAACCGTCGAGCCCCGGGGGTTTGAATTCGACCTTTCCTCTCTTTTGACTTGTCCTCCGACCAGGAATGAGGGCCAGAGATTGATAAGAGGGTGAATAATACGCCTCGAGGGATGCTCTAAAGAGGGGCTGCACAGGATAATCGTTGTTTTATAGAGAGAAGCTCCCACCGATAAAAACGGAGGGGATGATGATTCGCGGATAACAAGTGTCGGATCAATCACGAAAAATCCACATCGGTCAAACTCAGGGACATCCGACGACTGCTTTCTCCGCTTTGTACGCCGCGATAAAAATTTATAGCGAAAGGTTCGTAAAAATTGAACGTTCGTCGCGTTCGAAATTTACGAGGCTACGATACAAATAGCCGTAAGATTTAATCGCGCGAAGGAGAGCCCTGCGAGGAAGAAGGCAAGGGAGGGAAAGGTGAAAGAGGAGAAGAGGGTGGAAAGCGAGAAAGGGTAAAAAGTCCATGTGAAATGGATCGAGGCAAGATGGAAGCGAGAGCCTTTTATTAAGAAGATCTCCAGCGAGCCGAGGTAAACGGATCAATCGAGAAGAACGAGGAATTCATCGGGCAACCTCTTGATCCAATTTCCCGGAGAAAAAGAGTCGAGGGCGACACGAGGCGACGTAGTCTCTCGATTTCACCGATGCGAAACGATAAAACAGTCCTCGGAATGTCAGCTGTCATCCGATAATAATTCTCCTCTCGGCGAGGAACAGAGGGGGGGGGGGGGGGGGGGACGGGGGAGGATCATTATTCTCCGAGGTAAAGGAGGCAACGGGACGATGGCACCGGCATAAAGTAACTTTTATTTTATCGAGAACACTCTCGAGTGCCGCAAACCTCGCCGAAGGATCCTATTTCCTTAATATTTCCCCCCGCTGTTTCCTTTGTAAGCGCTTCCCTTTGAATCGCTAGACCTCGTTAATAGAAAAGAAAGGGAAAGAAGAGAGGAGAGAACGAGAGGGAGGATAAGGGAGATACGTCGAGAGAGATGGGGAAAAAAAAGAAATCGATTAACCGGTTACTGGGTCACTTCCTATCTGATCCGGCCGGATGAGAGCAGGCGGGGAACGCCTGGCGATTAAAAAGTACGAAAAAGAAAATGCGGGGAAAAAATTGCGGCGGATGATTCGAAGATCTGGAGATCTTCCGAGTCGAGAATCGCGATCTGGATCTTCTTTTTCTCGTACTTTCTTCGTATTCTTCGGGCGAGTCTTAATGAAGCCTTCTCTTGGTCTGTTTCTTGTAATTTTTTTATTATTCTCGCTGCTTCTTGCACACTTTTATTTTCTCTCTCTCGTTCTTACCGATACTTCGATGATAGAATTCAAGAAAACCGAGCGAAGAAAACGACTGAGAAAAAAGTGAACGAAGACGTAGGAACAGAGACGGAAAATGAAAAAAAATTGGAAAAACGTAAGGAGCATCGTGAATTTTTGCATCGCGATCGATACGTGCACCCTGTACGTTTCTCGATTAATAAACCCTCCTCGTTCCGGGTCGACGGAGGGTGGAAAGTCGAGAAAGGGGAGGTCGCCTCTTTATTAGATCCCGCGTTATTAGATCTAAAATCGTTTCGAAGGAGATTGGCTTCGATACGCACAACACCCGCGAACCGATCGATCTTCGAGAGATAAATCATTTTCCGGGCGTCCCGATTTTCTTGGATTAAGCTTCCTCCTTCTTTTTTCTATTATTCCCGATATCGAGTTCCATCCGCTAAAGGTATTTCTCGCCCCTTGACTCTCCTTTCATCCCGGCATTCAGTGACCCGTTAACACCTTTCTTGGATTGATGTTCGTTAGGTGGTGTTCTTTTCCTCCGTTAATTGGCACTCATTAACGCGACGTTTTTTTTTCTCGCCCGTCCTTTCGAGCGCCTTCGAGTGTGAGACAGTCGTTTGTAAGAAAAGCGTAAACAGGACCGAGCTGCGAAGCCGGAGAGGAATCGTTGGATAAACCTGTCCGCGGAGAATCTGCGACTGTTGCGATCGCCCGAACAATGGAGCTCTTAATTGGATCGCACTTTTTCTAATTGTCGGAAAATCGGGTGGGTGGCGAAACGATAGGTGTTAATAATAGTATTTTAACGTTAGAACCACAAAGCAGTCGAAATATCTGGTTCCTAATTTTGTCTGAAAATTATCCAAATTTATGGGAAAACTATGAAGCAGGTATTCTGCATTTATTCTTATAAAATATAAATTACTGAATTTAATTATCTTTCCACCTCTTGATTCTTCTTTTCCCAAAGTATTTAATATAGCAATATAATAAAGTATTTAAGTAGTTCTAGTCTTAAGTAATTTCGTCAGAGGGTAAATAGAAGGTTGGAGAATTTTATTGACAAAAGAGTTTACGATTTTTTGAAAGAAATTTGATAATTAACGAGGTCAATAGGAATTAATTCAGTGGCTTGCAGTCCATTTGAACTTGCAGGTTCTTAATGAAGTGACTGAAGCCGTCCAAGATGAAAAATTGAAAAGGGAAAGGAATGATTTGTCGTGATATTTGCAAGGTTAATTAAATAATTGAAAGTAAAATTGCGAATGAAAGACTTCAAGGTGTTTAAAAACCATTAACGAAGAAAGATCGATCGCGAAAGGAAAGGCGGCTATTCCGAGAGACTCGTCGTTGTTAAATTGCAAGTGCGTGGGTGTTTATCCGTAGGTAGAATTTGCCCGAACGTCCGATTGGTCTCGTCGAATCGTCCGGTGTCCATTTCCAAAGCCGAGCGGACAAAGGGAAACAAAGGATTCCGAAGGATCCGGCAAATCCATTAACATTATTGAACTCAAACTCGAAAGCGTGCGCCATGGCGAAAAAAAAGGGACCAGATGGAACTAAAAATCCAACGGGAGCAAAGAGCCATTCCAGCGGGACAAAGAGGAATTCGAAACCTTCTCGTTTCTCACGAATGGCACGGCAAATAAAATTTTCGGTCACGTATTTGCTCACGGAATCGGACCGTCGAGTTTCAAATTCCTGTCTATGGCAAAAAATATTTCAATCTCGAAAACCACCCCTGTCCTTTCGATCCTCGAGACAATCCCCCGAAATAAGATAGAAACTGACGAAAAAGTTCTCCACGAAATTCGGCGCTGTTATTTATCGCGAAGGAATCCTTGAAATTCCGAGGTTAAAAATCCCAACGATTCCGTCGTTTTGTCATCGAGAAGAACTTCCAATTGTTTGCCTCTCGCACTTGCTACCCTTTCGTTCGGCCAGTGCAACGAAGCGGCTATAAAACGTGAGGAAAAACAGGAATCGATGAACCGCGAAATAATTCACTCCGCGTGGATGTTTATTCGTCATCCCCCGGTGGAAGTCTAGCCATTAATCCGTCGATTCTCATCTGTGCGGGTGTTCGAAAGAGCAACGATAAATCTCCACTTCCGGCCACGCGTCTCCGTGAAATGCAGTCTGCCGGTGAAAGAATTCGATCATCCATGGGATATATAGACGGACAACGGTTTTCCATGGTTGGCTGTAATAATTAAACAGCGGGGGAAAAGAAGGCGGGGATGTAAAACGACGGCAAAGAGCACGGATGTCCATTGTCCTGACCCCTTTCATTTTATTGGCTCCGATTACGGCGAGCGGAGGGCGCGAAAAAACGGAATGGAGAACGGAACTCGCCGGCGCCGCTGAGAGGATTGAAATCGAGCGAACGTATGGGAAACAAAAAGAGGGCGGAAGGAAGAGACAATGGTAGAAGTTTGAGTAAAAGAGAAAAAGAAGAGGGTGGAGAATAATGGTGGAAAAGCCGGAAGAAGCGAGGGTCGAAGGGAGGAAGATGGAGAACGGAAGAAGGACCAGGAAAAGGGTGAGAGGAAGGTGCGAGGAAGGGAAGAATCTGTCGAGGGAGGAAAGTGAAAGGAAGGGAACAAAGAGGGAGGAGAAAAGTGGGGGGAGATGAAGAGGGAAAGGGAGAGTGAAGCGAGAGAAAGAGAAACGCCGAAAGAAGATGAGAAAAAAGGGGTTGAAAGCGGGGGTTGCAGGAACAACGACGAGCCTGCCGGAAGACGAAAGTGAAAGGATAGAAACGAAGAGGGCAGAGAGCACCGTGGCAACGGAAAGAAGAGAAAGAAGGAACGAGAAAGAGAGGAGAACAAGAGAATTCACGAAGCGAACACAAAGCACTGGAGAAAACGTAGCGGGCGCGGAGCGGCGCGGAGCGGCGCGCCGGTGAGCCAATTAAAGCAGAAAACGGTTTAAATCCTGCGAGCCTGGTGCACGGAAAACGCTTATTAGCGGGTAGTTAGTATTACCGTGGCCTCCATACGAGTTCCGCTTCGAGGGCTTTGAAAACGCCGGGACACGACCACTTTGATACAACGATCCCGAGTAAACAGGAAGAAAACGTGCCCCCGAATGCCCGAGGACGAAACGTACTGTCGCGAATTCTCCCCGGCGAGGCTGCTTTCCAACTATCGACGACGACAACATTTTACGACTCTCCTTTCATTCATGGAGACTCGGGACATCGAAATTTACGATTGTCATCCAGCCCAGGAGATAAATCGTAATGGGTAAGTGCATTAACGGTGCTACACTGCACTTATAGCAACGAGGAGGAACGTAATTGTTAAAAGGAATTTTTGTAATTCCTACATTTCATCTTCTCGTTCCTTAGTCTTCTAAATTATATCTGATGGAATTTTTCTATACGATGCTTTTATTTATTTGAAGATATATTAATTTTGAGCTGGTTTAAATATAAGTGAAAAATGAAAATGTAAAATAACAAATGGTCTGGTCGCCGTGACTTTGGAACTGAAGACGAAGTTCCACGGCTCTACTTTCTTATAAACAAATATTAATTGCACTTAAACAATATCGAAACTTTGCAAACGAAGCTTTGTACCGCATTATGTAGAATTCCAGAACAAATCTGCAATGTCTCCGGCTAAAACCATCCCTCCAATTCCCTTCCAGAGGTGCCGTCCTCGTTTGCAACAACAATGCTAATTTTTACAAAAATGGTCGACGATCGGTAATCACCAATTACCAAAACTCCATTTCCAATCTCTCGCTTTCCGCCTGTAAGCCTCTAAATTTCCACGTTATTCTTATTTTCTTCGATCCGTCGCATTTAGACGTTACCAGCCGCCCTTCCTCCCGATCTCGATCATCCCTTGCGATCCATAGGCGTTTTCCATCAATCGGTATCTGTTGCGAAACGCCGAGGCAATTTACATTGTCGCAGACCGATAATCTTAGACGATCCAGCATTGTAATCCGCAGAGACGAGCGAGCGTCGCGACGCGGTGCTCGAGGGGATGCGTATCGATTAAGGGACGTTTCAATGGA
This sequence comes from Cerceris ruficornis, assembly GCA_963989415.1. NCBI lineage: Eukaryota > Metazoa > Arthropoda > Insecta > Hymenoptera > Crabronidae > Cerceris > Cerceris ruficornis. The sequence continues at coordinate 15,558,944 of OZ022526.1, read as the reverse complement.
CACGATTCCTCGATGATAGACGTCAGACGCAGGATCGGATCGAGAATGCCTCGGTCTCCTTCGAGCAATCGCTTCAGGCTATGCTATTATATCGTACATCGATTCCTGGCCATTGTCGGCTAAACGAGCGCGTTACATCTACGAGAGGAAAGATCGACGGGACTTTTTCCGCACGGTAACTCGCGGGAAGGGGATGAGATTGTTTCTGCCAGAGTGAACCGATTTGTCGTCGGAAGTTACGATGTTGAGGAAAAACAGAGGGTGGAGGAGGCGGACATTCTTGTAGCTGCACGAAGAAAGAGGGAAGAGGCCCAAAATTGTAGAGGACGCGAGAAAATTTATTTGTTTATTGAGGGATGCGAGGGAGAATGTTCACCCTGGCGAAAAAGATTCTCCCTATTGCGCAAAGAAAGTCCTAGTACAATTCCCATAGCCCTTACCCACGTTGTTTATTTTATTTTGTTTTATTTATCCAATCCCACCACACTCTCTCTTAATTTATTTTTTTATATATGTAAAGAAAATCGCGACACGAGTGTCGTCGCTTCTCTTACAGTTAGAATCTAAGTTACCGACGCTAGAGGGAGAGAAAAAGAAAAAAGTGAAGCACGTGGAAAATATAGAGGAGAATCGTAGAAACCAAATTTAGAAGAGAAATAATAGTCCAAAACGGGAATAAGAGCTTTAAATGTTGTTTCTTTTTGTTTAACAGGTAGGAATTAAGGAAAATAACCAAATTTGTACATAATGTAAATAGAAATCTTTTTGTTTAACAGAAACGCAATTGAGTTCTCATTCTAACCTAACTCTGGAAAAGAATAACTTATTACATATATATATTTTATTCCACTTATTTTATTTATTGTATTCTCTAGCTATAGGTATATTTGTTGATGCATGTGAATTGTTTTCATGCATACCGTAACTATTGTTGCTCTCACTGTATATTAAAGGGCAATTTTCCCGTTAATAAAAAATAATAAAGGGGCAGGGAGGCCCAGAGTTATATAGTACGCGGGATAATTGATTGCTTATTAGAAGATAGCCCGACGTGTGAATGAAAAGAGTGCCGTTAACCCTCGTGGACAACAGAGCTTCGATTTTATCCCAGAAAGAAGCCTCACTTCCGCCGCTGCAATTTCACAAGGACAAAACTCCCGAGAGAAAGGACCAGAGCTTCCTTCAATTTTCCACCTTTCTTTTCCCCTCTCCCGTCTCAATCCTTCGTCTTCCTCCTTGCTACCCTCGGAGCCACTTCTTCGTCTCCTTCACCCCCTAACATCCCTCCTCTCACTTTCGCCCTCGTAACGTCCACGAAAAATCTACCCGAAGCATCCACCGCACGGGCGTTTCGAGAAGAGATCATCGACCACTGACCCAGTTGCGGGATTCTCTCTTTTTTTTCCACCCTTTCCACGTACGTCCGAGCAGGCCAACTGGGGCAGGTGCCTTTTGGCCGGTGGACGGTCAGCCCGAAATCGAATTTCCATCGGGGACGGTAATCACCGGACTTCGATTCGGATTCGTCGTTATCCTGAACGATTTGTTCGCTCACGACCACCTGTTGCACGCTCCGGCATGCCGGGAAGAAAGCCCCGCGATAATTATTATGGCGAATTCGCGCCCAACCCCTTTCCCTCCGCTTCTTTTTTCCACCCCCGTTTATCTGTCTCCCACCGCCGGCTTTCCGACCTACCCTCAATCGTAGCTTCCCACCACCGCGTTATTATTTCTTTCGACGCGGCCTCGCCCTCTCATCGAGGGTGGCTAAGGTTCATCTTTTAAAGGGGGGAAAACGATCCGGGAAATTTGTCAGATTCCCGCTGAATACTCGGGCGGACGATGATAAATCTGCCATGGTCTGTGTACTCTCCTTCCAATTGCCATTCCATCCTCGTATTTCTCCGCGTTATTCCACCCTCTATCTTCCTTTCTTTTTCGATCTTCCAGCGTTCCACGTAAATACAGGATAGAGTTACGTTGTTTCGCGCAACGACACTTTTCCTCGCCGCTGTTTCCCTCTCGAGATTCTTCCTGCTCTCCGGAGTCCTTCGACAAAGGGGAGGAAATTTTCGCGACGTTACGTAACGACTCGGGAACGTGGTGGATGCAAAGGTCGAGAAACCGCAGAGGGGAATGGGGGTGGAAGGAAATGAAGAGAGTCTTTAGCCGGGAAACGTGGAGGGGAAAAAAAGGGGGAAAGAGGAAACGCGAGTCGTTGCTGCTGCTCGTGCAACGGCGTCCGAGGGAAGGGTTGCGTCTACGGTGAAGGATTTCCGTGATTATTCCAGTTGTAAAACGCTGAAACGCGAAAAAACGGCGAGCACGAGCCGACGAGCGACACTGGGACGAGTCGTCGAGGAGAAATAACACGGGGGATTCGAGAAAACGAGGGTGGGATTTGCGAGAAGGATAAACGAGTCGCTGTTTATCCGTGATTCCTGAATTAACGGAATTCCCGGGGGCCTCGGATGAGTGTCGCGGATTTTTCCGGTTTAATCGCGCGTCTGCACGCATTCGCGCGGCTTCCTTTTCTCAGGGATGCAAGTTTCAAAGTGGTGAATCAAGAGCGGGAAGAAATGCAGCGGAAAAACGGGGATGGTTTCTTCCTCCGTTCGAGGAGGAAGATCGTTTCGAGAGAGGGAGAAACATAGACTTTGCTCGTGGCCAAGACGATTGTTCGATTCTCGCGAAACGACGTGGAAATCAATTTTCCTGAAATGGAGATCGAGGAACGTAGGAACTTTCGTCTCAAGATCTGGCAAACGAGCGCGATTTCCCGATCGCTTTTTCGACCCATTTCTTTTCACCCCTTCAACGTTCACCGAGGAAAAACACTCCTGTTTCTTTTACATTCTCCAACAATCAGAAATTCTTGTTAGATCAAATTAATCCTTCGACTCGTCGCACTTTATCGTTGTCAATGAAGAAGCGCCATAGCGCCGCTTGGCACTTTCCGACCAGATTTTGCCACTGTGCGACGAGACTCGAACGGTTCTACACGCCGAAACTAAATCCCACTCCTGTTTCTTTTACATTCTCGAACAATCAGAAATTGTTGTTAGATAAAATTAATCATTCCAGTCGTCTTGGTATTTTATCGTTGTCAATGAAAAAGCGCCATAGCGCCGTTTGGCACTTTCCGACCAGATTTTGCCACTGTGCGACGAGACTCGAACGGTTCTGCACGCCGAAACTAAATCCCTTCGAAATTACCAAACGTCGACGGGAATGTAGCGGAACAGGGACGAAACAGGGACGAGATAAGAACGTTGAGAGAGTCGGAAAAAGCAAAAGAAACAGAGGAAACGGAGGAAAGTGTGGAAAGCGAGAGAAATCCAGGGCAATCCCTCGGTCGCCTGAAATTGCCGGAAGGTCGAGAATCGATCGTAGCAGCTGGCAGGTTCGACACGGAGCCAAGTTATCTGTCTCGTGCATCCGAGTGCAGTGTGCGATCTCACGTACGCGAAATGCGCATGCATACATACGCCAACTCGAAGCGGCGTATGCACCGGCGCGTCTATGAATATTGCATTCCGATATCTCGGCCGCGCCGACTGTCCGTGCGAATGCCTGGAACCGGCGTTAATTAGCTGGCAAACGCCGGGAGGAGCTGGAATTCCGAATTCGCAGTGCACGCATCGATTTTACGCCCTATCGTTCGCTGCAATTTTCGATCCTCTACGAATTCACGGGACGTCGGTTACACGACTCTCGCGCCTCTTGCTTTTCTTTCGATGGCAAAATTTTCGCGCTCTTCGAAACCCTAGGTTGCTTCTTGCTGTGTTTAATTAACCCCTTAGCTTACAATAACGTGTGACACATGTGAGGCGGTAAGTGCAATACGAAATTTTGAAGTTTTCCAATAACTATTAAATTGAAAATATCAGTCGATCACGAGACTGTAAAATTATTTCTATAATATTAATATTGCAGTTAGTTGTGCCAATGTTAAAGATTGGAGAGAAATTTTTATTTCTGGAATTAATTCTGGAGTATTACACACGCTGTCAAAATTGAAATCGTAAGGCAAGGGGTTAACCCTTTGCCATTTATTTTGTCACTGGCTCCGCAACCACTCAGAATCAAGTTGGTAAAATAAAAATTGATCGGTTATTCTCGATACATCGTATAATTTAGCGTAATATTAATATTACTAATACTATTATGTATTATATGATACCATACTATAAGTTGTATATTTATAGCACTAGTATTATACTGTAGTATAATTTATCACGTCGCGTCTTACTGATATCTTTAATTTTAATAGGTTTTGCAAAATTTGAAAATCTCTTATCCAAGCTACCGCATCACGAGTGTCATCCATTATTTCTCGGCAAGGGGTTAAGCCTCGAAATATTAAATTAGGAGGGAATGGAAGTTAACACTAGAACTACCGGCATTAAGTCTGTTATATATAAATATATTAAATAAGTACTTTGGAAAAATAGGTATCAAACGGTGGAGAAGATGACTGATTCAGTAATTTATGTTTTATAAGATGAGCGTAAAATATCTACTCTATGGTTCCCCGGTAAATTTAGAGAATTTTTGTAAAAAAAGAGAAACCAGTCATTTTGACTGGCTTGGTAGTTCTAGTGTTAAACTAGAATGCTATTAAAATATGATACAGTCAACCCTCCGGTTTCTTTCCTCCAACCCCTGCTTCTAAATTCTAAACCACCAGGGCTGCGATGTAGTACTTCGAACTCGAGTTCACCGATGATAATTCAACCCTGGAGTCCACCGAAGCCACCCCGATAGCCATACTTGCAAATAATCTTCTCAAAAGCGAACAACCCCAAAAAACCTTCGACCACTGCGCCTATTTCTCCTCGAAGCCGCGTGAACAACGACTGACCCGTTCCTTCCGACGTATGTCTGCCAAAATGCACCATCCCCTCCTACGATTCGCGTCGTTTCCTCGCATTTCCGCACGAGAGGAACGTAGAAATGATTTTCCATTCGTTACAACCCCGCGAAACGGGAACGAAATTTGAATAACGACTCCAGCCGAGGACGTTTCAACCGGCAGGACACGCGTGGATCGAGAGAGATCCTAAGATCGAAAATCGCTGCTTTCTCCTGTACCGCGAAAATTCGGCGAGTAACGTGTACCTTAACGAGTACCTTAGCAGCGAGTGTCTGTCTACGGTTGTACGTGTCTCGAATTCCAAGGCATCTCGTGATTTTCCGTACCAGTCTACCGGAATAACTTCGTTCCGACTTCAGAGTTGGATTTCTCTTCCCGTGAAAAAGCAAGAGGGAGGCATTATCTCGCCGATGGTTTGTCCATCTACGGTGGCTCCGAGTTGCTTATGATTTCCATTCTCTCGACTTTCAACCCCATCCGTTCCTTCGTGTAATTACGTAGCCTTCCGTTTCCTGGCTGCCGTTGAATATCGTTTATCCTCCTCGTAGGATAAGTGAAAAGACTTATTTGTGCAATTGAACGTCTTTGAAAGAAGGTTTACAACATTTTTGAGGTTGAAAACGGTGCAGAGTACCTTGGATAGGAATTTAAATACTCCATTTAACCCTTTGCACTTGGATGGTCCGTCTGAAGGGAGACCGTATCATAGCCAAAAGGCAAAGAAGGCCTACCCCCACCATATCGTTTCTGGAAACCTAAGCTCGGCCAATGACAACCGAAAACATCCGTCGTTCCCATGACGACGTAACGAATGAGCGGCTCTTTCGGCCAATCACACGTTAGAATCGAAAATGACGTCGGAACGAGGGATGTCTCTATCCGCCAGGCGGATCAGAACAAACCAGAGGCCAGAGGACTTCTCTAGTCTTTGCGGAGTCTAGCATATCACTCTGTTGCTCCCTCTGAGGGGACATTCGAGTTTATTAGCGATTGCGGAGGATGAACTTATCGCAGCAGAAAATTTTAATAAATGCACATTTCCCTGAAGTGTTTTATTGAAATGTCACAAGATAGCAAATCATAAAGTATCACAGAAATGGCGACAGATAACGTCATGGATGGCTCCGAGTGCAGAGGGTTAGATAAAAATTAGGCTGCAAAATTGCGAATACGCTGTGCAAAAAACATCCCGACAAAGTCTCAGCGATGTTAAATAACACGTTGGAAAACTCCCAGTTGGAAACTTAATTCTCAATAGAGAGGATTCGTTCCATCCCTCGGGTATCGACGTGTAAACCGCTCAAAACAGGCAACAACCCCCTGCCGGTTATTTCCGGGAGGATAAAAGATAAACGTTATTATTAAACGCTTCCCTCTTGTAGCGCCATTAAATATTCCATGCTGGCGACGAAACCCCACGTAATTACGCTCCCGATGAAAGCACCGATTACGACGATCCCGTAATTTCCGTGCCAGTCGTACGACAAAATCGAGACGAGCACGGAGACACGTCGATACGATGCACGATTGACTCGAGAGGTTAGATCGTTTCGCCGGGAATCGGTTCGCCGGCGACTCTTGACGCGATGATTTAATTAAACGCGTGCGTATAATTATTCAGGAGGATGGTCCTGCATTCGACGCGTTACACGCAGACCCGTAATTAAAGCGCAAAGTTATTGGGGCATATTTCTGGCCTGGGACGTAACGCAACTGTTACCATTATTAATATCATTCGCATTCGCGTGCCAATAACGCGATTGCCCTCGAGATCTATTGCATTCGCGTCCAACAAACGACCCTTTCTCTCCCAACTCTCTGTATCTCCCTTTTCTCCATCGTAAATCCCCGTCCTCGTTTCTCGTACCGAGTCGAAGAGGGTAAAAACAAGAGGGTTTACTATCCTGAAAGAAAAAAAGGGTTGGTCACGAGCCGTGAAAAGTGCAAGGGAGAGAAGGAAGGCGGAGGAAAATCGTAATTGTAACTCGTACAGAAGATCCAAGGGACTTTGGAAAAGGGCGCTAAGAGGGTTCCTCTTTCTCCATCCGCAAAATGAAGTCCAAGTAGAACGATCCGTCGAAGCGTGGCCGAGTATCGCGAGACCGAAAGCCCGGCAAATGGAGAGAAACCATCGAGCTTTTAGACGGAAACCCGAAAAACGTATCCGATTTCAGGGCAGACGTGCAACCCGTTGTCGCTTTTACGTCCAGTTTACCCCTAGGAGTGAGTAAACATCCGGCGAGCAAGTTTCCCTCGTCGTGTCAGCCAGACGGGGAGTCTTTCCGCTCGATGCTGACCGCTCCTGCCTTCTTCTGTCCATTCTCCCTGGATGGACTCGGCTCTCTTCGTCCACGGGCTTGAAAAACCGAGGGAGAAATTCGCATCGGTGTCCGTGCGAATTTTCCCGCCGGAATTTCGTCTTTAAGCGTAAACCGGAGGGATTTCCTCCAAGTATCTTTGTTCTTTTCTTTCAGAGAGGAATTTCGGGCGGCTGAAATTCGGGGGTTGCTGATATTTGAAGGAGGAGCGAGAATTCTGACGTCACGGAGTCGAGGAGGTGCAGGAAACTTCATTTTTCGTTGGAGCAGGTTCAGCTCCATCCTGCCGTACTCTATAAGGAATTTCCTAAGAGGAACCTCGTCTCTTGTTCTCGAAGTCGATCGAAAGAATCGCTACCCAGGTGCGTCGTCTTCCCCCAAACGAGCAAACAAGCTCGTCTTGACTTTCCAGAGGGGTCGTCAAACCTGCCGCATCCTTCGGCAACGTCGATCAGCAGGAACTCCCCAACGCCATCGACAACCCTTTCCTCTTCTCCACTCATCTCGAAATCGTCGATTTTCTATTTTTCCCCAGATCTGGGAATGCCGGAAAAATTCCAATTCCAGGGGGGCTCCGGACGGCACGAGTCGAGCTTTATGGAGCATAACGTCGGCGCGAGTATGCACGGCGAATTTCTATGAGTCGAGGATCCTCCTCGAGCGGTCCCATAGCTGCCGGATATACGCCGCATTCATATCGATTCTTATTTCGTCTCGCCGTGAGCGAAACGAGTCCGAGGAGGAGAGACCCTTCCCGAATTGTTCGCCGGAAACGAGATTACAGGTGGATCGATACCGATTTAATGGAAAACGCGATATACTCCGAGCGCGGAGAGTGTCGTACGATCGAAGAATTATTAAATTCGACGGCACTGCAGGCTACATGGGTTGCGATTTTCTACGTAGTCCTCTGGTGGACGTGATTTCCCTTATGCTGCGATCGAAATTTTCAATGTTGCTTCCAAAACGGACAGAGATTTGGATTTGGGAGTATTAATCCCTTCCGGTAAAATGACGAGTCTACCTCGTCATTGGTTTTCATGGCATACGGCACAACGACGAGCTACACTCGCGACTAAAGTTAGTACAGCTCGCAAAAATAGAGAAGTCCTCTGGTCTGTGGTTCGTTCTGATTCGCCTGACGGATAGAGACATCCCTCCTTCTCCCGTCAATTTCGATACTAACACGTGATTGGCCGAAAGAGCCGCACGTTCGTTGCGTCGTCATGGGAACGGCGAAAGGAGTGCTTTGTTCTCGGTTGTCATTCGTCGATCTCAGGTTTTCAGGGGCGACATGGCGGGGATACAGCGAGACTTCTTTATCTTTGCGAGGTATAGATACCGGATTACAAAATTCGCGGGCGCCCTTCGTGTAGCGACACCGGGACTAGATTACAAACCAGAAAATGGAGCCATTTTCCAGAATACATTTCTTCGACTCAGAATAAAAGAAAACCTGCCGAGAGGTGCCGTGTGTGCTACAAAAATAAAATTAGAAGCGAGACTCCCTGGCAGTGTTAACAATGCAGGATTCCTTTGCATCTACCAGAATGTTCTGAAGAGTACCACACGCTTGACGACTATTAGGTCGATACCTTATTAAAGTTTTACTTCAACTTTGCGTTAATTTTGCCGTGTATGATATACTAGAATGAATTACAATTCTATCCAAATATTTCATGCAGCAATTTTTCATTATTAAAACGTATCGGGAAGGGTTAAGGGGTTAAATCTAACTAAAACTTAAGGTTCAGTACTTTACTTTCTTAATGGCAGCAGTTAAATATCGAATATAGCAGCGAATTCATGAATTCTATGGTTTTAAAGTCGTAAGAAATTTCATTGAATTGAATAGCGCCGGTCACCGGTGATCCCCGTGGCATTAAACGTGCTAGTATCGATTGATCTTCGTCTCCTCCTGCTTATTAACCTGCTGTCCCTCTAAATTGCACATCTAGCGCTATATTTGCAAGCTTAGAAGATCAGCCTTCGAAAGGAAAGCTGGAGAACGTTCTCCCCGAAAGGATTACCGACCCCCGTCGTGAGTTCAGCCACCCAATGGCACAATTATTCCCTGCAATTACATTGATTAACGCTCGTTATTTGTCATCGTCGCCGTTACAAATAAGGCCGAATGTTTTACAATAGGGTAAATGATGCACTTCATTTGGCCCGATTTAGCTCCGTTGAATGGTACCGTCGAACGGTCCCTCCTCCTCGTATCACTTCATTTGCCGTGAATTATTGCCCGACATAATTTCGTTTCGGGATAACCCTCCCCATTTTGCAACATTTCGCGCAATCCCCCCGCCTAAGGATGATAACCATTTTGCATGGTAAAAACTGACAGTACTGTTCGCCATTGTGGAAAATTTCGGGGAAATCTAACGATTTAAATGCAATCGCGAGTATCGGTTTATCTTGGGCCATTGAAATTCCGTTCGCAGTGTCGGACAACGTTCGCGAAATTCTCTGCAATGGAAATCCTGAATTTTCCTTCGTCTCTGTATCCGAGAATTTTGATAATTATTCTAAACGCGACGTTGAATCCCACTTAACACTGTATTTTAAGAAAATAGAATCCTGATAATTTGAGAATTCATTCTTACAGAAGGATCGACCGATCTCTACCAAACATTAACCGACTTCTAAACTGTATTAACACTAGAACTACCAAACCAGTCAAAATGACTGGTACACAATTTTTTCCAAAAATTCTCCAAGTTTATAGAAGAGTCTTGGAATAAATATTCTATGTCCATCTTAAAAAACATAAATCACCGAATCGATTATATTTTCCACCTCCTGGTCCCTCCTTTTTCAAAGTACTTATTTAATATTTTGAAATATGATTGATTTAACGCCGGTAGTTCTAGTGTTAATAGCAATAAATCGTAGCTAATTGCAGCCTGATAGATAGCATATAATAAGACATCCAATAATTCCCAAAATTCCAATTTCTTTCGCAATGAATACCTCCATCACGTGTCTCCTCATCGAACGACTCTCATTCAACGATCTACAACTTCCCATCGATCGGAAATTCCTTTGGCAGCCAATAAATATATCCGCCGATTCTCGCCCAACCAACAATAAAGAAGCTATCCATCCGACGAATCCGTCGAAAGGGTTGATCCGCGGAAAAACGTGGGATCGATGCCGTCGACGTTTTCTCGTTTCTTCGTTGATACAACGTTTTAACAGCGGTACTATAGACGGCGAAATAATCGCGCTTAAACGTCCGCCGGGGAATAGTGGCGCATTGAAATTAATTCAGACAGAAATCGCGAATCGGGACAGCGAGAGGCGCGCATGCACCTGCACGTACCAAAACGTCCACATGTATTTTCCCCGTCGAATAAAATAATATTTTGACGAGTGGCTACGCGTAAACTGAAATAATTAAATTCACCATGCGGCCAGAAAATCGTGGCTGCAATTGAAATTAATTTAACAGCGCGGACCGTTATACGGCCCGGTTGATTTATAAGTTTATCGATGCCGGTATTTCGAGAATCCCCCATTTTACGCGGGCACGATCGATACGTGGGATTCTCGTCGATAAAACGCACGAAACGTTTCAAGATCTTCGTGCAGGCTATACGGGGATTTATGGGATTTCATAAGCGTTGCAATTATTCCAAATTGGTTGGAAATCGGGTTTCAATGCGATTTAACGACCGAGAGTTAATTACTCCTGGGGATAGTGCTATTCGCTTGGCTTCCGGTTATCGATATCTGCCGGATTTCGGGAAAAAGGATTACTCGGTTTACCCTGCAAATACACGAGAGGGAGAATCTTACGATGGCCTCTACTTTTTGCAAGTTTAGTGGAATCGTTTCGCAAAAGGGGAAAGAATGGTCGAAGAAACGAGTCTTTGTAACTTGAAATTTGCAACGTCGAGAGGCGAAAGATATTGGAGCATCCCAGGTGGCAGAACGCGTGGAAATCGGTGGCGGAAATTCGGTAAAATCGGGGAGAGACTCGGCAGCGGCTGGAAATCGCGCGCAGAATGCCGAGCCGAAATCGAGGGACGAAATAAAGTAATATTTTGACGGACGAGCGTCGGTAGGCTGGCGTAATTGAATTTAGCCAGCCCTGCCGGAAATCCCTGCAGGGCGCACGAAACGCCGGCAACCTTCTCTCCTCTCCCTTTCCCTCTTCCGTTTCTCTCTAATTTTCCCTCGTCCCTTCTCTCTCCTCTCTCCACCCACGCCACTTCTTCCTTTTCTCACGTCCGAATCTATTTTTTACAACCGTTTACGCCATTGGCCGATCACGTCGGGAAATTTCTATCCCCGATTCGTTCTCTCTCGGTTATTTCTTCACTTTTCTCTCCATTTCTCTCTCTCTCCCTCTCTCGTTCGCCTCGATGCCTTCTCCATTTTCCACACGGAACTCGCCACGGCGCCTTTCTCGCGAGAGTCGTTTGCGGCCGCTCTTTTCCGCCCGACGCGCAGTATTTGTCGCTTCCGGCGAAACTCTCCTCGTCCGTCGGGTCTGAGAGCATTCGCTGATAATCCGATACCCAAGAAACGCAGTTTTCTTCCGGTTTGCCCCTTTCCGTCGTATTTCTCTCTATTCTACTCTCCCTCGACGTTTCTCGACGTTGCGTCCTCGTGGGATTAAAAAATCTCTGCTTGATCGAGAGCAGCATCGTCGAAAATGAACTTCTCGCGAATATCTCTGGATGCGTTCTCTATTTTTCGCTCAACCCCTTTGCATCGTAGCTGTAAATACGGCAGAAGACCCGTAGTATAGTGAGGGACCAAAAACAAGGCACTTGGGACGGAAGGGCAGATTGCTCTGGAAACCTGAGATCGACGAATGACAACCGAAAATAAAACACTCCTTTCGTCGTTCCTATGACGACGCAACGAATGTGCGGGTCTGTCGGCCAATAAGAGAGGGAGAGGGACGTCCCTATCCGTCGGGCGAATCAGAGCAAATTACCCCTCAAGTGCCTTGTTTCTGGTCCCTCACTATACCATGCACTTCTGCGCGCAGCATTTTAACCCATTTTCATCCGTAAGCAGAATATTCCGCAAATGACGATCGTCTTACATACACCAGCCGCGGAATATTCCGCCTTGTACGATGTGAAACTGCTGCACGCGGAAATGTATGGTTTTGTGGCTCTTCTGCCGTATTTAGAGCTACGATGCAAATGGGTTAACATTGTGCACAGCGGAATATTCCGCGGCTGGTGATAAAAGATGATCGTCATCTTCGGAATATTCCGCTTACGGGTGCAAATGGGTTAATGAGATTCTCGCAAGAAATACCGCCGTAACCGATGACAAGGAGAAAAATGTCCTCCCTAAATCGTTCCAGTCGACGTGGAATAACTCGCATGCAGAACGCGTCACCGAGGATTTCTCCTGATGAACGAAACCCTCTCGTTCTCGCCCTCCGACTTCTTTCTTTCTCATTCTTTCTGCTCTCTCTCCTCCAGCAACCCAGAAAGACGCCGTAAAGCATCATACATGAAATCCAATAGCTCGAGGCCGTGCGAAAATGCGCGACGAAGGAAAATTTCGCAACTCTCGCAACGGCCGCGCCCAGGCTGGCTCGCAAAACGGCCAGAATCTCCGACGACTGTGTTCCATGGTGTTCCATGCTTTCACGTCCTTGTCGAGTAAACTTCGCCGGGTATAATGCCAGTGTTGAGTAGAATAAGCCAGAACAGACTCGATCCAGACGCGGTCCGTCAATTTATAAAACGTCCAAAGAATAGAACACCATGTCCGATCTAAGTTCGTGTTTTCAGTGCTTCTAATTGTAAGTTATTCAACGATTTTGCTCGATGCACCGATTCTGCGAGCCTCATTCGAACCGAATCGATGAATGGTTCGTTTCTCCGCAGTGTATTATTTTGGAGAGATATTCTATTCGAGAAGGAAGGAAGTGTGGTTTGGATGTGGGTGAGAACATTTTTGAATTTAACGCTAAAACTGTCGGCCCCGTGTCTGTAATATTTAGATATGCTAAATAAGTATTAAGTTGGCGCATGTGAAATGTCGGATTGTATACGGCGAAATTAAAACGCCACAGCTTTTGCAAAATGAATGTTTATAAATCGAAATAATTTCTATCGACATCAATAGACTTCTCAAAGATCCACAAGGGATTTTATTCGATTTTTAATAAAATCTGAGTTTTTGGAAACAATGAAATTGGGGGCCGCCTTTTTAAGGTCACCTTCATTATTGAATTTCTTTTCTGCAGTGAAGTGGTCTAAGTGTTTAAAACTGTGATAATCCGTTAAAGAAAGATCTTTTTTTAAATATAATTAAGAATTTTCTAATACATTAAGTATTTAAATATTGCCGTTCGAAAGTTAAAGTCCTGCTGACTATATATCTATTCGTGTCTTTAAAATTTCTGCTTTGCAAAGATGTGATTTTAATAAAAAACTTTCACCTCAGTAGAAACGATGAAATAAAATACCGTGGCGTTCAACGTGTTAAATATCTCAAGTACTTTGCGAAATTTGCAAAGAGGATTTTAATTTCTTTGGAAGAAATTAAATTAGTACTTGGAAAGAAACACACGAAACATCTCCTGCACTGCTTCTCCATAAAAGGAAATGTTTCTAAAAAGCAGTAGAAACTGGCGAAATTGACAGGATCCGTAGATCTGGTATTAAAAATAGCGGCATATTTCGAAGATAAAGGATATTTGAATCGAGCCTCCTCAGAATCGTGGCAGGATGATGGAAAGTGTGATAAATAACGGGGTGTAATTTATCAAAAGTGCGAGAGAATCGTTGAGACGTCGGGTTACAAGAATTGTAGAAAACACGGAGCGTCTCTCCTCGCGATAAATCGAGCGTATTCCGTTTCAGGCGGAGGGAAGAAAATTTCTGAAAAATCTCGTAGACTCCGAGGTCGGTGAAACGTCTTTAATTTACCCGGCGTTTTTCCCCGAAGCCGAGGCGGGATTAGCGTTCGTTTTAAAAATTGCAAGAAGACGAACTCCGGCTCTGCTTTTACTCAAATCATGACAGCTAAAACAAATCCCAAGTCCTGTACACACAATCCCGGAGTTAAGTCGGAAGTTTTTCTTGCCGATCGAAGTTGAACTTTCCGCGCGGGAAAATCTTTGACGAGCGGGAAAAAGTCGAGGAAGAAGACGAGAGATTTCTTCGAAGAATTTCCACCGGCGATTTTCGACTTTCCGCCCTTCGTCCATTAAGTGCACGGTCAAACAGAGAGAAATCGGTAAAGTAGGTACATCATCCTCTTTGCAAATTTCCACAAAGTTTCCATCGTCGCGAGATGTCTGCTGCATTAGGGGAGGAAGTCTGGCAGTTCTGTTTTCGCAGGAAGCGGAAGTGCGTAATGGGACTTACCGTTGAAATCCTGTTTTCGTAAGCCTAACCCAAGTCGACGGTAGGACAAAACCCAAAAAGCAGCTGGCTGAATCGCGGATTTCAGTCGTAACTTTCCCTCCGTAATGCGTAACGTTGTTTTCCCTCGAGAGCTTAACGTCTCCGCGTTCCTCGAAGAATCGAAGCGAGAGAAAAAAAATCCTTCGATCCTCCTCTCTCGTATCAACGTTTATCATCGGTTTAAACGCGAAAAATCGACGGGAACAACGATACATCTGTTACATGCGTCTCGTAATCTCACAAGGACGAAGTGGAGTCGTTGCAGAATTGCCCGTAGTTTCTAAATAATTCTCAACGTTTGCTAATATATCGTTGCTCCGCTCCGAGGGTAAATTTCGGCTTTCAAGACGCGCCAAGTTTCTCGTTTCTATTCCCGGCGTGTACTTAATCTACGATAATTACAATTAACTAAATTACAGAACCGAGCGCACCGTGCACCACCGAAATAAAGTACCATTGTGGAGTAGAACTCGCGCACTCTGCAAGTGACCCAATGCAATTCCTAATAAACCCTCGGAATCGAGGATCTCTCGTCGGCAATTAATCGGAACGATCAAACGTGCCTTCTCCCCGATACTACATTTCAATTACGTCGGCAGACGGAAAATGTCTTCTCGTCGAAGCGCGATAAAATCAACCTCCCTACGATTCCAAGGGACGGCGAAACGAGAGGAGAAACGAACGAGACCGGCGAAAGATCGATTCGCAGGAGCCAAGAGGGTACGACTCGACTGACACCGGTCGAAAGTTCCTCCCGGTGTTTTCTTTGGTGGTAGTTTAACTCGCCGACCAAGTGCATCGGTGCATAAGGAAGGAGAGAAAGCCGGGGTGCATTAAGGTTGCATCCTCGCGCGCTAATCCGACTGTTATCCCCGGGACTTTAGACGAGGGACAACCCCCGAACTAACCCGACCCGACTCGTCCCTTTCGAGAGTCGGCGCAACCTCCCAAACCCACCCCTTTCGACTCCTCCAACCCCCGTTGCCTTGCTCGAGCTAAGGCACGACTTAACCGGTCACCGCTCGACCGTATGAAATATGCATCGATTCAGGGGGATGCTGCTTTCCGACGGCTAATTAGTGGAAAAAAACACGCGGAGAATGTTTTCGGCTCGGTGGAATGCCTCGTCGCGCCATTTCGGGAGAGTTTAACATTTTATTTTGGAGAAGAGCGAGCAAAGGGGGTGGATGTGCTTGATGGAGCTGGAATTTTGATTCGTTGAATTATTAATGTCCTTCTTGGTGCGCTGGGTGATTAATTAATATTGAGAGTTAAGTGGGCGAATGAGGCGGCGGGGGATGATTTTAATTTGGCGCTACAACTACTCGCTTTGTGTATATTATATTTAAATATGCCAAAGAAGTAGTTTTTTTTTCGTTTTGTAAGACAGATGTGTAGTATTTACTGTATGGCTGCTCCAATTATTCCAATAAATTGCGAACCGATCAATTTGATCGCCTTGATAGGTTCAGGGTTAAATCTGCATTATGTACTTCCGTGATTTAACAGTGAAACTACCGGCGTTAAATCTGTTACATTTCAATATATTAAATAACTGCTTTGGAAAAAGGGGAATCAAGGGGTGGAAGAAACGACCGATTCTGTAATTTATGTTTTATGAGATGAACGTACAATATCTATTCTGCGTCTCACAAATAATCCTGGATAATTTTTGCAAAAATTGGCAACCAGTCATTTCGACTGGCTCGGAAGTTCTAGTGTCAAGTCCTCGCGAAAATTCCTCGCAAGTACTCATTCAGATTTCTTCCCCAGGACGAAATCCATTTACCGTCTCTTCCTTACATTCCTCAAACTTCAATTTTGCAACCACAAATTCGATATTCCTAATTCCAATCTCGAGAAATCGTTTCCAGTCGATTCCTCCGAATCAAGCATCCCTCAATTCCTCCCCTCTGTTCCTACTTTCCACCGGGAAATGCCATTTTACGAGAGCAGTCTCCCCGTCGGCCGAAACTTTCCCGAATTGCTCGCGAAATTCTCGTCAAAGGAACGAGGGCATAGTTTCGCGAAAATCTCCGTCCACGGGGACTCGATATTTCTCCATGCTTTTGATAGCATCGGCGCGAAAAGACACCAGCGCGAAAGCCGTGTTCGTTTATCCGTCGAATGCGATATTCGACAAAAGCCGGGGCAAACTCAAAAGCGCAACAATACCGGTCGTATCGGAGTCGTTACAATTTCCAAGTGCTAATTAGCGAGAACGACAATGACGGAAGGAGCGCGACCTCTCTTTGTCCACGTTCGCTTATTATTCCGATACCGTTATAATCGTAAATGTAATTGTAATCGAGGCACGCGTGCAAAGCTAGCCGAGTCGGTAAGGTTTGAATTTCCCCCTGTAAAATCACGTTGAATTCGAGGACGAGGGTGAAACGAGACGGGGTGAAATTTTCCCGGGAATTCGCGTGTTTCGTCGGAGCCGTAAAATTTGCCGAATTAATTGAAGTTAATTACGAAGTAACTTCGCGATCGCTTATTCTCCACGTTTGGTAGTTGGCTGGCAGGATTTCGTTGATTTTCCGGGGGGTGAATTAATCGAAGATAAAGTCGCGAGATCGTACCTCAACTTCCGTCGTGCGAAAGACATCTCCGTGTTTCGAATTCGTCGTAACCGACTTGCACGGAGTTCCCTCGAAATTACGAACTTCGTTACGACAATAGAAATTCCAGGGTTTCGTCGAAAAACCCCGAACCGGAAGCGGGGAACCGCTGCTGTTTCTCATCGTGAAACCGTCCTTGCAAAGTGCATAACTAGAATTCAAACTACCGTCGGAAAATATTGAAAACTATAGGAAAATATTGGATACTGATCTTCCACTGGACGAGAGGAAATTCTCTATCGTCTTTGGAAAATGTTGCGCGATGTTCCACCGCGAAATATCATCCCCCGTATCTGCAACAGCTCGAACCGTCGAGCAAACAGGAAACGGAGACACCTTCTAGCTCCACGATTTGTCTAAGAAAACCTTTTCCGCCTGTCGTAGCACGGAGGATGCATTCTTCGCCGAAAAGGGCCAACTGAAAAATGCGAAATCTTATTTACCTCCCCCTCGGTGTCCCTTCTCCTTCGAAAAAGGACACCGAGAGAATTCTGCCGGCAGGATCTCTCCTGACCGTGGAGGCCGCACAATGGCCACTGCCAAACAACCGCTCGTAACTTGCCGTCGGATAAAAGATATCTCTCTTTCCTCGTCCTTCGCGAAAAACCCTCGTTCGCTTTCCAGTGGCCATTTCTCGCCGTTAGGATCACCGAGACGCGTCCAAAAAGAACCATCTTCCGGCTCCCGTCGCTTCCTCCTCGCCGACGACCGACACAATTTTACCGTTGTATTTTCAAAGTGGAAGAAAAAAGGACAAACGAAACGAGACAGAAAGACTAGCAGAGAGACTGTACACGGCCGGAGGATAAATCTCGAATTACTATTTTTATCGGTGAATCGAAGTTCGAAGAACGGAGGGAGTTAAAATAACGCGAAGCTCGTGAAAATTCACGGAATTCGAGGAGCCGAGGGACTCCGTGCATATCGCGTGTCAACCCTTCGAAGAAAGCGGAATTCCGCAGTCCAATTTTCACCGAGGACTTCGCGACTTTTCGAGCTACGACTTCTCGACGTTCCAGTTGCATCGATGGGGTTCGTTTTCGCACCCTCTCGAGAAGAGAGAAGCGAGAAGAACGACGGAGGGTTGCAATTGCAGGAGGAAAGAGGGAGGCGAAATTATCGTGGAAAATTTGCGAAATTTCGCGCAGTTGCTTTTGAAATTTTTCCATGGGAAAATCGGTACAAGTCTTTGGGGGATGATGGTGGCTCGTCGCTTTTTAACCGGTCGCCCCTTTGCAAATTCTTCGGCGCAACGCTTCGGGGAGAACAAAGAGGGTGGAAATTCGATTTGATCCACAAAGTTCCCAAGGCGCACCTCGACGTGGTGGTTTAAAATTTCATCCAGGGGGTGGTCGAGAGGGTGGTCTCTCTTTCTAGGAGCCCCGAGGCATCGCGCGACTGCAGTTCTCTCGGAGGAGGAAGAGGACAAATCGGCGGACGTTATTGTGACGACGCGTTCTCCTGGAGAACGGATGGTCGTCGACGATGCACGGAAAGATCACCGAAAATTCAACCATGGAATTTTCAAGGAATTTCTATTCCGCGGATTTGAAGTTTCTCCGTTCTTTAACACCAGAACTACCAAACCAGTGAAAATGACTGGTACACAATTTTTTCCAAAAATTCTCCAATTTCATATGAAAGTCATAGAATAAATATTTTACGCCCATCTCAAAAAACATAAATCACCGAATCGATCATCTTTTCCGCCTTTTGGATTCCTCTTTTTCCAAAGTTCTTATTTAATATATCGAAATATCATAGATTTAACGCCGGTAGTTCTAGTGTTAACGCCAAAACCTGCGGGTCGTTTTGAGGTTTTGCGAATTACAGGGGGATGAAGTTTTACATCGGCGCGAGACTGACGAATATCGCTCGTAAATGCGATAAGATAACGGAGCAACCCCTTTGCAAGAACGTCCAGGTAATTGGGACGCTGGTAAAAACTTCGAAGCTTCGACTTTCCATCGGATAATTCTTCGTTCGAGGAGATTAATTTCAAAGTGGTTATTGCATCATCAATCGCATTTTTTTAATTACAAATTCTGCATAATTATTACGATGCAATTCTTATTTTGTAAACGTCGAAGCATTCCCGGCAAAAAATGGTATTTGAAATATATAACAGGGTGGATTCAACGAGCCCCGGATAAAAGGGTGGGAAAGTCTAAAAATCCGAGGTTCGAGAAATCAAAGTGGATTTTCGCGAGCATGGCAGGGTAAAGCTCGCGAAAAAGTTTCTGCGACCTGCGCTTTTTCGCCATTCTACGTAACAACAAGAGGACCGAGGGAAAAGCGAGGGGCTAGAGAACATCGTAGGAAAAAAAAAAAGCGTAACGAACTTCAAAAACGAGGATCGAGCTCACTTTCCTCTCTGTCTGCAACCATCCCGAAGTCTTGGCTCGCTTCGTCGAGGAAAATCGAACGAAAACAAGACGCATCCAGGTTGCTTTCTCTCCGGCAAAGAGGAGAGAGCACTGCTTTTCCCATTTCCTACCTTTCTCATTGTTCTCTGCCATTTCTGTGGCGACTCTTCCTACCGTACCTTTCCGTGTTTCCTTTACGTCTCGAGCATCACCAGGGGAGGAAACCGATCCTCCTGGTTTCCTTGATTACCAACGAAAATAACACCGACCGAACGTTAAATTACACTCGCCGACCATTTTTCCCCATTTTCGCATATTTTCGCCACGATTCGATTTCAACTCTAGCAAATTTCAGGAGAGAAAAGTACTCGGAGTTGGATTACAGGGCGATTATTTTGCCTGAGAATCGAAACCCTTGTAACTTCTAGTAGGATTTGCAACGATACTTTGCAAACATTGGAAAAATTCTTTCTTCTAATGTAACAATGAGATTTTTAACTATAAGATTTTCCAAAAAAAGATACACTAGGTTCAACGATTTGCGAGGGTACCAAGATGGAAGTGCGCCACCCTCAACGCCGAAGTAAACAGATCGACGGGACAAAAGTAACGGTAATATCTCTTTCTTTTTCTCTGCACGCACGCAATTTTCACGGCATATAATCGAAGCCGGGAGAAATGCCATGCATCATCGAGCGTCATCGATAAACTTAAGATCAAAGAGTGTCGTTTCGAGAAAGACGTTCATCCGTCATTGCACCCCTTTGGACTACCCCCTCGCCATATTGATTTCCATCGAGTCACTGTCTTCTCTCTTCTCTTTTTTCTCTTCTTCTTGCTCATGATGAGAATTTGAACCCTCGGGTGCATTAATTAAGAGTACTGCCCTTTAACTTCATACTCGTCATGAGGCTCTGATTAATCTTTTATTTATTCGAAGACATTCCGAGGACTTTTAGAAAATCTTTCGGCGAGCCATCGAGATATCCGGATATTACGAGCCGCCGTGATTCTACCGACGATTTTCCAACGTTTGCGGACGTAATTTACGCCTTCGTGGGCCGAACGACTGAAAGTCTCTCTCCCTCTCTCTCTCTCTCTCTCTATCTTTCTGCTCAGAGAATCGACGAGAATTGCCAGGAATGCTCTGAGATTTCCAGGCTGGAACGGGACGCGCGAGCGGAATTTAAAGGATTTAAAAGATAGGAAAAGTGGAGCGACAGCGCGCGCTTATTTGCGTTCGCGAGGGGATGATTCGACGGATGACGTTAGCCAGAGAGGACGGGGGTAGTTTCTCCAAGTTACGTGAAATTCGTATTATTTTGTCTGATGGAAGAAATCGAATTTGAGCATTCTGTCGTTAAAATATCGAGGAACTGAGAGAGCCGAGATCCAAGGGGTAGTTTTGCGCCTGTTGAGTTTCACCGCTTTCCAAATCGCCAAACCATTCGAAACGGCAGATCCTTTTGCTCTCTCGCATCTTCCGAATTTCTCTCAAATTCTAGCCGCCATTTTACCATTGAAATCCCCGAGTATTTTGCCTCTGACAATCGAACAAACCGTGCGTTTCCATCAGGGTGAACACGATTCCTTTCAGGTGGCGCACTCGACGGTGCATGCAGGTTAGAAGGCCGAGGGGGATGCTCGACGATATATCGGCAATAAAGCTTCCCCCCCGGAACAAACGATCGTGCAATTTCACCCGCAGTGTATCTACATCCCCCGAGTGGTCGAAAAAGAGATGTCTCTGGTTCGAGTCTCCGTTTAACCGAGCTCCGGGTCAAAGTTAAAGAGCCAAAGTTGAAGGACCTCCCGCCATTTTAATACAATTTTCGATATCACCCGCGAATGACGGTCTAACGATTATTGAATTTCGAAATTCTGCGGTAAAACGGTCTCTTCCACAGCGGGGGAGAACGAGCGAGAATTCGATTTTTGGCGATCGATTCAACGGCGGATGCTTTAAATTAAAACGTGACCGGAGAGATTCTCGCTCCCGGCGAAACACGATTTACGCTCGTTTCGGCAATTGAAGGGGATTATTTTATTTTGGACACGTCTATTCGGGGATGCTCGAATTTTTCGGATGTCTCCATCAACCTGCGAATGTTTTTACCTAAGACTTTGACGCGATGAGCTGACTTTTAGCTGACATTTAACGTATCCAATGCGTTTCTTTTCTCATCAGATCTTTTTCAATTTTAGCCAGTCTATTGTACTACTGGTGGTATAGTAGTATATACTGTATACTATATTCCATAAAGAAATAAAAAAAGAAATATGCATAACATGCTACTGATAGTATAAACCAGTGATGAACAGACTTTTCTAGCAGCGGCTCAAAAGGAAGAAATTTTAATTATATGAAAAATGTTGCACATATGGAAGAAACACCGCACGAATGAATTTTTTATAACACTGAATCTGGATATTTCTGTATTATTTTTTGAAATCTGCGTCGAACCGAATATAACCTTAGCGCGGACCGTGGTTTGCCCACCACTGATACAGAATAACTAACAATTCAGTCTTATTGTTAGTTCATTATTCTTCCTATTAGGGTGACCGGAAAGTAATGTCGTTTCTCCAGATATTTTGCTCAAAAACTAATTGCTTTTTATCGATCCGGCATTGAAAATTGACATACTAGGTGACAAAAAGTTGTTACAAATTTATTCGTTTGAATTTAATGTAAAAAACGACATTACTTTCCAGTCCCCTAATATAATATTTCTTTAACCCTTTGCGGACGGAGACATTTTTGAATATTCAGAAATAATCATTTATTTGGCGATCTAAAACCACCTCTTTATAGAAAGTTAGAGTGTTATTATGCATAAATTATAAATTACTATTTGTGTAATCACACTTTAACGGTTGTATTTCAATTTTTCAACTCTAACCGTGCATACATGCCGCGATAAACTATAATTAATTTTTTTTCAGGCCGCATATATGCGTCGCTGGTCCTCAAAGGGCTAACGATCGTTTTCAGCGTCGGTGTCGTTCGCAAACTATCCTTATTAGCGATTCTCCAGATAAGAAGTTCCTCAAACCGCGGCGAATTTTCTGCCCCAAAGGCGCGCATACTTTCGGCAAACTGAGAAATAGCTGGCGCGTCAGGGTTTTACGAGTGGCTGCCAAACGGCAAGGCGAGCCCTCTCGTTGTTGTTAAGCATGAAATTAACTCTGCCACGGAGTATTATCTCCTAACGTTATTATCAAAATGAAGCGCCGGCTAATTACGTCAGTGCAAAAGTCTCTGGCTGCGCGCCATCGCGGTGGCACCGATTCGTCGAAATAAACGTCCGAGGGGCTAATTCAAAGGGTTGTCCCCTTGTATCTTCGAACTGAGAGGAAGAACCACTGAGAAACTAAGCTGTAAAGGGACGAAACGAAGACAAAAGGATTCCAATTGCATTCTGTCTGCTCAAACTTGTAATCGACGGACATCGACCATCTGTCGAAGGGCCGGCTGTCGAAGAGCGCGATTCAAAGTTCTTCGTGTAATTCCAAAGGTTTACGATAAACTGTGAAATATTTTCTTTAATTTATAGAATAGAGTTTATTTGTTTTAGTTGAAGAGAAAGGTTTGTTTCTACTTCCGGTTATTATTAGGATGGGAATATTATGGTGCATCGCAGAGGGTGGTTTTTGAAAGGATGCAGGGAAAGGGTCAGCAGGATAAGGGGGTCAAAGGTGCCCTTGAAGCTATTTTATTCTGATCGACCCTTTGTTATTTAATTGACCAAAAGTGGATTAATTGACGTCGTGGAATCTAGAGATGGTTTAATCTATGTAATGATACAATTAATCACAAATTGTTATAAAATGGTGCAGAATTTGAATCGGTTCCAGAAATTTTGCGGGGTTTATCATGGACTGAGGGATGGTATATTTATTTCCGAGCTGTAAGGGAAACATTGTTTTTCTTTGCGATTATTATTGTAATAAAAATATCGCTGTGCATCGACGATGTTGGTAGTTCAGCGGATTTCGAGGATACTCTTAATTTAATTCGAGGAAAGAGGAATTAATGGACGATGCAAAATGTACGGACGCATTGACCCACTTATCGAGGAATTGCAAATTACATCGCACCTGAGTCTCCAATCGGATCGGTCGATTTATGGTTTTGTTACGAATGTTTGTCATTAGAGGTTCGTTAGTAGCGAGATTAATTACCGATAATTGCATTGCGAATTATTAGCCTCACATCTGTAAACTATGGATCTACGAAGGCACTAGGCAAAGATATCGTTTTGTCAGAAACGTAATCGTATTTGCGGAGAATCGCACGTGAAGTTTGTCAAATGATAGGCGAATTTTCGCGCTCAAGAGACGACGAATTTCTAGTTTCACCGACCGTTGTTTCATCATGCAATGCGGTAAGCATAATTCGCGTAACGATACATTTGCGGACTTACAGAATATAATTATCAATTGATTGTACGGTCAACGATAAATGCATTATTGCCTTCGATATCGTTATAAATAAAAGCGTAGAGCAACGTTCCTATTACCGGGCGAACTCAAAACCGAGACCCGAATAATTGAACAATTAATATTTATTTCACAAATTGACTGCAACAAGCCACTGTCTATTATAGCCCGTTTAATTTTAATTAATTATTATTACCGTCGCCGGGACGATCCTATTAATATTTCTCGTTAGTTATTGTTCGATATTTTCCCCTAACAAACGAAATTTCACCGTTTCTCCGCCAACGGTGCTCGGCGTATGGACGAAAAATTTACGAAAATACAAAAAAAAGGAACAGAAAACAGTGGAGAAAGGGGAGAATGTAACGGAAAAAAGCGCGCCAAGTAGCTCAATTTGAATGCGGCCGCGAGGAGCCGCGAAATATTAATTACTATCGTTAAAAAACCGCCGGGTAACGAAACAACGAGATAATTATTTCGCAATGTTCCGTGTTTTTATAGTTTCACGTTTCACGATAGTTAAAAACAACGTCGACGACGAGCGACGTCGACGTTACGGCGTTAACAAGATTTAATTAAAACGCGATAACTAAAAACCATCGACTAATTACCCGGCTTTGCACACTTTTTTTCTACAATGGCACTGCCATTTTGCGCCACTAGTACGATGTATTCCAATTAATACAGAAATATACGGGAGAGTGAGGAGAAAAAAGCGACTAAATCCACGAAGGACTGTGTTTTTTTTGTATTCCTGTCTGCCAAACAATCGGGAATTAAGCGATCGATTAAAAGCGATCGCGAGAAACGGAAAGAGAAAGCAGATCTATTTATTCCACTCACTTTTCAATCCGAGGAAAACAAACTTTCCGGATCGTGAAAGGAGCGTCCTTGTTCGACGAGGCTTTCAAAAATTCCCAGAGAATCCTTCGACAACGAGCACTTTTTATCAACTGGAAGGACCTCCTCAGAGTCCTCCTTTAATTCACATCCCATTCTTTCTCCTCCACCCGCTCCTAATTGACTGTACTTCCCTTTTAAATCAAAACTGGATAAATTCTCTCCGACAGAACGCATTATTTGCTGATAAAATGAAATTTTCTTATCCCAGAGTGAATTCCAAACGAGAATTAGCAGGTAGAAAATCGAAAAAGTATCGAAATCTCGCGAGAATTTTGCTTTAATTTTGGCAAAAGCCAATTTAGATATGCAAGATCGATGGCATAATCGAATCGTAGTCGGAGAAAATTAAAAGGAGTCGACGCCACGATAAAATGGTAAACCTCGGTGCAAGCTGGATTTTAAATTCGATCGCGTGCAGAGTTCCGAACGCCGACGCCGCCGTCGCGGCCGTCGTCGACGTCGCCCGGCGTCGTTCGGTGCGACGGCATTAAAATGCTCGATGCCAGCGAACCGGTAATGCCGTCGAATTAACGTCGTATTAACGAACACCGCAATGCCGCGCTTTCATTGCCGATTCACGTACGAGCCGACTTGGCGAACGTTCTCTGCCAACGTCCCCCCATTTTTCCTCGGTCTGCCGAAGAAAATCGATCACGACGAGGTGTACTGTAATTGTAGACTCTTAATAAAAGACTGCGTGTTGATTAGGTATCGACTAATTCCAGGTTTCCTTCGACAATGATATTTTTCTGGATCGTTACGTTACACTATGAACAAATAGGGTCTGAATAACCAAAGAACATTCTCTCTATAAAAGACCCAAAAAACAATTTCCACTGGAATACACTGTAAGACCGAATCAACCTCGCATTAAAAATTGCACCAGCAGCAATAAAAACAACGTGGGATCTCGCCGCATCGATATTTCTCTTGAAACCATCGATCCTTTATATCTTATGATCTACGGCTGAACATTCTGTGGATAAAAAACCAAAAAATACTTTCTACTAAAATTCACGGCAAAATCGAATCAACCTTGCATTAAAAATTGCACCAATAGCAATAAAAACAACGTGGGGTCTCGCCTCATCGATATTTCTCTTAAAATCATCGATCCTTTCTATCTAATGATCTACTGCAGAACATTCTTTCTATAAAAAACCAAAAAATAATTTCTACGAAAATACACGGCAAAATCGAATCAACCTCGCATTAAAAATTGCCCCAGGAGTAACAAAAACAACGAGGGATCTCGCCGCATCGATATTTCCCTTAACACCATCGACCCTTTCTATCTCACGATCTACGGCGAACCCTTTATCACTTGTCACCGTAGTTTCTCGTCACTCTACCATCGATCTTTCACGATCAACGAGAAAATCGTCGAACAAAGCAAGCCCATCCCCATTGGCACGATATTTTTTCGTCGTTTATGCTCACTCGAGAAACGTGAACGCTCGGGGGAGTTTCGTTTAACGTTTCACGAAGGAAAGGGGTGAATTTAAGGGGGAAAGGGCGGCTCGGAGGGTTGCGGCGGAAAGTTAGATTCACGTAACGCATTCCTCGATGTAAGGGCTCTGATTTCTCGTTCGCATGTCGAAGCTGGTAACGATGTTACAACGGAGAAATCGCGTGTGCCCACCGCGTGCCGTGTAAATTCGTCGTCATCGTCGGGGGTTCGTTCCCCAGGCGGCAGTAAACGGTCAACTACGATTCCCCCGTGGTCATGGGGCTCTGCGGTACAAGTGAAAAACGCGGGAAATAAAACACCGTCGGGAAATGGAAGCCTGAAAGGTCCTCCCTCCCGTATAAACAACGCGACGGGTCCTTTAAATAAATAAATATTCCGCCCTTGGATCATTCTTGAGGAATATTCTTACGCGATGCTTTTTAATACGGACCTTCCGAGACTTTGAATTTGTGAGCGCGGAATCAGCGTGACACGATTTCTCAAACTCTGCATGATTTAGTGGCTTTGAAAAATAGAGTAAAATCTGTTTGCATTGGGAAGCAGATTATTTCGGGACAAATGTATGTCATCGGACGCGGAATAATGGGCGGAAAATGAAGATACCTTTACTAACAATAAAAAATTTATACTCCCTGTAAATGAAGAATTACAAGTATTCAAATCACTGATACGAATCCGACACGAGAATCAGAATAATCCTGATAATATGCAGACGACACAGTTTTACCCCCGATTGAAACAGACGTAATAAAATCCTTAATACCGGCAGATAATTCTCACCCTGATCTACATCAAACGAAAACCACTCGGAGTTGCGTTCTACCAAGAATATCATGGGCAACGGCGTAAAAATTGAGAAGATCCGTCGATAAACCGTAGAATCGCGATCGCCGGAAGTCCCAGGACGATGGTAAAAGTAAAAGACCTAGCGCGACGCTCGAAGCCGGCGACGGGGGTTGAAGGAGGGTCGAACGTGGACGAAAAGGGGGTCGAAAAGGTAGGAGGGTGCGGTCTGGCTTTCCAAGAATATAAGAGCGACCGGCACGAGAACGAGCAGCCGGCTGGCGAACGAAGGAAACCAGTCGAACGATTAGATCTCCCGGCGAGTCCGGGCGAAGGGTTAACGTAGGTTGGCCCTTGCCGCGATAAGGCCTGCAAACGCGCTCGTTCGCGGAGCTTTCGTGTCGAACACCACCTCGGGAACGCGGCCACCCTTCGTTCGACCTGGGCTCTCCACCGGCGATTTTTTCACCGACGAGGTGGAGGATCTTTGAGTGATTCCTCCGGATGGGAGGGTATCATCCCCAGAGAGACCGAAGGCTATCGTTTCACGAGTTTCTCGGGGCTTGCAGTGTGTAATTTGGCCGATCTAGCGGGACAAAGGTATTTTTTGAAAGAAACTGCGGTTTTCATTAATTTTACTGACTTTTCTACTAATACGAGACATAATCTTATTCTTAGTGTTAATAACAATATACATTATAATCATTATTTAACATTCATACGTAAAATAAGAAACTCTCAACTTTAAAATTTTTTTGTTCTTTGACAGTAATAGTTATTTAAATTTTTTCTGCTCAAAATGATTCTTAAACTACCGCGAAAGCAACGATGTATATTATTTTAATGTTATAAAGACTTAACACTAGAACTACCGACATTAAATCTATTATAGTCTATCGTATTAAATAAGTACTTTGGAAAAAGAGGAATCGAGGGGCGGAAAAGATGATCCATTCGGTGATTTATGTTCTTTGACATGCACGTAGAATATTTATTCTATGAGTTTTCTATAAACTTGGAGAATTTTTGAAAAAAAATTGTGTTCCGGTCATTTTGACCGGTTGGTAGTTCTCGTGTTAAATATGTTTAAATGGGAAGAATCTTTTAAGTAGGCTATCTTTCATGGAAATGGAATTTTATTATGGAAAAATGAATTTGTTTAGAAATTTGCGGGTAGAAAGAAGTATGAGGACTGTCTGTCCAGGAATCTTTGCGAAGCGGCAGAACTTGGCTGCACAATTTCTAAGTTTAAGGGAAGTTTGTCCATTATCAGACTTCACAATCATCCTGTCGCTATCAAAATGTCGATTTTGAGTTCCCAAGTCTCGATGAATTTACTCGAAGGTAAACCCCTTTGCAGAGGATGTCCGTCGAACGTTGAACCGCAAGTTTGAAATTTCGCGCGCTCCGAAGATGATCTTCCGGGAGCAATAGATCGTATGCGTCTTCTCGATTGAATGCGAGCTGGACACAAAGGACCTGACGCCAGTCAGGAGCTACGTGATCGTCGTGTAAGCATCGAAATAAATCGAAATTCCGCGAGCTTCTCGAATCTCGATTGATTCGAGTAGGGAGAACTATCGCCGGATAATTCGGTTGCGCCATACGATAGAAATCTGGTTATCCTCGTAGACGATGGCCTAGGAATCTAATCATTTGAGAGTGCAGAAATGCAATATCGATCAAAGCCTCGCCGTCTGATATTGTAGAAGCTCGAATCACGCGAAAGTCTCAATTATGAAGTGTAGAATTGGAACAGAGACAAAGCGACACTTCCTGTTATATAAGTAAAAAGATACTTCCTTCAAAGATGAATCTTCATCGATTATTCAATCGAGAACATCTTTCACGAGAAACTAAACGTCAGGGTGAAATCCGTCCAGCATGACGTAAATCCTTGCCCGGTTATGGACAATTATTAAATTAGGCTACGAAGGGAGCCACGCCGGAAATGCGTTATCGATGCAAATCGCGCGGATGTGCAGAGATCGGAGCGAGATATAGGGAACGTAGGAACATAGGGCAGGTACCTTCGTAATCGCGTTACATACCTGGTGCACGTAGCACCTGCACGAGCCAGCCGAGCGGTTCGATAAGTCGCGTCAAAGGGTGAGAATATTTACACCCTGTTTACCACGACTTCAGCCAGAAATCGTCGAGCATGCGATTCGATATCTCGTATATTCCACTAAGCCGAAAACCTATGCTTCTCCTTTAAACCGATCACGATTCCCTCGTAAAATAAGAATCCTTTTTGAAAGCCTTTACGAAAGTACGGTCTTTCGTTTCGCAATTCTCCCAGAGTCTTCCTCAACGTTCGTGCGAGACGTCGGAGCGGAGAGTCGTCGATACGCAGTGGCCAAGGTTGCTCTAATTAAATGCCAATTAATTGAGCGTCCCGAAGGAGACATTAATAAGCGTTAATCGCGTTTTCGGTGCGTCAAAGGCGTCGAGTGTTTGCCCGTTTATCGTGAGTTTGCTCGGAAATCGTTCGACCGTATAAAGCGCAATCATCGCTCGCGAAGGGGAGGCCTCGTCGTGGAGGACTAACGTCGCGGAAACGATAAACTACGTCGTCGTTTGACGGCAGTTTCTGCGCGCTCGTGTTTCGCTTTTGCACCGTAAAAAAAAAGTGAAAAAGGGGAGAGTGAGAGAGAGAAAGTCCAAGCAAGGAGTTCGTTTATGTCGCGAGCAGCAAAGTCTCGAATTCGAGGCGCATCTTCCGACACCCTCGTATCTCTGGTCCTCACCCTCCTGCACCCCATTCTGCCGCCACGATTTCGCGCTTTTCGCCGTCCGCTCGTTATTTCGCCGCGTTTTACGCTGAGAAGAGCTGCAGAAGGTGGTACTCGGTGGATTATTGAATCTCGAAGGTCGTCCATCGGGGACGAATTTAGATGCTCGATTACCAGAGAGCGCAAGAGAGACGGGAACGCTCCGCGAGGCGTGATAAGAGCACATTTTTATCGGGAATGATAAATAACGTTGCGATAAGGATAAATGAAAGTATAATCCACCCGTGGGAATTTATTGTTTATCGATTATCACCGACTTCGCACCTACGGTGCTCGCTAACGATACCACTTTTCTGTATTTTTATCATCCAACTTTCCATCCCCCTGGAGTCGTATTTTCCTCGGGGTTGCAGCTACTTTGCGCCGATGTCAATGGAAACTCCTTAAACGATACATCCGTCCTGTATAAAGACGAAGATCAGGAACAACCCTCCCTGAACGGGGCCCGTGAAAATATTCCGCTGTCGTAAAGATAACATTTTTTTTCTTAAATCCCTCCATCACCCCTCAGCATCCCCAGTGGACGAAATTACTTTTGCGTTACTTTGCCAAAATCGTAAAGATAAAATGGACAAAACCAGGCGACAATCGACTCGCCACACTTTTTCCCACCCCTCCGAGGATTCCGGGGAAAAATAACAATTTTAATTTTGCGCTCGTTGAAGCTGACACAGATATTGAATTCACGATATGGTTTTTTCAAATCCACCAAACAATGGCGGGAAATCGAATTCGCCGTCAATCTCCGTTCAGCCCCGGGCCGCTATAATATGGCCGAGGGACGAGGGGGTGGAAGCAGGTGGAACTACGGGGTGGATGTTAAAACGCGCTTTAAAGAGGACATGCCGATCTACGATCTGCGGTCGGGCCAGTGAATCTGGCGATTCGTCGAAACCCTTTTCAGTTACGATCGCTCGAATCGCGAGCGTACGAACTGAAACGACGCCGAAGGGGTAGTTTTCGTGCGCTACGCGATTACTCGTTCGCGGATACCTCGTAAATACACCCCCTTGTGAATTCCGGCGATCGCGGAAATGCATAAAAACAATTGCACACCGAGTGAAATCATTGCCTCGTAAAAGTGCAGCTCGATGTTGGTCTTTCGTTTTTAACGTTATCTTGGAGGCAAGAGAAGTTGGGATGGGGTTGTTCGTTCCGAGCATTCTTACTTTAATTACGTGACGATCGATCCTCCCTGTTTTTTTATTACGATTCTCAGAGGGTCGAGGGTCGGATTACGAGGAATTTGTACTTCTAATTGATTTTCCTAATCGACGTTTAGGGTTCGAAGTCGCCGAAAGTAGCGTAGAAACGGAAATATAATCGGTGAAAGAATTCTAGCAAGGGGTTAATGTTATTTTAAAGACGTTCGAGCCTAACGATCGCGTTTCTGGCTCCGACGGTTCTTTGATTCGTTTCTTTTCTGAATTATTCATTCGTCGTCGGCTCGCAAGCCGGAGTGCCGTTCAACGAAGAAATTGTTTACTCTGTGAGATGGTTTTGGAATCGGAACGACGATGAATTAAAAGCTCAAGGGCCTCGCTTCAATTCTCCTTCTTCCCTTTGGCTTTCGAGGTCGACTGCTGCTCTGATCGTTTCCCTTAGGATCTCTGATTTTAACTGGGTTTCGAGTTACCGCGACTCCCTCCTACACGCGGAATTGTGAAAAAAAAAATGGAAAAAAAGAAAGCGGAGAAAGGAAAAAGGAAGAGAGAAATTCGCAGAATAACGATGAAACTCGAACGCGAGACACTCGCGCAAAGATCCGAGCTCCTCCTACCCCCGACATCGTAACCTCGTTACGTTGAAATTTAACTCTTTGCACTTGGAATTTTTCCCTCCCCCGAACTTCAAAGGAATTCTTCGTTTCGAATGCAATTGTCTGGTCGTTAAAACTCGCCGGTGTATTACACCAGAAATTTTTAATAAATATGCCCGTCTAGGAACGTCTCGTCGCTTAATAACGCGCGGAAACTGTCCGTTTAAACGAGCCACCACCGAGAAACCTCAAAAATACAACCGAAAGCAGGTGCGGCCAATAATACCGAAATTTTCAATTAATCCTTAACACTAGAACTACCGACGTTAAATCTATTATAGTCTATCATATTAACACTAGATTTACGGAAGCCGTCAAATTGACCGGCTCCTACCTGTCTTATAAATATTTTTTAAATTTACAGAGACGCTGTACAGCAGATATTTCACGTGTATTTTATAATACAATAATAACTTAACGAATTACCAACTTTGCCGCTTGATCCCTCTTTTTTCAAAGTCCTAAGTTAACACGTTAAGCGCCACACCGGTCCCTAGGGACCGAACGTTGATTTTTCGTTTATGTTGACTCTGAGCAATGAAAACCGACGATTCGTTTTTTACCTAAACTACGCTATCGCGCCGGAACGATCGATTATTAGTGGTTTTAAGTAAGAAATATATCATATTATCAAAAAATAATATAGTTTATTAAAACAAATAGAAAGACACCTTTCCTTATAAGTGGTCTAAATGGAAGGTGTAGTACCGGTCCCTAGGAATCAGCGTGGCGCTTAACGTGTTAATATATTGCAATTTAACAGATTTCACGCCCGTAAATCTAGTGTTAAATAAGTACTTTGAAAAAACAGGAATCGAGAGGCGGAAGAGATGATCGATTCGGTGATTTATGTTCTTTGACATTGACGTAGAATATTTATTCTATGACTTTTCTATAAACTTGGAGAATTTTTGGAAAAAATTGTGTACCGGTCATTTTGACCGTTTAATAGTTCTAGTGTTAAATTGCAATTACTTGCGATCTAGCAGTTACCATGATTCCTTCGAGACCCTTGTTTCACCCTGATCATCGGACGAATAAACGTCCGTGATTCTTCGCGCTGGAGAACGCGGTCACCCCTTGGGCATTAAGAATTGATATCCGCGCATAAATAGCGCTTTCCACGAGGCTGCCCATTCCGTGCCGTCGGATTTATAAAGAAAAATATTGTTCTAGCAGGCGTGCGAAATTTTATGAACGTCCCGGTTCCACGATGATCGATGACAGTCCTGGAGCCCCGGCTCTTTCGGTGTCTACCGTCCTCCTTCGTCCATCCTTCTCCACCCTCTGTCCTCCCTTAAGCGAGAGTTTAGCCGGAAGCTTCCTTCGGAGGACCAGAAGACTCTTGTCTCTCCAGCGGCCGTGACTTTACCGATATTGCTTCCTCCACCCGTATTCACCCCCTTCTCAACCATCGCGCCAAGGGGTTGCTTTAAAATAAGAGTTCACCGGCCGATTTCAATGAATTTCGAAAGCCACTTCGATTAAATATCCAAATACAACACTGAGAATAGAATCCACGGACTCGTTTCATATCCGAGAGAATTCGGACCTGCACTTTTTTAATTCATCCGTTCCTCGTGTCAGGGATCGATTTCGATCGTTTCTTTGCAAAGAGGATATTTATTTCAGCGTCGAGAATTGGATTACTCGAACGCGCTGGATCCTCGCGTTCCATCATTTGAAATAGGTTCGAAACGTTGGAAAGGAGTGATTTAAACGAACAGGGTGCAGGACTTTTTTTCAGTTTCTTTTCTTTTCTGCAATGATATAAAATAGGACTGCAAAATTGCGGTACGCCAGAGTCCTTCAGATTTTTCCTCGAGAACGAAAGCAAATGTTCGGGCATCTATCCTGAGAAATAGCGCAAAGTCAGGCACGCGCGTTTGCATAAACGCCACAGGCCCGACCGAACGTATTAAAACGCTACGTGGTTTAAATACCAAGCCATTACAGCGTTACATAAAAATGTGCCTTTAACGAGGAAAGTTTGTCAGATCACGCACGACCAAGTTTCAGCCGCGTTTTTTTTTTCACCCGCCAGTTTTTCTCCCCGCTCTGCCTTTTGGAGCGTCCGACCATAACGGCGTTCTTTCACTGGCCATGACTCGCCAGTGGAACACGGACAACCATGGTCGGACGAGCTTCGGGTAATTTCCATTTCTCCTAATCACGCGAGCCAGCGGTGACGAAAATTTCGTTTTAAAATTAACATCAGCCAGTGCCGAGGAAAAAGAGGAATCTCGACTCGGGAGATCGGATTTGTCGTGTTTCGATACACTGTCTCCACTTCGTTCTCCGCTCGTTGGAAGGTCCCTTGGAATCGTGAAAAATAATTGCAAGACGCGGAGCATTGCTTTAATCGGACTCAATAACGATGGAAAGTTCTCCGTGGCGGAATTTATTTTCCTTTAATTGTACAGTGGAAACTTTGTATTTCCTCGTTCGAATCAGTTATCCGGAGAGACGGGAAGTTTTATGAAATGTTCTTATCGTCTCTAGGATAACCCTCTGACTACGAAAGACGTATATATACAATTATTATTAAATATACCATAACCCTGCCGATTCGAAGGCCACCTAAGGAAATAGCTTCCGGGCTAAATGACCGCAGCACGGAAAGACGAAAAGGAGGCACAAACCCCGGGAAAAAAGTTGAATATTCAAAGAAGTACGTAAAATCGCGAAGAGAAGACCGCGAGTCTTGAAGCTCGCTAACGAAAAGCATCCACGCAAAGTAGAATAAGAAGGTGCGCGTCAGACGCCGCGGAAAGAGCATTATTCATTTTTCGAGGATGTCGGAGAGTAACTGACAGAATTTATCAGGCGTGTTTCGAGTCTTCCGGAAAGTCACGAGGATGCCGTCGAGGCGGAGACGAGTCGTGTTACCTCGTCTCGGTACTCGAGAGGCTGTAAACACTTGGAAGACGTCGAGAAAGAAACGCGGAAGACGACGCCGAAAGAATCGCTCCATCGTCGGCCAACTGGAAGAAGAATTTCGGGCTACGATGATTTTACACGAAGTTGGGATTTTCACGAGCGAAAGGCAATTCCTCCGTGTACCGAGAAACGTCATCCGAGTTGATTAACGATCGCGGAATTAATTTCGTTGCCGCGACGAGCAAATACTTGGGGGATTAAGGGTGTCCGGATGTCGGTGACGTCGGGGATGGCACGGTGGCTCTTTGTTTTTCCGGTCCGGAGATGGTATGAAATATGTATAAAGCGTGGCCCGATTACCCGATATCTAAAATACCCAAAACGGCCCGCGAGATCGAGGATTGATGAGATGCAGCCATTTAATTAAATGGAGAACGGAGAAATCCTTATTGAGGCTGTATGCTGCGAGAATCACGACGAATGGCGACGAATCGCGAGAAATTGACGATGAATCTCGAAGAATCTCGAAACGACGAGAACGTCGGCGACGGGTCAAGGAAAAGCCGCGACAATCGGGCAATTAATTTCGTCGTTTCCGTTCGCGTTAGCCGGGACTCTGTTTCGCTTTGCGGGCGAGGAGTGCGATAAAAGTAGTAATAACGAGCTCCTGGGGGATGAGAGACGATGAAAGGGTGAATAACTGAAGGAAGGAGAGAGAGAGAGAGAGGATGGAAAAACGAGGTCGGATAAAAATAAGAGGGCAAGAAGACGGATCGAGCTCCCTCGTCGGCCGACAAGAGACGAAAACCTTCGGTCGAAGCTCGTTAAAAGCGACGCTACAGAGAGCTCCCTTGTCAGCGATCCTACAGGATATTTCGAGCTCGATAAACGATCCCACTCAGACCGACGGGGGATCGCGCCACGCACGAATTTATTTCTAATAACGATGTTTTCTCGTATAATTAATTAGTTGACCGACGGGCCGGCGCGACGTTCGATTTAATTTGATGGACCGGCACTCGTCGATGCGGCGGGAGAGGGTGGATTTTTAAATCGAACGACTCGACCAGCGACGATGCAACGGGGATTTTCGATGGTCGACAACGAACACGAAGAACCTGGTGAAAAGCAGATCGTAGAAACGACTCTGTCTCGATCGAGGCTGATATAATTGCGCCCTCGATGGCGGACCGGAAGTTTACGGAAGAAACACGAAAGCATAGTTTCATCGGGGAATTTCGCGGCAGTTTTCACGAAGCGTCGCAGGAGACGCAAAGTCCACGGCCCGTAGCTAAGAGAATTACCAATAACGACGTTATTAAACGTGATATCCAACTCGAAATGCATTTAGCAACTTAAAATTAACCTTCCCCGAAACTTCGGCCAAAGATGCCGGGAATTTCATTGTCGATTTAATAAAAGCAACTTCACGAAATCTCAATAGCACCGTGGATGCAACCGAACGCTAACAAACTGAAGCTGTACATCTTCCCCGGTGTAATTAATCGTGGCGAACCCTAAACAGCCATCGTGCTTCGTTTCCAGGACTATCCAACCCTCCAAGTTCTACGAATCTCCGTGGTAAACTCCACGTCGATTCGAAACTACCCCCGAAATCCCGCCGCTTGGGAGACGCGGTAAGATACGTTGCTCCGTCCAAAAATTCAACGATCGCCGGAGAAACGAGCTCGGCTACGGACTCGAAGGTACTTTGAATTTGTTCGAAAGCAACCTCGTTACGGTGCGGCCTGCAAAGTAGGTCGCATGAAAATAGCGGCGACGTTTAAAAGCGCCTCACCGTGCGATTTAACGTCAATGGGCCACTTCTCCCTTCCCTCTTTTTTCTCTCCCTTTCTCTCATTCCGCCTCGTTCTCTCTCCTTTCACCTTACACTCTCTCATTCCCCTCCCCCTGCGTCAACCCCTAAGTCGAGGCCACGACGAGCTCACCTTCTTCGTTCTCGAGGGCCACCCTTCTCCCTTCCGCGTCGTCTTCCTTTGCGAACTGACTCGCGACATTTAAAACCGGGAGGCGAGCCCTCGGAAAAATCTTTCCGCGCTTTTTAACCTTACGCTTTGTACCCCGCTCTTTTTCCCCCCAAGGAAGATCCCTTTTCAGCTGGGCTGACGCCTTCTCTCTTACGTTCCTCGTCGCCCTTCATCCCCCGCTCTTCCTCCTCCGCGATTTCAATTTGTCCGGAAATTCGTTCGGCGTAAACGAACGCGCCGAGTGCCGCGGGCAGGTTTAATAAAATGGCAAAATGCTTTTAAATGCCCCGAAAGCTTGTTACCAGCCGCGATTCGGAATTTTACCTCTCGCTTTGTGTAGATACGTGGAATTTAACGCGGGGATGACTTTCCCTTACGATTGCGAACGTTTTATTTCAACGTGACCATAGACTCCGCTTGATAATGTACTCGTTGATAGTTCCTGGGTCCTTTGATGAATACTATTTAACACTAGAACTACCGGCGTTAAATCTATGATATTTCGATAAATTAGATAAGAACTTTGAAATAAGAGGAATCCACGAGGTAAAAAGGATGATTGATTCGGTGACTTACGTTTTTTTAAATGGACGTAAAATACTTATTCTATGACTTTCACATGAACTTGGAGAATTTTTTAAAAAAATTCTGTACCAGTCATTTTGACTGGTTTGGTAGTTCTAGTGTTAAATATTAATGAAACGAGTACCGTTTGAAAGGAGATTGTGGCGAGATTCGCGAGTGCATCGAACCTTCCAACGTTTCGATAGCGTTCACCGGTAACTTTGTTTCGCCTACGCAAAAGAAAAGAAAAAAAAATTCCCTAGTACCGGGACGAAATGTCAATCTCTCTCTCTGTTTTCCTCGGAGAATCATTTGAATTTAACCGTAGCAACTTTCACGGGTTACACGCTCCTGCGGTTTCGAGGATCTCGTTAAAATTCCTTCGCTACTTGGAGAACGTTCTATTAATTCCTCGGTAACGTTTTCCTCACTTTTCCCAAGGTTTTACATTTTTTTCTCAAGCGATAGGTCGAGAATAGAGAACTCTGGGTGCATTTGCAGCGAAGATACGGAGAGAAGGGAGGAAGAGGAGAGGGTGGAATAAAAGGAAGAAGAGAAAGAGAAGAAAAAGAGGACGTAAAAATACCAATGAACCTCTGACCGTCTTTCATTATTAACGCTCTATGAGCACGTACGCGATATTTCGCCGCGAAGGAATTCCGTGGGGGTATAAATGACTTCCACCCTGAAACTTACTCCACCCCCGTTATAGACGGTAGATAACCTTCGATCGTGGCCGACCTCAATCGAAGTTCATCCCTAAAGGAGGCCGAAGTGCCCGCAAACACGACTGCCGTGACAATTTCGACCGCGAATCCTCCGTTTATTCGTGGCTACGCGAAAATTCCGTTTTGCAAACGCTGCCCTTTAAATTTTCCAGCCTGCCGTTGCATGAAAAGTTTCGCAAATTATTCTGGCAGAGTGTCTGCTAATTAACTATCGAACAACCAACGAGCTCCTCAGGGAACGACGCTCGAGTAGCGACTCGAAGGGTGCATTTAAATTTTAAGATTTTGAAACGTTAGAATTTGGATTTCCTTGATATTAGATCTACCGGCGTTGAAGCTGTTACATTTAAATGTTTTGAATAAGTAACTTGGAAAAGAGAAATGACGAGGTGAATGTGATGATTGATTCGGTAATTTATGTTTTATAAAATAGACGTGAAATATTTACTGTATGACTCCTCCACAAATTCGGAGAATTTTTTTAAAAATAATTACTCAGTCACTTTGACTGCCTTGGCAGTTCCAGGGTATCGAATTAAAAATATCAGTGGAACACGACACCATAATATTATTTCTACGCTATCAATATTGCATTGAATTCTAAAATATATCCGGAATCACTAACATATTTTTATTTTAGCAATTTAATTTTCAATTATAGCGGGAGTAAAAGAAGTCTTGGGTCAAGGGGTGAAGGTCGACATTTTCAAGAAGATTTGAAAGAATATTTTCAAGTTGACCTCCTGTGCCGTTAATTGCGGTAAGTTTCGAGATACTGTCATCTCTAACGGCAGATCATTTTGTCAATTTCCAAATTGGAGAAATTCAAAGAGAAGCTTATCCGAACAAGGGGATATCCGTTTTCACCGGACGCGCGAAACAGGCGGAGATTAATATATCGTTAGGAAGTTCGGGCGGGGTTAATTGGCGTAAAACGAGGAAGAAAAGTGGATGCATATTTTCCGAGTGAGGATTCCGAAGTTTAAGAAGATTTTCGGATAAGTTGAACGATGCCGCAACTCGATTACGCGGCTGTTTCGCCGGTTTAAACTAACATCGGGGCAGCGTCTGTAAACCGTCCTTGTTGAATTAATAACTGACCCTAATTGAATTAATAATCTGGCTCGTCCCTCCGCAGAAATTGTAGTAGACCTGCCCGGTGGCTAACAAAATACAGGGAGAACCGAATACGGCGAGTTATCGGTTCCTGTTCAATTATTGGCTTCCTCTCGTCTCTCCGAAGCTCGAATATTCTATCCGGGCTATCCCGGCTACTACGAGTGTTTTTAAAGGGAGACACGAGTGTTATCCGCTGGATATATTTATCCATGGAATATACCGCGATATTCGATCTCCCAGAAATAATCTTCCATTCCTAACTGAATCTCGTTTAATCGGGAATCGATTTGCCGAATGGTCTATGAAAAGAGGGAATGCCATCGACCTCCCCGCTGCAATTCGCCGACTTTCGAGAACTATTTTACGAATCTACATTATCCGAAATATCCCTTGGAAATTTTCAATCGTGGATAAATATTTAAGAGCAATAGCTACGCGCTCGAACGTTAAACTGGAGAAATTGCAGGAGGGTCGATGACGTCGCGGGGTTGAAATCAGCCGCGAGAATTCTTATCGTTCGATGAATTCAGCATAGAAAATTCACCCTGTCTATAGTCGTCGGACTGTCTCGTTCTCGGTTCTCATCGATTGTCCATCAAGACTGCTCTACTTCTTGCTCGATTCTCTCAAGGTAAATCGTAGAATTATATCGGTAGACACGGTAGTTACGCGAAGACTACGGCCACTTGCGTGGCGATGTCAACAAAAAGTGAACCGGCACTTTCACCCACGTGGCTTGTCATTAGACGACAAGGACACTCCTGGCTGCAAACTTTTTCATCGAACAGTGTCTTCCCGTGCGCGTGAAAAGTGAGAATAATTGTGTCGAATTAAAAGTATCGTCGACAACTGAAATCCGTCGGCAGTTGCGCACCCGATTACTCCAACTGTTTGGAATTCCTCTTACGTGACTCGCGAAGATCTTTTCAAACCGACTTCAAGCAGAACACCAAGAACGTTGCTTAAACGCAGTGTCCGCGAATATTCTTCCCAAAATCTCTCTCGTCTTCCCAAAGAAGACACCGACAAGCGCAAAAATAGAAAAACAGACTCACCGCTTCTCCCCGTAGGCGTAGGCGCGGAGGTCGATTTTCCTGTGGGCTCAGGAATCGGGAAGATGAGGTCGCAACACTCCCTCTCGGGGAATTCGCTGGCAAGAGCACACCCGGAGAAGCATAAGAGGAAGAGGATCGCCCCGACGACGCTCGCTCGTAGCCTCGAGCGTGTCGAGCGTCCCAGCAGCGTCCCGACGACACGTGACATGGTTCGACCCATAGGTTCATCGCAGTCCATGGCTCCCATCGGCTTCAGCCTCTCCTCGAGCAAACTATCTTCTCGATCCTCAGCCTCCTCTTGACCTCCTGCCGGACGACCGAGACGAATCCTGCGCCCTCCGCGTAAGATCCTCTCGTCGTCCGTCTCATCGTGCGCTACGTCCTCCACCTTCGACGTTATCCAACCGAACCGCAACGACACACGTCGCCAAAGAGCCCGCGAGATCCGTGCGATCGTCCGAGCACCGACGTCTCCGTCGGGATCACCCGCCTCCTCGAGGACACCACCGCGCACTTTCCCCGAGAAGACTCTCCGGCGCGCGATTTCCGATCGAACTCGGAGATCGTTCGCGTCGACGACGAGAGTCGCGAACCGCGTCGACGACGAGAGTCGCGATCCGCGGCGCCTCCGAGCTACCGCTCGACGGGATCTACCCTTGCGACCCTCTCCTACGATTTATTCGCGATCGATGGCACTCCGAGAAACCGAGAACGAACCGCACCGAAGATCGTTTGACCGAGGACGTGGCGGAACAAGATCTAGGGAGATCTCGATCCTCGAATCGTCCGGTCTACGCGTCGACGCGAAGCTCCGCGCTGCAGAACGCTGCGGCAAAAGTCGCGCACTCGATCCTCGTGCCGCGGAAAAAGCACTTGGCGCGCGAGCGAGAGGCCGCGCGCACCAGCCTGCGTGCGTACCTGCTCGTCCTTTGAGCGTTCTCCCGAGCCGAGACCGCCTCGTCGCGGCGTCCCGACGCCCAATGACGACTACGCCGCACCGCGTATCACCGACAGCCGCGAGAACTCACCTTCCTCTCTCTCTCCTACGCTCCCACTCCCTCTATCTTCTATCATTTTCTCCCTCTCTCTCCCACCATTTCTCTCCCTCTCGCCACCTGCGCACCCTCGCTACGGCTCGGTCACACGGCGGCTCCTGCGCAGCAAGGTGTGCGCTCTCTTGGCGTACGAGCTTGCCCTCCGGCGAACGTGCTAGCCGGTCTCTGCACCTGTTTCCCACTGCTAGCCAAGGCTATTCTTGCAGACGAGCTTCCGCGTTCGCGGTTCGACTGACCGAATTACCGCGACGTTTCTCATCCCGCTGTTCCTCCGCGTCTCTCCTCTCCAACGGCCAGACCTCCGACGCAGCCCGGTTGATCTAAGGTAGAACACGATGTTTAGTTTTTCTTCCATTACGTAGCGTGGAAACTTCGCAATTGCTTGCGTTTTCTATTTACACAAACGTGAACACGCGCGCGTACCCGTTCTTCAAAGTCAGCCGCGAGTTTTCAGCCGCGGGCGCAATTGTACGCGTCGAGTTGCAACGAGTTTCCCCCGGCGCGCGGTGTTCACGGTGGAGAACGAGGGGTTTGCATATAAGTCGGTTAAATGTATTTGTGATCGTATATGCAATTTCGACGTTGGTCGCGTGCGCGTTATCTCTACGAGAGGCCGGGCGTTGGTGTTGTTCATACCAGACAGGGTAACGCGTTTCGCGCATACCCCGTTTGCCTGTTTGTACTCGCAGGTGCGTCTGTGCGCGTAATTATACCTGCGCTTCGCGTGTATCTTATCGAGGTACGTAGGTATTGGAGGGGCGAAGGAGGAACGAGATGGAAAACGGAGGAACGGAGGAAGAGAGCGTAGGAATAGAACGATGGAGGAGTTCGGCGGAGGGGCTGTCGGTGTCGTTGGCGGCATTCGATGCGAACCCTCGGAGGCACGTAGAGTTGGCGCAGTTTGTGCCGGTGCATGGTTGGCCGTATGAGTCGCGAGGGTAACACGATCCTCCGGTAGTCGCTGGAAACGACAACGTCCGAGCAGATCCGAGGTATTCCGAGCCGAGAAACAACCCCCGGCCGAGGGTAGCCGGCGCAAGCGGGCCACCGACGACCCTCGTTCCTCGTACGCGCCGTTCCTGACCTCGTTTCGCTCGGTTTGTCGAGGTCGGTTACGCGGAAGTGCCCACCAGGCCCTGCAGCACCCTCTTTCCCTCTCATCCGGACGTCCCTCCGGAACTACGCGAACCTTTAACTCCCGAGAATGCGGCGCGAGCGGATGCTCGGTTCGTTTCGTGTTTCGCGTTAAGACGTTAACACGAGTCGGAAAATCTGACCGGAGGACACTCGATAGGTCAACCGCGAGAGGTCGGATAATTTTAATCACGGAGACCGGCTATTCCGGGGAGTTTAAAGGTTGTTAATTGAAAGGGACGATTGCCAGAATTCACGAATGATGGAAGCGACGATCGAAATTCTCCGCAAACGCCGGGGCAAACAGGATTATTAATTCCGATCGTGGCGAAAATCGGATATTCCGGTGTCGTTGAGAAAAATTCGCCCGATTGCCGGAACGAGTAATCGCGAATCGATTGCTCGCGTTAAATAGAGCCAAACTAATATTGGCATGTAATATTAATTAAGTTTGATCATTGGCGACATATAATTATTTTATTATGCCGCATACCCCACCACTGGAACGCACGGAGGACAACGGATCGTGCTTTTCCATTCTTCCCTCCATGCTGACCGCCAAATTCCCGATGAAAAACGTCCCCTTCCAATTAAAATCACCCACAAATTACACGTGAAATAAAGAAATTTACATTCCCTCTGCAAATACTCAGTTGCATGCCAACTTGAAAAATATTTATATTTTCCATCGTACGTATCGACAGTTTGACCGATTTAATTACTCGACTGCGGATGTTTACGCATTTATGGCAAATTTAACGATGCTAAAATACACAAAAAGTATGTAATATAAAAAAGAATATCTGAAATATCCCAGACACGGCATTCGCTGTAAGATTCAGCGACTGAAAGAGTGCTCTACTTGGACTCTTCTTTATTCTGCGTTTATCAGACTTGAAATTTGCATAAAAATCCACAATGTATTAATTACACATACAAGTTTCATTATCAGAATAAACGCTCTCATTAAATTTCCCCAGAAAAAGAGCAGTCCCGAGTTCAAATCCTCCCCTGTTATCTCCACGATATTTTTCCTACGTGATATTTATAATATTCGAAATATACCTAAAATAGTAGCAAGTCCTGGGCAAAATAACAATAGAAGTTGAACCAAAAAAGTGCAAAACAAAAGAAAAAGTACGCAAATCCCGCGAGTAGTAAACTCGCGTCACTGGCCAGCCAAACGTCAGAGTCAGTGGAATAAGCAAGCCAGCGGTCAGACGGATTCGTACGTTCGGCAGTAGTAGAAGTTGCCGGATTGTCGGACGAGCTACGTCGTTCGCAGCGGAGATCCTCGTCAGCATTTATGCATACAATCGACCAACATTTACCCCCTCGACTTTAACGGTAAATTCGCGCCACCCTGACATCCACGAGGATGATAATTGATTGAGAAAATCGATGAGAAAAATGAAATACACTAAGGGTGTACAGAGGACGAGACTTATGAGTTTTTCGTAAGAAATTATAGAGTTCGATTGAGTGGAGGAAAATGACGATGAATCAGTGAAAGGAATACCGTGAGGATTTATTTTAAGCATCGTAAGTCGTGAAACGAAAACCGCGAAAGAAGTCGCAAAGGTCAGAAGCGGAGAGTCACGCGATACGGTCGTATAACGGCGGAGCCAAGACGATCCTCGGTTTCGGTGATTTATCTCGATATTCGCGAACACCCGATGCGTGTATTTATAGTCCTGCTGTGCTTCGATCGAACCGGATGCAAGTTGAAATCCTGTAACAAACATCTACGGCGCGTGTCACGGAGGTATCGGTCTAACGGAGGTTTACGAGCTCTCGTCGAAGATCGTGGTGAAGGGAGATTTACGATTTGTAAATTACGATGCTCTTGGAAAATGAAAACAGGAATGTTTTAACGTTATGCTAACATCCGCTCGGCATCTTTAGATGACTCGATTTCAATTTTGGAATTGAAAGG
This sequence comes from Cerceris ruficornis, assembly GCA_963989415.1. Taxonomy (NCBI): domain Eukaryota; kingdom Metazoa; phylum Arthropoda; class Insecta; order Hymenoptera; family Crabronidae; genus Cerceris; species Cerceris ruficornis. The sequence goes on along the minus strand of OZ022526.1, from coordinate 15,514,696 downwards.
AGTATTAGAAATTGAACCTGCAGCTATAGTCGACTTGATTTTAATTTTGTAAAGTGGATATTGGAAATTGAGCACTTGACTATTTCTAGGGTTGGAAATGAGTGTCATCGGTGTCTGTATACTTCGTAAGACTATAAAAAAATGAAACCTAGTTTCCAAGTCCAGCAATAATTTCGCCTCCTCCATCGCGACACAATAATATCCTAATGCTATAATCGATTTCGTGCGATCGTGTCCCGTTCGAGCAGTCCTTGAGGCTCTTCCGATTATCCTCGTCGTTATCCTTCGTAATACCAAAGCGACGTCTCTTATTGGAACAGGAGGTAATCGCGTGCAAACCGAATTCTACCATCCACCTACCCCGGCAACATCACGCGAATGAATCGCAATGCCAAAATCATGATCGAGCCACCCCCACGGTCGAGTCATCGGTGACAAAGTATCCAACCGATTATACTTTCCATCCTCCCATTCCACTTTTTCCAATCGATCAATTCATTCTTCTCCCAAAGTAGATTTTACCGTCAAATTCCAGCGTCTACCATTATCAATTTGACAAACAAATTCAAAAGATCCCCCGATAAAAACATCCTCCAGCTCTTCTACCTGTACGATGGAAAAAGTGCAATTAATATTTCACCCCATTAACCGTCTCGTTCGGTAACGAATCCAAGTTATTTTCGACTATCGCCAAACAGCCAACTTCCATTCGCCGCGATCATTTAATCATTACGCTCGAAGCGCAACGCTGAAAAAAAGTGCAACCCCCCCGTCTGCTTCGTTCGCGTTTCAAATTTCTCCTGTTGGAAAAGGAAAGCACAAAAAAAAATCTCAATTCAAATCCAAATCCACTTCGATCTTAATCAACGACGACCAATTCCACGGATTCGTTCCTAACGACAAATCAGCGCCGCTGCAGATGCATCGAGCCGGCTGCATTAGAAATCAGATTTAAACGCGAGACGTAATATATTCAGCGGTTTACCGCCGTATCGGGCGACGAAACCGTCGGGATACCCCGTGTACAGAGAATACTCGACGATAGTCAACGTCGGTCTGCGGTTGCAACCAGTAGAAGTGACAGGCAGTACCTGCATAATGACTCGACTGCAGCCGTGCAATGCGGCGCGCAAGCTCCGAGCGCGATGCACCCCGCCAATCGGTAACGTTTCGTCGCGTACGACGCGTACTCGCTCCCCCTGGCCTTTCCTCGTTGCGAAAATTCTGCCTGGGAATTTCTCCACGACGATTCGGCGAATATCCGCGACGGGAGGCGGAACGCTGCGATAGTTGCAATTTCTTTAACACTAGATTTACGGAAGCCGTCAAATTGACGGGTTCCTACTTGTCTTATAAATATTTCTAAAATTTACAGAGACGCTGTACAGTAGATGTTTCACGTATATTTTATAATACAATAATGACCTAACGAATTACCATTTTTTACCGCTTCATCCCTCTTTTTCCAAAGACCTTATTTAATATATTGCGATTTAACAGATTTCACGCCCGTAAATCTAGTGTTAATGTGCGAGCAGTACGTTCGCCGTTAACCCTTCAGCCACGAGCGAATTTCTGAGCTTTTCGGTAAAAATTGCAGGGTGTTTTATTCTTTGGGCAGATTCACCCTTTAACCCTTTCGAGGCGGATTTTTATATTTAATTTGAAACAGGGTGTAACAAGTTTTTAATATTATGGATGTAGGATAAGCTTGTTGAACGCGATATTTATATGTTGCTGTTGAAGATTATCAAATTTAGGAATCTGGAAGTGGGGCATATTGTCAAAAACATTAGTTTGGGATATATTGTCCTGTTAGTGTCCAAAGGGTTAAATTAGATTAACGCTGGAACTACGGAGGCAGTCAGAATGACTGGGTAATCATTTTTTAGAAATTGGTAGGGGAACTATATAGTAGATGTTCCGCGTCGATTTTGTAAAGGATAAACTATTGAATCGATCTTTTTACTTAATATATTTAACACGTTGAATGCCACCTGTATTTCGCTAGTGCTACTGTTTCTACTGAGGTGAAACTTTTGCTATTAAAACCGTATCTTTATAGAGGAAAAATGTCAAAGATAACAATAGTCGTATATTAGGCAGCACTTTGCTTTTTTAATAGCAACAGTTAAATATTGAAAATAGTAGCGAATTCGTGAATTCTATCTTTTTAAAGTCGTAAGAAATTTTATTGACCCCCGTGGCATTCAAGGTGTTAAATATAACAGATTTAACGTTGGTAGTTCGTGTTAAGAGTCTTTGCTCTTTAAAAAAATTGTAATTATGTCTCCAGGGTTTTTTCTGACTCGTAGTCGGCCGATTCAAGGAATAAATCAACGAAACCTTGTTATTAAAAGTGGAAAAGAATAATTTAGCAGAATACGTCAGTAATTGCGGAGTGCGTGATTATATCGATATGAAAACATTAAAAATCTTACATTGTTCGTTGCGTCCTCGATCTCCTGGTCTTCCTCGTTGCAAAAATTCTGTCTGGAAATTTCTCTGCAACAATTCTGCAAATATCCGCAATGAAAGGTGGGAGTGTGGGATAGTTGCAATTTCTTTACTTTGCGTGCGATACGGCCGTTCTTAACGTTGCGAAATTTTCGAGTCGTGAAGCGGCTCATCTTCCTGGGAATCTTGCAATTTTTGTCGAATATTTCTTTTTAATGTTTGCAATTTCTGTCAAATTGTTTTTCGGAAGGTTTGGAATTTTTTTCGAAATGTTTTCTGGAAGGTTCTAAGTGGCGTTCATGCGCGCTTTCTTGTTTCTCGAGTATTTTTGTGATTTTTAGTTGTCTCGTTTGTAGCTTTTTAATGAGTCTGTTTCTCCTGATGCTCAGGGAATTCTACAGGTGGAGATCTGAAATTTGCTAGCTCTTTCTCGCTGCAAATTTTCAAGGTATTGTTCCAAAGGTACTCTTGTGAATTTGATGAGGATTCTGCGACTTTAAGGTATGTCTCTCGGAGGATGAAGGGACAGGAATGACGGGCTGAAATATGAAATAAGATTAAATGCCAGAACGATGTTATAAGTAAAACATATTAATCATATGCAAATATAAATGGTTTTACATGGTAGTACTACCAAATAAACGGTACAATATGAGGATGACCGTTGCGCGAAAAAGCGAGTAAACATTCATTTATCGTACCGCCGGTTTTCATGTACTTGAGAGGTAATTCATTGAAATTCCATATTTCGCGGCTAAGCTCTACTTCAAAATGTTAATTATCATCGAAATAAAATCTCCAAACACCTTCCAGCCCTCTCTCAATTTACGTAAAACACCTATTAGATTTAATTTCACGAAGACAACTACGAAATTGATCACCAAACCTGATATTCGATTCTTTCGGTTGCATCGATAGCCACGATTTTTATTATCAATAAAACAATCTTAAAAGTCATTTGCAGAAATAAAACAGCGATCGCTAAGACAAAGGACGAATTCATATATGCTCAGACCCGAGAGCAATTTAAAGCGACAAAAAGGAATTCCATGTTGATAAAGAAATTGCGTTAAAAACCGTTCAAAGTTTCAAACTTTCCCTGTAAAAATAATCCAGCCGAATAGTTTCACCATGAATTAATTGGATGACGATGAAATGATCCGTAGATAAAAGAACGCGACGATCGTTCCTCGCAAGCGCATGAAGACAGGTCGGATTTAATTAAAAAAATTTGTATTCTTTGTAACAGCATGCACATTTACTGGGTGCACGCTCAATCACAATATATGTATGCTCGTGTTTATGTTTACATCTTTATACGTGTTTGTCGTGTGTATTTGTATTTGTGTTTGCATATTTGTGTTCACGTGTATGTGTGTGTGTTATGTATGTGTGTGTCCTGTGCCTGCACATATATAGATATATAGGTACATACATAGATCCATCTAAGAATCGCGCATGCCTCGGCGCATACATCTATATATATGCACCGTTAATATATGCTTCTTTTTTTTGTATCTCGTTACTTATGACAATAATAGTATATTTTACATGCAAAAACAAAAGTTTTATCACAGTGGGACAGCATACACTTGTTAATAATGTAATATTGTGTCGATAACTTCTGCCTCTCTGTTCGCTCTCTTTCTTTCTTTCTCTCTCTCTTTCTCTCTTTCTTTCTCTCAGCGCAATCTCTAAAAAAAAACTCCTTGAAATCTCTCAGCATCGACTGAGAGTACGATCTTTCCACCCAATGCTTTAATAAATGATCCATAATTACCGCCTTGCAGCAAACGCACGTCCACGCTTTATCATTCGTACGAAAGGGGTTGCGGGATCGAGGGGGAGTTGGAGAAATGGGGTGAAAAACGGAAGAATACAGAAAGGATCGTGGGATAGGGTGAAGTACATACGACACGTCCACCCTCCAAGTACACTCTTAACATCTCACGCGATTTCGAAATCGAACAACCGCACCGATGTTATCGGGACGCAAAAACTCTGGCGGTGATCCAAATGGACGTACACGAATGTCAGCCGCCGAATACGGTTTTAAGACATTTTCGCGTGCTAGACGAGGGAAAAGCCCTCCTCTCGTCTCTCCTCTCCTCTCCTGGCATCGGCTTTTCATCGATGAAAGGAGGAACACCTCGAAACGTAAGCGTACCCTCTCGCGAATTTTCCTCGCGACGGAGTTGACGGACGAGTTATCCGAAAGATATCCCGTTTTATCTTTTTTTTTACGCCTCGAATAGAAGCACGGCGAACGAGATCCGGTGATCAGTGACAAGTATTAAACGGAGAATCTTTGAAAAAAAAGGAAAAAAAATTGCAAAGTACGATTACAGTGTGCCCTGAATGGAGATTCGCGAAGAACGAAAGAGATACGCGCAATGGCCAACTCCGTCTCGAGGAAGAAAAAGACGACATGGTCCCTCGAGGGACCGGGTTAAATTTTCGAGATAAATTGCATAGAGTATTATACGACTTTTCATAATGAGTAATTGAATTTCTCCATCATTCTCTCTCATTCTCTCCCCGAAATCACTCCTTTCAAGTTTCTCGTCAACGACACGCGTTATCTCACGGTTTCTCATTATCTTGCCGTTCGCCGTTTAGACGATGGAAAGGAATTCCCTTTTACAATTACATCGTAACGCCATGGAATATTCGTCTCGATCTAGAAACACCTTTCTCTCGTCTCTCCTTCCACATTCTCCCACGGACATTCTAAATTCTACTTCTATCGGCGTCTACATCAAAATCGTAGCATTGACAAACGAGGAATCGATCGATGTTTCGTCGGTTTCGCAATCAGGACGTATCGTAAACTCTTAAATTACATCTTTTACGGCGGCCGAAGGATACACCTGTGACCTCGGTGAACCTGAGAGTTTTTTTTTCGCAACTTGGCTAATTCCGTTACATGAGTCTCGTATTGCTGTCGATATTATATAAAAAATCTGGATAAACATCGGTCCCCGTCAATTACGGATGTTTCGTTTGGATCGTGATCATCGTAGCGATCCTCCGTCTCCCTCTAGAACGTCGATGAGAATCCATTGATCATTTTAGGAATCGTCATCCGGTGGATTTTGATTGGTAGAAGCTTTCTCGAAGAAAACAAAAAGCTCTCGGGAGTTCTCTGCGCTACGATCACTTTCTACGACGTCGACGCGAGTAGAGATTACGTTTTACTATGATTACAATTATAATTACAGTCGGGATAACGTTATCGTTACAAATTTGATTATCAATGTTTCGCGCAAAATCTTGCTGCAAGGCTCCTCTCTCGTTCTTTCTCATTTTCACTTACTCTCGCTCTTTCTTTCTCTCTCTCTCTCTCTCGCCTTCCGTATTCCTCCACTCGCGGACACACCAGAATATCTTACTAAATTAATCGTCTCTTATCACCGTTTATCGTCACAGACACTAACGTCGACCTTTCATCGACGTATCGCACCAAGTATGCTTCTTCATCTCTCCCCTCGCTTTCTCGCTCTTCTTTCTCTCTTAGCATTATCGTTTTCTTGCACTCTCATCGCACGTTTTCGCATATACCTCCCATTCCGCACCTAGTTTGACTTGTACAAAAGCTAAGGCAACGTTTACATGCTACTCTCTCTTCCGCTCTCCGTATCATCGCCTCCGGCATTATCTTACTCGCCCAGTTTTCTCACCCTTCCACCCCTTTTCTCCATTCTCTCGCCCCTTCACCCAGGCGACCTCTTCGCCCGTTGAAATCGTCTTGGATCACAAGCTCGACGAGAATCACAAAAGAAATCCCTCCTCGATCTTCCGCCGAGCGATCTTCGAATCGCTACCATGGACGAACGTCTCGTCGAGCTCGATCGATCGATTTCCCCATGAAAACCATCGCCAAAGAGACCGATCGGCTCGATCGAGATCGATCTCCCGCGATTCTATCGACCAAGAATTTTGTTCACCAGCCGAAAGTCACCCCGTTGAAAATTTAGTCCCGTCGAAAATTCACGAGCGGATCGTCGAGTTTCCCGCTCGTCGAACAGAAAAAAAACCTCTTCCGTTGGACCGGTCCTGCCGAGAAGTCCAAGCGAATCTCTGTTTTTTTTTTTTAGTTTTCTCCTCTAAATTCCTTTCTCCCAGCATTATCTTCTCCTCTTTGTACAAAAACGCCTCGCCGTCGGCTCGGATATACGTGTATGCGTGCAGACGTGATTTTTTCCGCACCGTTTTCGCGATTATTCCGCGGTAAAATCTCGCCGAGGACCCGAGTCTTGCTTCTTTCCGGAAGTGCGACAACGAGCTTCGGAGAGATCGTTGATTAAACTCTCGCGAAGAGGCGCCGAATCGTCGTGAAAAATTTCCATCGTTGCAAAAATCGACTCCGATCGACGTCCGTCGTTCGAAGGCGATGAAAACCGGAAGACCGATTCGAGCATGGCGCTGCGACATAGATAAATCGCGGAGGATGTATAAGAGGAGGAATAAACCAAGGAAAACTCATATTCAACATGGAAAAAGGTCATTTAACCCCTTGCCCTGCAATAACGAGTGACACTCGTGATGTGATAAATGGGATGGAAAATTTCCAAGTTTTGCAAAACCTATGAAATTGGAAATATTAATGAGACGCAACACAATAGTGTTATTTCTATAATACTAATATTAACACTAGAACTACCAAACCAGTCAAAATGACTGGTATACTATTTTTTCCAAAAATTCTCCAAGTTTATAGGAAAGTCGTAGAGTAGATATTCTACGCCCATCGCATAAAATATAAACTACTGAATCGATCATATTTTCCACCTCTTAATTCCACTTTTTCAAACTACTTATTTAATATATTTAAATATAATAGATTTAACGCCGGTAGTTCGAGTGTTAAGAATTACTGGTCAATTTTTATTTTAGCAATTTAAAGCTGAATTATCGCAGATGCAGTTGCAAAATAAGTCATAGGGCGAGGGGTTAAGAGAATACAAAATCACCGGGGATAATATGGAAGACAGGAAATTATATTCTGTCGAGTTTGCGTCGAAAATAATTTACGAAACAGATCCAGAATCCAGAAAAATAGAGATACTGGAGATAAAATATGGAAGTTCTTTTTTACAGTTAACATTTACAATGCGGGAAACGCCCAGCGCGTTCTCCACGTTGAAAGTGTTAAATAAATGAAGAAAGAAGACACGCTATGTTTATAGCAACCTAGAAGAAAGAGGGAGCTGAGGATAAACAGGATTAAAAGGAATATTCAATGATTTTAACATGAAAGCAAGCAACTCCGCACGAGACTTTATCTCGCCCCGCGATGCTCGACTACCGGCAAACCGGAAGCAAGCCTCTAAATTAGCCGGATATCCAATTAACTCGCCCTCTTCTCTGCCTTCATCGACTGTTCGTTCGGTCCCTCTGATTCTACGATCGTCGTTTCTCGCGCTAATCTATCGGTTACGCGTTAATCTCGTTAGAAAGGTGAAAATTCATCGGGTGCTTGGTTCGCTTCGATTTTTCAAAGCCACCGAAAATAGACCGTGCGTTTTTACCCGGCCATTTTTTCATCCTCGCCTTCTTATTTTCCCCCGCGGCGAGCTTAAAAGCGCCTAAAACTTCTACGATTATTTCGACGTCCCCGCGACTGCACGTTCGCACGATCGCCGGAAATCGGCGGAGCTCGTGGAAATCGGTGGACCTCGTGGTAAAAAGGAGACGCGGGAAAATTCAAGAGAACCTTCGCGCTCCGTACGTTTCCGCGATTTTCCCCTCGAAACGAGAGTTTTTCCATGTTACTCTTCGTGCAGAATAAATTTCACGATTCAAGGCTTCAAATAAAAAAAAAAATCGTCGCGTTGTATCGCGGAATCGACGAAAGCACGAAGGTTAAATTCGGGTCGATCGCGATTTCTCGCGATCTATCTTTGGTGCGAAATCCTTTCGAGGCTTAGGAGAACAAGCCGAGTGACATCGATTCGTGCGAATGTGCAATCGTGCGAATATCTTCCACCGATATTCTCCCGCGTGCATCGAGCCTCGCCGATCGCATTTTCAAATCGCGCGCATTTTCTTTCTTCGCAAACGCGATCGACGAGCCTCGAGCACAGTTTTCGAAGATGCAACGCGACGTTTGACATCGCTTACACGCGACACTCTGACACGTCGCGTTGCACTTTCGAGTATTTATATATTTTTTTATATATATGTATATACGCACGTATATATTATAAATAATCAATTAAAGGTTTGCTTTGAAAGTAAGTAAAAATATATAGATATATGTTTATGTGTGTGTGTGTATGTGTTTGTGTGTGTATATAGATATATATATATTTTTTCGTTTTCCTCCCTTTTCTCATATACCTCCGTCATATAATATTCTCACCATCGAATGTATCGTCATTTATCTCTTAGCACGCTCCTTTATTCCATCGTGCGAATACACGCGCGAATATACGTCCAGTGTTTTGCACGTGTATCGCAATTCATTTTCTTTTTATGCGCTCCCATTACATTTTCCATGCGTTCCGTGTATCGTCCCGTAAACCTCGACTTTCCATCTCGTTCGCGTGTCCCCAGGATTATTGAGAAAAGACGAGGACGATTCGCGAGACACAGGTTACTGGGAATCGTCTTTTTAACGGAGATCCGATCGATTCGCGATATGCCGTGCAGTATGGTGAAATTGGAAAATGGTAAGGTTCAACACAGTACGGTTAAAGACGATTTTTAACCCGTTCGATGCGCGTGGCGATCGTGTTCGCATGAAAGTATGAACCGCGAACGAGAAGGGATGAAAATTCGGACGTTTCGCGTTCGAACTCTTCTTCTCGCAGTGGACAGATCGTCAAATGGATCAAACCTTCGAACGAATCGTCGAGCGAATCGTTCGACCGTGTCGAAGGAGTTGATTAACGTTTGAGTAAACTTTCACGGAAAGCCTCAGTTTCTATGAGAAAAAAGCCTTTATTTCCATTCTCCGACGGAGACGCGAAAAGGCGCGAACTGAACGGTACATCGGGAATCGCATCCTTTGCCCAAGACTTTTATCACGGGATCCTGGAAAGTTTTATCGGCGGGTTCTCCACGACAGGAGAGACAGCACGGAAACGCTCGTATTCGTAACAACTAGCGATTCTCGCCGTTGTTCGCTGGTCAGAACGTAAAAAAAAGGTCGCGCCTCCGCAGCCGAGTCGCTCGTTTCTCTCCGGATCCTCGTTCTCCATGATTCCTCGAGTTCTCCAATTAATTTGTCTCTCCGTGAATTCAATATCGTCACAAACGTCCATCGTTTCAAGGAAGATCGAGGAAACGCTTCGAAACGACGACAGGCAGAAGAACGAGCGCAATCGGCAACGGGATAAACAACGATCGAAAACAGCACCGGTACGCGATTGAACGATCACAAATTGTAAGCCTATCGGCGCACCAGGGCACTTAATTTCATTTCATTCGTATAAAAAACCTAAGCTACCTAAGTCTACGTAATTCGAAGCCTTTAGGATGAGCAACGAGCCTTCATCTCTTATCCGATCTCTTCCCCTCTACCTCTCAAATCTCTCTCGTGCACGTTTCATCCTCCAAAGTTCATCCTGCCGTACGAAGAAACGAGAAAATACGTCTACGCGTCTTCCGGCTATCTCGCAAGCACACCAAATTCCTCGATTTCCTTTCTCATTGATTCCTTTCACGGACTGAAACCGTTTTAAACTCACATTTCGCGCGTTTTACCACCATTCGCTCCGTATTTTGACTATGGCACCGTACAACCTCTCGAAACGACGAGCGCGAACAGAACTTTGACTCGAGACCGGCAATAAGAGCTGGAGAACTTCCGGTCTATGGAGGATCCTCCTCGGTACACTCTTGTGATTACGGACCGCGACGTAATGCGCAAAATTTCCCAAGGATTTTCCTTCTACTGGGAGCGCAAAGTTTCTTTTCGCGATTGTAGAAACGAGTGATCGTCGATTGCCTTTTGAGATCATTGAACGCAACGTGATAGTCGATCTTTCGAACGAGAAAGATCGACCTTGGTTGCAATGTTTTTTTTCCTTCTTTTATGTGGAGTTCAGGGACAGCCGTTCAAAGTATTCGATAAACTTGGTGATTGCACAGTATAAAATTAACACTTCCGAGAACGATGCGAGTCTACGTCCTCTTAATAATTAAACGCAGCGCGCGCATTTCTTGCACTGATACGCAATCTTAGGGATTACGTTCGAAGAGTATGTAATTGTCTTCGAGATAATTCGTTTCTTTTTGTTTTACATCCGCGTGGAAAACCATCTCGACTGTACATAGTCGCGGATAAAAATTCGAGTATTCGTGTAACATCGTCGACGGAGTATTAATTGTATCGTATTGCTCGCGGAATTTCGAGGACTGAGATGCAAAGCGAGACGGTCGGAAGAGCGGCACGTAAGAAATTTGTTTTTGGGGTGCGATTTCGAAAAAGGAAAATTCGCTGACCGTAAGGTTCAGGGAATACGAGAAAAAAGTGAAATAATGAAGCCAATTAACGCGCGAACTAATCGCAAATTACGATTACACGGAGTTCTCCCGGAAACCATCCGTGCGAGATATTCGAAAGATCGGCGTTAAAGTTTGAAATACGTTGAACGATCTTCGCGCGCTTCCGTTCACGTGAAACGTGTGAAGAAGAAAAGGAAACACAGAATAAGAAGAAAGTGGAAAAAGCAGAAATGTAAAAGCAATTGGAAACAACAGACACGACACACATCTCCTCGGCAATCCGAAATCACAGACAATATTGTTATCTTCGTCGAAAAATTATCTCCGCGTATCTCTGGACGATACGCGCGCAAAACTTACGCGGGTCTGGCACAGCACTTAAAATCTAATTGTATAAAAAAGCTCCAACACGCCTCCGACATTGATTTCGTTGTAACGAACCCCGAATTGAAGATCGCGGAAGATCGCGAGTGCATCGTTCGCGTCGATCGACGAGGCAGCCGGTTCTCTCGATCGTGGAGAAATCGCGAATGGAAAATTAAATCGAACCTTCTCTTCCTTCGTCCGTTCCCGGTTCTCCGTATTTCCCCCCCTCTTCGTTAAAAGTCGTACAACTCGGACGTTAAATACTACTTAGAATTATTCTCGTAACTTATCGGAAAGACGCTTAACTCGCGAACATCCGTGACTCGTGTTGCGACGTATCTTAATTATATTCTAATATCACTATATTAAAATAATTCTCCATCTTTTTAGAATCCGGCTGATCGTCGACGCGAACGGCGCCTCGAGATCGTCCGCGCGTACGATTAAACGGAGGTCTCGGAAAATATCCGCGAAAGACACATCGAAGAAGTCAGAAGTCACAGCGATTCCTTAGAAAAACAAGTCCCATGTTGTTTTCTAAGCGACGGAACGATTCAACGGCTTAAGAATTACGTTAATATTACGACATCGCGAAGTACTACCCTGATTACCAATCGAAATAGGGCAATTTTCTTTTCTTTCCTTTCTTGAGCGAGACTTTACTTCAGACTTCTTCTTTTTTATCGGATCAACGAATCTGCGAAACTGGGAACTGTTATTCTGACGTATTCGATCGGACAAGTTTGCTCGGAAGCTATTCATTCCGAGCAGCGGGAGACCATTTCTTTTTCCTTCGCCCCCTCTCCGGTACTTTCTTTCCTTCTCTCTGACTTTAATTAAAACTGACAGCAACTCACTTTTAAAAAAACCGCCTCCTCTCTGTTTCTCCCGGTCGCACACAAAGTGCCGAAGTTAAGTTTCGAGTCGGTCGTCGAAAAGGCCTCGTAAACGAGGCTCGCGGACCCTGAGAAACTCGTAAAAAAATCTACGCGACAGGTTGGTCCTGACGACCGAAGCAATCGTTACTGCGTTACGTTAACACAATGTACGAATATAATTATCCTACTGCTACGAATTCTTGAAAATCACTACCGCTACTACTACTACCGTCGCTATTTGCTTTTTCACTTCGCCGTCGTACGTTCGCCAGTGTACGACGAGCAGACCCTACTCTCTGTTCTCGTTAAAATTAATCGTTACGCCTGAAATCGATTCCTTCTTCTTCTTTTTTTTTGTTGTTTTTAGACAAATATAGTATCGATCCAATCAAAGGGAAATTTACAAACCTTCTCCAGGATCATTGAATGTCGTCAGAGAATTTTCTCGACGTAGTATCGTCGTTTTGTGCGCGAGGCAGGTCCAAGGAAAATTGAGCGCATTGCGCGCGCATACTGTGAATTCTGTAAATCTCGACCACATCGAGACGATAGGATCTGTATTATTATGTGTGTGGTATGAAGTGTTGATTTTCAAGGGGACGAGTGAACTGCAACTGATTCTGCGTGTGCATCTGCATCTGCAGCTGCATCTGTTGAGCCTGCAGTTGCGCGAGGGCTGCAGGTGTGGCGAAGGCTGGGTAAGCTAGAGTCGTATTGAGACTCTCGTTGTGTTCCTCGAGGGAATTCTGAGCATAATGTAGCACCAAATGTTTTAAGCTTTTGTGAATATTGTAAGGCTCGGCGAAACCGAAGCCACGCTCGGTACCGTAAATTATACAGTGATTAACGGTACCGTTGCACCTGGAACAATCGGGAATACGGGACTTTGTTAATGGTACTGCGATTAAAGAGTGAAATATCGATAGCAAAAGATGATTACACGAGATAACTTACATAATCGATAGAGCGTACTGTCCAGTTCTCGATGTGCGAACGAGAAAAGTACCATCCGGACGATCGGCGAGTATTCGATCGGCATCTAAGCGAGAACCTTCGAGATTCAGCCAGGTCTTCTCGTCCGAATGGACCTCAAGGTCGACTTCTTGAAGGTCTCCGTAAACAAAATCGCCTACGACGGGATTCGCGAGCGAATGGTGCAGCACGAGCTGATTTATTTTGTTTTGTTTCATGCCGTTCTTTTTCAGCCATCTGGAAAACCGAGAACAATGTTCGCGCTGCCAGAAAAGTAAATAGTATGGCCGCGCCTCTAACGCGAAGAACGTATACGTACATGAAATGTTTTTCTCTCTGCCGTACGAGCTGAATGATTTCTGGCTTCAATTTGTGCATCTCCCTTTCGAGTGTTCTATTATGGGCGATCTGTTGCTTCAAGCTTTCGTCCAACTGTTCCCTGCTGTCTTCCAAGGACTTTAATCTCCGTTTCAACAATTCCGCGTTATCTGTCAGACTGTAAATATGAAAATTATCAAAACTCCCCCGTACGTTTCAAATCTCACCGTTCGCCGTCGAAATACCGGTCGAATTTTATTCGACGAATTCTTACGTGGAAATCTCGTGCGGCTGCGCCTCTTTCTGGAACTTCTCCTGCAGCTTCATTTGGTCCTCGAACATTTTGATAGCCTCCGTGAAAGCCTCCAACGCTTGTCGTTTCAGCTGCACCTCGTAAGCCGTTCTACTATACAATTCCGAACAATGTTTGTATTGTCTCAGCGTATCAGTCATGTCTTTGTCAAGTTCGACGAACTTTTGAGCGACGTTCGCCATATCGGTCGTGCTCGCGATCTCGTCGTCCTATTTATAAAAGAAACAATGCGAAAATGACACGTCGTAACGCCACGGAGATCCACCGTCGGATCTAAGAGTGATTTATTCGAGCGAAGCTCACCTGTTGAAATCGTGACACGGGATACAACAGCTTAATGTCCAACGTCGAATTATACTGCGCCAACGAGCAATTCCTATAGTGATCCACCAGCTCAATAACCGAATGAAAGTTATACGGCTCCGAGAAGCCATATTTCCCGTTCCGTTGACAGATCTTTATAAGTTTGTTGGTCCCACCTTTGCGCAACGTCAACGTGTATTCCCCGCCTTTCGAAGACGCGTCGCGAACGAGAAAAGTGCCGTCCGGCGAGTCGATCATCTTTTCGTTCACTTCGTCCCTTGTAATATCGCCCCAGTACCATTCGGCCTCTTGAAGGGTTCGTGGCCTGTCAAAGGGGACACCGGAAGTAACGATTATTCTCAGTTTCTCCCTCACCTCAAAATTCAAGCGTTTAACGCTACAACTACCGGCGTTAAAACTGTTATATCGAAATACATTACGTAGGCACTTTGCCGAAAGAGGAATCAGGAGGCGAAAAAGATCGTTGATTTGGTAATAAGTTTGGAGAATTTAAAAAAAAAATAGGAACCAGTTATTCGACTGTTAAAAGCCACGTTCTACCTATGGGGCTGCTGTTGTTCCTTTCCATCGGTTCCAGCAGCTGTTCTATCAACGGAATTGTCCTCCTCCAGAACAGGGAATGGATCCATGACCGGAAACTGCGGCCTCGAGACTTTTCGCGGTGGCAATTGCGGCGGGCTCGCGAATTCCGGTAATCTCTCGTTCCAATCGCCATGCAGCAACAGTATCTCCATTATCCGTATATGCGTTTCGATATTGTGAACGATTTGGCTGCAATTGCGATAAAGCCGAAGATAATCGTGGCGCGAAAACGATAAAGAAAATATTGTATCAAATCCGCGTGAGCGAGCATGGCTCGGTGAAATTGAACAATGCGCTTACACGATCCGTTCCCAAGGCGGCCTGAGAAATATGTGACAGAGCACCTGCACGAGGATCGTCGGAGGTTCCGTGTAACCCCTTCCATGCTGGAGCTGACAAATTCGGCAGAAGTGTCCCATGAGATGGAACAGAGTGCTACGATGATGATCCGGTAGCTCGGCCACCAATTGTCCCAGTCGTGCGGCGCACTGCTCGTCGTTTTTGATATCTGCAGGGAAAACGAGCGTTGCATTCGCTAGAATTTACTTTCGCAAGGAAAACTCGACGCTGGAGAATTAATCTTCCGATTTCTACAATTCGTTCAACATACTTTACTTTTCAAACGACAACATTTCAATATCGAACTTATCAGCAAATCCGTGAACATTGCGATTTAAGAGTGAAGAAATTTCATCGAATTCAACAGCGCCGGTTATCCACATGGCAACGTGTTAAAGCGACAATCAACGATACTCACTGGATGCTTCTATAAACCTATCGTAGAACTGCACTGGAATCACAGGGTCTGGCAATTCCCGCAGAAACTTCTTGAGAACGCTCGCGATGCATTGCGGGGTGTAGCAATTTAAATCTGCGTTACACACGTCTGAAAATCAACAGTATCGTAAAGCAATGTCGTCGTTGCTCTTACAGGACATCCAGCTCGACGGTAAGCAAAAGAGGATGGCTTTACCTTCGTTCAACTTTTGTCGGAGCTCCAAAGTTTGCTCGTTAGGCGGACTACTGTGGTAGACTTTGTACAAATCCAATGTGCTGTCGGCGAACGCCTTCTCCTCCAAGGCTCGAGTGCATCGTTCCACCAAAATCGGTGCACTTCGAGAGGACGTGTCGAATTGCGAGCACAAGCCGAGGCCGAAAACTGCAAACGATAATGAGACGACTCGAGACAAATTCAAAGAACGTAAAGCTTCAAGGGTTTTATTTCTCCCGAAGCTCCTTTTACAGCTCCAACACTTTCTCCCGTGCGTGAAAAATTGTTCCACCCAATAAAACGGCTATTTGCCTTTTTCACGAAATTCCAAGGATATTTCAGCGACATCCTGACGCACCGGTGTAGCACAATGTTGAAAGTAAAGACGGAGAAAAAAAAGGCAGAAGCGTTCGCGGCTAGATCCACGTAAGAGAACAATCCAGTCCAGTCAATGACCCGCGTCACGGGGAGAGAATAATCGCGAAACGAAATTTAATTGGTCGCATAAATTAGTCCGCTGCTGGGAGCTTAGCCACGACGAGGAGCGACGAGAGGCCTTTGTCGAGCTAGAGACGGGCATCTGCGAGAGATTCGTCGGTTTTTGTGGACACGAACGAAGGAAAAAATTCCTCGCGTCTCTCACAGGCGCATTCCAGCCGCGAGAAGAGGATAAAGGGAGAGACAGAGATGGAGATATAAAATCGAAAAGATTGTTTCAACAACCCGAAAAAACTTGGAGAACTTCGAGAAACCAGGAGCGCATCCAACGAAGTCATTTTTTCATGTCAAATGTACTTTCGGATAGAAATAAAACCATTGGGGAGGAAGTGGTGCGTTAAATTCCCCCGGAATTACGTAACAGGCGCGATTCTGTTCTCCGTGACCGCGGATATTCCCATGGGACCTTTAAAGGAGACGAGAAAAGAAGAAAGAAAGAAAAGATCCCAGGTCGATCCAAGGAGACTCCTCGTTCCCTCTGCCACAGCACAAAGGCAGACTCCGCATGGGGAACCCGCTCGTTATTCTTTTTACCGGCCATTTTGCGCGTTGCCCTCTTTTTTTACGACTGACGAACCTTTGACTTTATTTTCGCGCAGAAATATATATCGGGCCCTGGTCGTATTTCCAAACGGGCACCGTGCGACTTGAATCAACTTGTCGCGAATGCCACATACGCCACTTGTACAATCAAAGACGTGTACGCATGCATTATGAGGAGGTCGAGGAGTAGAAAGAGAAAGAGTGCGAGAGACCGCAGAGAGAATGGAGAGGGAAAGAGAGAGAAAAAAGAGAGAAGGCGGAGGTGGCGAAGGAGGAGAACGCGAAGGAAGGAGAGAGAGACTAAGAGAGAGAGAGAGAGAGGAGGGGAAGGAGAAAGAAATTTATTTTTACGGCCGCGACAGCGACGTCTTGTTTCTTCATGACCGTATCTTCTTCTGACTCGAGGCGGAACAAAAAGTCCGAATTAAAACACGCCGCGCCGGCAAGACCATATACACGCGAATTTAACGCAGCGGACGCGCGATGGAGGTCAGGGCGGAAATTCGATATTTCTCCTGATCTCGCTCATCGACCACTGGCCGCTGTCGATCGGCGAAATCGACGATGATCGATGCGGAAAAGGAGCAGGGAATATCGTCGTTCGCGGGTGCTCGGTATACCGTCATTGTAGTCGCATCGTACGGCGAAACGGCACCGTTGACATTTTCGCAGTCGACGTCTCTCGGCCGGCCGTATGCAAATCGGAGGAACGGAGAGGCGAAATCGGTGATATATCCGGCAAACCTTCTGTGCGTTTTATATTTCATACGGGCGATAAATAAGCGGAGAACGAGGAGTGGCTGTATCGGCACGGCCCTGACCACTGGCGCCGTTCGCGATTCTCCATGCACAAATACACTCCGTTCCGTCATCGGCGTGCAACGTGCAAACTTAATGAAATTCATCGCGGCTAAAGCGCGCGTTGGTTATATATCTCTCGTTCTCCGTGCGCGCCTCTTGCTCTCCTTCTCGTTTTTATCTACGTCTCCCTCTCTCTCTCTCTCTCTCTCTCTATCCAGCTATCAGTATTTCTCTCCGTCTTCCTCGTTTCTCGGTCGACTATCGTTTACGCGGCTGCGACCTTATCGATTATAGTCGTCCGTTCTCCGCCGGACGATTCCGAGACTAGCGGCGAGGTTTCTAAGAAAATCGTCTACCTGCACCGGGAACTCTGGCGTTCTCCGTGTAGGCGTGTCGCGGATCGAAAGTAACGATCTCGTTTGACAACGATCTCGCGCGGGATCGAGTCGTCGTGATTCCGAGGAGAGAAAAGATTTTAGAACGTCTTCGGGTGTCCTTCTACGTAACCGGGGTTACTGCAAGAGACAATTCCTTCCCGAAACCGAACTCCTTCGATTCACACATCCTATCCGTACGATTTTTTACCAATGTAACCCTCGGTACGTTCACCCTAGTTATCAATCCCTTGCCTATTTTTTTTCATAACTGTACACCGTACTTGAGTATCAAATTGCTAAAATAATAATTCCCGGTGGTTTCTACGATATCGTATGCTTTAAAAAGAACTTGACAGTGCCAAAATAATTCGACGCTATGGGTACGGTTCATAGACCCTAGCCGTACGATTTTCACTACCAATGTAACCCCCGATACGGTAAGCCTAGTTAACAATCCCTTGCCTGACTATTTTTTTTCATAACTGTACACCATACTCGAGTATCAAATTGCTAAAATAATAATTCCCCGGTGGTTTCTACGATATCGTATACTTTAACCCATTGACTGCCAACTACGAGATATCTCGTAGCTGCACTATAAGTTTGAATTAGTAAGTTAATAATAATGGCCGAGCGTGTATAGAAATTTTGGAACAAAAATGTTTTTCGTATCATTACAAATGTCGAGATTATATTTTTGATTAATGAAATTAATGTTTAAAAACTCTCTGTCGTCTCCTCAAATTTTAACAAGCAAAGGTAATATTTGCTTGGTTTTCCTGACAGTGGTGGGTTAAAACCAACCCGACGGTACCAAAATAATTCGACGCTGCCGGGTGCAACTGATTTCCTTTTTTCTTTTTTCATTATCAATGTCGAATGATTCAATTTCGGGTGTCACTCGTATTTCTAGGTTCAAGTGGTTAAGCCACTTTGATTTCTTGTGCTACATCCGCGTAAAAGCAACGGCGCACCAGCGTCCACCATTTGCCGCTTTCGTCGCGGAGACGAGGAACGTGTTACATAGAACGGTGTAACGTCCTTGTTACAAGCTTCGCAACTAATCCGTGAGCAAAGGCGGCTCTCGATCGGCGCCGGGGAACACGTTTCTGATGCAATCTAAGTCGGCCGGCTTAAAAGACGTCTGAATTTTTAAATTGTTTCCGTGTTCCATCCATTAACGTAACGAAGAAGTATAAATGGGTGTGTTACGGCCGGCCGGTATCAATGTCACGTTACGAAACTGCAGCGTAGTACGGCGTACGAGTAGTACGGTTGCTTTTACACGGGCTTACTTAGTTACTTACTTACCGGGAGTAAATCTATGGACACGATTCTCCGAGTCGACTGGCGCGTAGCAGTTGAAGGGTAAACCCGTCGCCGAGCATGTCCTGTGCGCTACCAGGCCGCAATCTGCGCCGACATAGAGAAAAACAACTGCGTTAACGATGAGAAACGATCCGCTGTGGAAAGGTGGAAATTTCAGAGTAACTTTGACCGTTCCACGGCTACGGGACTTTGCGGAAATCTGGCCGTGAACGTGCGTCAAATATATGCGGCTGCCGGAAACCCTCCAATGACGCGGAACTGTCGTAAGGAGATTTCCCTACAGCGTGGTACCCTCGTGGGGCAGATTTTCTATCTCGTGGAACTCTCATAGGTGGTTTTCCTGCAGCGCGGTCCTCCAACAAGGCAATTTCACGGAGGACTATCGACTCTAGGTGGAGACTTCGAGTGGAGAACGGAAGCGCAACGGCACTCGCAGCCAGATTTTCGACGCTGTGGCTCCAACAGCTCGTCGGAAGATGCTTAACACTAGAACTACCGGCGTTGAATCTATCATATTTCAAGATACTAATTAAATACTTTGAAAAAGGAGGAATCAAGGGGCGGAAAAGAAAATTTATGTTTTTTAAGATGAACGTAGAATATTTATGCTAAGACTCTTCTATAAACTTGGAGAATTCTTTCTTTCAGCCTTCTTGCAGCAGCATTTTGAATGGTTTGGTAGTTCCAGCGTTAATTCCCGTGTTTCGACTCATCGAGGACGCGATACTTGACGAAACTCGTTCAAATGGCTTTCCACGCAACGTCGAGAGCCATCGATAATCGCGAAAAGCAGAGACGGCGAAGGCAGCGGCGAAACATACGTCGAAAAAGCGGGCAAACGTACCTCGACAGAGGAAGCCTTGATGTAAGAGGCCCCTGAGATATTTATGGCACTTGTCGCACTTCTCCAGCACGCTGAAACTCTGCGGTATAAGGCTGTGCGTGTTCCCGGTGGTCGCATTGTTCCCGACGGAGCCGCTGGAGTCGGCGAGGACGGTCGACGGTCCGACGCTCGTCGTCGTGGTCGTCGTTGAGATGGTCTCCGGCAGCGAGAGCGGCGGCGACAGTTGGCAGAGTTCCTCGATGCAGGCCAAAATGTTCCGTTGATGGAACTCATCCTTTATGCCCATATTCTGCGGAGAGAGAGAGAGAAGTCTTCGAGTTTCGTCCGCGGCACGGACGATGGTGGACGCGGTGGAGTCGACGGAAGTCGAAGGAGAAGTTGAAGGAGAAGCTTAAGGTGGAGGGAGAGCTCCCTTTTATCGTCCCTCTCGCATTCACTTTCGCGTTAGGTTGCACCGTAAATACATCACCTACCGGTTTCTCAAACTTTACGGAGCGACGTGCACCGAACGGACGAAAAAGAGCCTCGCTAACGACAGGATACAGTTATGAACTCGCGCGGTCGTAAGAAGTCGTAAGAGGAGAAATACAGCGGGCGTAAAAGTCCAACGAGTCGGATCGGGCTTGGCCTCGCGAGGAGAGCCTCTCCGTGGATCCTTCGACTTTTATAAAAGGTAAACGAATCGACCGAGTGAAGTCACAGCACCGACCAAACTAACCACGTTTCCTTCGCTTTTGTACTTTAGGCTTCCACAGTTACGAGCAATCTACTACCCTGGGGCTTTCGAATTGCCGAGCTTAAGGTACGCGCTGCGCGTGGGAGAAATTTCCCAGAGACGAGTAAACGATTAGAACTCGCTAATTGAGAAATTCTAACTTGGCACACTGTCGTACCTTTTCGTCTTATTTCTTTCTACGATCTTCAAGTTTGATGTTTAGCGTTGGAACAGGAGATTCAAAGATTTCAACGAAAGTCCTTTAACACTAGAACTACCGGCGGTAAATCTGTTATATTTAAATATATTAAATAAGTACTTTGAAAGAAGGGAAATTCAGAGGTGGAAAAGATGATCGATTCGGTAATTTATGTTTTATGAGATGGACGTAGAATATCTATTCTATGACTCTCCTATAATCTTGGAGAATTGTTGAAAAAAACTGTGTACCAGTCATTCTGACTGGTTTGGTAGTTCTAGTGTTAACACGAATGTCGTGGGGGTCACCGGTGACCGGCACTATCGAATTCGATGAAATTTCTTGAGTTTTAAATTACGATATTCACAAATATGCTAATATTTCCAATATTAGAATATTGCTGTTAAAAAAGTGAAGTATTACCGAGTACACAACTATTTTGCTTTTATCATTTCTATTCTATAAAGATGTGCTTTTAATAGAAATAGCTTCGGTTCGGTGGAAATGATGATAGCGAAATACAGGTGGCACTCAACGTGTTAAAAGGAGGAACGTTGGGATCATTGATTGGGAGAGCTTCGATTTGAAATACGTGAAGGTTTCAACGAGAGAGGCTGAAGAGGAGAGAAATTAGACTCATTGACTGGGAAGACCTTGACTTGGAGAACAGTGGGTTATTCAGTCCTCCTAAGCGAAGAGGCAAGAAGAACGTGCTAGGTTCGCTTCTAAGCTGAATGACATAACGTAGGGCCGATACCAGGGAACTCGTAAAAGGGTGAAACGACGGGGCAATCGTAATTTACACGGCTGGCAACGTCTATTCGTGAGCGACGTCTCGTTTTCCCGCCACGGTTGAATCCCGCGTCAACAGGTGTCAGGTACACGCGCCTTCCCGTTAAAACACCTGTGCCGAATGCTGGATGCAGCGCGGGGTTAAAAATTAGCTACAATTTCAAGGATGATCTTTCACTCCCCAATTATGCTTCTACAAAGTACAATAAAGTACAAAAGGAACAGATAAATTACACAGAAAGGACGCAAGAGGCCAGAAATCTCATAGTATTATTTGTAAAAGTAGTAAGAGAGGAAGAAAAATTGAGGGAGCAGTAAAATCTGTTGACATTAAGGAAAATTCTATTTAGACGATTGAAATCTCTCTTGGGCCCATTCTTTGAGGCCCTAAAATCCCAGTACATTTCAACGCTATGGAGAACCGACGATGCACCTTCTGGGTCGCTTTGTTAAACAATTTTGTAAGACACCGTTACTAACAACGATATGCACTTATGCAATAATGCGTTTTATCACTTTCTCAACTGCAATAAGGTCATCGACGTGAAAAGAAGCGTGATCCCACTACTTAGCAACAAAAAACATGAATTTTAAAACAAGCGCTATCGTGCCGATTGGCGCTTTTCGCAATCAATTACGACAAGCGCTGTTGCGCTGTTCGGAACTTTTCGCCAATGTTTTTTTAAGAACCTCTGGGACTCAAACGGTTAAATTATATGCCATTAACGTGATTCAGAGCGTCCAAACACTTCCTGATAAGAGGAAATTAGCAGAGAGACCTCTAAGAAAAATTAACAAAAAAAATGGTAGCACCGTGTTCACAAGACGACCGGATAAACAAAACTGTGAGAGTACTGCGGCGCGAGATTGCTCACCTTCGACTGATTTCTATTTTTTAAACCTTTCTCCACCTTCCATTAGTTTTTAAGAATAAACTCAAGTCTTATCTCAAGCTGCATTCCGGTCTCGGCAAGAATCTCGAATTAGGTCGTTTCGCTCGTTCAGCGAAAAGAACAAAGGAGCAATAAATTGAAAAACATACCGTGCCATTAACCAATTACGAATTCACACGCGAAACGTCGCGCGAATTACGATGTGAGTTATATAAGGGGGCACAAAAAAAGGAGCCGAAGGTTACTCATGGTGTACGCGAATTCCGTGGCGCAGAAAAAGTCTCCGGGTCGTCTTTATTTTTAGGGATCGACGTTTCCTCGGAGGCGCGTCTCGCAGCCGGCGCTTCCGGCAATTCCCCCTCTGGCAAGCACATTTTTTCCCGATTATGGTATCTCCGGGGCGCCTCTCTCACTCTTTTTCTCTTTTTCTCTCTACGCGCACGCATAGCGTCGCATGAAAACGCGCCGCGTCGCACCGCGCGCTATTTTAAAATCTCCTGGCTGCCGTGTGTTTCTTCGGCGCCACGGCGCGCAGTGGGCCAAACGCTATTATTAGCTCTACGTGGCAAAACTAAAGAATCGATATACCTATGTATGTACACACGTAAATACATGCATACAGGGTGATTTGAAAAGAGGCCAGTTGCTCTTGGAAATCAAGGTGTTCGTCAAACGCGGTAGAAATGGAATTGAGAAAAGATTTTTCATCTTTCGTGATACCAACAGCGATAGATTTCGACCGCGGGTCGTCAGATCGCGAAAATCATAAATTTAATTTGTGTTTTTACAGAGAAATATCTTCTCGCTTCTTTTTTTAAATTTCAATGCAATTAACCCCTCGCCGTACGATTTCTTCTGTGACTGCCTCCGCAATAATTCAGAATTAAATTGGTAAAATAAAAATTAATCGGTGATTCTTGATATATCGTGTAATTTAACGTTATATTAATATTATAGAAATCATTTTATCGTGTCGTGTTTCACTGATATTTTCAATTTCACAGCTTTTGCAAAACTTGACAATTTCCTATCCAAGTTAACGCATCACGAGTTCACTCGTGATTGTACGGCAAGGGGTTAAATTAAGGATCGCTTCTTAAATTCAGAGATAGGATCGGTATCAATTAATGAGAAGAAATAAATTAAAACCGCTGTCTTCAGCGACGCTCAGCATTGTCTGACCTACAGTTCTAGGTTTTAGGTGAGTGCAGAACCACCAAGGGTGTAATATAGAACCCCTAAAAAAATAGAACCCCCAAAACCCCAAAGACCTTTTTCCAACAATCCACAACTAAACCTCTCAATCTAATATATAGATTTAGTTCAAACTCAAAAGACTTCGAAGTCTTCGACCTATTCGTCAAAATTCCCCGACTCGTGTGCAACCTCTTTCGGTATTTCAACGCTGTTTCGAACCACCCGGTATCGTTCGTGCAAAGAAGCATGCACGGCGATAAAATTTAACGCGGCGTTATTTTATTTCGCGACGCTCGTGCCAGGCTTTCAAAGAAGAGGAAACCTTCGCTCGAAACGAGGGTCTTCGAGTGGCTCTGCGTCGAAAGAAAGGAAGGTGACACGATGCGCGTTTCACCCTCGAAATATCGATCACCGGCGAGCTTGTCCTGTTTTCTGGCGTTTTTGCAACCCCCAGGATACCTTTGCCCTTCGTCCTTGCGCGCTTCAACGGGAAGAAAGTTCGGGAAACGTGATTGCGACCTTGCCAAATATGGTTGTTTCATTAACACTAAATCTACCGGCTTTATATCTGTTATATTGAAATATATGAAATAAATACTTTGAAAAAAGAGATTTAAAGTGGTGAAAATGATGATCGGTTAAGTAATTTTTGTTTTACACGACAGACCTAAAATATTTACTGAATGGCTGCCCAATCAATTTGGGGAATTTTTAGAAAAAATCAGAAAGCGGTAATTAGATCGCCACGGTAGGTTTAGTGTTAAATATCTTTCTAGACTTAATTGCAATGTTGCTAGGCGAATTTCATAAATTATAATGTCTTCGGATAAAGTTTGCAAATTTTAACGTTGGAAAAGCAGAATCATTTCCCAGAGGCAAAGAGAAATTTCAAATTTAGCCCGCCAATTGAACGTTCGAGCCTTTAACACCCCTCTTCGCGAACTCTCTTTGAAATTTCCACCATAAAATCGTTTTACTCTACATCCCCGCTGAAGGTATTTTCATGACAGGCAAATTTCATGGCTGCAAGTGAACGTAAGACCGCCGAGGGTTAAATGAGCCGGACATTTCGCGTCGAGGATCGAGGTGCATCGATTTTAGGATAGTTTAGGATTCTCTCCCAAGGAACACACGGTGAACGGAAACAGCCATTAAATTCTTACGCCTCGTCGCGCCCGAAGGATGACGCGTTTCTCGATCCGCATCGTCAGGATCCCAGTTGGGCTTTGCTTCACGATAAGAGAATGCTAATTTCACGAAAAACTATCTCCATCTTAACTCACAACCAGGTCCCGCTAATTGCCACCCTTATCCTTCATCCCCAAACCCAGTAAAATTTCCATCAAGCGCTACCAATTTCCAATCAGCAAGAGAGAACTCAACGGCAAAATCCTTCGATCTCTCCACTTCTCAATTACGATCGCGTGCAACGGGATAATTATAAATAAGAGTGATTTAAAGGCAAGCCAAGGTTGCAAAGATGAAGAGAAACCCGTTGATAGCCCGGGTGCAATGTGGTAAATCGATTTTAAAACACCCTAGGATACCAAAGAGACAGAAACGATCTCAGCTACGTTCATCCTTCTTCTTTATTCTTTTTCTTCGGTGTTTTCCTCCTCCTCCTCCTCCTCCTCCTCGTAGCTCGAGGCTGGAGAATCCGCGCGAAGGACGAGGCGAATGGGAATCGAACGATTTCTCGCACCGAAAGGACACTCCGGGGCGATTTACGAGTCGATTAGCATGGTAATACGCGATTTACGCTCCAAGGAGCCTTGGAGAGCCGAGGATTTTTCTTCCTCTCGACGGTGCACGCCGTCGGGAGGACGCATCGTGACTAAATTTGTGGAGGATCTTCGCGGGACCAGAGAATCACCGTAGCTACCTCGCGCATTCTGTATTCTCGTCGGATCCTCCCTGTCCTCTGACGTCTCAGCGACGGTAAAATTATCGGACGATCCTCGTGAAACCGCGAGCCCCCCTCGTGCCTTATCGTAAAGTCGCTGATAAACGCGAGAATCGGTTAATCGTTATCGACGGGAGGCTCGATCGCGAGACGACGATTTTTGCGTGGCGATAGCGTTCGGGCTTGAATTCTCAAAAGGCGAAAAGATAATGGAAGTTAAAGGGTCTATGGCGGATAAGAAGATAAAGGCTCAGACTTTCGATTAGTTAGCCAAAATTCAAATTCTCCGTCGTCTCTGGGAAATTTTTCTTAAATTATCAGTTAAACTGTGGCCCTACAATTTTCTTCGTGACTGTGTTTGCAATAATTCGGAAATAAATTGTTGAAATAACAATTGATCGACGATTCCTGGCATATAGTATACTTTAACTCTTTGAGGCATGGTGGGATATTTCTTGCCTACCTCGAAAATTTATATTATTTTATTTGCTTAGAATTAAATATTAATCTAAAATATTTTAGACTTAGAATTAATACCTGAAGTAAGTATTTCTCAGGGATTTCTGATACACCATACAATTTAATACAATATTAATAGTATAGAGGTAACTTGACCCACTGATATCTTCAATTTAATAGTTTTTGGAAAACTTGAAAATTTCTTATTCCATTTATCGCGTCACGAGTGTCACTCGTTATTATAGGGCAAGGGGTTAATAAGAATAAACCAACTTTGTTCAATTAAAGAGAAAAAAAATGTCTGTGGAGCATTGTTGTTAGAAGCAAACATGTGATGAAGGTGTGTGCATTACATAGTCGAATAATAAAGAACCGTAATATTCAATTCAGTGTTATTCTATAGCTTCAACAAAATATGCGGCAATTCAGACTATATGATTTTCATCGCATACCGTCTTCGATGCGTTAACACGTTGACCATGGGGGTCACCGGTGACCGGCGCTATTGAAATCAACGAAATTTCATATGACTTTTAAATCGTAATATTTACAAATTTGATAACTCAGTCAATATATACGCGATGGTCTCAAAAAGGTAAAGTCCCGCTGTCTATATACCTCTTCGTACCTTTAAAGTTTCTGCTTTGTAAAGAAGTGATTTTAATAGAAAAACTTTAATTTCATTCAACGTGTTAATATTGCTATAGCCCAATAATCGCAGCACACCAGATGCCACTTTCAAACCACAGACTGCAGCCGAAATTACCGCGACAGACGAAACGACCCAAAGGAAGAATAAGTGACGAGGTAATTTAAAAACAAAATCCAAGGAATCCCCGATCTAACAAGACAAACGTCAAGAGCGGAGGATTAAATCGAAGTAGCTCCTCGTGATATCGTAACAGAACGATACGAGTCTCGGTTAATCGTGGTTGCGAGAGAAGACAGCAGGGGAGGAAGGAAAGAAAATCCTTTCGCGGAGATACGGCCGAAAGTGTCGGTCGACCGGTCGCGCGATAAGAGATGAAAAATTGAAATAAAACGTAGGAGAGGCGAGAGGAGAGAAAGACGAGGAGGCGAAGGAGGAGAGAGAGCACGATAAAGAGCCGACTGTAGCGTAAGGCAGACGCTACAGGGCAATTACAGGGTCAACGGGCCAAGGAAAACGTCGTCCAGATACTCTTGAGTCGAGGTCATCGCCTTTGAGTACTAGCCAAAGAATTTTCGATCTCCCACCGTGCCCGATTCCATTCTCGACCGAGACTCCTCGCTTCGTGACGAGAAACAGGAGGGAAGAATTCTCGGCCGAGTTATTCTTTTCTCATTGATTCTACAATTCCCGAACGCGCCTAGATTCTACCTTTCTACTTCGTGGAAAAAATACCGCAGAATTCTTCCACTCGGATAATCATTTGCATGGCCTTTGTTTATATCTTGCGATTCGTTGATCGTTTTGGATTTAAGTTTCATCAGAGGAAACTCCCTAGGTTCTTTTCAACCACCGGACCGAATTCTCACACTTTTTGGGCAACGCTTGCTTGTAGTAAATTAAAGTCGTCAAATTTGAAATCGGTCATTCGTGAAATTTCAGAGTTATTCAAAAATTCGAATCGAAAAGGAATTAGGGCTTGATGAGGGTTGGAGAAAATTGAAGATCGAAGGGAAAAATGGACTCACCATGAGCTTCTCTCGATCCAGATGAGGCAGATCGCTGCCTTTGATGTCCTTCGACTTGAAGACGTCCGCATAGCGATAGAGATTTAGGGCAGCCATCCATTCGACGACGTTTAGTGATGTCCACTCACTGACGGGCTGTTAGAAAAGAAACGTGTGACGCAAATGAAACGAATCGAGGGGGAAATTGCAACGCGAGCAACGAGCCAAGTTCAGGTGCGAGGCAAACGGCGTGGAGAAAAAGAAAGAAAGAAAGAAATGTGTCGTCGCGAAATCTCTTGCAAATCTTCGGCCTCTACAGCTCGGCAAATATTAGCCGATATGATTAATCGCCTTCTCTCGTTCTTCGCGAATTCCTTTTCCTCTTCTTCCTTCTCCTCGTCCGTCGCTTTTTGCTTTTCCTTTCCTTTTGCAAACCAAATCACGGAACGGTTCGATAATCTCTCCTCGTGAATTTCGCGCCGACAAATCGCCGTCGCGACGAGCGAATGCGGAAAAATCTCGCGAATCGAGCGGAAGAAGGAAGATTAGAAGAATGCTCTTCAACGAGCAGCAAGTTCTCGAATATTTTTGCACGCGGTTTTAAAGAGCATTGAAAATTGTCTTTCATACTGTTTGTTATTTCGATTAAGATCTACAACGTGATGGTAAATCTTCCAAAGTAATGGAAATTGCGAGTTCCTAAATTCACTCGAAAGCCAAACCGATCAATCTCCTCCCCCGTTTGCTCCGTTTCTTGCAACATGTTTGTCCGCTGTGTCTGCAATCGAGACAAAACCTTCGCCAATTTTTGCAACCCTTTCAAACGGAGCGCATTGAAACTTTCAAGGCAGAAACAACTCCTGCATCCCTCGATAGCGTTCTCCGATATCTCAAAGCATCCGAAAGTAACCTTCGCTCCTAGGGGCACTCTCAGTGCGCTCATCAATTCCCAAATGTCTCTCCTCTGAAGCTAGAAAGAACGGTAAACTAGTTCTTTAGATAATCGTGACCTAACGTGCACACCAAGCGACCACCGAGATCGATTAGACATCACCGTCTCAATAAAAAGAGGCTAAAAGACTTTCCCAAGTGTCTCTCAATTTTCAAATGTCTCTCTTTTTTAAACTAAGAAGTCAATAGCTGCGTTCGCGCGCTTTTTCGATTATGAATTTCCGCACTCATCGTGCGACCACCGAGATCGGTTGGATATCACCATTTTTAATAAAAAGAAGCTCAACGACTTTTCCAAGTGTTTCTCAATTTCCGAATGTCTCTCTTTTTTAAACTAAGAAGACAATAGCTGCGTTCGCGCGCTTTTTCGATTATGAATCGCCGCGCTCATCGTGCGGCCACAGAGATCGATTAGATATCACCATTTTTAATAAAAAGAAGCTCAAAGACTTTCCCAAGTGTTTCTGAATTTTCAAATGTTTCTCTTTTTTAAACTAAGAAGTCAATAGCTACATTCGCGCGCTTTTTCGATTATGAATCGCCGCGCTCATCGTGCGACCACCGAGTCGGATTAGAAACCACTACTGCAAAAAAAACGTGGCCCAAAGATTTTCCCGGGTGTTCGTTAATTCTCAAATGGTTCTTTTGTTTCAACTCAAAAGACAATAGCCGCGTGCGCGCGTTCTTTCGACGATCATGGCTTGACTCTCGCATCTTGCGACCACCGAGTCCGATTAGATATCACTGTCGCAACAGAAACAAGCCCAAAGGCTTTCCTTCGGCCACCCTCTGGCACACACGCTGCTCGCGGCGGTATCAAGGAGCTCGATAAAGCGAAAGCGTAAAAACCGAGGGGAAAAGAAAACGTAACCTTCTCTCGTAACCTTAAGTCTACGATCGTGACGACACTATCGAAAGATAAGAGCAGCTATCGTGTCTACGCTCGAGGAGGAACTCTCTGCCTCCATCTCCCGCGAATATTCACGCTTTCGCATCTCCAAACGTGCGCTCTTTTTTCCACCGTTCTTTCATTCCGCACGCCCAAACTTCGCTTTTATTCTCATTCAAAGATAAAGCGCGCTCCGAGTATCGCGCGCGAGACAACTCATCGAATTATCGCAACGAAGAGACATCGTTCCGTTGCCGAAGATTTGCGAGAATACCAGGGAAACGTGGCGAGCGGAATGGACGGAATCGTAATCCAGATAGAATCGTAATCTCCGAAATACCAGGAATTCCGTTTCGCCATGGATTCTTCGAGTTGAAGATCGCGCTTGAAATCCAAAGCGTAGGAGGCACGGTAGTTGTTATTCCAGGGTTCCTAGCCGCGTGTTCGATCGCCACCGCGGCGTTTAGAAACTTCACGTGGAAATTCGTAGATAAGTTTTTACTGCAGAGTCTGCCCGTCCGGAGATAAGAAATCGGATAGCGTGCCACGAAAGAATTCGCGAGCGTACGCGCGCCAATTGATTCGCGATTTGGCGATATCGGAGGATACAATCGTGCGGTTCTTTTTTTTCCCCTCTCGTTCCAATGCCATCGATACTTCATCCTACTCTTCCGCCCGTCGATGTTACTACCATTGCGGCTATTTCTGTTTCTCCTTTCTTTTCGTCAATTTTATGCAGAGCAACGTGTAGGATTTAGGTCGTTACGCCATCGGATCTCGAACAAGTTTCGCTCTGATAACGAAACCCGGCCTCGTGTTTGTGTACAAAGTCAGGTTACGAGTGGATACACGCGGCCAAGGGAGAACGCCAGTCTAATAGATTTCCTCGTCGCGCAGAAACAGAAGGCGCCATGTCCGCGCGCGATCCGTGAATTACGAAAGAGCAAGGAGATACGGGATCGCGCGCTCCTCTCTCTTTTTCTTTCTTTCTCTCTTCTTCGTATTTCCCCGCCGCGAGTAGGAAAGAGCACAAAAGGGACATTATCGGAGTGAAAAGCTGATAATTCTTTTCACTCGCTGATACACGAGACGTAGCGTCACTTTTCCGAGAGATAACGGCACCTCGGAGGGTTTCGAGCGACGGAAAATCGGAGGAATCGTGGCGCGGCCGAGATATTTATCGGCGATCGGACGATGCGCGAAGGTAATTGAATTATTCGCGGTGGCCTTGTCCTTGCGCAGCCATGGAGCGCGTAGTATTCAAATTTTAAAGCGTTCGTCGCCCAGCGCGATTCGCTTGAATTTTTCGCGGGGCCCAAATTCGCACGAATCTTAATTAACACTAGATTTACCGTACCAGTCAAAATGACTGGTACACAATTTTTTCCAAAAATTCTCCAAATTTATATGAGAGTTATAGAATAGATATTCTACGTCCATCTTATAGAACATAAATTGCCGAATCAATCAAGTTTTCCACCTCTTAATTCCCCTTTTTTCAAAATACATATTTAATATTTTTAAATATGATAGATTTAACGCCGGTAGTTCTAGTGTTAATCACAAAACTCCCCTCGATACCGTCGGGCTACACGTGGATCCATCGAAACATACGATACATTCTAAAGCGAAGAATTGTCTCGTTCGGTGACTCCCGCAAAGCTGCGTAATTCCGAGTTCGCATTAACCCTTAGGGCTCTATGGACGCATATATGGGTTTGACGAAAGTCATCCGTGTGGCCTATGGCCGCATATATGCGTTTGTCGATTTTTTCAACCAGTATGCAGTCATTTTCGTGTAAAATTAATACAGGGGCACTCGTTAGTGATTTGCCTTCCTTAGGTAGCGGTTGGACAGTATTAGGGTCATAAAAATCTCCGGGAATTATAATATATAACTAATTATTTGTAGATAATTGTTTTGAATTTTTTCACACACAATTAAATTATTAATTTCTGTTGCAAATATCAAATTAAGTTTTTTAGTTGATTGTAAAATTTAATGTTTTAAAATTTTAATGTTTATAATAATTAATTTTAATACTCAAAAATAACAGTCTTTAATTATTTAACCTTCTGCAAAAGAATTACTATAATTTATTACTGTTTGCGCCTTGAATAGTCACGTCAGTGTGGCGAAAAAGTATTCCGGCCCCAGCGATGGTCAGCGCTAGCCGCCCTCCGTCCCTACGGACCGTTTCGGTCCGGAGTATTTAGAGCTCAAAGGGTTAAACCGAGGAGGAATCGCGAACCGGCAGAAGGTCTACGAACCGGAAGAGCAAAGCCGCGAGAGAGGTGCCGTCCTCGTTCGCGCGACGAAAGGAAAGAGGGAAAACACAAGAAAGCAACTGCACTGACCTTGTCCTTGTCGAGAACCTGGCCCGGTAGCGCGTGACCCTTGGTACTCCATTGGCAGAGGTGCTGGCCGCTGTACTCCGAGCAGACCAGGTGGAAGCACGCATGGCACTCTGCGGGACATAGAGAACCGCACATGCAGCAGCACCGATTACGATCGTGCCGTCTCGGAGACGGTCTATCGCGCTGAGAGAACTCCCCGGCGGCGTTCCCCCGTGTCTTCGACGTTAAACGCTGGCCCGAATCGTGGCCCTCGCGAGCGATCGAGGTCGAATCGACGAGTGTTGCCTCGGTCGTTCTGCGATTACACGAAAACTCGGCTTGCTGACGCGGCTGTTGGTGGTGCAGCTGCGCGTCGACGCACCAGCACACGTGCCGATGAAAGGACAACGGCCTGGCGCAAGGGAAAAGACCGCTCTCGATCTCGATCTCCTCTCTGTCCGCCACGACCGTCGACTCGTCGGTTATCGAGGATAGGTGCAGCTGCGTAACGACGCCCCCGACACCGACGACACCACCGATATCCGCCAGCTGCACCATCGTCGAATCCTCGTTCCGCGAAAACCCTTGCTCCCCGGTGACCCCCGTGGGGTCGTACGAGCTCGCCGTTCTGTCCGACTGTTTGCCATTTGGCCCGGCGTGCTGTTTCGGTGCTATATGCTTGCCGGAAATGATCGGATTCGACGTCGGGAGAGAAGAGGAGGAAGCCAGACCGGCCGGGTGAGTCTGTTGATTGGCGATATTCGAGAACCACCTGCCCGGGGATAGACCGAACGCTCCACGGTTTCTCGCCTCGGAATTCTGTCCGTCCACGACGCCTAGGACGCTCGAGGTCGGATGTTGAGTCTGAAGGTCGGTGTAGGTACCGTTGCCGTTTCCGGTTGCCGAGAGGAAGCCTCGCGCCGCTGTCGGCGTTCGATGCGCCTGAAGACTCGAGATCGTCGCTACGCCGGTAGTTCCCGGTGATACCACGGAACCGGAAGTGCACGCGGATGCTGCGGCATTGGATACACCGTTGGTCGTGGGAGACGCGGAGGTCGTGGAGGTCGCCGCGGTCGTCGCGGCTCCCGCGCCCTTTCGAAGCATGTAATTGTCCGAGTCGACGGCCAAGAAGCGCGACATGGCCGTGGATTTGGCCTTAGCGTCGGTGGGCTTCTTCGGCGACGTCTTCGTCGGCGAGTCTATCCAGGCTTTCGTCTCCTGTATCTTCACCGATGGCTGCACCTGCGAGGCTGCGGCTGCAGCTGCGGCGGACGCGCTCGACGCCTGCTTCATCGCTGTGGCCGTTGACGATCATGAAAGTCTCGAGGTACCGGGACTAGGTCTTGTTGAGCGTTTTCACGCCGCCGTTCCGATTCGCTTTCCTGCTTTCCGGCGAGTCCTGATCCTCCCTCGGGCTACCGGAGTCACCCGTCATCGTCGTCCCTCTCTTTCTCCCTCGGTTTCTCTCTCTTTCTTCTCCGTTTCCCTCTCTCGGTCGTCCGACCTCCGCTGCTACCAACGGCGAGAGACGACACCGGGGTTCTCCGGAAGTGACGATCTTCCGGGGGACTCGACGAGAGTGGTACTCGTTAAGTCGAGATTCCGAGCGTTGCGAGAACGTTCATAGGGGATGCTACGACGCTCCTTCTCGACGGCGATCGAATTCGGATAGCGATCATCGATCCAACGATCTCTCCTCGACACGAGGAACGCGCTCCCGGCCACGTGATAACGGCGACGCAACACGGAGGTCAGCGATCCGGTATTTCGGAGGCTCTAATTGCTCCGAGCCTCGGACTAATCGCCACGTCGTTAATTGCCAATCAGCCGTGGAGAGGAAGCCCTCGTCGTTTCGTGGACGATAGTTGGCTTATCGGTGAATACACGCGTCGATATCGCGAGGGAAAAAAAAAAGATTCCACTGCGCGTTAACGCGGCTCTCTCGTAAACGATCTCTCCCCTGAGGTCTCGTCGGCGATCGTGATCGGTGATCGTGGTCCACGATCGATGTCCCGGCGATTCGTTACGTTAACTTCGTCGTTATTATTGCCGGAGGAGAGGCAAGGGACGGACGACTGCAAGGAGAAAGACGGAGAGACGGGACACGCGGGTGCGTACGTGTACGTGCGAGGAAGGGAGAGACAGAGAGAGAGAGAGAGAGAAAGAGAGAGGAAAGAGAAAGAAAAAAGGGAGAGAGAGAGAAAGAGTCGCTCCCGTGGGTGTGACCTCGTGTAAATTCGTTTTCCATAAATCTCACTCCTACCACTCTCTCTCGCGCGCACACACGACCTTTGTATAAACGCCGAGATTCGCCGAGCCGAACGAAACCGGTTTCGTCAAGCAACGACACCGAACGATTTTCAATGTAGTCCCGCGAGCACGTAGCCAGGAGAGATCCTCGTGGGTTATCGAGAGTAATTCCAGGTGACCTTAAGGCAGTTTCATGCGTCGATTAGACGGAATTATTTGTGCCGATGCGCGCGAGCAAGGTTTTCGGGTTATGCGCATGCTCGGCCGATCGAGTCGATCTTTCGGATCGGTCGTACGATGGCTGTCCGCCTCGATGCACGGTTGTCGTTCGTTATAACCCGAGAAACGTCGCTGGTCATCCGTCTCGTTGTATTCCTCGGGTACACGCGGTCCGTTCTTCGTTCCTCTTCTTCTCGTCGATTCCCTTCGAACTGTCGGTCCGTGGATCGTCGACGGAAAAGACGTGTACTCTCTCGCGTACCTCGAGTCTTTCTAACCTCCGTTGCTCCGTTAATTACGGCAAAACAGCCGGCTCCCGTCTGGCGTCTCGATGGCTCGTTAAATCGAGACGAATTGCGCGCGCTCGAGACGCGCGCTGTCCTCGAGTAGGTCGGGCGAAACGTTTCGTTCGTTCGCGACGCGATACGCCGAGGAAAACGTGCTCGTCTAATCTCGCGGTGTCACGACGGTCGGCCCAATGTCGCGCGGTTAGAACGAAACGAAGAGATCGCGCGAGGTCGATCGTCTCACTCGCGCACGATGGAATCGATCGATCAAGGACGTCCTCCGTGGATCCTTCGTGGTCACGTACGTTTCGATCCTCGATTTCCAACGATCCGCTCACGGATTATCGATTCGCCAAACGAAATCCGCGCTCGCCGTTATCACGTCCGGCAGAAATCCGCGACTGGTGCGTCTCCCTCGTTCGCGTTCGCGCTTATTCCCCCTCGATAGATCACCGTTCGAGATATCTCTTACCGACCGCGAGTCAGTCGAGTCGCGTCGCGTCGGTAAAGCAGAGCGGCACGGGCGATCCTATTACCTCGTGCCTCTCTTCGTGCTCCACGTATATCGTCCTCTCCTCCTCCGTCGCCTCTTCCCTTCTCGCGTTCTCTCTCCTCGTCGTGTCGGAAGAATCGTCCTCTACCGTTTCGCGATGCGATCGTGCAAAACGTCGATGTCTCTTTGTCGTCGTCGTCGTAAGGAGAGCTCGGGGTCTCCTCTCGCGGGATCTAAGCTCGATCGAGGGGGACCTGGATGGATCCGTTTGACACGGCAGCGCCGAGAGGAGACGTGCTCGGGGACGAAGATCGCCGAGCACCGCTCGTTCTCGCGATATTTGACGTTCCGGCGCGATCGAAATCACGGTAGCCGAGAGAGTGACTTTCCTCGACGTCTCGTTCTCCGCGTTCCTCTCGTTCGGTCCACGGCAGAAAATGCCGGCGTATACGTGCCCGATCGCACAGGCGGCGCACGCACCTCGGGCCACGGGATGGAAAAGTCCACTGGGCACTGCACTTTTTGCACCGGCAGCCTGCACCACGCGCACACCTGCACGCACGACGAGGGCACACACGTCACTTTGTGCACATATGTGCACGACACCTATCCGTCCGTCTCTTTCCTTCTTCTACCACTGTCGTTCCTCTGCTCTCCTCCTCCCTCTGTCGTTTCTTCTCTCCCTTCCTCGCCGTCTCTCTCTCTGTCGCTCGTTCGCTGCCCGTGCACAGCCGGTCTACGCGCCGACTGTTAACCGTGGGCCAAGTCTCCAACTTCTTTCTCTCCTTCTCTCTCTCTCTCTCCCCCGTCTCTTTCTTTCTCTTTTTCTCTCTCCTCTCTCTCTCTCTCTCTCTCTCTATCCTCCTACTCCACCGACCGCCTTTATCTTCCACGGCGTGTAGAGAGCGGTCCGTATGATTTCGATGCTTTCACTCGGACTGTCTTCTCGGTCGACAGCCGCGCACAGTCTCTCCTCGATTCCACCGGGACGAATCCAATTCTCGAAGAAGCACCACGAATTTCCCGTACACCGCGCGACTCACGATACTTGGCATCGGCTGTCTCTGCCTGTCGTTCGGTCTTCCGTCTCTCTTTTCTTCCTTCGTTTCTACCTTCGCCGATCGTTGCCAAAGCGTACCGAGTTCCCGTCGTGTCCCGGCCTATGCTTCACTCGTTTCCCACTGAATTTCCACGCTGTTGCCACCGGCCGCGGACGCCCGTCTACGTGGACGATTTCCTGGCCGAGAAAATATCTCCGGCGGCTCGGCGCACAGCTGACCGGCCGGTCCGCCAAGTTCGGTCAATAGCCATAGCAGTCGCGGCCTGCCGAGGGTTGCTCGTGCTCGACCGTCGGCGCTACACTTCGGTCCCTTCCGCCGCGATTCGGCTCTTTCCGTGGCCTTTACGCGGACACTTCCGTGCCTAGCGACTGCCGGTGCCCCGGGCTTCGCGACGCGATCGAAACTCGCTCGAGGAAAATTCTCGCCGGTCTCGTCTAGCTTCGTTCTCTCCTCGAAATTGCACTCGTATTTATTCCGGATTTTCTTCTCCTCCGTCTTCTTCTCGCGGTAACGAAAATCAATAGCCCTCGCGAATCGCAGAACGACGCTTTCTGGTTTTTTTTCTTTCTAACGGTGAGAAAAAAAAATGCCACGGGCAACGAGCATCGATTCGGAAACGACGATGTCCCGGTAATTATCGAAAGTACGTTTCCACGGTGATATCGCGAAAGACGAGCAACGCGTTTCGGTGATTCCGTGAAATAGAATCATTGACGAGCGACGGAACGCACGAACCCGTTGCTCGTCTTTGTTCCGAGCGTAATCATCCGCGCCTCGTCGATTGCCTAACCGGCACGCTGACGAATGCGGACGATCGATTAAAAAATTACCATCGATTCGCGATCGGCCTATCGGTCTTTCTCTTATCGCCTGCCAGTCGCGATAAAGTACTTTCAAAGCATAGAAGGCAAACTGTGCACAATAGACGAGAACACCGAGAACATGCACGGTGTTTGAGAACGAATGAAAGAAAATTGCCGGTTAAACGACCGATACAAAAGTCAGAGCCGTAAGAGAAAAACGACATTCGTTTACCGTCGTCCGTGACTAAATCGAGCTGCACCAAT
The DNA here is from genome assembly GCA_963989415.1 of Cerceris ruficornis. Lineage (NCBI taxonomy): Eukaryota > Metazoa > Arthropoda > Insecta > Hymenoptera > Crabronidae > Cerceris > Cerceris ruficornis. The sequence continues at coordinate 15,477,281 of OZ022526.1, read as the reverse complement.
TCCCTGCGTGGGAGAGGTGCCTCGTTACCGAACTCGCAATGTCCTCTCCGATGATCATCATTCGTGTCAAACGTGTCCTTAGAATCCTGCTTCGATCCAACGTGCATCGACGAAACTTTCTTCTCTTTTCTATCCCCCCGACCTTCCTTTTCTACCCCTAAACCTTCCATTCTCCCCCTAAACCTACCGAGAGAAGGCAACGACGACGATACGAGGTCTCCGGAGAGGGAAGCGTGCCCCGCCACCCGTGGACCACCCGAAATTTCAATCGACGCGAAATTCGGCGCTAAAGGGACCCCCGTCGAGGAGAAAAATAATCGCGTCGCCCCTCCGTCAGCGTCGTAAAACGTCGATGCTGACGGTGGCAGAATCAGATTTCATTCTTTACGATCGTGCTTTACTCTCGCCGTTATCGCGAAAGCCCGCTCTGCGTGCGATACGTTAAAGTGCGTACGCACGTGCTCTCGCGCGTACCAAGGGCTCCGCTCGGTACTCCAGTCACATGGAAGGGCTGCGCGTGTACTTGAAAGGGAAGAAAGGGACGTGAAAGTGAAAAGCGACTTTCCAAGGTAACCGAGGGACACGAGGCGAGAGGAGAGCCCTGTACAAGGATCCCCGGACGTAGGATGATCGAATCCGGCCGCGCAGGCGCCCCTTCGTTCGGAGTCCTGTTCAAGGTCACAGTACCGCCGACGCATCGACCTCTCGCCCTGCTGAAGCCCAGAAGGACCGATCGATTTCACCATGGGAAAGCTAATCGACGAGCCCTTTCCACGGTAAAAGGGATGCGAAATTAATTCTGCTCGACATTCGCGGGATGCCCTTCGCCTTGCCGCCTCACATTAATAAGCATTGACGAACGACTTGGAAGGGATCTTCGCGGCTTTTTGGGGACTTTTTGGCGAGAGAGATCAAAGTAGGGTGGAGGAATTGATAAGTCTGTACCTTTCACAGGGCTCGTTGGGTTTAAGTGAAGGGTATTTTAGGTACTCAAACCTCTAGGTGAATTCTATAGACTAGGATTACATCATTCGTAGATTTGTTTGAGGACGAACGAATGTAGAAAATAATTCTTCATCGAGAGAATTAATTACAAATATCTATCGCTCTCCTTCCAAAGAAACCCATCGTCCCCGTTCGTTGGCTGTTCGTGTTAATTCGTAAGATCTCGTCGCCACGCGCCGCGAAATTGAACATTGACCCAGTAACTTAATTATTAAAACACCTCGTTCTTTTAAAGCAGATATCACCTTGCGCCTTATTGGTTTCGTGTCGGCGACGACGCAACGAAAGATTCCGAAGGAAACACGGTTTAAAGGCGACGAAACGAAAATTCGACGAGAACCGCCAACGTCGACGTTCTCGCTAGAGCCGCGCGTCTCCCGGCGAACGTTTAATCCGCAGATCTTGCAGATTTTCCTGCAATTCGGTCATCCTAGAGTTTCGTCCCGCTTCGAATGTTACTCAAAGCCGGAAGCATCGAAACGTACCTTCGCTTCTTCACGAATAAACCGGAACTTCGAATCCTTCCTACGATATATCGCGAGCGATTCGAAACGATCGGTAAAACCGTGGGCGAGTCTCCCGATGGAGAACGGAGACGCGGCGCGCTTTTCCAGCGTTACACGGTGCGTTATTAAATATCTCCATTGCGTGAGCCTTACACGATAACTTTCAACTGCGCGCTTCGAGAGCCGCGGCTGAAATAAAACCCGCTGCAAAAACTCGCAGCGCCAGATGGCAACGAGGAGTTTTACATGCGCGCGTTTGAACACTCCGAGCGGGCCCGATCCTCCGGAGGAGGATTTCGTGATTCGAAACTTCAATCGATGCCCATCCTCTTCCTCTTTCATTTCTCTCCTCCCTCTCTCTCTCTCTTCTTCTCATTAACGATCCATCGATCGAATCAGCGCACGCGCAACGTAGATCGGGAATCGTCTCCGTCACGCGCGAGCAAAGACACGCGCTAGCACGTGCACGATCGCTCTCCGAGAGAGGACTACAAAGAGGACCTTGTCGTCGTCTTTCATTTTCTGCATACAAATCTTATCTCGTCACGAGTGCACGGTATCGAACAATAAATAGATACGGCCGATTTTTGCGCTTTCCAACGTCGCCCGATTAATCGCATTTAAATGGACACCCGCCCCACCCTCCCTCGCCCTTTCACCCTCGCTCGATAACGAGAGTGTACCGCATCGTCGTCGACCCGACGAGAAGGACAGAGACGCTCCTCTCGACGACAATAATCTCCTCGCGGAACCGCGAGAGGAACGATAATCGTGCGATAACAGTATTTTTAATTGGTCTTGCAGAAAGAAGAACGAGAGGGAAAAAAGTACGCGTCGAGTGCCATCGATATCGTGCAAGATCGAGTACTCGAGACTTCTTCTTTTTCCCCGACCTTATCCGTCGACGATAGTTGAAAAAATCGTGCGTACCGGCGAGAACGTGCGGTAGGTGAGGAACGAGACGGAAAAACGGCGAAAAAGTCGTCGAAACAGTTATAAAATCGCTCAGCTGCGTTTGTATAATGCAACGAGAGGTTTCCCCTACCTCCTCACTCCTCTGTTCCCCTCTGTTCTCCGCTCTTCCCCTCTCTCTCTCTGGGACCCCTCCGGGCCTGCTTCCGTCGATGTTTAAATACAACAACGTGACGAAGATACGGTCGGGTGCGCCCGCATAATATGAACCGGCTCGTTTTTATTCTGCTCTTTGCTCGCGATACTTTCGTACCTCTCGCGAGTGTGCGCGTATCAAAAGGACTGACGTGCGGATTAATTCCGAGAGCGATTATACGGACTCGCACTGTGGCGCGTATACTCTCGAGGAGCAATAATTTGCACGTTGATTTCATCGCCATTTCGTATTGCACAACGTTAACACGTTAAGCGCCACGCCGGTCCCTAGGGACCGAACGTTGATTTTTCGTTTATGTTGACTCTGAGCAATGAAAACCGACGATTCGTTTTTTACCTAAACTACGCTGTCGCACCTGAACGATTCATTATTAGAGGTTTTAAGTAAGAAATATAGCACGTTATCAAAAATTAATATAGTGTATTAAAACAAATAGAAAGATACCTTTCCTAATAAATGGTCTAAATGGAAGGTGTAGTGCCGGTCCCTAGGAATCAGCGTGGCGCTTAACGTGTTAACCCTCTATAGCCCGAATTTTCTGTAGCATCTGAAGATCAGTTGTACAATGGTACATTAGAAAATCATAGAAATACTATTATAATTAGTAGACTTAACTTGATTTTGAAACATTAAATTGTAAAGAATTTGTTAATCTTTAAGAACTAAATTGGAATACTTGGCAAAGTTAAAAAACTGACTTTGAAGAATAAAAGTTTAGATTTGTCTCATGTTACTTCAAAGTTACACGGGCCCATAGAGGGTTAAGAATCAATTCGACGTTGATACGCGGAAACGTTGATCTTCCATGTGAATTTTTTCGTCTCTCGCTCTTTTCGTTCCCTCCGTTTGACTTCGCCTAGTGGTGGAACTTTCTTTCTCTCATCTTTCTTTCTTTTTTGCACGCAAACTCCGAAATCGAGTCGTCTCCGTTAGGGATCGGGAAAGGGTCGTTTCCGGTTCGATGGTTCCGCGAATCCGCGAGCAACGTGGGAGCGAGAGAGACTCTCGTAAATGAGTCGAGGTACGCTGAAACCTTACGTAATCGACGAAATTGCGGGTGCTTCGAAGATAATTAACAACTGCGGTAATTGCGAGTCGAACGGAAAACCGACGGTGGTAGATCCACGCGATGCAGACTCCTGAATCGTCCTTCGTCGAGCGCATCCGTGCGTACGTTAGTGCGTACTTGCGGTTGGAGGATACGCGAAGATGGAAATTCATTTTTGCAGATTTAATTGCCGTCGTTATTTTGACTGGAACCTACTATCTTAATTGGCATCCGAATCGTTAGTTTTCATGTAACGAGACAACTATCAACTCCGTCGAACGGTTCAGTTTTTAATTATTTCTACATAGCCCCACCACAATTATAATAAAGTAGACCAGTGCAATACGAATTAAGTAATAGGTTGAATTTTTCAAATTTCTCAATTAAATCACTATGATAATTAACCCTTTGCACTCCGAGTAATTAGCTACCAGCTACTCCAGAACTATTTACACGGTGCGAGTGCACATCCGTGGAAAATTGAAAATCTTGCTTTGTCATTAACACTAGAACTACCGGCGTTAAATCTAGTATATTTAACACTAGATCTACGGCCGTTTAATCTGGTATATTTAAATATATTAAATAAGCACTATGAAAAAAGATGGATCAAGCGGAAAAAAATACGATCAGTTACGTAATTTGTGTATTATAAGATACACGTGAAATATTTACTGTACTGCTTCTCTATCAATTTGAAAAAAATTTCTAAAAAAATAAGAACCCGTCAATCTGACGGCGCCCGTAGATTTAGTGTTAAATAAATTAAATAAGTACTTTGAAACCACGTCAATTAAGAGATAGAAATGCTGATCGATTCGGTGATTTAGGTTTTTTCAGGTGGACGTAGAATATTTATTCTATGACTCCCCTACAAACTTGGAGAATTTTTGGAAAAAATTGAGTACCAGTCATTTTGACTGGTTTTGGTAGTTCTAGTGTTAAAAAAGAAGCGTATGCATTTTCCAATTACGTTTCACAGTATAAAAAATATAAAAACACCCCGGATTTACCTGACAACGGAGTTATCAGCTTCTATCGTAATGTCGCCGCTGCGGCGACAGCGGAGTGCAAAGGATCAATCCTCCGGTTCTCCATCCACAACCGACTCAACTGCTCCAAACCACATCCCCCGAAAAAGAAACACTAAAGAACCAAATCCATCTCTCTCGAAAAGCAATTCGAAATTCTCCCCGGACTTATTCGAATCCCCATCGGGCAGGAATATCGCGGAATCCTCCACCGTGCTCTAATTCAATGAGAATGATCGACGACCTGCATCACCGCAGGCTTCGATCGTCCATGTCCTCGTACGAATATCATCCCTATTCTCCTCGCGTAGGTTCCTTCATCCTTTAACCGGGGAATCCCGAATTTCCCATAGCAACGTGACGGTGCACTCCATTACCCATGACCTCCGCCCTGAGCCTAGGGGCAGAGGGGGCTCTATATCTGCGAATCAATGCAGCTCCATCGCGTGCATCCCGGCTGTGTGTAACGTTTCCCGAAACGCAGCCGTAGGCTAATTCGCAATGGGAATGCTACGCGAGCTTTGCGACTCCAGCCAAGATGAAGCTAACTTCAACGTGTTAATAGCTTGTATATTAAACAAATTAAACAAAAAAATGTTTTTGCCGGTGTACCTAAAACCATTAATTCAGGTTTGGATCAACGACTGGGCGTTAACACGTTGACTGGCACGGGGGTCACCGGTGACCGGCGCTATTGAATTCAATGCAATTTTATATGAATTTTAAATTGCGATATTTACGAATTTTGTAATATATTCAATAATTAAAAATTGGCGTTAAAAAGATACAGTTCTGCTGAATATATACCCATCTGTGTCTTTGAATTTTCTGCTTTATAGAGATGTGATTTTAATAGAAAAAGTTTCACTTCGGTAGAAATGATGAAACTAGCGAAATACCGGTGATAAATCTATCATATTTCAAAATATTAAATACGTACTTTGAAAAAGGAGAAATCAAGAAGCGGAAAGATAATCGATTCGGTGATTTATGTTTTTTAAGATGGTCGTAGAATATTTATTCTACGAGTTTTCTATAAGCTTGGAGAATTTTTGGAAAAAATTGTGCACCAGTCATTTATACTGGTATGGTAGTTCTAGTGTTAAACATAGCCGAAAAATCCGCCGCCGGTCCCTGAAAGCCGGCGGGGCTCAAGCGGAAAGTGTAGCAGTGGTCCCTAAGGACCGGCGGAAAAGTGTATCGATATTTAAAAGGGAGTATCGCAAAGTTTCCTGATTTGAACCCTGGCTGGATGGACAGGGAGGTTTTTCGAATCCATGGAATTGAATTGCAATTGAATGAAGATAACGGCGAGCACTGGAGGGATATGGTAATGGGAGATTTAAATGGAGCCGGAGACGAGTATATCGAGTTCGGTGGGACACCGTGAGGAAAGTACACCCGCCCGGATTCCGACGAAATTCCGCTTTCGCAAAAAGATGCGAAACGTGAGATAGGGGTTCTAGTTTTATCTGCGACTTCCGCGAGTCACTGGAACATTGCCTGAATATCTCTGGCCTCTGTCCTTCTCTCGTCGCTCCACTCTTTTTTCTCCTTCTCTCTCTCTCTCTCTCTCCCTCTCTCCATCTCGTTCTTTCGATGGTTCTCGGTTATACAAATATTCTGCTCATAAATATGTATATATTGTAATTCGGTTATGGGCGGGAACAGTCGGAAAAACAGGAAAAAAAAAACGAGGGAAATTTCATTCCCCGTTCCGCCGGGGCATCGGCGAGAGAGGGAGGAGAGATTGGCGAAGGAGAGGAGAGAGAGAAAGAGAGAGGGGAAAAACGCGAACTCGGTTCGCGGTTCGTGAATTTATGCGCGAGCCAATCGGCTTTCATTAAAGCGATCGAACGCGACGCGGCACGTTTCCTTCGTTCCGCGATTTAAATTCGCAAACGATCGCGCCACTTTCTCGGATGCCATACATAATGCGAATAATAGCGAGGCATAACGAGCATCGAATCTCTATCACCTAGGGTCACCGAAGGTTAATTAAAAGAGAACGGTAATGCCGAGCTGGAAAGCAGACCGTCGAAGAAGAAAGGAGTCGGTGATCTCGAAGAACGACCGTTTGGAGAATCACAAATTTCGCGGTCTGATCGAAAGATTATCAAATTTGAGCTCTGACGATCAGTGGTCCCCACTTAAAATCTTTTGGAATCTCTTCCTAAATCATCATTCAATATTTTCCAACCTCCATACCTTGGAGACCACCTAAAACAGCTGCTCGGTGACCGCCTAAAGAAGAATCAACCAAACGTAACATCCGTCGCGAGAGAATCAAAGAGCGGAATCATCAGATATTCTTATACAAAAAAAAATCGCAAGGATGATCCAAACGGTCGCGAGCAAGCGTACTCGAAGGTGCTCCGAAAGAGGGAACCCGCTTGCTCCAAGTCGACGAGTTAATTTTAGTTTAATCGACCGACCTGATATGAAGAGCTCGCTTGCGAGCGCCGATGCACGTACACCTAACTATACGTGCACGTATAGGAGGTGCATTCCGAGAGAGAAGGAGAGAGCAAATCACGCTACATTTATACCTACGAAAGAACTCGTTATGCGTATGACCGGTTAAGCGAAACTTCGACGTACGAGTAATTTTTCCCTTGGTATTTGCTTCCGAGGCTTCCGATTCCTGGACGACGTCGAAGAATCCACAACAGTGGAATCTTGCGACTCGACGATCGAGATCGAGACGCGGCACGATATTTTACCGAGACGTTATTGCCGGAATTGTTGCTACTGGGTTAAATGATTGAGCTGATGTTCAGAGTTAACCCTTTGGCCGGGAAATGTGTGCGTGCTTGATGTGGAAAGTTCAGCGACAGTTACGTTGGTGGTACCGGGGGTTGAGTTACTGGTACCGCACCCCGAGATTCCTTTTTAGGTGAAACGAGACACAGATTGAGGGATAATTCAATTTTCTACGGTCTCTTAGGTAGCTGCTGATCGTGTGGTAAAATCGAGGGGGAATCTTGTTTGCTAGAGTTTGATAGAAACGTTTCAATTGCCCCTCCCTTTCTGAAAAATCTGCCCTTCGAGGAACACGGAGGTGGAGTTAACGCGTAGGATTCTTCGGAATCCACCTAAAACAATGTCCTAGGCGAAATAACCATAGCAAGTGAGGAAAACTATAGCGTGTAAGCAGGTGAAGGCTCGGACTCGCAATTAGTGGACCCTATTCTAAATCCTCCGTCACTTCTGACAAATTTTCCCTAAATTACCATTCAACACTTTACCGACCGGTAGCCTATTAATAGGCTTTTTGTCACCAACGCTTAGACTTTTAGTTTATTAATCGGTTCCCACGGCAATCACTAATTTGTTATTTATTATTGTAGTGGACCTGTGTTAAGGAGTCGATGAGAAGCATTTGTAATTTTCAAAAAAATTGTAATTTTTTTTAAGCAATCTAAGTCGAAACAAATCCTTTAAAGTGGGTAGAATGCTCGAACAATAGCGGTCAGTAAAGTGTTAACACATTGTTGACCGGCAATTTCAACTCATGTCACCGGCTATTTTTTTCTTTAATTGAGTATGAAATTGAAAGAATCTAAATAAACTTCATTATACATATATACATATTATAGTTCATACATATTATATATTTTACTAACTTTTTTGCTCCGGTAAAATTGAAATAGCTAATGAAAGTGCAAACACGAGTTATCTCGTGACCGGTCAACAACGTTTGGGCATGAAAACACGAGTTAACTCGTGAGCGGTCAGTAATGTGTTAACACTATTCCTACCGACACTTCACGTATACCTTTTCCTACCGCAACCGGTGAATTTGTCAAATGATAATTTTTTCCCAGAAAATGAACAGTAAAAAAAGAAGAGAACATTGAAAAAAGTATTATAATGTGAATGTATTACACGTACATTTGAGGAAAAGTCGTGAAGTTTAACACTAGAACTACCAAACCAGTCAAAATGACTGGTACACAATTTTTTCCAAAAATTCTCCAAGTTTATAGAAGAGTCTTAGAATAAATATCCTACCACCATCTTAAAAAACGTAAATCACCGAATCGATTATCTTTTCCGCCTCTTGATTCCTCCTTTTTCAAAGTACTTATTTAATATTTTGAAATGTGATAGATTTAACGCCGGTAGTTCTGGGTTAAAGGCAATTCAATTACTTTGTATATAGGAAATTCTAATCAAAATGTTAAAACCGGTCGTGGTAGGAATAGTGTTAATATATCACACCCTCGCCGGTTCGGAATCCATCTAAGACTACAATTCCTAAGCGGAATCCCCATGGCAGCTGAGACCGAAAAAATGCAAAACACCGGCAGCATCCTTCCCCGTTGCAATTCGACCTCTCCCGCCCCATAGACTCTCCTCCGTTCTCCATCTCGAATCCACCTATTCTCTCCGGCCGGTTGAAAGCGGACGACAGGCACACCATAACTCTAATCGCGAGAGGCTTCCGTTTGAGAATCGCACACGGGACCGTCCGTGTAAACGAGACGGGCAAGGGGGGGTCGCGTTCGAGGTCATTCGGATCGAAATCATTCAATTAAGGTCGCACCGAGCGTAAAACAACCGGGCAGCCGTCGAATGACAAAAGGTAGAAAACGAGAGCTTTCTTCCCGGCGTTTCTCCCGAGCCTTTCATCGCCCGTGCGTGCGTACGGTTGTCCTCGACGAGGACTAAAAGTGCAACGCGCGTTGTCGAGCGAGGAGAACGAGGCGTGCTCGAGGACGTTCCTTTTAAATCGATCGTTTAAGATCATCGAGGGGCTCTGGCAAAGCGGGGGAACGGAAAGTGAACGAGAGAGGGAGAACGAGAGCGTCCTAAACCGATGGACCAAGGGTTCGATTTCCCTCGTCACCTCTGGGACATTTTTCCCTTGCGAGAAACGCACATTTCTCTCCGTGCTCTCGCAGAAAATTGCGAATTCTCGATGGAATAGCGAGCGAAGCTACGGAGATTGTAAAAACGAGCGAGATCGATGCGAGGGGGATATACTGTGAACGGGAGGAGATGAGGGGACGCTTGAATTATTAAATAGCGGGCCCTAATCCCCCCCGTTACCTCTGGGAAATTTCTCCGTAATTCGAGACCCATCTAGAATCCTAGGTCTTTCATGGAGCACCCCATAGACGTTGAAGATCGAAAATTATGAAAACAAACAAGATCAACGAGGGGGCACAGCAACCAGACGGGGAACGGAGTATTCAACTTCGAAATAATGGGGTCCCGGTTCCCCTCGTTAGCTCACGGAAATTTCTCCCACGCGATATTTGTATCGTTGCCTCGATAACTCCGGAACCCACCTGAAACTCCTGCTTCCACGGAAAACGAATCGCACCGGTTGGAAATAAAACTACGAAATACAAAGATCGTAAATCCGTGCGTCCCTTTAACGAGCATCGTTCGTTCCACCGGCGAAGTGCGAAATGCATCGTGAACGAGGCCCTGCGAGAAACACGGAAGTTAATGTTCTCCAGCGATAAGAATGCGCGGGTATCGTTCTCCAGCGTCGTTGACGTTTCTCGAATACGAATTAGACGGCAGGGCAGACGTCGTTGAGTGTACACGGAGAATAACGAAGGGGAAGAGAGCGTTAGAAGTCGCAAGGGCGTCGATCGGACGAGAAGAGAAACGTAGAAGGAACGACGGCGGCGCGAACGAGGAAGGAAGCGTAATATCGTTTTCTTCGTTTTCAACGGCGATATTGGCGGTATATGCGAGCGTGTTTCGAGCGCGATTCTAAATGTGGAAAAACTCGTGCATCTGCCTCGAACGTAGAGAGAGGAGCGTACGAGGGGAGGGAAGCCGGAAATCGAGGAAAAAAAGGGGGGAAAGCGACGGAAGGGCGAAGCGCTTGCGCGACGAACTCGTTTCCATGGCTTCGTTCGTTTCACGTAGCAACAGGAGGACTTTTGACCCCGTTCGATTGTCCTTCGAAACAACTCGGTGCCTCATCGTTTTCTCCCGCTTTGTCGGCCGGGAGAGGTGAAACGCATCGTTGAACCGCACTTAGGCGTCACTCTCTTTCAAGCTTAACCACTTATGCATTCCGTAATAAAACGTTCCGTCCAAGAATCTTCCTTGACTTCTATTATCACCAGATTCGATCGTCTTTTGATCTTCCCTCGGTGGACAGATTCGCAAACGGGATTCTGGGATAACAGAGACGAGAGGCGCGCTTCTCTTTTCGACGACCCTTCGCCACTGCGCAGGTCCCGATGTCGAACAATTTCGAAAGCCACGATCGCGAGTGACGTACGAGTTTAATTTTACAGTGGAGATCGATGCATTGGGAAAATCGCTGCGGTGAAGATCGGGAGGAAAAGTCGAGGATGGAAATCGAGCGTGTTCTGTCCCGGTGGAACCCTGACAATCGTTAAAAGCTGCGATAGACGGTGAGAGAATCGAAGGGGAGCTTTCGTCGTTCGGGAAATAAATATCGAGCGCGTAGTTTACGATGGAAACGTAAAAAAAAACGTGGCTCGTCGAAGCTACAACTACCGGGGTACCAACGTGGGAAATTTCTCAAAAAAATTCGAAACCGGTCATTCTGACCGCCTTGGTAATTAGTGTTAAGTGCAGTCGACAGCGGAGAAGAAAAAAAAAGAGGGGAAAAGAATAGCAGTTGGATATTAATAATTCGTGAGCTGCATTCCCCGGAGGAAAAATCTGCAGAATTTTCCGCGGAATTTCTTACGAATGCGGATTACACGAAGGCGCGCGATCTTTGCCAAATTGCGATCAGCTGTTTCTACATAAATCCCGCTCGGTGACAACAAGATTCTTTCGCGGAATGACCGCGGACGGAATAAGAAAAGCATTTTTTAAGTTCTTTGACTCCCCACTCCCCCCTCTCCCTCACCCTTTCCCTCCCCTCTTCATCATTCTCCTCTCCCTCCGTCGTCTCCTCACCTCTTTCGCTCAAGAATGCTTCAAGTACGAGGCGAAAGAACGCGCCGACTCATTCGAGCAAGAAAACCAAGTATTTTCGCGAAGTCAAGGATGGTCGTACGATTTTTACGAAAATCCATCTTCCTTTTTATACTTTTGTAATTTTAAGTCACCCCCCTTCCACTCCCGTGACGGACCACGGGGTCGTTAAACGTTAGAGAAACTTTACGACGTTCGGTCGTTAATGTGACTACGGTAATACGACGGTTCTTAACGAGTACTTCGGAATCGTAATTTACTCTTATCGCTCTTTTATAAATCCCAATACCGATCTAGCGTACGTCGTTTCTCATCGTCGACGATTTTCTATTCGCGAGGAGCAACGAAAGTAACGGGAATAGACGCAGATAGCAATTAACCCCTTGCCTTATAATTTCATTTTGAAGTTTTCGTCTTAACACTAGAACTACCGGCGGTAAATCTATCATATTTCAATATATTAAATAAGTACTTTGGAGAAGGAGGAATCAAGAGGCGGAAAAAGCTACTCGATTCGGTGATTTATGTTTTTTAAGATGGACATAGAATATTTATTCTAAGACTCTTCTATAAACCCGGATAATTTTTTGAAAGAAGTGTGTACCAGTCATTTTGACTGGTTTGGTAGTTCTATTGTTAAACGTAGTATTTGATTTTGCATTGCAACCGATCGATTTAAAATGGTTGGGTTACTGTTACATCTATTACTTTAGAAACGGGAGATAAGAGTGGCGAATTTTGTCGGACAGAATTGCAACGCATGGGATGATACTTAGCTAGGCGGATTTAAATTTGGCATGGAAAACTGACACAAACGACGCTCGTCTTTTCCACTCAAGAAATTCGAATAATTGTACGGCGAATCTAACCGAATTATCGTATGTTTCGCAAGCTCGGATCAAACCCAACGGGGGAAACGTAATCGGTCGTTTCGAATCACAGAAGTGCAACGACGCGTTAGAACGGACGAGGGTGTAACGAGGAAGGGACCGTGTCCAAAAGCGTGTCCCGAGGGACAAAGGAGAGGTCCTTTCCTATCCTACCAAACGGCCGTTCGTTTTCTTTTGTAACGGGCCATGGAATCATCGATGGTACCATGCGAATACACCAGGCCACGTAGGCGTTACGTACGTCGATGCGCGACTCTTTATTCTCGTGATAATCGAACGTAACGATTTTCCGAGGATTAAACGATGTAGATCTCTTCCCTTCATGATTCTACGAGTCTAAGATGAGCGAGATACCCCGGGCTTATTAAACTTTAACCCTTTAAGGCCCAAATGAGATTCTTCGACAAGAAATTGTGCCGTTCGTTGGTGCACACTTTTTGTAAAATAGAAATAAAGTGGTATTAGATAACCACTGGGTCGTAAGACAGACGTTTTTATTTGTGTTTTGTTTGAAAGGGGATTTTATGGTAAAAACACTAGGAACAAAAGGGTTAAATGCGCAATTGCATCGAACAAGAATACGTCTGACTTTCGTCGTACACTGGTACGATTCTACTTCAATGGCGGACTCTCCGCCGTGATCGGTACAACTTTCTTTCTCGTGCCTTCGATCATCGACGATTTACGGGTAATTTTCGTTGTAACGGTTGCCTGGTATGATTCTCGGCGTATTTCTGATGTTTGGTTGCTTCGAACAGTTCCTACCTCTGCTCGCTAATTTTGTATCTTCTAAGTATTTATACGTGTCTATATTCGGTTTACCCTCCCTCAAGCACCAAGGAATTATATCGCGGCAAGGATTTATTATGAAACGATATTTTTAGTACCTCCTGTCGATCCTATCTTTAATTGAACTTGGAAAAGACCGAAGACCGGAAACAAGTAGAATATTAAAAGACAAGAGAGAGAGAGAGAGTGAGAATAGCTCTCCATCTCGACAGACTTAAAGAACGTTTGAAATTTCGGAAATGATAACGAGAAGGGAGAAGATGGAAGCTAACTTTTATATCGACGATTCACAGAGATACTCTATCGGTAAACGGAGAACTGAAAATTGAATTATAAATCGTAGATTTACGAAATACGTAGTTTTAGGATCATGAGAAAAAGATCGTAAGAAATTTTCTGCAGAATAGCGGGCAAAGTTACGATGGCTCTTGATACGTTCCTGAGTCGTACGATGGCAGGCTACCGTGGTGGGGAACAAGAGGGACAGGAGAGGGTTGTGGAGTTTCAGAAAAGAAACTGCCGGCCGAGCTGGAACGAACGCGAGGTAAAGTGAAGGGGGACACGATAGCACGCCACTTGAAATCGGCGCGGTTGCATGTGTTACTATGCTACGGTGCCGCCGCCGATGGCGATCGAAGAAACGATGGTGCACCAGGTACGATGGTTCCTCCCCAGGCCCAGAAGAGGGCAAACTTATCGTCGTGGAAATTCTCACGCGGTCGGTACGACTAAATGCGGGTCAATATCGTTCGATATCTCGATAATGTTCGATGTATCGAATGAAAGACCTTTTGATGATTTAAAAACTAACATTTGACTATCAGCCAAATAGAGTATTTTCTTATGATCGATTAGCAGGTAGATCGAGGTAATTGCGATTAAATTGTAGATGTCGCGAATGCACGTGTGACACGAATGAAAATCAGGTCGAATAAGTCTTTTTCGAGACTTATGTCTTATCACTTAGTTACTATCGTATACTACTTTATGTGAAATGAAAAGAAAACTCACCTTTACATTTAATCCCCACTTTCCCAGTGCCCCAAACATAATCTTCACCTTTAACAGAAAGAGCAAATGGATTTTGAGTAAAGATTGGAATGAATTGCCGGGGGAAAAAGTAAAGGAAGATACTTACAGTGCTTACAAAGAATAGGAGTTACAAAATATACATCTACTAGGATGTGGTTATTGTTAGGTTCTGTGTCAGTCGACTTTGCTACATGTACTGAAATAGGAAAAGAATGTCGTTGAAGTATGCCGTATTATTATATTTTTGCTATTATCGCGTCGTTATAAATCTAGGTACCGTATGGCCCATTGCTCAGGGTTACATAAGACGACTCTTCTTCATTATGAGTGTCTAAGTACGGCGACAAGCTTCCTTTCAGCATTAGGACTTCCTCTTGTGTACCCTTAGTGTCTGAAAATCAAACATGCTTCCCTAGAAATCTAATTTAACGAAGTCGTATGCTTGTTATGAGAGGAATTTACAATTTTTCATACCAGGTACAAAGTCTTCCGCTTAGTTATCCAGCTGCTGAAGCCAGACGAGCACCGTTTCTCTTTCCTCCAAATCGGAGAGTTATCCGTAGTTCATTAAGAAACGATCACATTAACAAACTATTCTCTCCATGGAAAAATATATTACAATTAACTCGTTTGTCAGTCATACATGGTATGCAAGTGTGAATAATTTCGCACAACACTACAATCACAGAACATAATCTCTCTTGACTGTTATGCATCCTTTTTGTAGGTTCAAAGCATCATGCTTTGACAGTAACAATGATTTCTTCGATTGCTTCAGAACAGATTCTTCGATACTCTATGCACGTACACTATCCGAGAGTATTTGTAACTGTTTGAGCATCATTTAGGAAACTTATTTTTTTTCTTAATCAGTGACAGAGACACTATATATTATGCCTCTTCCAATGATTAACTTTACTCCCTTACAGATTATGTCATGAAAGTATCGGATAATTTTTATTTAAGGCTATACGTGTGTATATTTAGAATTATTATTAAAAACCGTTGCTCGATAAATATAAACATAAAGCGACATGTGCAACGACGAACAACGATGTTTCTCAATGTCTCCTTCTTTGCTAATGCAAAAACCCCTTCAAAGTAATATGATATGAACACAATGATAATTATTCATGCATGACAATGCAACGCATCATGACTCTATCATTCTTTCTTGTATTTCTTTCTTGGCGATCCACTGTTCAAATGTACCTCTTTCTTCTTATCAGTATTTATCTCATATCGTATCATATCCACGCTACCCTCTAGAGCCTATCGCTATTCCTGCAACATATAAAACATAAACCATGTTACGCGGAGCTTACCAAATGTCCTCACTCCGAATTCTCATTTTTCTAACTCAAAACTTCTAAACTCATACGCAGAAATCTAATTAATTAGTATGATATTGAAGTTCATTTACGATTCAACTGTCTCTACAATTCAAAATCACGATACAAGCCACACTTTCACGAAATCTCTCCGGCACTGACGATACATCGCCGTACAACTACGTCAAGAACGAACGAAACGCGACATAAAGACGTGCGTCTGTCACATAAAAGCTTCATTAATAGAACATCGAATATACACGGGATATCGTCTTTCATATTTATAGCGATTCACAGTACAGCCGGAGCAAGGGGAAAAAAAAAGCGGACAACAAAAGAAGCATCGTACACTCATCGAAACCGTGACGCGAAAAGCGTACGTGGCGTTCGAACGTGCCGGGCTTGCTGTCAACAAAAATCTATGTTTCCTCGGTGCGCCCTTTTTTCATAACTGTCGCAATGAAAAAAGAGCTCGATGAGTATTTCAAGAACTCGTTTAATCGGTCACATGGCGGCCTAATACACGCGCAAAACTGTACCTACAGCGCACGCCTTCGATGACGAGTCACGAAACCGAAGTTTACTACGTCCGTGCCGTGTAAATAATCGGTAGACTCCGACAATACATGGCACACGTTAACCGTTAAACGTTTTATTGACGTATCAACGATCACCCGTCGAATGTTGAAAAATACAACGCCCAGAGGTGATCCGTGAAAGATTAGGCTTCTTATGGACAAGAAACACGACGGAACATTCGGTGGGGATGCGATGAAGCGAGAGTTGACAATTCGCGCTTTCCGTTGTACGCCGAACAATCGTAAAATGTACCTTCACGCTTCGACACACCGGATCTTCGTGATTTCGTGCCTCAGGCGGCGATGATCGGGTAGAAAACTTGGAAAGACCAATAAGGTAAGTGACGAAGAATTGTTTCCCGTGGTCGAAACACCAACGAACACGGTTAGGCCAGGCTAAGCAGCTGAGGGCGCTGTAAACTGATCATTGCTTACGTTTCGTCAGGATGTGAAACCTACTTTTTCAAATCAATTTTCCAACCTTTCTTATTTTTATTACTTATTAATAATATCAGAAATATATATTTAGATATACAAAGAATTCTAAAATATGTATATAGGTCACTGTTTTAATCGTGACTTGTCGTTTCGATCGAAATTTCTAAGCTGCTCAATAACATTTGGGAAAAGTTTTATGCGTATTTTAAAAATCTTTTATCGATGAATAAATTATTAACATGTTCGAAGTATTGTTTGCAAAGAAATATTGATACTTATTGTATTAATGTAGTAATTCTGTGACGCAAATTGGTAATAAACCATAGCGACCTCTGCTAGGGTCTTACGTCACTCGCTATCCCCTCTCCTCTGCCACTAGTGCGCGGTAGTTTCATCGCGAATTTAAATCTCTTTAAGTTCCTAGGGGGGTATATTGCTCGTGCGATTGCGGCGACATCATATTTTAATACTACAAATGTATATAATATATGCAATACGATAATATATTTAAATACACATAAATGAATGTCTTTGGATGTGATGTAATTGTGGTGTATTGAAATAAGAGTGAAAATTTATTAAACGCGTCATACTTTAAAGTTTTTATAGAAGACACTAAATTCGACGATATTACCACCTCCTATCAAGACTCATGATATATTTTTTGGATTTTTAGCACGTTCAGACATATTCAAAACATTACAAACAAGATACACTCGCATCTGGCGTTACTGAGATACAAGTCGACAAAATAATTTGCGATTCCTTTGAAAAGATGGCGGAAAAGTGATGAACGCAATACCAGCGAATACATAGACCACGATTTCATCAAAGCTCATGTAGAAAGTATTAAAAAAAAATTAAAAACGCAAAGAAGGAACAAAATATTAGTCGTACTCCGAGAGATTTCTAAGTACCGCAGAGTACGGTCACATGCGTATCCTGACCTTCGTACCGGCAGACTGTGACTACGAAAACGAATTTTACGGCATAACGAAGAAAACGATCGTAAGTCTTCATTCTGAATTTTAAAAGTTTGTGACAATTTTAAACATCGAGAATGGAAGAAGGGCGTTTAGAAATTTCTAGATTTTCTGGAACTCGCAGCCAATTAGCCCGTTATTGCTTTCAATGCGAGGAAAAGAAAATAAAATAAAAGTTTTCGAGTCATTGCGAGCAACAACGACTCAGGTCCCACCACGTTCAAAGGATACTCCGAGTCCTGCAAGCACACACGAGCAAACTATTAAATAACTGCGTAAAAGTACAAAAATTCCGTATAATCACGTTTCAGAGCAACAATAATCGCGTTCTTCGTCAATAAAATCGAAATTCAAAGCTATAAAACAAATACTAATGGTGTAGACGAGAAAAGTGTTGCGTAAATGTTGCGAGAGGTCAGTGACGTCACCAATTGCGTCTAGTTATTTCGCGATTGTTACTAAATTCGTAATTATTATTGTCAAAATTGATAGATATGGTACAGCAGAAGACTATTACGTAGTAGATAAACGAGTAAACTACTTTTTAGCGGTCGGTAAACGAGAACAATGTAAAAGAAACGGTACTCACAGCGGATACGTGTTAACGACTCGAAGTCCGGAGAGAGAAAGAGGTAGGCGACCCATCTGGTAGGAGTGGGGATAGCTCGCGGCGGCTCGGCTGCCGCGTGGTGGGGGAAAAGCGGGCCAATCGGAATACGGCTGCATGTCATGCGCTACGCGGTCTATCCTCTAGCGCAATTCTGTAACGTAAATTCATAGGACTCCTAGTAAACGATACTGACCTCTGCTGGGTCTGACATCACTTGTTATCCCCACTCCTTCGTAGCTGGTGCGCTGTAAGTGCGTTGCGGAACTCTTTTAACGCGCCATTTGCGTTTCGTTCTCACGTGCCGTGTTCTTGTCAGACGTCGTTCGTATTCTTATATAGAAATTTAGGCCACAGTGAGAACAGAATCAGTGTTATCATAGCTCCTGTAATTAGCCAGCACGGTCAAAATACATTTATTGACGGGAATATCGAAAATTATTGCGCCAATCGTGGCAATTCTGTAACGTAAATTCGTAGGATTCGTAGTAAACGGTAGTGACCTCTGCTAGGGTATGACGTTGTTGTTATCCCCACTCGTTCGTCCATGGTGCGCGGTAAGTGCGTTGCGGAACGGCCACAGCTTGACATTTGTCGTTTTGCTCTCACGTGCATGAGGCATACCGTGTTCTCGTCGTACGTCGTTCATATCCTTATATAGAAATTTAGGACACAGTGAGAAGAGAATCGGCGTTATCATGGTTCGTGTAATTAGCCAGCAAACCTACGATGAAGTCGTTAACGAAAATATGGAGCAATTTTCAATGACACCCAAGGAAGCGATCGACGACGCTATTAAACAATTCGAGGCACAGGTATTCAAATTTTGTTTATTTACATTCTTTCTGACTCGAAGCACGATGAATAGTTGTAATTTATTGTTCGTCGATGTCACGTTATACCGTATGACTCGACAAATTTCATGGCTTTTTCACATTTTCTATGTCATTGAAAACTTTCGTATTTTCGGAGTCAGATTTAAGGAAATTATGAACTTATCGTTTCTACGATCGTGTTCTTGTCACTGACGAACGTAATTTTAATTATATTTGTGAAAAATGATGTCTTTTGAGATGTTTCGTTATAATAATCAACATTTAAGAGGAACACTGATTTATGTAACACGACGAATTGTTTGATGATCGATGTAAATAAATAAATAATCCCCCAGTGCTATTGTCTATGTGTGCTGATGTGAAAGCTACGATATAAAGCAATTTAGGGCACATTACATAACCGCAAGCTTTGCCATGGTTGTTTTTAACATCTCTATTTTTATTATAGGGTATAGACTTAAGTAACATCATTAAAGACCTAGTTCTTACCGACAGCAATGAGTTGATAACATCTTGTCTAGATCAAATTAATATAGCTATAAACAGTAAAGATTATCAGGGTGTCCCTAGAGCTTTAGATAAATTGAGGGACGAACTAGACAAAGATGTTGCTCGTAGGGTATACGCAGGCAACAAGGGAGGATACAATACGTTGATAAAATTAATGAAAAGTTGCCTTAAAAATAATACAATATTAAGATCAGGTTTAAAAACTATCACCGCTTTGATGACCGGTAATCCAGATTTATTGAACGACGAAGGAATAGCTTTGCAAATACAGTAAGGAGTTGTCGATAAAAATGATTAATTGCGATAGGTCCCCTTCTCCTTTTGATATGTTCTTTTGCTCGTTAGAATTTTAGACAAATGTACCGACGTTCCTACTCTACAATTACTTTTGCGTTGGATAAGAGAATGTTGCATTAAGCACGAGATCAATAGGCAGAGTATCTTTAATGCAGATATCTTCAATAAACTGAAAAAGATCTTAGTTCGCGACGATGCAACAGGTTCCGAATTACGCGATGCTTGTGCCGTAATTAGAGCTCTAGTTTTAGACGACGATATCAGGCACGAGTATGGAAAAGCTCACGAGCATGCCACAGTTATTGCTAAGGGTGCTCTTAACGTTCTCACCGGCTTGATGCCAAGTAATTATTTTTCCTTGTCTCCTATGTATTCGAAGATATCACTAGATCCTAGGACACATTGTTTATATGTATTTTCATTGGGCACAGGATATAAGAAAGACAAAGGGGTTGTGGGAGATTTAATGATAACTTTGGCAGCTTTAATCGTGAGAAATGAATTCTGCCAAGAGGTAGAGGACGCAGGAGGATTAAAATTCGTTATAGACATTATGATCGATTATCCGGATTCCGAGAAATTGAATTGGCAGGCGTTAAAGTTACTTAAAGCCCTTGGTGGAAACGATAACGTGAAATCTCATATCATCACGTCAGGCTGTGGCCCTCTAATCGTGTCTGCGATAAGTAGAATGAAAGTAAGTCTACATTGGAACACGTGGTATTGATGCTTTACGTATAATTAGCGTGTAAGTTAAGCATAAACAAAATAACGTCCGGCTTGGCAGTTGAAAACGCGATTGTATCGCAGGATTCCGAGTGCGTAGTAACAGCTGGACTTGCATGTATCTCCGCATTAACCTTGAGATGCTCCTCGAACGCTGGTGTGTTTTACGATTGCGGTGCGCCGCTTGTAATCATTGACGCAATGAAAGCTTATCCTAAGAGTGTGAGTGTCCTGAAGCAAGCCACTTGGGCGATCAGAAATATGTCTGTGAGAAATAAAGCCGAGTGTAAAGAATTCGTTGCGTATGGCGCAGAGGATGTCCTGGGAAACGCCCTTCAGATGCACGGCTCGAAAATCGAGAGTGACGTGAAAGCTGCTCAACGGGATTTGGGACTTAAAGTTGAGCTGAAAGAAAGATGGACCGGAAAGGGCGGCTCGTTGAGCAACGAGATCGATTGAGTACGTTAAACGTTGTCAATGTATCAGACGTTTTTTATCTGTTCAACATACATGTCACAAATAAATTTCGGAAAATAACATCGTACCGAATGAAAATATTACATTGATATTCATATTCCTAATAGAACAATATATATATATTTTAATATTTACATATACATATATCTATATGCTGTGTTTTATAACTGTCTTTTTTTTTAATCGCCTTACATTTATATATTGTACATTATTATAGATTTATAATA
The DNA here is from genome assembly GCA_963989415.1 of Cerceris ruficornis. Taxonomy (NCBI): domain Eukaryota; kingdom Metazoa; phylum Arthropoda; class Insecta; order Hymenoptera; family Crabronidae; genus Cerceris; species Cerceris ruficornis. Next base: position 15,455,917 of record OZ022526.1, on the reverse strand, counting down.
AACTTGTACCTTTAAGATAAGACATAGGATACGATCGGCTACCCATAACCATCTAGAACATCGATTTATTTAATTATTATCTGGTCAGCATATTTGCGATTTCGGCGAGCGAAATCGATTTTTCATTAGGCTTATGTTGTTACACATCGATACTTTCTTATTGAGCAAACACAGAGATTTCTTTTTTTTATAGGTACGAAGAGCTTGCTCATTAGGATTAATTTAATAATTACATTTATATAGATAACATTACACCCTGTTTTTCGTTAAGGTTTCAGACAGATATTAAATGCAATTCGACACGTTATTAATTCGGATTTTAATGTCTCCTTCGAGTTTTTACGGAATTTAACGAGTTCGGACCTGATATCTTTTTTTCTCTTTCCGATATACCGAACTCTCCTTGAGCAAGATCAGGTGCTTTGCCTATTAGTTACAGTTACCGATTAAAGGTCGTAATCACACTCACACTAAACATTTAACATCGATTCACGACATAGAACATCTGACAACATACATATACCTTTTTTCTTCAGTCTTTGCTCTCCGACTTTTACTGTTACACATTCTACGACAGATCAAACACGTTTTTTGCAAAGGAACTTTCGTAAATCTACCGCAGTTGAAATAGTAAAATTTTTGTATCTTCAACGCGCAACGAATCATTGTCATTTTTTCACCTCCAAAATACTGCTTCAATCTTTCGCGAAAAATTTCATTCCCTTAAGAAAAAAATCCCCTTATGAAAAATTTTGTTCCCCTTTTCGTGAGAAATTCCACTCGCTATTTCCATAGACGAATGTAGAATTACGAAAGTCCATTTCGGAGGGGAGAGATTTGTTTTTAAACATTTACGAATACACACATACGATTGGTGAAGTCGCTGCTCCTTAGAGCGCGCTTCTTCCATCGAAGGACAATCTGTTTTCGTTGTACTTGACTCCTGCAAATAGACTACGATTGTATCACAGTCTTTGACGATGTCACATTTCGTAACGAGCCCTAGCACCGTAGAAATGTGACGGCATAATGGACAGACGTTTTATTTACATAAATAGTGAAAACACGAACGCAAAAGCAGTGAACCGAAGAAGAGGATCGTAGTTGTTAGTCCTATCGTTAATTCCGTAGATCTATATTCTACACGTGCATGTACATCCTAGAATTTTTGCAAAAAAGGACCGGAAAGGTGAAAGGAATTTCAAAACGATACAATTTACAAAAATATGAATCATTTTGTACCACCGGAAGTACTCTAGTTGTGTTAGCATAGAAGTAAGAAATTGTAACAGTGCAGACTCATTTAGCAGTTCGAAAGGAAAAGGTAAATCTTTCGCCGAATTATAACGCAATTTTATCTCACAAAAGAAATTTGAACGAGTGAATGTACAGTGGTTAAAATAAATATTTAAATGCTTAGCTTTTCTGGAATGAAGTTTTACAAAGAAAAAAGATTGAAATCTCTCTCTTCGATAAATTTGCAAAAATTATAGCAATGCACTCTAAAAGGAATTTTTAGAAAATAATTCTCTTTTCTTTCATAAAACTCATCTCGGAAAAGCTGTGTGTGCAAATACTTAGTTTACTCACTGCAATCACGCTTTATATGAGCCATTTATTTTGAAAGTCGCATAATTCACTTTGTCTTTAAATCGAAATATGTTAGTTTGCGCTTTTATATGCTTATTTCAGGGTACTTATATTTCTCAGTAAAAATAATTTCAAACATTAGCATTTTTCATTACTTTAAAGTGACTCACATCACTTTCAAAATAAACGTGTCATCCACAGGTTCGTTAAGCGATGGAGGACTATAATTATTTTCCAACTAGATTTGGTAGTTACTCTAAAAATAGTGATATTGATATATCCTTTTTAGTATATATCTTTTACAATTAATATTAATTTTATGCCAACACACTGTTGACGGATAACTCGAGTTCGAGTCTTTTGTTTCTCAACTGTAAGCGATGAGAAACATGCAAACGTTAAGTGAAATTACGTTCAAAGAAATAAATAAAAAAAAAGAAAACAATCGTGCACACGGAACTACTTCACAGCCACGGATAATTAATCGGAGATGATCAATGGGAATTTAATACGTGCTTAATTCTATACACCTATGATAACTATTAACATTTACACGTCCGGCTATTGTTAACGTTGCATAAATACAACACCGGATACTTAAGTGTTAACATTCAATTGAGCAAGTTCCGACGTTGAATAGGAAGTCGTTAACGATGCTCGTCTAATTACATTCATCCGATTTTGGGCCGTTTCTAACGATCAGCCGAAGGAACTTCCACGTACGCGCGATATATTTCCAATTAATGGAATTATTACGATCTAAATTGGTCGGAGGAAGCATAGCCATCCTTTAGGATAATCCCTTGTTAATTATTTCAAACGGAAGCGCCATTTCGCGAAAAGAAAAGGAAACGAGGAAATAATTGTCACGCGACAAAAATCAACTTTGTCAACCCTTTGCACTATAATTGTTTTCCTAGTTTTTTCTCGGCCAGCTCTGATTTAATTTTTGTAGTTTTTATATCACATGTTAGGTATGAAGTGATTGCTTGCAGTTATTTAAATTTTAATATTATATTAACAAAGCAATTGTTCAGAAAAAATCACGCCAGAGTGCAAAGGGTTAATCGAACGTAAAGGATTAATAGAAATCAATGTCACATCGATACTTACCTGAAAATGGAAAAGAACAGAAGACAAAGGAAAAGTTTATTTGGAAGTAAATCATATATAATTCTCGCGATAAAGAACGTAAAAAGCTTCTCTTGTTTACATGAAACATCGAAGGAATATAACAGCTATCGACGGACGTCCTTCGAATCGAGAAGGCAAATCGGATTACGGTTTTAATTGACTTTCGAGGATTGATTGCCGGCGCAATTTAACGATCGAGTTTACACGAGTTTACCTACTTAAATCTAATTAACATCGATACACCTTATGGAAGCCTTTTCAAAGGCGAATTAATTTATTATACACGTATATCGTTATTATATATTAATTGCATACCCCTCGAGGTTCCCGGTAATAATCGACTTTTATATTTCATTAATTACGATTATTACCGATTAATTCAATGTTTTCTTTTCTCTCTCTACACGTACAAGCGTATATTCCATTTCGATACTCTTTCTCTTCTCTTCGTTAAAACGTTACATCTATATTGTTTCGTACTTAGAAAACAGGTAGATTAGTCGACATTTACCACATTTAACGACGGATATGCAGAGATACCGATACGCTAATATTCTGCGACACTTAATCGAGTTAATCGATATATTTCATTACTATCCTACTTTACACAAGTTACTCGAATACTTTCGCCTTTGGACTGGAATTTTTTAAGGGCTTGCGAACGTGAAATTCGAAGTAATTAAAAGAAGAACGGAAAGAGGCACGGGATCTCTTATTTTCTATCGCGATTTGCACGTATTATGCGGTGCTGCAAAGATATCTCGCAGGAGTTCGAAAGAAATACAAGTTTCAATCTATGCTTTTCGTGGGCATTTTTGTATATTTTTTATATCGGCGTTATGCCTGTGATATTTAATTATAGTGAATATATACTTTGAAAGAAAGGAATCAAGATTTACCGTACAGATTCCCTATCGATTTGGGGAATTTTTAGGAAAAATTGGTAATCTGTCGTCTTGACCGTCTTGGTAGATTTAGTGTTAATAAATTCGGCATTTTTTTTCCATCGTTGACTAATAAATGTAGTAATCCAATCATTTGAAATCTTTATTTGAAATCTGTATTTAACTCCAAAAGCTGAAAATTAAATCGTAAGGCCAGAGGTCAATGAAGGATGAAGAATCAGACATTTCGAGTCCAGGGATTTCTTTTCAGCACCGTACAATTCACGATTTAAGATTCTTCAACAACGCTGTATAAAGAATGATGATTGAAGTTGGAAGGACCATTTTTAAACTGTGGAAAATAAAAAATTCCGACGAGAGATCTCAGTTTTCCCAGTGGCGAATTAATCCGTTGATAAATTCACCTCGTAAATCAAAATCACCGGATCTGCCGGGGCCGATATGTTAATTAAACGCCCGATAACGGAAATTATTCGCCCCGTCTCTCGTCCGGTTCACCGACACGAGTAACGAGCTCTCGTCGAATAGAGTTTCCATTTTTTTTTCTCTTTCCCCCTTTTTTCCTCTCTTTTCAACGATCCACCCTGCCTATCGTAGCCGAGAATAAAATGCAGCCGTATCGATTCGATACGCGCATTTTGTTTCTCCTCTTTTCCGCGATGATTCCAGCCTGCTCCTTGCTCCAACTCGTTTCATTTTACGTGTCCACGCATTGCACGTACATGGGCGTACTGGTTTCGCACGAATGTGCATGCAAACGGATCGCAAATAATCCAGGGGCGTAATAATATAATAATTTCACATTTTTCGGGAACCTTCGGTCGCTTTGTCGAAACGGCAATCGACTTTGAGGAATTTTTGGAGATGATTGATGAAAAGTCTTCTGGAAATTTGTAGAATTGTGATTAGGAAAATTCTCTTCCAGAGATTGATTTGGAAATTGGTTGAAAATATTTTCTAAAAATGGATAGAATTCTTCCTTGGTAGCTTTGTTGATTATTAAAATCATTTGAGATTACTGTTTTATTTTTTGTCTTCAACTGGTACGATCATTTTGATTAGGAATTAGTAATCTAGGTGGCTAATGAACCACCGATGCTACGAAGAGTTAAATAATAATTTAGAAAAAGTTGGTCAGAGGTAGCGGAAGGTTTGAACTCTGACCCAGTAATTGGAAGTCCGAGCCTTTTCCGCATTAGGGATTTTGAAATATCCTTTCCTTATTACTTTTTTTAAGATAGGAGTGAAAGTTGCAAGGATGTAAAATCGCGCAGTTTTTTCTGCGAATAAAATTACGCCCCTGCAATTGGCAATGCGTTAACGTAGACATCGAGGTAACATACGTGCATACATGCCTTCTAATGTAAATTACTGATGCACGCGTCACGGATACGCGAATGTGCACGTTTGCAGGCATGCTGGATTTACACGTGCAAATAAAAACACGTCGAATTTACATGGACTTTTGGTTTTCTTTTCACATAGAAAATAATTTTGATATAATCGTACTTTTGACAGAGGAAAAAAATAAAAATTCTATCTTACACTGGCGTCGGGTCGACTATTATCGTTAATATCGATATTTCTTTGTCTCTGTGTCTCTCGGTCAAACTTTCAATCAAATAAATCCAGATAATTCCAAACTCTTCTACCTAGAAACAGCGAATTAGAAATTTGAAGGAACAATTAACCCATTTGCATCATAGCTCTAAATACGGCAGAAGACCCGCAGTACCGTGCATTTCCGCGCGCAGCAGTTCAACATTTTACAGGGCGGAATATTCCGCAGCTGGTGGTATAAGACGATCCTCATCCGAGGAATATTCCGCTTACGGATGCAAATGGGTTAAATCTAGAAAATGAAAGATGGAGTAGACAAAGTGCTGTTCAATCGACCCGACGCCATAAACGCAGAAGAAAATAAAACTACGCGAAATTCTCTTGCTTTTTCGTGTTAAATAAAACTCGAAGTACACGCTCGTCCCATTCGAACAGTCTTACGTCCGGCACTATTTCTCCGTGCCGTTCGACGATCGCGCGATTAACACAGTAATTATTAATCAAGGAGGAAGGAAAAGGGTACTACGAAACGAAATCGAACACAAACGGGTATATAACCATTGTGAACCGAACCTGCCTGAAGCCGGTGGTTCATTGTTCGTGATCGATTATTCGCGACATCGGCAGCAGGAGTACTTGTAGTACTTTATCCGGCACAAACCGCTTTTCACCACCAGAGCACAGTTTGGATACTTGTCGACGCACTCGCTCTCGTGAACTTCTGAAATTAGAAGAAAATAAAGGTAAAGATTCCATTAAAGACTTCTGCAGGATTCATTTTTTTGAGAGGACTATGATAGGTAAGGAAGTAAAGACTCGCTATCAGGGGTGAGAGTTCAAACCCTCTCGTCAGCTCAGGGAAATTAACTCTTAATTATGTGAATTAGCATTTAATAAGTCACAGCCACTGTTATTCGTTAGTCTAAAACAATAACCGGATTAAAAATGCCTAAGCAGTTGATTCCTTGCATGCAAAATAGATGAAATTATCTCTTGAAATAAAAATATCTCTGATTTGTGATATTGCATATGATGGAACGCAATATTAACAATTTAGAAACAATTTTATCGTCTCCTGGTCGCCTGATATTTTCAGTTTAATAATTTTTGGAAATTCAAAATTTTGAATTACAAAATTTCCTATTTCTTTTACCGTGCAGAATGAGGAGATAAAAAATACAAAAGGAAGAAGGTTGACTTTTCTTTGAGCTTACTTTTCGATGGTTTGCTCGCGAATTGTGGGTCCTTTTTGCACGCCTCTTGACTGCATCTCTGCTGCTCGATAGGTTTCGAATTTTCTATGCAGTGAGAACTGGTAACACCTTCTCGAATACAACGCACTAATCTGCTCTGAATTCCATCGCCACAGGTTGCGGAGCACTGAAAAATTACAAGATTCATCTCATTCTCGGTGATCGATTCATGGAGCTAGGCTTTTATCGTTATTTCAAGCAAAGGTTTCTTTCGTATTTTACCTTAGACCAGTCGGAAGTAAACCATTCCGGTGGACAGGCAGACGTTGTGCACATTTGTTCGTTCGTTGGCCTCAAATCGGTGCAATTCTTTGCAGGCAACGGGACAAATTCGTTGTTCTTGTTAGCGATGCAAAGTACTTGACGATATTGAACACCCAGTCCGCAGGATACGGAGCACTGAAATTAGATTCGATAACAATTTTTAGAAGTCCTTCTATTGCTTTCAAATTGTAGTTTGAATTTGTGTTAAAAAGAAATTTATTTTTCCGCTTTTAAATTCTAGTTTGATAATTTCAAGGCGCCAGGAGAGCGCCAATTATTTTGTTTATCGATAGAAATTTTGCGGGAAAGCACCTTCTATTGCTTTCAAATTTTATTTTCAATTTGAGTCGAAAAGAAATTTATTTTTCCGCTTCTAAAATCAAGTTTGAAAATTTCAAGGCGCCAGGGGAGCGCCAATTATTTCGTTTATGAATAGAAATTTTGCGGGAAAGCTCCTATTGTTATCAAATTTTAATTTCAATTTGAATTAAAACTAACGGAGTGTTCCGCTTTTGAATTAAAGTTCGAAAGATTCAAGGCGCCAGGAAAGGACCAATTATTTCGTTTATCGTTTACTAACGGAAGTCCACGGTCCGGTGAACCATTTGGCACTATCGCAATTTCTTCCTCCGCCGAAACACTGCCTCTCTGTTTCCGGCCTCTCTTTGGGATTGCAAAATAATTCGCTGCCATCGGCGCACGCGACTTGCCTAGTTTCGATTCCGTGGCCGCATTCGACGGAGCACTGAAAAGAAATGATTGCGAAATGATTATCCAGATGACTCAGTCCCTCTTCTTTCTATTTGCACAGATGCGTTTTCTTTCTCGAATCGGCTGTAAAACGGCTTAATATTTAGCACGAAGCTTGTATTCTTCCCCAGCTGCTTTTCGTCAACTTTGTTCTTTTATTTCACATTTAACTGCATTGTCTCTCGATATTTCCGGCTTGCCAGAATCTAAATCGCGACTTTTGAGAATTTGAAGGACATATCTCGCTGAATTTTGAGCCGATTTTTAGGAGAATTTTTTCTGCGCGTACTCAGATGTCTAAACTATCCGTCTAGCTTTGCAGAAAAATTTTAGCACGATTCCTATTTCCGCTGCAGCCGAGAGAAGCGTCAGAAAATGCGCAAAAATCAGTGCAAATGTTCTTCGTGCAGAAAATCGTGTTGATCAGAGTAATCGCAAAATGTTCTATTCACCTTGGACGACCAAGTTGAGTGTAACCATGGGGCTCGTTGTTCGGTACTTCCCATACACGGCGAGGCCTCGCAAATTTTTTGCGACTCCGGTTTGCCGGACAGAAGGCAAGACTCTCCTGACGTGATGCAAGTGACCGTTCGATTGCGAGTTCCCTTGCCACATGTTACAGAGCACTGCAAAATTAAATAGCTTTGGCGAATATTCTTCGTTAATTTTCACGTCATCGTGCTGCAAAAATCAGCACAACAAAATTCTCTATTTCGCAGCGGACACTTGAAATAATTCTCGCTACGTGAAATAGAAATACTTTCCGGGTAAGAGCAGAGAAGCTTGCAGGATACTTTGCAAGATACTTTGTAAAATATTGTGCAGGATACTTTGTAGCATATTTTGCAAAATACTGTGTGGAATACCGTGCAAGATACTTTGCAAAATACTGTGTAATACCGTGCAAGATACTTTGCAAAATACTCTGTGGAATACCGTGCAAAATACTTTGCAAAATACTGCGTGGAATACCGTGCAAGATACTTTGCAAAATACTGCGTGGAATACCGTGCAAGATACTTTGCAAAATACTGCGCGGAATACCGTGCAAGATACTTTGCAAAATACTGCGCGGAATACCGTGTAAGATACTTTGCCAGCTGCTTTGTAGGCAACTTTGTAAGATGCTGTATAGGATACTGTGCAAGATACTTTGCAAAATCCTTTGTAGAATAGAGTGCAGAATACTTTGTAAGATACTTTCGAACCATAATGGCGCTAGTGAACGTCAAAAATTGAACTCACCGGACCCCAAGCCCCGACGTCCCACTTGGGTGTGTCGTGTTCCGAGTGCATGTGCCTTAATTCCGGACTACTGCTCGGACAAGCAGGTTTCGTGCAAGTTTCCATGGTTCTCAAGTCCGGTGGCTGGACGCATGCACCGGCAGCGACTCGCATTGTTAACTTTGAATTCAGTTCCTGGACGCATTCCAATTTTCGCGTTCTCGTCCCAGTCCCGCAGCTGACCGAGCACTCGCTCCATGGTTCCGCCCTCCACCTCGGTTTAAATTTGTCACGTTAATTCGCAAATTTCTCGACAATCTACCCCTCTTCGTGTAACAAACGACTCTACCAATTTGCAAAATCTTAATCAAATTGACCCGACAACTAGAACCTTCAAAGATACCAACTTTCACGACAGAAACTGGAATTTCTCTGGCGACAGACTCGTACGAAAATATTGAATATCGTGAAACACGACGTAGAAAGAAATCTATAAAAATTCACCTGGCAGCACAGGGATGATCGTTGCAACGCAGGGGTGGCGGATACTGAGGCCTCTCCACGTTGCGGCATCGTTTATCGTGCACGACCATCTGATTATTTTCCCGAATGCACTTGAATATCGCCGTCCGAATGCCTGAAATCACCCTCCTCTTCGTTAGAGCGCGAAAAAGGAAAAGCCATCTCCGAGAATGCAAATCACCAAAGGCGAGCTCGCATTGTCAGAGTGTCGCGGATGGCGCGAGGCAACGAGAAACATCCACGTTCCCTTTGAACCTCGTATTACGACGGATAACACGCTCGTCGAGGGGGAGAGAAATTAAGAGGAGCGTTTCTGACAGCCCGAGGGACGTTATCTCTCGACGTTGCCCGTATGACTGTCAATCTAAATTGAAAAAAATCAGTGCGATCCTCTTCGAGACTCGACGTCGTCCTCGCGCGACTTGCTTCTCAACGTCGCGCCAGAAACGAAAAGGGCGACGGAAGACGAGGAGGAGACACGGATGTGGGGCTTCCTGCTAATAAATTCGGTGAATTGAACGGAACTTGGCTGACAGGGACGTTCGAGAGAAACGTAGGTCGTGTAATCTCACGGACTCTCGAAGTCGGCGATAATACCGAAACGAACGTGTCCCGGGTAGCTTCCCACGCGTTCCTCGATTACCAACCGACCGGCCCTCGTGGAGAGGGCTTTAATTATCTCCACACTTTTTCCCTAATTGTTCGTTTAATTACCGTGGCCAAAAAATCGACCGGTCGACGTGGGACGAGGCTCGAACGAGCGGAGAATCGGGGAGGCCTAGTTTCTTTGACCCCTTAACCGATGACTTATTACTCGTCGGAGGAGAGTTGCAATTAGGCGATGTAGTTTTTTGCAGTCAACTTGCAATAGTTATTGTTAAGAAACACTCGTGCATTTGTCTCGCTGTGATCGTTTCACTTTACTTTTATAGACGGTAATAGTTCAGATTGCATTCACCAGACGCAAGTCTACGTTGTAGCGATCAAAGATTTAAAAATCGCGCGCCTTTCCAATTTTTCTCTCCCCCTTCTTTCAAGGCCATTTCTAAATCATTCCGCAATTCCAATTTTTTCTAAAATCTCTCATATACTAAGCTAAACGTCTGACAAGAAAAATCACAAATTAAACACTCACCACCCCCGCATTCCTTGGAGCAAGGAGTCAGACCGTTCACCTTCCACGCGAACTTCATTCTCTTCTTCCTCTTAGCCTTGGACTTGGGCTGATCGCCCGCCATCACCGTGGTCGGCGGATGTTTCATCTCTTCCTTCCGGCCTCCGTCGCGCGTGGTCTGCGCACGATCGTGATCGCGATTCCCCGGTGATAAATCGGCCCTCCGATCGGATCTGGAAGAACGTTCAGCTGTACGAACGAAGACAAATCGTTACCCTCGGCTTGCAAGCGTGCCGCATAGATATTCTTCCTTCTCTACGAGAAGCAAAACGTCGATGCGTGCGCGAGTCCCGAGGAGACCTCGTCCTCGCCGATCGTAAATGCGGCAACTTTATTACGCGATCGGCCTTTCCGGCTTGCAACCGATCGAGGATGAGTTATCGCGGAGGATCGTGGGAAAAAGTATATTTACATTCTCGTCATGGGAATCATCGGGGAAAGTCGCCCGTCCGAATCGGGAATTTCGTTGCCACGTTCGACGGTTCCTGAAACAGCGAGAACGTACGTCGTTGCGAGAAGAATTGCTGGGGTGTGTTCTTTCACCGCAGTTAGCTCATTGAGTCGTTATTTTTTAAAGTGGTATAACTCCATTTTTGAAAAAGGGCGTTTAACTTCCACGTTTTAAAATGCGTTTAATCCGCTGCACTCTTTGAGGCACGGGGATGTAAAAAATAAAATGACGTAAGTTGCACACATTTTTTTTGGATTGAACAAAGTTGGTTTAATTTTATTAACAAGTTATACAATAATACAAATTTTCGAGGTGGGGAAAAAATATCCCACCATGCATATTCACGCGTGAAAAAGGTGGGACACTTTTAATTCCACTGTGCCTCAAAGAGTTAAAAAAAATCACTCCGAAGTGCCTGTGGCCTCTGGCTACCCTGTAATTTATTTTCTATTAAACAAGCAAGATTTTCTTTCCTTTTCATACTAATTTTCTGTTCATAATAAATTTATTGAGAATAATATTTGTTTACTGGGTAGTATTTGCCTTGAATAGGATATTAAACCTCGATTTAACACTTAAACTACCGACGTAATATCTACTAAAATTTAAATACACTGAATAACTACTCTGGAAAAAGAGGAATCAAGAGGTGAAGAAGATGAGTAATTAGCTAATTTAAATTTTAAAGATAGAAGTAGAATATTTACTTCACGGCTCCTCTAGAAATTTAGATAATTTTTAGAAAAAATTGTGAACCGGTCATTTTGACAAGCTTGGTACTTTTAGTCTTAAAATAAGATTCCAGGGACGGATGATTGTTAAGTTACTTTTAGCTAACCACAGGTGTTTTCTTTTCGCACTTCAAAGGGCGAAATAAGTACAAGAAAATATCATCATTATCGTTACCGGCTATAGCACGAAAGCTTTCACATATGCCACTTTCAAATATATCGGCCAATCGTTAACTGCAATGTATAAAGTTGGAAGAAGATTCTATCACCTGTCGCGATAAGCGGGGGTGCAAGCATCGCTCTTCCACTCGGTGCATCCTTCAGCGGCAGCATATACTTATACAAAACCCCCGGATTTATCTCCTGCGCGAGAATCTACCGACATAAAGATACAACCTTCCGAAACCTCCACCGACAACCGAAACCTTTGAGTCTTCCACGAAAAAAGGAAGTCAGTCAAGGGGATGTCCGAAAGACCAAGGACAGTCGTCCAGAAGCGTACCTCTAAATGCAGAGAGTCGTTCAACGGTCCGGTCGCCAAGATGCACTCGATGCGGTTTCTGTCGCCCCTCTGGTATGTTAATGTCGTACCAGCCGCTTTATAAGTGCCGCTCGGACTGTAAGACCAGGGTCCGTTCAGTATGTAACTACCGTTGCTGTCTCTCAACGCTGACAGAGAAAAGTTAAATCGGTTCGTTAGAAGCTGAGAACACAGCCGGCGAACTGTAGCTACCGGTCGGCGTTTGCGGGCAACCGTGGGTTTTACCTAAGAAATTGCTGCTGAAACGAAGCTCGGAGATGTTGAGCGACATCGCGCCTTTGGGAACGGTGGTTACCGGTTGGTGACCCTTCGGGAGAATCGGCTCCATGAAAATACCCTCGTACAGACGGCAACCTTTGCCCTGACCACCGCAGACTCCGCAACCGTCCATGGTTACACCGGAACCTACCACGCCGTCGCAGCCGACGGGCTGAGGGGGAAATTGGGAAATTTGTAGCATTTGGGGGTGGGATTTGCACGAAGCACTCATCGTTTCGTAAATTTATGTTGCACATTTTTATCGAGCTTCCGAAATACCGAGGGCACGGTGCAGTAAATGTGCCCATTCGAACCCAATGCGGTTAACCCTCTGTGGGTCCGTCTCACTTTGAAGGAACACAAGACAAGTCTAACAAAAAAACGTAAACCTTCTCGTAAAACGTGCCGACAAAGTTTCGGTGAACTTTTTTAACTCATTTTTTTTTAAATTTGGACTTATCTACACTTTTGGCAAAATACGTGTCTAATTATTTGCCAAGTAGAACACGTGTACCAAATTTCAACAAAATCGGTGACCCCCGGGTCTGGTCCTCTCCTTGTGAGCTTTTATTCTTCAAAGTGAATTTTGTAACTTTTTCAAATATCACAATTTAGTTATGAAAGATCATGAAATTCTTTACAATTCAATGTTTCAAAATCAAGTTAAATATATCATTTATAATAATACTTTTATCACTTTCTAATGTGCTATCGTGCAACTGATCTTCAGATGCCACAGAAAATGCGGACTATAGAGGGCTAAGTCCATTTTTCGATACTTTCTAATATTTGTAAATTTCATTAATTCATTAAAATTGACAAAAATTGGAGAATTTTAAGAATTGGACTTAACCGCATTGGCTTCTGAGCGACTCAAATGACAACTTGAGAAAAATGGGGAGGGGATGGAGATTTGCACTGGGACTCATTAATTGAGACTGAATTAGTAAAACCTCTGAACCTTTATCGATCGAACCGCCTTCATAAAAGCCCGGTTTCAAGTTAATTGCAAACTCAACAGATAATGAATTGGCAATTAAAATACTTAAATATAAATGCATCCAGCTAGTTAAAGTGTAACAGTTCCAACCGTAAATGCATTACGAGGAGGATTCAACGGTAAAAGGGTTACAACGGATGCTCGTAGCGCGAACAATCGCGACTCTCGATTAACGGAACAAACAGCGAGTATATCAAGATCGACGAGTAATTAAAACGATACAAAAAGAGACTCATCGACGGGGAAAGAGGAAAATTCCGCAGGGCAATTTCATCGATCGTATCGACGAGGAACCGCGGCTAATTTCCGCCTCACTTTGCGCGAAAAGAGAGAGAAAGGGAGGTGAAAGGGTGAAATAGAGAATCATACCTTGCATTGTCCAGCGACACAGAGCCAACGGTCTGTACGTTCCATTGAAATTCCTGCATTATGTCCACGAAGATTCGGCGGTTCGCAGGGTGTGCCGTCCATTACTGCCGGTTCAAGCGTTGCGTAAAAACGCTCGCCGACTGCACGGCAATTGAGCGCGCAAGAGTTCGGAGCTGAGGAAGAGTAATTACGGTCAAGAAAAGGCGGAAGTCGCCTCGCGAACGACGGTGTCCGCTCAAACGAACGCGAAAACGTGTATGCGCCTGGGCGATTATTTTATTTCAATTAACCCCGACAGGAGCCGAGCTAATGTTCCTTCCCTCTGTCTTCTACGATACTTTATGGTCGGTTCGTTTCACCGATTTTGCCATTCACTTTCCTCCATTTAACCCATTCGCTGCTAAGCCTAAATTATACGAAGTTATGCCATGCTTAATTTCAATTTGTAAAAGATCATTCTCTGAATAATAATTGAAGGATAATCTGTGTAATAATTTTATTTCTAGTATTTTTTTCAAGCTTTTTACATTTGAATATTTGTGTTTGTGGCCACAAAAGATTTCCTAATTCAATTTTCTATTAACCCCTTGCCCTACAACTTATTTTGTAACTGCTTCTGCAGTAATTCAGCTTTAAATTGCTAAAATAAAAATTGATCAGTAATTCTCGATATACTTTATAATTCAACGTAATGTTAGTATTATAGAAGTAATTTTATCGCATTGAATCTCATTAATATTTTCAATTTCCTAGGTTTTGCAAAACTTCAAAATTTCCTATCCCATTTATTACATCACGAGTGTCACTCGTTATTGTAGGGCAAGGGGTTAAAATCACATCTTTACAAAGCAACAATTTTAGAGGCAAAAAGAGATTTATAGACAGCAGGACTTTACCTCTTTGAGACCAACGCGGAAGTATTGATTGAATTAACAATGTTTGTGCTCGTGGTCGACTTCGGGCGTTCGAGCTTGTTGGTATTTTTATTTTATTTTATGGTGACTCGGACCACCTCCCATCAGGGAGGAAAATACTTCGAGGTTTGAGTACTCTATTATTATTTATTTCACTGGTTATTGAAATTATTATACAAACTGATTTAATTATAAATTGATGTATCTGTGTGTATTGTGACACTTGGATAGCAATTATGGCTACCACCAAGCAGTGCCACACCACACACTTGAGAATATCAAATGTTTTTTCCTCCCTTATGGGGGTGGTCCCTCGACCAATAATAAACATAAATTAAAATAAAGGACCAACAAGCTCGAACGCCGGAAGTCGATCGCGAGACCAATCAAACAAATTCCAAAATATTACGATCTAAAAGTCATATGACATTTCATTGAATTCAATAGCGCCGGTCACCGGTGACCCCCATAGCATTAAATAATGAGCAAGTCTGCAATTAACAGTTAAACGCTACCAGCTTCGATTTCTCCAAGAGTCAAGTCAAAGTCTAGATTCATTCCGGCGAATGAAGAAAGATGTTCCCATTCGACGAGACGTTGCTCGACGGAGGGAAACAAATTACGATAAAGCGGTCTCCTAAGCGCAAACTCGAGAAAAGATAATTCGTGACTCGGCGGAGCTAATTACGGTGCTCTAACGGCGCGTGTCATCGATGGGGTTCAAAGGCGAGAGTTAAGTGGCTTTAATGTACCGTCGAGAAACGGGACCCAAACGTAGCTGTTGCCCTTGTAGTTTCTTCCGTTGTACTTGGCGCACTGTTCGGACCGCAAATCCTCCGGGAAGTTCGGGCATTCCTGTTGGAAGTAACCGCTCGATTAAACTTCCAAGTAATTAAGGATCGATCGCGAGGGGATTAGGTTGGAAACTCTTCGACATTTACAAGTCAATCTACGGCACTGTACCTCGACAGTTTTCGAGAGGAGTTTCATAAAGCAAAAAGAGAGCCGATGGAAACGCTGAAATCTCGGTGTTTTCTTCGTCGTCTCTTTTTATTCTTCTAAATTACACTCGCGCTGCATTTCCACGGGGCCGTTGAGAATGGAAAGAGCAGAATCGAGCGAACGCTCGAACGCGAATGCCGACGCGCGCTATGCAAGCGTTACTCTGGCAATTTCCGGGTGGAAGATTAATTACTGGCCGAGGAAACCGTGAATAGTTTCGCATGTTTGTAAACCATCCTTGTCGAGTAGAATCCGGCGGCGGTTAAGCGGAAAGAACTCAAAGGAATGCGGTACTCGGGAAAGAAGCTGAGTTTTGCGTATGCATTTCTTTTTTAAATGAGAAGCTTGGAATTCATCTCAAACCCAGTTCAGCAACCGTCCTGAAATTAACTCTACAGAATACAGTAATTATCCCATGGAAAACATTTCTTTCCAAAAGTAAAACGCAAGAATCAAACTTAAGATCGTGACGAAGCAAGAAGGGAGAAAAAATTCTGCCAGAAGCACGGCGGAATTTCAATCCCTTGAAATCCGGAAGGACGAAGGATGTCGGGAAGCGAGAGGATGGGATTACAGGGTCTTTAGCTTCCATCAGGAGCTAATCAACGCTGGGAAGATGGACACAGAAGGGCAAAGCCGGCCATTAGGATCGGCTCTTTAGTTCCGTAGTTGGTGATTATTCTTATGAATTTTAAACAACACCACCTATCCAGCACGCGATGCCATATAAATTGCCGTCGTGCGCGTCCTTAATTGGCCTCCGCGATGATTTGTTCGCGACTCGTGACGCACCGTCGAAAAAGAAACCCTTCGCGCGAGATCTTCGACGCGCTCATCCCCATTCCGGGGCCCGTGCACGGGGCCCCATATGATAGATGCGCTATCTCGCCGGCGAGGCCGCATTCCTTCCCTCGCTGCTCGAGCATAGATAATTTTAGTGCGCGTAAAGACGCTTAATCTTTCGAAAATTTCAAACGGAGAACGGCTCGATAGCGTGGGTGAGCTTTGATCAACGGACGCGCGAGGTTTCGCACGGTTGAAGTTGTAGAAAGATATATTTCTCGGTGATTCTGTGCGTTGATAATTATGAGAGTTGTCGGAGTCGGTTATCTTCGATCTTTCTGCACGAGAAGGCAGTTTTTCTTCTTATTTTCAACTTTTTGGCTTCAACCGCCGCGGCAACTTTGCTGAGGACGTACAGGTTTAACGCTAAAGTTACAAAATTGATGAGGGATTCATAGAGCAAATATTCTGCCTTATCACACTTCAATTACTTAATTGATCATCTCCTCACCTCTTGATTTTTCTGATTTTAAAGCACTTATTCGGAATATTTAAATATAATAGATAATATAATAGATAGTTGGTAGTTCTTCCAAATGTGACATCAATTTAAAGGCTCTAGTGAACTCGCAATAAATGGACCCAATTAAAATCGTCCTCCGTCACTTTTGGCCAATTTTTCCCAATTTATTATTCAAATCATCACAACCTTGGTGATTCAGAGTCCATCTAAAGCAGTAGGTCCCAACCAAGAAGACCTTGTCAGTCGAAGCCGAAAAAATACAAAAAAGCTGTTTAACGCTAGAACTACCGGCGTTAAATCTGTTATATTTCAATATATTAAGTAAGTACTTTGAGAAAAGAGGAATCAAAAGTCGGAAAAGATGATCAATTCGTTTTTTCAGTTGGACTTGGAATATTTCTCCTATGACTCTCCTATAGACTTTGAGAATTTTTGGAAAAATTGTGCACCAGTCATTTCGACTGGTTTAGTAGTTCTAGTGTTAATCTATTCATCAAAAATATTTGAAAATCCCAGTCTCCGACTCCGTAACTTTCATAGTCCACCCAAAATCTCTCGATCGACGATGCAACGATACGATTGGAGTATTAACTTGTACCTTGCCGGGTTGATTTACCTGCGTGTTGCACGTGTGGTATCTCTTGTACGTGCCGATGCAAATGGGCCGCGCGATGCCCGTCCCGTTCTCCGAGATAATGCTCCTCTTCCTTAAAAGTCGCCTGGAATGAATCGTTCGCATTAGCCTACCTATTCAATATACGGAGGAGAGGATCGAACGATCGCCGATGGATCTCGATCTCTCGTGATTTTTACGCCGGCATTGCGAAGCCGCAGCAACGAGAGCTTTATTCGTCCCGTTCTATTAAGGCGCTTCTGTCACGCGGAAGGAGTTAACGTCGTTAACTTGGACGACTCGCGTGTTACGCTTCTGGACGACTCTTTTTACGCGGTTCTTTAACGATCTTGCTGGGAGAACGGTAGACTTACACTTCGATGGGTATTGTTCGAATTATTGTCTTTTCTATGAACGCTTAGATTGTGATAATACTTGGATCAATAGTTGGATTGTTAGACAGCAATTTGGAGGATTGCATTCGAAGGATTTAAGTAGATTAAGACAGCTGAGAGACACCGAGAAAGATTCTGAACTCAAGGTTGACTTAATACATTGTTCGCCGATCACGAGATAACTCGTGTTTGCCCTTGCATTAGCTATTTAAATTGCACCACATCAAAAAATTACTAAAATATATAATATGTATAAACTATAATATACTGCAGATATGTACAAAGTTTCATTTAGATTCATTATGTATAAATGAAATACACTGAAGTTTATTTAGGTTCTTTCAATTTCATACTCGATTACGGAAAAAATAGCCGGTGACATGAGTTAACTTTTACGTAAAATTGCCGGTCAACAGTGCGTTAATAACCGTGATCTTTTGTCTCGGAAAACAAGACCATCTTCACTTTCCTTGCCGGCAGTTACAAAAGGATGTTGTACAAACATTTTTGGCGGAATATTGCGCAACTGAAGTGCAAATTAACGGTAAATTCCTGCGACGCATCGAGTTAATTCCCATCGATCTGTCGCGGCCGAAGGTGTACCGTCTGACGCAACACCGACCGCTACTACTGCCGATACCCGTTCCCTTTCATTCCGTGAAATCGATCAACTTCCGTGCAATTATCTTACCATCACGCGACACCCAGCGCAATCAGCATACCCGTAAAAGAAAGTCCTAAAATACCAACAATTATTCCATCGAACCGTCGAAACTACCTGCAGTCTACCGTGAGAATACGCAAAGAAAGCTAGCGGAGGGAATACGAGTAAAATGCACCTTCGATTCGCACACTCAAATCGAACCGTTGACGAAGAGAATCAATGAGTCCCATGGAAATTAACATTGAGCGGATGTCTCTCTTGACCCTCTGTCGTCTCAGTACTCCTTGTCTATCTCGCAAGTATAGCTCGCAAAAACAGAGAAGTCCTCTGGCCTGCGGTTTGTTCTGATTCGCCCGACGAATAGAGACATCCCTCGTTCTGACGTCATTTTCGATTCTGACGAGTTATTGGCCGAGAGTGCCACGTATTCGTTGCGTCGTCATGGTAACGACGAAAGAAGTGTTTTGTTCTCGGTTGTCATTCGTCGATCTCAGGTTTCCAGGACCGACATGGTGGGGATAGGCTGTGCGAACGACTCTTTCCCCTTATCCCGTACCTCATACCGCGAGACTTCTCTATTTTTGCGAGGTATATCGCAGCCAAAAGGGAAAGAAGGCACGTGGTAAGGGGAGAGTGTCGCTCGGGCCGCCTATCCCCACTATGTCGGCCCTGGGAACCTGTGATCGACCAATGACAACCGAAAACAAAGCACTTCTTTCATTGTTCCCAACGAATGTGCAGCTTTATCGACCAATCACGCGTTGGAACCGAAAATGACGTCAGAACGAGGGATGTCCCTGTCCGTCAGGAGAATGAGAACTAAGCAGAGGCTGGAGGACTTCTCCTGTCTTTGGGAGCTGTATATAGCCAGTGAAAATCGCACAGCCAATTTGAGATCCCTCGATATCTCTCTCACAGAGTCACGTAACGGCACAGATAGCGTTACAGAGGTGTAAATGTCAGTGACGATGATACCTTCCGCGGCCTCCGAGTAGTCGTCGGCTCTGCCAGCGTGTAATTTTCCCTGTGCTACCGATCCGCAATTTACTCGATACTTACCTCCGTCTTTCTCTCCTCACATTCACCGTTCTCCCCTTCTCCAACGACCCGTTAAAGTTCCCCGTCGATGAAGATCGTCGGCGATCGATCAAAATGACGACTCAACGAAAACCCGAGACCTCGAATTTCACCAAGCGGGTTCCGCACCATCGAGACTTTCCATTCAACGACGTTCTAATCGCACGGGTGTTTACGAACTCGATCGCAACGAAATGGCTAACGGTAAACGGTGAGACGTGTGATTATTGTCAGGTACGACGGTGAATTATCGGCGGTGGCTTTGCATTTTCTATGGCGTGGGCCGATTATCTATCGCTTCCTCCGGTCTAAGCTATATAATCGTGCCTTTTCTTCGCGATCTTTCCTCGCGTACACTTCTCCCGACAATGTCGACGTAGCGAAAAAAAAAGGCGGGTTTAATGGCGAGCAAACGAGCAACGATTCGATCGTGATTAGAACCTCGTGATACTTACTGAAAGGGTACGCATTCTCGAGACTGAGACTGAATTCCCGTGCCGCAGGTTCTCGAGCACTCGCTCCAGGAACTCCATGGTCCCCAGGTGCCGCGGACGCGATTGTCGCGGCCGAAACCATACTGTGTTCTCTCTTGGAGCATGTGATAGACCTGAAACACGTGAGGTGAGTTTATCCAAAGGTTTTTGTTATTTTTTCAATTTTTTTTGAATCGTTGCTGTTATGATTACGTAGATTCAGTGGGCGATTGTACAAAGTTTGTTTGAGCCGTTGCAATTACGGTTGGAGAGATTGAGAGGTCGTTCTTTGAAATTTTATAGGTAGTTGTAGTTAGACATTAAAGTACCTTTTATCCAGAAGAATTTACCGGTGAAATATAGGAACATCGGATCGTTAATAATGATTACTTAATTAATATCCCGAGTCCCCGTGGATTCGTTCTCCACGTAGAAATTTATGGCTGTCGACGCGAAAGATTGGACGATTCAACGATAATCCGAGGGACAACTCGTGCAAGAGATTTCGTCAAAGCCATCGTTAATTTCAGGGGATTATTCAATCGGCTCGAAAATGAAATTGGCGCGCTTGATGATAATCAAATATCCGATCCTCGCGGTATAATCCGGGCCCGTTAATTACGTCGAGATACCACGGGGACATGGCATATCGCACACAGGATACAAACTGTTTGTTCGATAATTAATATTGGTACTTCCGCGATCGAGATTCCAATTAGAGCACTTGCAACGCGATATTGCGGTGTATCGATCCCCGCCAGTAATTAATCGAACGATGGATCTCAACGCAAACCTCGATGTCCCGTCGCCAAAAGCTCTCACTGCAACCTCAACTTCGTACTTGAATCGCAGACAGGACGAAGGTGCGAATTAATTGCCACTTTCATTCATAATTCGTCGCACGACGCGCCTTGGAATCCGTTAAAAAAACACCTCGAAATTTCCGTACACGTCGGAGGAATTCGATAGTCTTTCGTCGGCTCGAAGAAACGCCGCGTTTCTTCCTTAATGTCGGACATTAACTTTGGCACGTTAATCGCGCGCCGCTTATGAGCTTTGCTCCTGCAACCCGGGAAGAAATACGTAATTTATGATGGAAGTGCGAGGCAGCTTGCTCGGAAATTCTCTCCGGAATATTGTCTTTTTGCGTGGAATAATAAACGGACCGACTTCGCGGTGGAAAAGTATGAAATTAACGAGAGATCGCGACTTGGATGAAAATCTTCGGAGAATAGGGAAAAGAATATTAGGCATCGTACTTTAAAATCTAAGCTAGTATTCCAAATGTGATAATATGAAGAAAAAAAATCATTTAGCTATTGTCTTATAACTGGCAAAAGGTTTAATTCTTGCAGCGATAGATTTAAGCAAGTAACTTAACGGTAGAATCATTTTTTTAGTAATATAATTTTATAATTTTGTACTTCTAATTTAACCCTTGAAATACTAACGCTAATTATGAAATGGACACGGAATTTTATTTGGAAAAGTAGAAAGGCAAAATGGAAACGATGTTTAGAGGCGTAGAGGCCGAGCTTTCGCAACAAAGAACGATGGGAATCGACCGATCGGATAGATTCCGATTAACTGGAACGATCGTTTAAGGCACGTAAGTTTAATCGACGATGAGCTCCGTTATCCCGATTATTCCGGGCTCGAGCGTTCAACAGGTTGCAGCGAAATTGTCGATACCTCGATATCGAGACCGGCAACGAATTGCAGCTCGTGGAACGGGCGTTAACTGCATCGATTAAAACTATCGTGTATTTTCACGAACGCTCTCTTTCTCTCTCTACATCGACACACTTTCCATGGCGCGTGGAAACCGGGACGAATGATACCGGGAATTCCACGAAATAATTGCACCGCATTTCGAATAATATTCGCACGGAATTATAAAACTGCTGAGCTAAGTGTTCAATATGGAAAAACCTAAAAGTGTGGGTCCTAGGAGAAATAACCGTAACGATTAACACGTTGAATGCCACGGGGGTCGTCTGTGATCGGCACTATTCGATTCAATGAAATATCTTACGACTTTAAAGCGACGGAATTCACGAATTCGCTACTATATTCAATATTTAACTGCTGCTATTGCGAAGTCCTACTCTAATTTAATCTCAAACGAGCCTCTAAAGAATATAGTTACTCATCCTGCATGAAACGGAATAGGTTCCCTTAAATTAATTAATAATATAGTAGCCTAAAAACTAAACTGAACGCATTGAAATAGTGAATTACTGCCAAATATACAACTATTGTTATCTTTAACATTTCTGCTCCATCAAGATTTTAATAAAAAAATAACTTTAATAGAAACGATGAAACTAGCGAAATATGGGTGGCATTCAACGTGTTAACCCCTTGACCTATAATAACGAGTGACACTCGTGATGCGGTAAATGGAATAGGAAATTTTGAAGCTTCCCAAAAATGATGAAATTGAAAATATCAGTGGAACACAGCACAATAAAATTATTTCTATATTATTAATATTGCGTAAAATTGTAAGATTTATCAGGAATCACTGATTAATTTTCATGTTAGCAATTTAATTCTGAATTATTGCACGCAAAGTGGCAAAAGAAATCGTAGGGCAACGTGTTAGACTTTGTGGTTGGCCAGACTTCCAATCATTTAGCCAAGTCCAAATTTTCTACTATCTCTGGTGAATTTTTCGTAAATTATTAATTAATCTTGGATAGGATAATTCGTAGCCAACCTCGAACTCTGATCCTAAGCGATATGACCACAGCTATCGAAACGTAGCAACAACAAAGAAGCCAGAATAATCCAGCATTCTCAAGAGCACGAATTAAGAATGTTTTTCCAAGCTAACGGCGCAATATTTTCCAGAACAAACGTTCCATTTAAGCATAATAGAAACGCAGTTGCAAAAGAAGCAAGAAACCGACCCTCGCAACGTATTTGCGTTTTGCGTTCATCGTTTGCCTGGCCTTGAGAGTGCAGCCTGCTCGGCTGTGTAATTTAGGAAGCTCCTCGGTGTCAATTAATTATCCTCCTCGTGCCACCCAGAATAACGTCTACGTAATTGCTTATTAATTCCTGTAAGTGGATTAAATTAATATGCAACGGCCGGTCGTATGTCGGGGACAAAATATCCGAACGTGGACGAGATAGCCGGCGATAACGTTATTACGCTCGTAACTTAACCGTCGAACGAGTCGCGGATGAAATTATTTTCGAAATCCGACTCTCGAACGAGCTACCACGCTTAATAGACATATCTCCGGGGGAAATCTCTTCCTCTCTGGTCTCAAAAGAACCTTCCCGTGTGCGAATGATAATTAATTTCAAATACATATCGCATGGATTCATACGCGCCGTGCTGGATTCTTCGTTCTGCATGCGAAAGGGTTCTCTCTGCTGGTTCTATTTTATTTGCTATCATTCGTGAAATTAGATACTATTTTACTAGTATTTGTAAAAAAGAAAGAGCTAAATGGAGGATATACACTTCTGATCGTAGCTTCCCAACGGGGGGCGCTACCACCCACCGGTGGGACTTGGAAGCCTGAAGGGGGTGGAATGTTCAATTAAAAAACAATATTGCGATAAAATAATTTGTCAAATTTACTTTCGCTTTTGAACTATAGATATGTAGAGTATACAGGGTGCCCCAGATTTTAATGTTTAAACTTTGTCAGTATATTCTGTGGCACTAAATAAGAAAGAACTGTTATGTAAACACAGGTCACATAGAGCTTTATTAACACTAGATCTACGGCCGCCGTCAAATCGACGGGTTCCGACTTTTTTAAAAAAAATTCTCAAATTGATAGAGAAGCAGTACAGTAAATATTTCACGTGTATCTTGTAATACACAAATTACTTAACTGATCGTATTTTTTACCGCTTGATCCATCCTTTTTCAAAGTACTTATTTAATATATTTAAGTATACCAGATTTAGCGCCCGTAGATCTAGTGTTAACACGTTGAATGCCATGGGGCCACCGGTGACCGGCGCTATTGAATTCAATGAAATTTCATATGACCTTTAAATAGTAATATTTCTGAATTTTCTAATACATTAAGTATTTAAATATTGGCGTTGAAAAGTTAAAATCCTGCTGACTGTATATCTATTTGTGTCTTTCAAATTTCGGCTTTGTAAAGACGTAATTTCAATAGAAAAGCTTTCACTTCAGTGGAAACGATGAAACTAGCGAAATACCGTGGCGTTCAACGTGTCAAAAAGTTATTAAATCTACGCTTGAGACGAATAACAGACTCACTTCTATGGGATACTTGTCGGGCACGTGGGAACAGGAGACACCGGCCACCGTGAGCATTGTCAGTGCTAGGATCGATCTGAAACAGAGATTACAAGGACGCCTTAATTAATCCGACGTAATGGAATGCAATTTGTTATCGTTGTCAATCTCCGAAGGGAGCGGTTTTCAACGGACCACGGCGACGATCGGCGAGCCAATCATCCCCGTTATCGTTCGCGATATATCTCCTCTTTCGACTGGTTTCATCGGGGCTAGATGTTTCAAGAATGTAAACGTCCTTTTCCACCGGAGAGCGGCGTATCGTCGAAGGGAACGCTCGATAAATGGGAGGAGAGTACATCGCGAACTCGTTAATAAGCCCTCGTTTACCGTAAATTGTTATTAAAGGACCTTAACGAACGTTAATAACACCATGGACTCGTTGAGCTTTCGAGTCAAACGAAGATTAGGATTAATCGTCCACCTCGGCTCGTCGGAGAAGTCGCGGAGTTTCGTGAATTCCCTCGATTCGGGCTACTGGCTCGGATTCTTTGGAATTTTGAGCCTTCGTCGCGATTTCCTGGACGGTAAACTCATATTTGGAACTTCATCGTCGATGGGGAAATTGTGAAATTAGCAAAAGGGTGGTTATGAATTTAAAGGTTTGGACTTTCAATTTCTGCGGTTGCATTCAAACCTCGTCAGCGAGATATTTTCCAAGTTATCATTTAATATTTGATAATTACACTGATGCTGCATCTATCCACCAGAAATCGAAACCTGTGTATTTCACTTAACCGAAACGAGCATAGCAATTAACACGTTAAACGCCACCCGTATTTTCTCAGTATCATCATTTCTACTGCAATGCAACTTTTTCTATTAAAATATTTATAAAGCAGAAACTTTAGCACGTTGAATGCCATATAATATTTAAATATTGAATTTACTAGGAAGTTCGTGAGTGTTGCAATTTGAAAATCCTTAAAAATTTCATTGAATTCGATAGGGCCGGTCACCGGTGACCTCTATGGCATTCAAGAGTTTAACACGTTGAATGCCATGTAATATTTAAATATTGAATTTATTAGGAAGTTTGTGAGTGTTGCAATTTAAAAATCGTCAAAAATTTCATTCAATTCGATAGGGCCGGTCACCGGTGACCTCCATGACATTCAATTGTTAAAGCCGAAGAATTAATGAAAAAGAAAAATCTCAAAACCCCAAACTCCCAAATCATGCTCCTCGTTTCAAACTTCTTCCGATAATACAATTCACAACTTCTCATCCACAAGCCTCGAACTTCCCACCCAACTTGAAAGACCCCGACGAAACAGCATCCACGCGAATGCACCGCAAGACAAAGATCGTTCAGTCTTCGCGAAATCGCCGGGATTTCTAATGAGTGCACCGTGCAGGCGCCAGTCCGTTTCGTCGCGGCAATTATTAAAGTTGCTCATCGAGGATGCATCTCCGATCGGGGGAATGCAAGAGGAGAGATAAGGAGACGGAGCGACGAGGAGAGGAAGGAAGGAGAGAAGGAGAAACAGAGAGGGAGACATGGCCACAGTGACGTTGGTCGGAGTAAACTGTGCCACTAAGCACTAATAACGTTTCACTTGTTGCGTTTTCTTGGAAAGCTTAATTAATCATTACGCCCCTGGATGGACGCCGGGGAAGAAGCGGAGGAAAGAGGAGGATGCACCGGCGGTGAAGGAGAGACAGAAGAGAAAGAGCAGAGACGTAAGGGGATGCAGACCGCCCGCTGCTACCGAAGTGGTAGCGCACTTTCGTGCACAGACGCGTGCACGCGTGTGCGGACCACGTATGCACGTGCGTGCGTGCGTTGGGATGAAATCAGAAAAAGGCATATCTCGGCTTTCCACGCGATGCACTTCTAAGTGGTGGATAAGGCCGCGTGCATACCACCGGACGTGCGAGAAACGCTGACAATGAGTTACGTAAACGGAAAAGGAAAGACGTGGTCTTGTTAATAATTAACACTAGGTTTACGGATGCCGTCGAATTGACGCGTTCTTACTTTTTTGATAAATATTTCTCAAATATATAGAGAAGAGGTACAGTAAATATTTCACGTGTATTTTACAATACAAAAATTACTTAACGAATTATCAGCTTTGCCGATTGATC
Organism: Cerceris ruficornis; assembly: GCA_963989415.1. NCBI lineage: Eukaryota > Metazoa > Arthropoda > Insecta > Hymenoptera > Crabronidae > Cerceris > Cerceris ruficornis. The sequence continues at coordinate 15,429,359 of OZ022526.1, read as the reverse complement.
CCTCTTTTTCCAAAGTCTTTATTTAATATATTGCAGTGTAGCAGATTTCAGTCCCGTAAACCTAGTGTTAAATTGCTGGAGGGTAACTTGATGAAGCGATTGGCAAATTCGATGTTAAGCTAGCTTTATCAATTCAACGTTTCTTTTTTTAAAGATTTGTATGAAAGAGTTGCAAGTACTTTGGTAGGAATTTTAGGGATATTTTTTAAAAATGTGTTTATTTGGGGTAGATTCTTGAAGGTGGGATTCGTAGGTCAGGGTTGTGGGTGGAAGTTGAACGGTTAGGAGCGTTAATTCGGTATGTACGACGCCTAAGAGGGAGACTGCACGGTGCACGCAAGCAGCGCGATGAAGCATTGCAGTTGGTGCATCGGCGTTGGCCGGCAGCTCGAGGAATCGTGTCCGGTCGCAACGGCAAACACGTGTTCCTCGCCCATTCTTTGTAACGCTAGGAAGACCGCGAGATCGCCGTAAAATCGTCCGCTCGTTTTGATTCGCATTATCCCTCCTCCGTGTTTCTCTCTTCTTTCCTAGACGCATCCGACCCTCGTCCGTTCCGGCAATGCTCGTTACTCCTCTTCTGCCTGTTGGCAGTAAAACCTGCGCTTCTCTCGTTTCCTTCATTTTTTTTTTTCTTAACGACGCTTCAGGAAGATAACGCTTTTATCCGCTCTGCTTCTTGGTCGAAGAGTTAAAGAGTGGTTTCTATTTTATTTTGGAAGAATTTCTATTTTATTTTAGAATTTCTATTTTAGAAGATAGACGCGGAACATTCGCTCCAAGGCTGCCCCATTGATTTGGACAATTTGTAGAAAATAATTCAGAAAGGGTAATTTCGACCGCCTTGATAATTTCAGGGTTAAATTACACGGAATATTAAAAATCATAATTAGGTTTTTATTTCAGCAGTTTAATTCCAATGTTATTTCTCGCGCAGTAGCAAATGAAATCAGGGTGAGGCGTCAAGAATCGCGGTTTGAAATATTTTCGTCGGCAATTTCTCTTGTGCTCGTCAGAGTATAATTGGCTGGAAATAAATTACGCTCGATCGTCCGATAACCTTCGTCGTGCTCGCTGAAATTCGCGGAACGTCCGTAATCTCTTTCGCCTAGCGGTCGTCGCGAGGATTCTATCCGCGAACTAGCGCACCCACCCACGCTCCTACAGTTCTTATTGATCCCCTGCTTTTTAGCATTCCTAACGCCATTGAAAACAAGACCGGCATTGTATATCGCGGTCTCGTGTGACGCAACGACGAGGAAGTCGCTACCAGATAAACTCGTGGATTCTCTGCCGAGAGATCCATCGGCGATAGGCTCGCGAAAAATCCTGCGCTGTTATCGTAGAACCGTGCGAAACGCGGGGACTTTCAGAATTCGCGCCAGAATTCAGAATTAAGTCAGAATACAGATTTAAGTCAGAATTAGCCCTGAGTTAGGATTTCTCGAATGAATTCGGTGTGACTTGGGCCTGAATTAAGTCAGAATTAGCCCTGAGTTAGGATTTCTCGAATGAGTTAGGCGTGAGTTGGGTCTGAATTAAGTTAGAATTAGCCCTGTGATAGGATTTCTCCAGTGTGTTGTGTCTCATTTAGGTCTGAATTGAGTCAGAATTAGCCCTGAGTTAGGATTTCTCGAATGAGTTCGGTGTGAGTTGGGTCTGAATTAAGTCAGAATTAGCCCTGAGTTAGGATTTCTCGAATGAGTTAGGCGTGAGTTGGGTCTGAATTAAGTAAGAATTAGCCCCGAGTTAGGATTTCTCGGGTGTGTTACGTCTCAGTTAGGTCTGAATTACGTCAGAATCAGGCCTGAATTAGGATTTCTCGGGTGTGCTATGTCTCAGTTGGATCTAAACCGAGTCAGAAATAGATCTGAGTTAGAAGATCTCCGATAAGTTGTATCTCAGTTAGTCCTGAATCAAGTCAGACTCAGGCCCGTGTTACGATCCCTCAAATGAGGTAAAATTGCCTCTTTTGAATCATCCCCGCGAAATAATTCCACCCAATTGTGCCGTGCATCGTTGCAAAACAACAATAAACTGAATTTTTAACTGACTCCGCATCCAAAATCACCGTCACAATCAGGGATCATCAATATTCCAGAATTTCATGGAGATTTCGCACAGAGAGTCGCATCGGACGCGCTGAAATAAAGTGAATTCTAACCGAGCATTGGAGAACACGCTACATCCGATTAACGGCTCGATTCCCGACGAGATATTTCATCGCAACGAATTAGAATCGCGAACGGCGATGTAAATACCGTATTCGCCGAAACAAGTCCGCGTAATCCGTGGCCGGTCTGACAATAATAATCGCGTAATGCGATTAAATGGGGACTCCAGCGTCGACCGATAGCGAAAATATCTCAGATTCGAATTAAACGCACAATTTGATATTATACCGCGCTCCATGCACCGTAATCCGTAGTTTTCCGTCGGTTCCGAGGGTGAATTAATACGTGAAATACGACGGGGGACGAAAGACGTGGGTGGACGGTAAATTTTATTTAAACGAGACTCGCTAATGGGACGAATTTCAGAATTCTAACCAGGGATGTTCGCTTATACTTGGATTTACCGTATCGTTATTTACCGGACAATGTTTACCGCGCACTTTCACGATTTGCGCGAACCTAAAGCAAACTTTATACGAAGCTCCACCGACAATTTAATGGAAGAAAATCGTAACTTGATACATTCCAAAATAATATAATTTTCTACAAAAACATTTACACCTTCTGCTGCTCTGTACTTTAGAAAAAATAACAGTTCATTGCAATACTTTACACCATGTCCCTCAAATTCATCAAAACTCCTGATTCCTACTCCCTTACAAACATTTCTCAAATTCATAGACAATCAGTCCAGCAGATATTCCACGTGTATCTTATAATACACAAATTAATTAACCAATCATCCGCATTGCCTTTTCATCCCTCTTCTTTCAAACTACACGTATCTAAGTACGACAGATTTCAGCAGCAAAATAAAGTAAAAAATCCCATGAAATTTGGATCATCCGCGAAGTCCCGTTAAACCGACGACACTCACGGTGAAAAAAGTCCCATAAGAATAACTCGGCCGTTCGTCGTCGCGGGAGGGCTGCGAAATGATTTTAACCACGGTGGTCCGGTACGGGGATTTTCGTCGCCAGCAGGGGGACCATGGCGATACGCGTGTACGCACCGGACGCAAAAAGGAATGACCGTGAAATATGATGCACGATACACGTACGGCATTGTCTCGGTGGACGGTGAGGATCTGCGGCGTTAACCGAGCACTGGAGAAAGAGTCGGAGGGTGAGGAGGACGAGGAGGGAGAGGAGAAAGAACTCGCCCTCGGACAATGGGGGCGTGAGTCTCGAATGGCTCCTCTAATGATACCGGAGCACCTCGATCGAAGCGCATAAATACGAGGCGGCTAAGAAACCGTGCAGGGATTTCTGCTCTCGCTTTCTCGCCCGAATACGTGAGCTTCCTGCCCGATGCTTTCGAGGAAGCTCGGAGGAGCACCGTTGCGACACGGAGGAAGAGGATGAGGACGCTGGCTGCATCCAGAAGCATCGTCACCGTCTCCGATAACCGAGGATGCTGCACCGTGGTTACCCTTGTCGCCGTAAAGTCTCTTCGGTTGCTTCCTCCTCTCCCTCTCGCCTCTTTCTATCCACTCCCTATCTTTCTGTCCACTCGTATTTTATTCTCGCCTGCCTTTTCTTCCATTCGCCATTCGCTTCTTCTTGGGTTTCGTCGAGGAACGGAGACCTCTCGATTCGTCCTGCTTCCTCGAATCCTCCGGTACTCGTCTATCGATGAACTCTGGGTCGGGTTCGTCGAAAGTCGACAAATTTTTCTACCAACGAAGACACAAAAGTGGGCGGTAGATATCAAAAGGTTGACTACCCCTGGTCTAGATAATCGTAGTTTTGGATATTTGAGAACTGCAGTTCTTTCTTTTCCTTGGTGTCTTTTGGATTAACCGCTACGGATATTTCGATAAGGACCTAGAGTTAGGGGTTTATTATTAGGATACTAATAAAGGATTAAAGTAAAATAGGATATAGATCCTTTATTAGGATACTAATTTATTATTAGGATACTCTCTATTATTTCGATAGATATCGAACCACCAAGATTTTAATACAGAAATGTGAAGAAATCTCTCAAAATTGGCGAGCTACAATTTTCACCCTCTGTGAAACTGCGCAGATCGAGGATTCGACGAGAGCGAACGCCTCTCTTTGGAGTGACTGCTGCAAACTGGAAAATAGGCGAAGGTCGAAAAGTCGGCCTTCGACGGAATTATCTAACGTCTGGCATCGACGATCAATGAACTCGAAACCGTAGCAGATGCCGGAGACAATGGCTCGCGCTTTGTAACGTTTAGTTTGATAATCGCGAAACCGGGTCACGGAACACCTTCGACAGCCGGTGCGAAACGGCAGCCGTGAAACGCCTTGTAGTTTCGGGCTTCTCTCTCTCTCTCGGCTCGACTTCGATTATGGTACGAGGTTGCAACCATCGAGGCTCTTAAACCGACGTTCTTCTCGGCTTTTACGAGCGCTTACATCGCCGATCGTGATATCCCAAGTAGAGCGTGCCTGGGTAAATTTAAACAGATGCGCGGTACAATGGAAATGCGTGGAAGCCTGGCTGTGTTCTTGTTTTCATTGTTCTCGGCTGGTCCTTGACGGCCTCGTTTGATAAACGGACGCACGACTCGAGCCGAGACGACGATAGACTGTTAGGAGAGATTTCAATTGACTTTTAATCGAGAGAAGTTTCTATCATAATCTCAGAACGACTCGTGAAAGATTTAAATTGATTTTAGGGAACTCAATGGGCGAGGAGGTTGCATTTGAAGTTTCTTAGTTTGAGTTCGAACCCTCTGTTGGTTTTCTATGTCTCTACGAGCATAGTATATTTTACAGATAGAAAAATCAACTGGTATATTTACTTCCTGGAATGCTTAAGAGGTTGCAGATGTATAACTATGCAGTTTGTTTTACGTTATAACCGAAAAGGGTCCTTAGGCCCTTGCAGAATTCTTTTAGACCTCACTCTGTGACTTTCACTCTTAGCGAGAAGACGTACCCTCTTCATATATTCTGAGAATAAAGTCTTGGTCTATTCCATTAGCTTTTAAACAAAGTGTTATTATTTTAAACCCTAAAAACCAGTACCCTCCCCTTCAGCTCCGCGAGATTTTTCTTCAATTATTATTAGTACGTCACGATCTCGGTGACTTGCGTTGGATCTCGGTTGAACAACGTAAAATATGTAGTCGCTCCAAGGTGAAACTGCCACAGCAGTCAAAGCTGAAAGTGTAAACAAACGAAAATTGACTGAACACTTTCGCTCGCGCTTCAAAGTTCCTCGCACACTTTTAGATGCTCGATGTACACCCTATATTCCTGTATATTGCAACGTGTATCGCACGTCCGCAGGGTTCTGCTCGACAAAGCAAAGGAACGAACAATCCTGCATAGAAATGTGCATCGCATATTGGACGGTGATTCACAATGCGTCGAAAGCGGAGATCGTCAGACGGTAGGATCCCCTTTCATGTTATTTGTCGCGATCGACGCGACTTGTACCTTAGTAACGTCAAATATTAATTATACTCGTTTCTCCATGCGTAACGACATCATTTATGTAAAAGTTTCGAATAAAATTCCCGCAAAACTTTGCATTGTCTCGAAACCCCCGCAGTTTCGGAAGCCACGGTTTTCCTGCCGTGAATGCAGCCGGCGAGAGCCAATTAATTTTTAACCGTGGGCCTCGGCTAATTAGAAATATAAGCGGACGATATTTTTTTTACACTTTCGACTCGTTAACGAGGAATCATCGGTCCACCCCGTCGGTTCGCCTTTCACGTCGAACTTCCTCGCGACGGATGCGTTAACGAAACACGGACAATTGTTCTTTCTTCTTTATTTATGCATAAATTTTGAAGCTCCCGCGAAAAACCGCGGCACGTTGGGAGAAATTATCGTGGTGGAAGAGATATTCGGGACGGTGGTAAAAAGAAAACACGAGACGGGAAATCAGTTCGGAGTGAGGCGTGTGCTCCACAAAGGTAAAAATATCTAAAAGCAACGCGCGGAATTTACGACGGGCAAGGCGGTCTTTTTAATTTCAGAAATGTGCTCCGTCCACGTCGCTTTTTGCTCCAAAGTGACGGCGAGCAACGCATTCCCGTCCGAAGATAATTAAATCCGTGCAGCGAGGATATGATACCGACTGCTGTGCGAAATAAAATTTATAAAATACGAGGGGATGAAATACTGGAATAAAATTCTTCCGACCGTTCCACGTTTTATTAGCGATCCTTTATTCGCGCTTGGCGTTTGCGTAATTTCAAAATAACTCGGAGAAATACCCGGGAAAATTACACGCTCCGCGAAACGTATTAGCGAGGCTGGGGGGAGGTAAAATCAGATCTAATTGTCTTCCTACGGCGTGTTCTCTCCGTCGAGCGGAGACCACCGATAGCCGAGTAAACGCGCTGGCAAATCGAAAGTGCATTCTCGAACCTTTCGTCGATCGCTATCGATCCGTGCCGCTTCCTCTTTGCGACACTAATCAGCCGTGAGCTCGATGCCGTCGTCAGAAAAAAAAGGATCCTCGACGTTGTTCCGCGTGTCATCTAACTTAATTAGCCATCGGGACCGGGAATTCGACGATTCTGCATGCTCAAACGGAACATCGTCCTTCCGCGAATCGTTAATAATCCATGCTTTCACGATCTCTCTACCTCCGTGCGAATAAATTGCGCAAACTATCGCCACCGTGTTCTCCGAGAAATCAGAATTCCTTCTAGAAACTCTGACCAAGATCTCTAAACATGATCAGCCTCCAGCATCACCGCGATACATCGCCTGCAACGTTGCAACCGTTACGTTCTACGAAAACACGGCATTCCGCGGCAAATCAATCGTAATAATACCATCGCGATTGTTATTACAACCCATTAATCCCTTGGGTACCAAATTATTTGAAAAAATTCTTGCGTTTGAAACGGATTTAATTTGCTGATGTGTGCAGGAGTATATAAAGGCTTTGTGTGAGAATTCATTTATTTGAGCGATGTGATGTACATTAATTAGTATTGTAAATCGAATCTAAATGCATAAAAGAAGTAATATGAAAAAAAACATTATTCAAGGGATCGTAAAAGAAATAATGTATATGCAAGCGATCACAAAAATCCATTCCTCGGTCAATTCTTCACTAGTACATCCACTATAACTACTCGATAAGCGTCTGGTGCGTCTTTGAAATCCTGATAATATTTCACTATCATCGTCACTTTCTAGTTCACTATTGTTTTCGAAATTTTCATCTTGTAATTCACTATAGTTACCATCATATTGCTCAAAGTCTTCACTTTCATGAAAAGCTTCGTTATCACTTTCATAAAATATATTACTTATTTCTGACATTTTGAGGCAGTATATCACAAGTAAGGTTTACCGAAGCACTAGAAGTAACGTTCTCTTATAACTGTTAAAACTCACTCTTGCCAGGAATAACATTATTCATGTTTCATTTTGTTCTAATTTTCGTGACGAATTATACTCGTCATCCGTTTTGTAGGCAAAGCAAGTACATGACAAAACTTAGTCGTCAAATGTACCCAAGGGGTTAATTTTTGGTTTGACGTCTTAGACACGTCATCCGCTCGTAGGGGAAAAAAGTGAATGACGTGTCTCAGACGTGAAATGTACCCAAGGGGTTAAACTCCGCACGGACGAAAATGACGAAAGAGCCCGAACAGGATGCGGCCTCGAATCGCGAGTCATGAACTCTCGCGCGTTCCTTCGATCATTATCGATTCATCCAGCCGCTTTTTACGCCGCTAATCAGCCACGAGTTGGATGTCGGAGAGGGAATGAAATCTAAGGAGCCCTCCTACCCCTCGTCGCCGCTCGATCCCTCGCCAATGCTCGTCTCATTGTCGAGTCTAATCGGATGATCTATGCATGACTGACCCCGTCCTGGTGGAATCTTAATTCGATAGCTCTTAATATTAATAAATCGCCGAGCGGGTGTCTCTCGATTCCTCTCCCCGGAGTCGCTTCGAAAGGGCGCGACGAGACTCCTCTCTTAGAATCGACGAGGACCGTGCAATAAATCTCATCTTCGAGAGTAATCGCAGGACGGACGATACGGCGGAGAGATTTTATTAGAGTTTCTCGGGAATCGATGCGTCGATCGTGATCGAGTCGCTTTTAACGAGGGAAGATTGAAACGGCGAGGATCGATCGGACGTCGAGAGACACGTCGTTGTTCGGATGGATCGTGAGATGCAAAACGGCCGGTGGTTCGTTTAATACGCTTTTCAGTAGCGGTCCTGCGGCATAATAATGCGATGGGTCTATAAATAAGACGGTCTAGCGAGAGGTATCGTTATTAATAGAAGCGTGGGAGGATGCGAAAGCGCTACGTGCAGGGAATGACGAAACGATAGGCGACGGGCTTTCTCACCTGGGACACTTTAATGGACCGTCGGCTGAGCGGTTCTTTCGTCTGCTGTGGCGAATATTGAAAGTTCATTTTCGCCACATGATAATTTAGAATCTTCTAAAAGTGTCTCTAACCCTAGAACTACGGGGGTTTAAATCTATCTGATAAGTACTTTGAAAGAAGGGGATTAACACTAGATTTACGGGCGTGAAATCTGTTAAATTGTAATATATTAAATAAGGACTTTAAAAAAAGAGGAATCAAGCGGCAAATATGGTAATTCGTTAAGTTATTATTGTATTACAAAATATACGTGAAATATCTACTGTACAGCGTCTCTGTAAATTTAAGAAATATTTATAAGACAAGTAGGAACCCGTCAATTTGACGGCTTCCGTAAATCTAGTGTTAAAGGGGCAAAGAAGATGATCCGCCAAGTAATTCACGTTTTATAAGACAAATATGGAACATCTACTGTATGGAACACCTAGAAATTTGAGAAATTTTTCTAAAAAATCAGGAAACAGACATTTTGACTGCCTTGGAAATTGCAGCGCAGACTCCAGAGCCACCGTAGCTCCTAGCCGGCTCAAAATTCTCTATCTCTACCCAAAGAGCGACACCTGATAACAACTTCCATTCACTGAAGCTGAATTAAAAAACCCGACGTCTCTGAGGAGCCTCAGAACTGTAAATAAAAGGGGAAATCATCCGGCGAAAGAATTTGGAACCCAGACCTAACCCAAAGTACGTGTGGTCGCGCGTGGACGGGAGTCTACCGCATCGCCGAAGCTTTCGGTGGATGCTTTCACCTTTTCGTACTCTCGTCTCCTCTCGGTTTCACGACGGTTCTTGTATTACTTTCTCTCTTCATCCGTTCGACTTGTCTTTGGTGTATTGGGTTTCACGTGGACGCGAGAGGCACGTACGTGCAGTCGTGCGTGCAGTTAACAAGACACGTTGAACGTAGATGAGCCATCTTCATGTAGGTATACCGCCCGCAGGCAGACTCCGTGCTAACTTCGTTTCTCTCCACCTTCTCGTTCACCCTGAGGCCTGGCCGGTTTTCCGAACGTTTTTGTCTCTTACGTGCGAGCTTCGACTTTCCTGTTTTTCCCTTTGCACGCGCCGCGTCCGTTCTCGAGAAACGTTTACACTTTGACGATCGCGCTGGAACGGTCTATTTCCTTTTAAACAGAATTCTAGGGTGTATTTTAAAGTGTTGATAGTGGAAGAAATGAAGCTAAGTCTCTCCGGTTTAATAATATCGACGAATGAAGAGGAAAATGCCTAGATTTTCTTATTGGTACCGCTGCACGCGCAGCTTCCGTTCTCCAAGGACGTTCACCAGAAGCGTTCTACCTTAGCGAGCCTCCAATTTGTCGTTCGTTTCATTATTTGAAGGAGAATTGTAGAGTACGTTTGAAATTGTATTTTAAATTGTTGTTGATATACAAATTGAAGATAAGTCTCTCCGGTTTAATAATATCGACGAATGAAGAGGAAAATGCCTAGATTTTCTTGTTGGTACCGCTGCACGCGCAGCTTCCGTTCTCCAAGGACGTTCACCAGAAGCGTTCTACCTTAGCGAGCCTCCAATTTGTCGTTCGTTTCATTATTTGAAGGAGAATTGTAGAGTCCGTTTGAAATTGTATTTTAAATTGTTGTTGATATACAAATTGAAGATAAGTCTCCCCGGTTTAATAATATCGACGAATGAAGAGGAAAATGCCTAGATTTTCTTATTGGTACCGCTGCACGCGCAGCTTCCGTTCTCCAAGGACGTTCACCAGAAGCGTTCTACCTTAGCGAGCCTCCAATTTGTCGTTCGTTTCATTATTTGAAGGAGAATTGTAGAGTCCGTTTGAAATTGTATTTTAAATTCTTGATGGCAAAAAAATTGAAAATAAGTCTCTTCGGTTTAATATTATCGACGAATGAAGAGGGATATGCCTAGATTTTCTTATTGGTACCGCTGCACGCGCAGCTTCCGTTCACCAAGGACGTTCACCAGAAGCGTTCTATCTTAGCGAGCCTCCAATTTGTCGTTCGTTTCATTATTTAAAGGAGAATCGTAGAGTACGTTTGAAATTGTACTTTAGAGTGTTGACAACAAAAAAATTGGGCCAGTGCGTTCGGTGATAGCGAGTTCCTACGATTCGTTAATCTCAACGGAGGGTCTCGGAAGAGAAGGAAGAAAAAAGCGTCGCAGAGAGACAGAGGAAAGACGTTGAAGTGCCTGACATGTGCATTCATTATCTCCGAGAGTAATTCGACGATAGGTCGACGAGATTGGTTTGGTAACATCCTCGTATCTTAGATACCGTGCATCCACGACGTCGCCTATCTCTCGACACGGTAGTTTTTACCCTGCGTTGCATCGGGGTCGATGCATTTTGTCTTTACTACCGTGGCGCCGATGTTCATCGGCCTTTGACTCTCTCGATGGAATTTAATTCCACTTCACCCTTTCAATATTCTCAAGAAACGGCCGAGCTGAACAAAAGTAGCCCAAGAAACATGTAAATCACGCTTCCGTCCATTCAGCTTTCTGCATTCCCTTCGACTTCATTTTTTCTGCACCCCCCGTTCACATTTAAATTTAATCCCTCCAAATGTAACTCGTCAATCCTGTATCTCGTTAAAAAATTCTCGATTCTCCTCTCCCATACCTTCTTTCTCTCCAAATCGCCAGTCCTCGCTGATCCTGCTAAAATATTAACCCCCAACGAGCACGTATCACCTTTACAAACTTCACGGTCGATTTCCAGTCCCTCGTATATCGACCCTCCAAACGGCTCTATCGTAAACCAAAAAACCACCCGAACATTCCACGGTCTCCATTGTTCGAAGCACCGAGAAGATTGTCCCGTTAAAATAAGTCAGTAGCTGAAAGACAGGATGCACGTTCTGACCTTCTTTCCCCTTTTCTCCTTCCCTCCCCTTCGTCCCTCTCGTTCCCTCCCTATTCCTCCTCCTCTGCAGCATCTTACGGTGCACGTATCGGCCGTCGGCTCTCCGCCGGCACCGAGTGACGTGAAATTATAATTCCGTAAAATTAACGTTGCATATGTTAATTATTAAGAACCGGTCCGTAGCCCGCGGCCGTCTTCAAGGTTCTCGATTCCACGGCCGTGCGAGTTACGAGGCAGGGTGCCTTCCGAGGCGTGCTTCGGCTTTAAGGCCACCTTAAAGGATCGCCGTTAAGGTCGCGAGCCTCTTATTTCTCCTTCCTACTTTCCGTTCGACTTTAACGATCGCGTTTTCGGGGTGGACCTTTTCAACGCGACATTTTATTGACCTATAGAACAGATGCCGTGCGGTACCGTTTCGTCTGGTCGCTTTGCTAGAAGGTTATACCTCCGGGATGAACGTTAAACGACGTAGAAAGTTCAGGCGGACGATGGGCTTCCTTGGGGGATTAATGGCCCGGTGAGCACTTTTTCAGCAGCCTCGCGCACGACCGTTGAAAGTTGGGGTGCTGCGGGGCGATCGGGAGGATTCATGGGTTCGAATAATCATCCTTATTTTCTGCTCGCATGACATTCTTGTAGTACAATAGTTTCTACTCAAAACTTTGCTATTCTCTGCGATCTTTCATAGCAGAGTCATCCTCCTCTGAGGACGCAAACTCGAAATCCATATCATCCTCGACTTTTCAGCAGCCTTTCGGTCGACCGTTGAAAGTTGGGGAGCTGCGAGGCGAATAACCATCCTTATTTTCTGCTCGCATGACATTCTCATAATATAATATTTTTTATTCAAAATTTTGCTATTCTCCGCGATCTTTCATCGCAGTCTCATCCTCCTCTGAGGACGCAAACTCGAAATCCATATCATCCTCGACTTTTCAGCAGCCTCTCGGTCGACCGTTGAAAGTTGGGGTGCTGCGAGGCGAATAACCATCCTTATTTTCTACTCGCATGACCTTCTCATAATATAATATTTTTTATTCAAAATTTTGCTATTCTCCACGATCTTTCATCGCAGTCTCATCCTCCTCTGAGGACGCAAACTCGAAATCCACGGCATCCGCGACTTCCAGCCTTCGTAGCGTATCGAATCTCCCGCCGCAATTATCCATTTTCCCGAACTTCCTTCCACGCAACGAGCCTTCTAATTTGAGGCGCGATTTGAGGGAGAAAAAGGACGAGAGGTAAATTTAACCCGCGGACCTTTGTATTTCGTCGCGGCCGATGCGGTTTCAGGTCGGCGCTTAAGTTCCCGTCTATCGGGCGCCAGAGCGAAAGCGATTTTCCGCCCCCGGGTCTCTTTGCCGGTTTTATTCTCTTTGTTCCGCCCCGATGGCGAAGGAATTATTACCGGCAATACCTGTAAATCGCGATCTCTCGGTCGAGTGGCGCAGAGGAGGCCAGACTTATTCTCGTTTCGAATCGCTCTCGCGAGTTTGCCAACTTTCCCGCGGCTCTTCCTCGTCGACGGTTATTGACACTGCCGGACAAACGCTGTCTTTATAGTTATTGCAAGAGGCTCGATTTGTGTACCCTGAGCACACCTGACCCTGCTCGAAGGATCGATGCATTCTCTGAGATGCACTCGAGATTTTGAGGACAGAGAACGGTCAGGGGTTTCGCGGAGGATTTACGATGCGAGGGAGAAATGTCGAGGAGTCTTCGATGGGAGGAGTTTCCTAATGTTTGCCGATCGGTGAGATTTCGACTTTCTAGTGTTTGAGAAATCGCATTGACGATTGCGAAGAATAGAATTTGAGGGTGCAGGTGGTACCTTCGATGTAGGGCAACAAAGTATCCCATTTCGCAAGCTCTATTTTTCTGTTGTAAAAAGATATAAGTCAATGTGTTGGCGATTTTCAGATCCAACATTTCAAAAACATTTATCTCACGATAAATTTTAATTTTGGAAAATAGAGAGAGAAGGCCTATTCTGATAAATTATTCAAATCAATCTACCGATATCATTCTTCTTAACTCTAGATCTACGGGCATTAAATCTGATATTCTTATATTTAATATATAATATATAAATCTGATATTTATATAATATATAAATCTTTAATATTTAGTATATAAATCTGATATACTAATATTTAATATTATACTTAATTATACTTATCTTATATTTATATTTCAAAGTCAATTTTTGAACTTTGCCAAATATTACAATTTAGTTCTTAAAGATCACGAAATTTTTTGCAATTTAACGTTTGAAAATGAAGTTAAATCTATTATTTATAATAGTATTTTTATGATTTTCTAATGTGCCATCGTGCAGCTGATCTTCAGTGCCACAGAACCTCCGGACTATGGAGGGTTAACGAAACCATAAAGAAAGAAGGAAATTCCAGTGAAAGCGAAATCTCTTCATTCATCTCCATCCTCCGTGCAATCGTGAAATAAATTCTCCTTCGGGCTACCGAAACGACGTAAGCGCGTGTATTCTAATTTTATCTCTCCCAAGAAGCCGTGTTTCCCTCGTTATCGGGATCGCGAGGCTAATTACCTATTAGCGTCGGGTGAGAGAATTATCTGTCGGTGGCCGCTGTCATCGGTCGTTAAATCGATTAAATCGAACCGAAACCACGGCGGCGAACCATGGCGCCACCGAATGCACGTTTGCCTCATCGTGAATCCACGTCGCGTTTCTTTTTTTACCGTTTTCCTTCCTCGAGCGACGAGTGTCATAAATAATACGATAAGAAAATCGGCGCCTCGGCGTTGCACCGGTTATCTGGAAGTCTCATGGTAGAGCAACCTCGGATCGCATCCGCGGGAGTAAATATCACCCTGTCAGACTTGACAAGAGGGTTCTCCGGGGTAATTTCCTTCATAAAGGAGACTCCGAGAGTTTTTTCAACTGCTACGATCGTTTCGCCGGGGACCTACTGTTTTATGTCGCCGTAAAACCACCCAGGTTACATCAGACGTATTACGTTGCTGAGCATTTTCAGACGTAACGGGACATTTATGGGCTCGCTGATCGACAGCACGAACCTTTAACCCTTTCGAGACGCATTTTTATATTTAACTTGAAACAGAGTGTAACAAGTTTTTATTAACGTTTTGGATGCAAGGTAAGCTTGGTGAACAGGATAATTATATGCTGCCGTTGAAAATTATCAAAATTTAGAAATTTGGAAGTGGGACTTATCCCATTGGCTTTTTATATTGGTATTATATAATCCAGTAGTTTAAATGACCATTAGTTTGGGATATGTTGTCCCATTATTCTCGAAAGGGTTAAATTCATCCCCACCGTAGACGCCTTTCGAGATTAATCCCTTGCCTTGCAATTTCTATTTTGGCTGCGTGCGCCATAACTCAGAATTTCTTCCAGAAATTAAAATTTCAATGGGGTTTCTGATATTTCATATAATTGACCGCAGTATTAACCCTTTGCACTATAATCACGAGTGGCACTCGTGATGTGCTAGATGGAATAGGGAATTTTGAAGCTTCTCGAAAATGACCAAATTGAAAGTGTCAGTGGAACACCACACGATAAAATTATTTCTATGTTATTAATGTTCCATTAAGTTCTAAGATATATCAGAAATCACCGGCAAATTTTTATTTTAGCAATTAAACTTTGAATTATTGCGGAGGCAGGCACAAAAGAGTTCGTAGGGCAAGGGGTTAATATTATAAAACTAATTTCACCGCCTCCTGGCCAAGCGATATCTTCAAATTAATAGCTTTTGGGAAATGTGAAAATTTCCTATTCCGTTTATCGTGTCACACGCTATTGTAGACAAAGGGTAGAACAATAACCTTCCCCTCTGCTCTTTGACTACCTCTGCATCCAATCTCGTGCAATTTAGCTCCAAAATTTCCCAAGATCCTCGGCTATTGTTCTACCGCAACGCCGAGTGTACACGATTTCGCGGAGTGTTTAGCGTCTAAGTTTAGAATCTCCATGTTTCGGCTTTCTTCGAAGCCAACACCGCTCTTGGGCTCCATAAAATTCGATTTAATCCCATGGAGTGGCGTTCGTCGAATGTTAGAGCGCATTTGCACCGTTTAGAACGGAGTTCTAAAATTGGACCGAGTATCGACGAATCGGCGAACGTTCGATGCGCGATAGTTCGTAGGCGAATATTCGCACGCAGTTATGACCCGAAGGCATTATATTATATGCCAAACGTTTAACAATTGCAAATCTCTACCTTTAGCCTCTGCGAGGAGATATGCTCGCCTCTCTTTTCTCTCTGCGCGTACGCACCTTGAAAATGTCACGCGCAACGCCGATCCGCGATAATGCGCGGGAAAAGGGCACTGGTATGGGACACCGTGCGAAAAGAAACGCACGGCGATTTGTATTCGCCGAGAGCGATGATAATCGCCATGGATAGACCCGGTGTCGTATGGGAAATTTGTCAGAGACGACGATCGATTCTTAGCGGAATTTGGACGATTTAATAGACACGCGTGGGCGGAGCAATTAAATTGATTGTTTGCGGTCTGCAGGGTTTTCGTTGCGCGCCGTTTGCCGTAGAAATCTCTCGCTGGTAGCGTTTAAAAAGGTATTGGGATTAATTTCGAATTGGAGTGCTCTTGTTCGTGCTCCTCGATGGGCCGGTTTGTTGCGATTCACACCTTGGGACGGAATGAAGCTTGAAAATTGTTGATTGTTTTTTCTATTGCAATTTTTGGCGTGAATTACTATGCGAATTTCGCATAGGAGCTACGGTTTTAGCATAGGTTTAGGTGGATTAGAATAGATTTAAGATCAAACTGATTGCAGCGCCACGATGTGATAACTACTCTAAACGAGCTAATTATTAAGGGGACCGGAAAGTAATGTCGTTTCATCAGATATTTTGCTTAAAAACCAATTGATTTTTATCAATCCGGCATTGAAAATTTGCACACTAGATGACAAAAGGGTGATTACATCATTTGTTAAAAATAAAAGCTTGTTAGAAATTTATTTGCTTGAATTTAATGTAAAAAGACGACATTACTTTCCGGTCCCCCCTAATACTTATGAATCGACGATGCAATGAAATATTGTGCGATACTATATCAATCTTTAGTAAAAACATCAACTGGCCCAAACGGCTTGACAGAGAACGTGTTAAGTAACAATTTAGCAGAAGCCTTCGAAATCGCGAGATTCAAAAGCGACACGGAAGATTCGCCGGCGCAAATGCCGCATCCTTTGGCGTCTCGAAGTCCCACAGACGACGGAGTATCGAGGTCAATAAGATCGCAGCGGGATTTAATTATTTCGAACGCAGGAAACAATTATCCACGACCGGATATTATTGTCGATAGTGAATGGCGTCGATGACGAGACAGTCGCATACAGAGTCCCCACGGTCGACGAGCGAGCACCTCCGCCAATCGACTTTTGCCGGGCGAGCTCGAAACCTTTTGCTATGCCTCGCATATCGCCCTTTGATTTCCTCGCGAACACAATACACGTAGCCGGCGTACAAGGCATTGTTTTGGTTGGACAAGCGCGTTTCGCTCGTTTAACGAACAGCGAGCACGT